>CM052538.1:67133810-67174771 GCA_028533065.1 Trachops cirrhosus
TCCAGTAAGATTGATTAGGACCCACTCTAATGGTCTCACTTTAACTTAATCACTTCTGTAAAGGCCTTTTTTCTAAATACAGTCACATACTGAGGTACTAGGGGTTAGTTAGGACTTCAACATATAGATTTCGGGGTGGAGGGAACAAATTTCCGTCCATAAAAAGCTGTATGCCAACAAGTTAGGTAACATGGATGAAGTGGACAGGCTCATAAAAAGGCACAACCTACAAACTACCAAAACTGACTCAAAAAATAGAAAATCTAAATAGACCTATAACAAATGAAGAGATTGAAATAGTAACTTTAGTTACTATTTCAAACTTAACATAGGAAAGCTCAGGCCCACATGTCTTTGCAGATAAATTTGACCCAGTATTGAATGATTTAATACAAATTCGTCATAAATTCTTCCAAAAATTTGAAGAGAATACTTCATGACTCATTCCAGTATTACCTTGATACCAAAACTAGACACCTACAGTAATCATAAGAAAACTTACACTTATGAATATAGATACAAAAATCCTCAACAGAATACTAGAAAAGCAAATTTAGCATCATATTAAAAGGGTTATACACCATGAGCAAGTGGGATTTATCCGAGGAATACATGGTTGGTTTAACATCTGAAAATCAATTAACATAATACACAATTTTGATGGAATTAAGAAAAAAGCTGGTGTAATTATTGCAATAGATGCAGAAAAAGCATTTGACAAAATCCAACACACTTGATACAAATACTCAACAAACTAGAACTAGAAGGGAATGTCTGCAACTTAATAAAGTTTGTCTACAAAAACCCACACTGTCATCATCCTTAACTGAAAAAGACAAAGCTTTCACTCCATGAACAGGACCCAGGCATGGATGTTTGGTCTCACCACTTCTGTTCAACATTGTGCTAGAAATTCAAGCCAGGGCAACTAGACAAGAAAAAGAAATGAAAGCATTCAGATTAGAAAGAAAGAAGAAAAACTACCTGTTTGCAGATGGCATGATTTTGTGTGTAGAAAATCCTGAGGAATCCACTAAAATTGAAACCACTAAAACCTGGTCCCTATTTTCAAGGTCCCTATCTTCCAGGCAAGGACGGGGACAGAGTAAATGAATGTATATGTGTGAGTAGTGTGGGAGAATTGTTTCCCAGAGAAGGACATATTTTAACTAGGTCCATGTAGAGTACATAGGCGTCTAAACGGGAGGTAGCAGGATGGACAATTGGGGTAGGGACAAAGGTGGGCACTTCAAGCAGAGAAGAATACATGCAGGGAAATTAAAATATGACAAAGCAAGGTTTACAATGAGCTGTGAGTGTGACTGGAGAATGGGGTTTGTGGGGTAGTGTGGGAAATAGGTCAAGGAGGTGAGCAAGGCCCTTATATACTGCCAAAGACCAATTACATGACCATGTGCAGTGTCTGGGTTTAGTCAAGGGTCCCTGGGCTTATACATGCATTTATTTGATCTGGATTGATGTGACCATGGTCTCAGCATTAGGTCTGTTTCCTTTCCAGGTTTCTGGGTGGAGCGCACCCCTGTGCATGAGGCTGCCCATCGTGGTGAGGCCCTGGAACTGCAGCAGCTGATTGAGAATGGTGCCTGTGTCAACCAGGTCACAGTAGATTCCATCACACCCCTGCATGCAGCCAGTCTGCAGGGCCAGGCACAGTGTGTGCAGTTGCTTCTGGCTGCCGGGGCTCAGGTGAGCAGCACTTCAGGACATCTGCTAAGCCTGGCTATGGCTATAGTGCAGATGGGACCATCTCAAGTGACATGTAGAGGAAGGAAAATAAGGGGATTGGGATTTCCATTCCATGATTTGCAAAAGCACCAGAAAGAAGTAGAGAAACCACTGTAGATGACTGAGCAAGAAAGGACAGAGGAAATCAGAATGGAGTGTGGTAGAAGCCCAGGGAGGAGCGTGGAGGTCTCTATGTCAACTGTGCACTAGGATCAGTAAGTGGTCATAGACTTGACTATTAGTGGGTCACTGCTGGCTAAAGAGAAGGTAGTTTTAGCAAAATGGTGGAGGGGGTGTCATGCCCTGCACTAGGCAGGGGGCCTGGCAGGCCAAGCACATCACAGACACAGGGTTTCTGGATGGCTTGTGGGCCTTGGTTCAAGAGCTGTGGTTTGGGCTCAACAGGATGACTAAGTAGGATGCTGGCAAACTGCTTTCTGGAAAAAAGGTAAAAAGGAGCAAAAATAAGATTCGACAGAATCTGATTTATTTGCTGCTTTTCCTGGTGTAAGTACTTATGTGGCACCAGTGCTTTCTGGCTGGTGGAATTGCTAGCTGTTTCACAGTGGGCTGGGGGAGTTGTCATGGACACCTGCTGGACTGGATGGTGTTGGGGTTCAGGGTGAGGGCAAAGTGAGGATGGTGCCCTGCTTACTCTCGTCCAAAGCTTGGCCATGAAGCCTTAAGCAGTTCAGGAGGAAGTGGAATAAGCTTCAGCATGTACCCAAACAGCAGCTGAATTTGGACATATGCTAGACAGAATCTGCCAGTTGGGGAATTGCCTTTTTCCTTCCCTGTGATTTTCCAACTACAGGAGGCATGTTAAGCAGTTTTAGGCCCCTTATTATTCCCTGCCTGTCCCAGCTGGAACCTGGAGCTCTCCTTTCCTGCTCTGCGCAGATGAGATTTTGGGGTGGTGACGAGAGTAAGGCTGAGCTGATCCAGCTCAAGAAAGAAAAGAGCCTCAGATAGAATGACGCCTGTGTTTAGGAGGTTAGAAGGCGATTCCAACACAAGTTCCTGTGATCTGTAAACTCCCCTGCCTGGCACAGTGTCTTAGCACGTACTAGAAAAGCTAAGAAGTGCCTTTGTTTGCATGAATGCAAATCAAGATGAGGAAACACATTTTCCCCTTGGCCCTGTAACATCTGTTTCTTCCTCCCCACAAGGTGGATGCCCGGAACATTGATGGCAGTACCCCTCTCTGTGATGCCTGTGCCTCGGGCAGCATCGAGTGTGTGAAGCTCTTGCTCTCCTATGGGGCCAAGGTCAACCCACCCCTGTACACAGCCTCCCCACTGCATGAGGCCTGCATGAGCGGTGAGTTAACTGGAAGGGAGCCATGTGGTCAAGGAAGTGGAAGCCATTGCTGGCCCAAGAGCACTCCTGGTCTGTATCTGGCTCTTGGTCCTTCATAGAAATGCTCAGCTTTCCTTCTGGAGATACAGTCCTTACCCAGGACTAGAGGGCTATTGTTTGTATGACAGGATTCTATTTTTTAGCAGAAGCTTAGTGCCTTTCAGACACTAACACTCTGAAGTCTTTCTCTCGGTCTTTGCTGTCATTTTGCCTTGTGAGCACCTGATCTAGTTGGGAGATGAGACCCAGATATATCCCTAAGGACAGGTGCTCTCAAAGTGGGGGACCTGGTCCTGCTGGCTCAGGGAGCAGGTGAGATTTGGACTGCTCTCCCAGAGTGGATGGGCTCGGAAGGTGGGAGGATAAGAGGAAGGCCACGCATGGAAAAAATGACATTGAGTTTCACTGGATCAGAAGCTCCCAACACACAAACAAAAGCAGGTAAGACTGGAAATTCAGGGTGAGAGCAGCTGGTGGAAATTTTGTAGATGATGGACTAAAGATTTTGGATTCTACTCTTGAGCAAAGGTTGCAAACTTGTGCCCTTTTCTGTGCCTTCATGCAGGGCTGTTGTTCTCTGCAGCCTCATTCCCTGATTCCCACAGTTAGGTCATCACTTGCAGGCACTGAGGATTGCTACAGGTGCCTTTTGAAGGTTTCTGAGCAGATGTTGAATGACCAAAAAACAGCATTTTGAAAGATTAGTTTAGTGGCTATGTATAGTATAGAGGAGGAAAAAATTTTCCTCTACCTATCTTAGGTTCGCTGGCTGGGCCCCACTACTTAGGTGAGAAGGGACTGATTAACAAGAAAAAAAACAGAAGTTTGTTAATGTGAGTAGTGCATTGTGCATACACATGGGAGAATTTGGCAAGGTGTCACTCAAAGGGATGGTTAGAACTTGGGATTATATAGAACAGTAAGTTTTTAGAGAAATGATAAGGCAAAGGGAAAGGGCATGGAGATTTAGGATGGCGAGTTATGGAGAGGCATAAATGGGGGAACTAATGGTAGATGGGGTTAATTTTAGCATCTCCAGCTAGAGCTGTCTCTGGTGATTAACTTTTGTCCTTCCTGGTAGAGAGGGGAGGGGGACACCTTTACAAATATATGTCTTTTAAGCAATTTAGAGGAGGACAGAGAGCTTTTCTTCTATCTGTTTCTTCTCAGTTATCTTCAGCTCAAAATACACCTTATGCTAAAGTGACATATTTTTGGGGTGGCATGTTCTGCTACCATTCAACAGACTGAAATGGTGAGGGGGGCGAATATCTTGGAAGTGGAGACATGAGTTGAGGGCCAGCATAGTGATCCAAGTGCAAAGCTATTAGAGTTCAAGTGGGATGCATTCATTTAGAAAACCGAGAGAAGAATTGATGGGCTTGATATGAGGGAAAGGAGAGCATGGGGTTAAAACCTACTCAGGGTTGAGCAGGGAGTGAGGCCAATAACTAAGGTGGATTGGCCAGGAGGATGTGCCCCCAGGGAGGGGATGGGGAAAGCCTGATGATAGTGGTTAGAACATCCAAACAAGAATGGCCAGCAGATAGCTGTAGATGAACGGCTGGTTTTCAGGGGCTAGAAGTGGAAATTTGGTAGCTACTAACAGGAAGTGTGATCAAGTGATGAGAGAGGATGGAGTCTTATACACAGTGAACCTTGATCCTAACCCATGTTAAAGATACCCATAGAGGAGCCGAGGGAAGAGGCAGGAAAGGTGTCTGTAGGCTGGGAACCCCGTGGTAAGAAAGTTTAGGTAGTTTACCCCGGAGGTGTGGACTGGGGATGCCAGCAGCTTATGTCATCAACCCCAGGTTCATTGCACCCAACACAGCTTAGGAGGCAGCCCCAAAGTGGGGCACCTTCTCTCCCACTGAGGAGCTGGGGAGCAGTGAAGAGAGTCTTCTGGCTGTTCTGAAGTGATATTCCCCAACTTTCTGTTCTCCCAGCAAGAGGGCTGGCTATGTGCTCCATTTTTGCTGCTGCCAGGCAGGCTTGGAGAACTGTCCTGCCCTCAGGAGAAAGGACAACCATCCACTTGCTCCCTTGGGCCACATGGGGTTATGAACTGCTCTTAGCTTGGGATGTAGTCCTGGTTCTCCTCTCTGCCCTTGCAGCCAAACAAGGGGCTTTCTTGTTCCATTGGTTCTGTCATACGTGTTATTTCAAATATGTATTTGAAATATGACTTTCATATTTTGAAAATCAAATATGATTTTCAAGTGGTGTGCTGGAAGAATTTTTAAAACATGCAGTACCTGATTACTTAGTCAGGGGCACTGACCTCTCTTTCCTTAGATGCCAACACATCAAGCCATCCAGTGTGAATGCCCTATCTTGAACCATAAATATATAGGTCATATAACAGAGTTGCATCTCAGTGGTCATGTTGCATAATGAGGTTGCATCTGATTTGTTAATTCTTGATACCAGATGTCCTTATGTGCAAGCATAGGGGCCTGATTTTTTAAAAATTCACTTTGGAGCAAAAAGGATAGGTAATTGCCATGACCAGTGTGGCTCGTTTGGTTGAGCATTATCCCACAAAGCGAAAGGTCGCTGGTTTGATGCCAGGTCAGGGCACATGCCTAGGCCATAGGCCCAGTCCCCAGTTAAGGCATGTACAAGGGGCAAATAATAGAAGTTTTGCTCCCTGTCTTTCTCCCTCCCTTTTCCTCTCTAAAAATAAATAAATAAAATCTTTAAAAAAAATAAGTGTTGGTAATTACTCTTATTTTTTGTAAATCAATCACAATTATACCTAGTTTTTGTCAGATCAGGAAAAATATTTTTTTAAGTGCGCTGCAGAATTTTAATAATTAAAATTATTAATTTTGTGTGCTGTGAGATGAAAAAAGTTGAAAATTGCTAGTATATAGTCAATGACTGTTCATTTTTTTCCATTTCTCTTAAGGAAGTTCTGAATGTGTGAGGCTTCTAATTGATGTTGGGGCCAATTTGGAAGCACACGATTGCCATTTTGGGACCCCCCTGCATGTTGCTTGTGCCCGGGAGCATCTGGACTGTGTCAAAGTGCTACTCAATGCAGGTGCGTTGTGTCTATAGCTGCACTGCCCAAGGCAGGCATGTTGGTGTTTACCTGAGCTGCTCCATGCAGGTGTGTTGTGCGTACATGCACTGTGTGCCAGCAGAGAGGTAAGTGATGGAGTCAGCTCAGGTTTGAAGTTAGCTCTACCATTGGCCAGCTGAGACCTTGGGCCTCACTTCTATATGTATAAAACTGGAGAAGAGAAACTTATTTTGCAGGTTTATTGGGAGGATTTGTGATAACATTTCCACAGTACTTGGTGCATAGTAGTGCTTAAGAAATGCTAGTCATTATTTTTAGTAACTATAGGAAACTACCTGTAAAGCCTGCCTAATAAGGTTGCTGTCTAAACTAGAAAGAGATGGAGATCTAATGGAAAATGGGGTTCACAGCATTTGGAATCCAGATCATTGTCAGTTGATCCAAAAATACTCAGGATACTTCTGGTAAAGATGGTGGAGTAGGTAAATGTTGTGCTTACCTCTTCCCACGACCACCTCAAAATCACAGCTAAATTATAGAACCACCATCACTGAGAACTACCTGAAGACTAGCTGAAGAGAAGTCCCATAACTAAGGATCTACGGAGGAAGCCACATCAAGATTGCTGGGAGGGGGTAGACACATGGAAAGGGCAGGTCCCACACTGATAGTATAGTGATTAAGAATTGGGAGGGTTGTTTTGGCTACAGAGGCCCCCTCTGAGGAGTGAGGGGTCTCAGAGCCCTATCAGGCTCCCCAGACTGGATCATCAGTTCAGGGATGAGGAGCCCCCGTGACATCTAGCTGTGAAAACCAGCAAGGACTATGTTTGAGTGAGGATGGAGGGCTGTGGGAGACCAAGGTGTTCCTTCTGAGGGGTCCAAGCATATACTCGCTCATATATATGAGCATATACTTGCTCATATACTCACTCACTCACATATACACTTGATCTGGGCCTTGGTGTGGGGGCAGCTGATTGAAGAGCACCAAGGACATATGAGGAGGAACTTAATTAACTAGCTTCAGGGTAAGGGATGTAGGGGGAAGGGGTCAGGGTGGCTCTCTCTGGGGACAAAAGTACTGGCAGGCACCATTCCTTCTTTGTTGAGCCCTTCTCCTACCAGCTGGCAGGTGTCAAATCTGAGCTCTCCATTAACCTGGCTGCCACTACTAGCCCCACCCTGGTGAATCCCTAAGACCCACCCCACCCAGCTCATGCTCCTGCCCAAGCCACTTCCAGGGGCTTTTCCACACAAGTGGCCTGATTCATCTTGTGCTGAAGACTTTCCTAAAATCTCTCAAATGTACACTGACCCCAAACAAGCAGTGTCTTTTTTCTCTTTGTTCCTCAACAAAGAGAAACCATAAAAAAGAACCAGTCAGAAATGAAGAATACGATAACTGCAATGAAGACTAAATTAGAGGAAATCAACATCAATTAGATGAAGCAGATCAAGGCAGTGATCTGGAAGACAAAGTAGTGAAAAACACCCATTCTGAACGGCAAAAAGAAAAAAGAATTAAAAAAAAAATGAGAATAGTCTAAGGGGCTTCTGGGACAACATCAAGCATATCAACATTGGCATTATAGGAGTATCAGAATGAGAAGAAAGAGAGCAAAGGATTAAAAACCTCTTTGAAGAAACAATGACTGAAAACTTCCCTAACCTATTGGGGGAAATGGACATATAAGTCCAGGAAGCTTAGAGAGTCACAAACAAGATGAACCCAAAGAAGCCTGCACAAGACACCTCAGAGAAAGACAAATACCACATGATTTCACTTACGTGTGGAATCTAAAAAAACAAAATGAATGAACAAACAAAACAGAAACAAACTCATAGATACAGAGAATAAACTGATGGTTGCCTGTGGTAGGGGGGTGGTAGGGAGATGGGTGAAAAAGGTGAAAGAGATTAAAATGTACAAATTGCCAGTTATAAAACCAGTCACAGGGATGTAAAGTACAACATAGGAAATGTAGTCAATAATATTGTAATAACTATGTATGGTGTCAGATGGGTACTAGATTTATTGGGGTAATCACTATGTAATTTATATGTGTCTAATTATTATGTAGTACATCTGAAACTAACATAATATTATATACCAACTGTAATTGAAAAAATATTAAATAAAAAGTGCTCAGAATAGAGAGGTTCCCAAGAGGAAAAAACAAACAAACAAAATAAGGAACAATCTAAGCTACTGAAGGTTATATTCAGGACTTGTCTGGTCTGCCACAGGAGTTTTACAATGAAGCTAAATTGGATATTGGAAAAGGAGTTTTTATTATGAACCCAACTTAAATTATTTCTTGAGAGAAAATTTGAACTCATCCATTGTGGGTACAGCTTAGGATAAAAAACAACTGTTCAGAAGTAGAAAGATTATGAATTCTCTTCGGATGGTGGTCATTTGCATTTAGGTTATATGTAGTTTTTATTAGCGAGTCTTACTCACTTTAAGGTGTTACTTTTTTTTTAAAGATTTTATTTATTTATTTTTAGAGAGGGGAAGGGAGGGGGAAGGAGAGAGAGAGAAACATCAATGTTTGGTTGCCTCTCCTGTGGTCCCCACTGGGGACCTGGCCCGCAACCCAGGCATGTGCCCTGACTGGGAATCAAACGTGCGATGCTTTGGTTTGCAGCCCGTGCTCAATCCATTGAGCTACGCCGGCCAGGGCTAAGGTGTTACTTTTAAGTCATTTCAGTGAAAAAGATTCATTTTGTGTAAGTTTGGTCACGGGGGCAGTTTTTATTTTTTACGCAATGATAAAATATTTAGATTAGATATAGTCATAAGTCTTCCAACCAAGTCATTCATCACATAGTTGGATCCCATTTCTGTCAGTGTGAATATTCACCTATCATTATTGTTGAGCTTTTAAAATAAAGATTTTACAGTGCCACAACCCTCAGCTTTTAAAATAAAGGTGTGATAGTGCACTGACCCTCTGCAGAGCACCTGGTATGTATGTGCTTAGTATACCTTCGTTTAATGTTTTTAGTTTACTTTGTTGTGGCTTCAGGGGAAAGGATCAAATTAGAGGGTTTTTTTTCAGTGCTCACTTGAAGACATGCTTATTGATTTTAGAGAGAGGGGAAGGGAGGGAGAGAAAGAGGGAGAGAAACATCCATGCCAGAGAGAGACACTGATTGGTTGCCTCTTATGCACTCCTAATGGGTACCAAACCTGCAACCTAGGCATGTGTCTTGACCAGGAATCGAACCTGTGACCTTCTGGCTTATGGGATGATCCTCCAACCCATTGAGCCATGCTGGCCGGGGCCAAATTAGGGGTTTTAACCTCAATATCCTCTCTGCATTAGTTAGGACTTGACTGCAGTGATTTCTCCTTCATAACTAGTAGAAACCAACTTCACCTGGGTGAGGGGCCTTATTTCTTGGTTCAGATAACTGAAAGGATTAGACCTAAAGCCAGTTTCAGAGGGTCATCAATTTTCTTTGAATTTTGCAATTCTACTGCTTTCCTCAGTGTTCACTTGATCATTCACCTGGAGTCCCCAGTGGGGTAGGATGGCTACAACAGCGCTGGGCTGAAATCCAAAAGCTTCACCTCATGAAGCTTCTGATATCTTCCTTAGAAGAGTGAAAACTCTTCCAAATGTCTTCCTTACACCTCCCCTTATGTCCCATCAGCTTGAATTGGGTCCCGCATCCAAACTTTATTCAGTCCTTTCGGCCTGGCTGTACAAATTCCAGTTGGCTTGGGTCTAGGTGGGAGCTGGGATGAACCCAATCAGGGCCCACACCAGGAGCTGGAGGTTAGGTCATCCTGCTCTCTCCCATCCCAGGACTGCTCTCCACACTGCAGGGTGGCAGTTCAGTGGTGTTGGAAAGGAGTGGGAAGGGGTCCATAATGTCCATTAAAGCCTGAAGGAGGGGACCTAGTAAATTTTAAAGGGAGTTTCCATATGCCTGGGAACTTGAATGAGGGAAGACCAGAAATCTCTTGGGACAGCTCCCCATGTGTCAGTGTCATCATATGCTATTGCTGGCTGCCACTGTGTTGTCACTTCTAGACTCAGTCCTTGCTATTCTCTTCTCAGGTGGTCTGTTGCCTTTACATTCTTCTTAGATCACATGCAGTCTTTTTCTTAGGAAAGCTATTATTTAACTATGGGAAATCTCAAACATACAGAAAAGTAGAGAGAAGATGACAGCACATGGATTCTTTTTAAAATAGTGATTTTTAACTTTGGGGGTGTTGGTCACAGACCTCTTTGGAAAATCAAATGCAGGCCAACCATGTCTCTAGGAAAATAAGCATGCAGGTGCTTTTGTACTCGATTTCAGACAGGGCCTAGCTCTGCAAGAGGGTCCGAGCTGTAGGGGGCCCTCAGGGGTGGATAGGAGGCTGTTGGTCTTTGGTGCGCAGTGAGGCTAAGTTGCTGAGCTGTAGATGATTCTTGTAGAGGAGGAGGGTTGGGGAAGGGGAAAGTCCAGTTATCACAGTGGGATAATTTTTAATCTGATCACTGGCTGTAAATCTTTAACTCTGTACGAGGCCCTCAGAGGGGCTAATTGAGCAGTGTCTGCTTCCACCTTCCCAGCACACTGCTTGCCACACATTTCTCAGTCACCGTTTCAGCCAGCACAGTACCGAGCTATGTGTGCCTGCTCTGCCAGGAGTTACACCGGGTTCTTGATGTGCTAAGCTGATGTCAGCCCCTCATCTTTGCTAGTTAAAGTTTTACTCAGTCTGCTGCAATCTTATTTTGCTTTGAAATCAGGATTTTGGTAATGATCAGACTTTGACCCATTTTCTCTGAAGCATGAAGTTGATAATTTTTAATGCCCAGATGGCATTAGCTGTTTTGCTGTCTCTCCCTCTCTCTCTCTTTCCCCACTCAGTTCAAGGCACATGATGATCATTAGCCCCCACAAAGCCACTCCTGCCCCCACCCCTCCCTTGCTTCTTTCCTCTGGCCCCCCATGCCACCAGTCTAATGTGCATTTATATGTGTTCTGTCTGTATGTGTTTTAGTAAGATACACATCGTTGATTGAGGCATGTATTTTTAATTGAGATAAATGGTATTATGTTATATTTCCTGTTTTTTCACTCAGCCCTGCCTGTTTTCAAGACCTGCCCATGTTGCCCTGGGTACCTTTGGTCTGCTATTTCCAACTGCTGCAGAGTCTGCCAGCTTCCCTCTTAGTCACCAGTATTTTCTTTATACCCCATCAAATGATGCCAAGAACACATTTTTAAGAGGTACCTTGGGATGGCCCCTGTTGGAGTCTCCCTGCCAAGGTCTTCTATACTGAGAAACCCATGGAATGGGATGGAAGAGGTGGTATGATTTTTAGAGCTATTTCCAGCTATAGTTTTCTCCTTGACCATGAGAGTAGCTTTATACTTCCCCTTGTCCCTTTCTCTGTCACTAAAATAGACAATCTTTTTCCTTCCCTATTGGCAAGAATATTGCGAGAATTAATGACCTGAGAGAAAGCTACTTGAACTTTAGATTTGGTAGACTTTACAATCTATTTTTCATTACAAGTTTGTGTTTAGTATTCAAGTTCATATCTGCATTATGATTGCAGCACTATACAATTATTTACTCACATGGGCAAGTATTGGAACAATATCCCTGATATGGTACAGTGGCCGGATTGCAGGGAAAATGCTTCTTTTATTTTATGTGTTGCTTTTAAATATTATGTTTGTAATACACATCTGCCAAATTAAATAATTAGCCTTCTTTCTAATTGAGGGATTGTTTTTCCTGACCTAACGTTTGAGTTTGGCTGTGGGAAGTGGAGAGAACTGCTCCTCACATATGTTATCATGATGAAGTGCTTGCTGCATTCTTAGGATCATATGGTGAACACTGTTATGAACAAGTTTTTATATTTTACTAGGGGTATGAAACTATTTTAAATCATAAATCAGAGGTAGAACTTTTCAAATATTTTTGAGCAGTGGGACTACAAAATTTAATAGCCCCGTACCCTGTCATATTCTCCTATTTCAGTCCTCAAAATTGATCATTACTTAGTGACATGCAGGTGATCTGATTTTTAAAAACCTTACTTTAATGACATTTTATGATTATGATTTGAATCTATTATTTGAGGGATGACTTCACTGATTCTGGGCCATTTGTTTGACTTCTTTAAAATACTTTTCTCCAAGGGAACCCTTATGCATTGACAATGGGATTGTAAACAGGTATAGACACTATGGAGGTTCCTCAAAAAACTAAAAATAGAACTGCCTTATGACCCAATGATCCCACTTTTTGATATTTATCCAAAAAAAGCAAGACCATTAATTCAAAAAGACTTATGTCCCTGTGTGGTCATTGTAGCATTATTTATAATAGCCATGATATGGAAACAACCTAAATGTCCATCAACAAATGAATGGATAAAGCAATGTGATGTATATGAACAATAGAATATTACTCAGCCATAAAAAGAAGGAAATATTGCCATTTGCAACAACATGGGTGGTCTTCAAGGGCGTTATGCTAAGTGAAATAAGTCAGGCAGAGAAAGACAAATACTATATGATTTCACTTACATGTGGAATCTAAAAACCAAGTAAACAAAACAGAAACAAACCCATAGACCCAGAGAACAAATTGGTGATCGCCAGATGGAAGGGAGGTTGGGGGACTGGGTGAAAAGATGAAGGGATTAAGAAGTACTCATTGCCAACTATAATGGGAGATAATATTTGCCAACAACAGCTTCAACAAAGGGGTTAATATCCAAAATATATAAAGAACTCAAACAACTCAACACCAAACAAACAATCCAGCTAAAAAATGGGCAGAGGACCTGAACAGACACTTCTCCCAAGAAGACATACAAACAGCCAACAGATATTTGAAAATATGTTCAACTTCACTAACTGGAAATGCGAATCAAAACTACAATGAGATACCTCCTCATACCTGTTAGAATAGATATTATCAACAAGATGGGTAATAACAAGTGTAGGAGAGGATGTGGAAAAAAAGAAACCCTCATTCTCTGCTAGTGTAAATGTAAACTGGTACAGCCACTAGGGACAACAGTATGGAGGTTCCTCAAAAAATTAAGAATAGAGTTAACATATGACCCAGCAATCCCTTTTCTGAGTGTCTGCCTGAAAACCTCAAAAACATTTATTCACAAAGATATATGCACCCATATGTTCATTGCAGCATTATTCACAGTGGCCAAGATGTAAAGACAACTGGTGTCCTTTTGATAGAGGATTGGATAAAGAAGATGTGGTACATATATACAGTGGAATACTAGTCAGCCATAAGTGAAGATGAAATACCACCATTTGTGACAACGTGGATGGAGCTTGAGAATAGTACACTAAGTGAAATAAGTCATAAAAAGCCGAGAACCATATAATTTCACTCATGTGGAATATAAAACTGAAACTAATAGATACAGACAAAACTATGGTGGTTTTGGAAGGAAGGAGGTTGGGAGGATAGTAAAGGGTAAAGGGGGCTAAATATATGGTGACAGAAGATTATTTGACTTTGGGTGGTGGGAACACAATGCAATATACAGATCATGTATCATAGAAACATATACCTGAAATCTATATAACTATATAAACCAGTATCACCCAAATAAATTTAGTGAAAAACTGTTGCCAAAAAAAATAGTCACATGGATATAAACTACTGCATAGGGAATACAGTCAATAATTTTATAACAACTATGTATGATGTCAGGTGGGTATTAAACTTATTGGAGGGGGATCACTTCATAAGTTATATAAATGTCTAACCACTATGCTATACACCTGAAAGTAATAAAATATTGCAGGTCTGCTATAATAGTATTTTTCAGGTCTGAAAAAAAAAGTAGGATTTCAGGACTTAGAAGGTCCAACCCAATGAATGCAAAAACAAACACACACAATGTGTGTTCCCTTATTCCATTTCTGTATAACCTTCTTAGCCACTTAGGAGCAAGCTTAGAACTTGGCATTTTTTAATTGAATTTATTGGGGTGGCATTAGTTAATAAAATTATGTAGGTTTCAGGTGTACAATTCTATAATACATCATCTGTATATTTTATTGTGTGTTCACTACCCCAAGTCAAGTCTCCTTCCATCACTATTTATCCCCCCTTTGACACTCTCCCACCTCCCCACCCCTGTTCCCTCCCATAATTGCCATATCATTGTCTGTGTCTATGAGGGTCTTTTTTTTTTTTTTTGCTTAATCCCTTGACTTTTCTCACCCAGCCCCCCACCCCTCCTCTCCTCTGACAGCTGTCAGACTGTTCTCTGTATCTATGAGTCTGATGTTATTTTGTTTGTTTGTTTGTTTTCATTAGATTCTACATGTAAGTGAAATAATTTGGTATTTATCTTTCTCTGACTGGCTTATTTCACTTAGCATAATACTCTCCATGCTGCCATAAAAGGTTAGACTACCTTCTTTTTTATGGCTGAGTAGTATTCCATTGTGTAAATATAACACAGCTTTTTTACCCACTCATCTACTGACGGGCTCTTGGGCTGATTCCAAATCTTGGCTATTATAAATAATGTTGTAATGAACATAGGGGTGCATATATTCTTTTGAATTTGTGTTTTGGGCTTCTTCAGATATATTCCTAGAAGTGGAATTGCTGGGTCATGAGGCAGTTCCATTTTTAATTTTTTGAAGTAACTCCATACTGCTTTCCACAGTGGCTGCATCAATCTACATTTCTACCAACAGTGCAAAAGGGTTCCCCTTTCTCCACAACCTCCCCAGCACTTGTTTGTTGATTTATTGATGATGGCCATTCTGACAGGTGTGAAGTGATAGCTCATTGTGGTTCTAATTTGCATTTCTCTGTTGATTAGTGATGCTGAGCATCTTTTCATATGTCTATTGGTCAACTGTATGTCCTCTTTGGAGAAGTGTCTATTCAGGTCTTTTGCCCATTTTTTAATTGGATTGTTTGGGATTTTTGGTGAGTTTTGTAAGTTCTTTATAAAATTTGGATATTAACTCCTTATCAGATATATCACTGATGAATATGTTTTCCCATTCAGTGGGTTTTTTTGTTTTGTTGATGGTTTCATTTCAGGTACAAAGCTTTTTAGTTTTATGTATTCATTTGTTTACTGTTTCTTTTGTTTCCCTTGATATATAAGAAAAAATATTGCTACAGGAAATGTCTGTGATTTTATTGCATATATTTTCTTCTAGGATTTTATGGTTTCAAGTCTAATGTTTAAGTCTAATCCATTTTGAGTTTATTCTTGTGTATGGTGTAAGAAGGTGGTCTAGTTTCTTTTTTTTTTTTGCATGTATCTGTCCAATTTTCCCAATACTATTGAATAGGCTATGTTTACTCCATTGTATGTTCTTGTCTCCTTTGTCAAATATTAACTGACCATAAAGACATGGGTTTATTTTTGGGCTCTCTATTCTGTTCCATTGACCTATGTGTTTGTTTTAATGCAAGTACCAAACTGTTTTATTACTATGGCCTTATAGTCTAGTTTGTTATCAGATAGCATGATTCCTCCTACTTTGTTTTTCTTCTTCAAGATCAGTGTGGCTATTTGGGTTCTTTTGTGGTTCTATGTGATTTTTTGGAATATTTGTTCTAGTTCTGTGAAATATGCCATTGCTATCTTGATGGGAATTACATTCAATCTATAGATTGCTTTGGGTAGTATGGGTATATCAATGATGTTAATTCTTCCTGTCCATGAACATGGAATATGCTTCCACTTACTTGCATCTTCTTCAATTTCTTTCTTCAGTGTCTTCTCATTTTCTGACTATAGATTTTTTACAGGCTTGGTTAAATTTATTTCTAGGTATTTTATTTTATTTTTTTGATGCCAAAACTTGGTATTTTCAAAAAAAATTGTGATGGCTATTCCCTAAGTATGACATTTTACTCAAATCATGTTTTTATCAAATCTGTCTTTTTTTAGTACCTCTAAAAATGCTGTCATTAGCTACTACTTGTCTGCATCTGTTTGAATATCTACTATTATGGGAAAGAGGTGGATGGCAGAGCTATCCATCTCTCACGGTTATGAGACCTCACTTCTTATTTGAACTCCAAGGTGTTTGGGGAACCTCATCTATTTTTTCTTTGAGCTCCCTTTTGTAAAAGAATATTTATATTTAAGGAATATTCATTTATTCATGCAACACACAATGTTAGAGCCTCTATGCTGGCAATGTGCATGCACACACATGTGTACGACTGTGTGCATGTGTGTGCATGCGTTTACAAGGTCAGGCAGGAGAGCTTGAGTAGCTCAACCTGAGCTCCCAGTCTCAGGACCCTTGGGGACAGACTGTACAGGACATTAGAACTGTCTCACAACTCACAGGGAAGTTTTTGTTTCATTTTTCTTATTTTTGGCTCTATTTTCTGTTACATTTTTTTCTTATTGCTACCTTTCTTTAGCTTTCTTATCATAAGAAAAAATAGTAATTAGTGCTTTTGGATTTTGAAAAGGCTGCAGCAGAGTCTATCTAGATTTTGTTTCCTGGATAGGGATGGCTTTTGTATATTGTGCTGGAAAAGTGAAAGCGGATGTGTCTCTTGACTCCAAGTTCTCTCTTTGGTGATACTTGTTTCCACTTTACCTGCAGGGGCTAATGTGAATGCAGCAAAACTTCATGAGACAGCCCTTCATCATGCAGCCAAGGTGAAGAACGTGGACCTCATCGAGATGCTGATTGAGTTTGGAGGCAATATCTATGCACGGGACAACCGGGGGAAGAAGCCCTCCGACTACACGTGGAGTAGCAGTGCCCCTGCCAAGTGCTTTGAGCACTATGAAAGTGAGGCCCGGCTCTCTTTGCTGTCTGAATGACGCAATGCATTGTTGAATTGCACAGGAGACATTTATGCAAGAAGCTCTGTTCTGACAATATATCAGAGCATTTAGGAGTAAATACATAATCTCAGGCTAAGTCCATACAAGGCTGAGAATGTAGATCCAGTCCTAACTCTTCAGGAAATGAGCGATCTGGCTAAGGATGAGGTGTCTTCTTTGGCTTAGAAAAAATTGTGGCACAATTTTTTAATGAGTTTACATAGAATTAGAGTCACAAGAGGCTTTCAAACACCTACCAGTTGAAAAAAAACTATTCAAACTTTTGCCAGCCTTACCCACCCAAAATCTATTATGAACTTAGAGGCAAACTCCATCCATATCTGTCGGCTAACATTTCCTGACAGATGATGTTTTTTTTCCAAATAATTTTTTGGGAAAAGGTCACATGGGAAAATGAATTTCACCAGTAATTCTTCTTATTTTTTTCTTTCAAAGACCTTATTTAAAAATTTTTGATAAATTGAGAAAACTCTATTTGGTTTTTATATTTTTGTCAAACAGAGATCATTCTAAAATACAGGTCCTTGCAGTAGGGCTCTGCTTTGCGAATGTCTCTGTGCCTCGGCTGCCAGCTACCTCCAGGCATCTTCCTTCTTTGGCCCTGGTTTGCTCGAATTCCTGAGCCAGAGCTCCAGGCTCGCCTTTAGTCCTGAGGTCCTGGCCCTCCGCATTAGGACACGCACCGCATACTCTTCTGGAGCTGCCTTGTGCGTCAGTTCTGTTGGGGTCCCCTTGTGCCCTGTAGCACTCAGTAGCCAGAGCAGAGCCTGTGGCTTGGAACAGTAGGAGCTAGAAGTCAGCACCAGCCTAGGACTAACCCTCACCCTAACCCATAGCTGTAGACTAGTGCTTGACCGACAAATCCTTGTGCTAGGTTATAATATTATGGGACAAAAATATCACACACACACACAAGCATAAACCCACAAAAAACCCCACAAGATTAAATCCCTCTGGACATCACTGGAATTTCATTTCCTGCTCTTGCTTCCTTAGGCCCTGGCTGTCCTTCCTGGTAGCATTCCAGAGAAGGGTTGCAGGGCATGTCCTATTTCCAGGAAAAGGAAGGTTTTTTAAAGTTGAATTTAAAAGTTGAATTTTTTCAATTTTTTAAGTTGAAGGATGTTAATCTCTGTTCAACTATGTTAAACTAATCTCATGTGCTTCCTGTTCCCTTTTTCCAGAGACACCCCTAACCCTGTTACAGCTCTGCAGGGTGAGCTTTAGGAGGGCCACCGGTGTCAGAGGGCTGGAGAAAATCGCCAAGTTGGACATCCCTTCCCGGCTCATCAATTACCTTTCCTACAACTGAGCTGCAGGCATGGGAGGCAGGAGCTGGCCTTGCTGAGCCCAGCACTGTTTGTCTGAAACCCTCATCTGCTATAGATGTCTGCTGGCCATCCTGTTTTGTCTTCTCTACAGACTCCTGGAGAATATTTCCAAGGCATTGGAAAGGCGCTGCCTCAGCTTCTGGGAACGTGGCCCTGTTCTGGCTCTCCTGGAACTTTGCTCTAACTCTGGGGTTTCTAGCCGTCCATTTGTCCTCTTTTCACTGACGTCCCTCAGGAGGACTCTCGGGAAAGACTCTTCTGAGGGTGCAGGGGAAGTCCAGGCAAGGCTGGGGTCCAGGGTACTGCTGTTGATGTCCACATGCCTGGAGGTCCAGGAGCATGGTGCCATCTCTGATTCATTCAGCACTAGGCAGCCCTGTGCCACAGAAAGTGGGCCGTGGGAGGTAAGGTCCTGACTGCGTGGTCTGGGGTGGCTGCATTGGTGATGTCCTGCATTTGGATGCTTTTTTTCTGGAGCTGAGGGTGGGCACTTTCTGAGGTCCACCTGTGCCTAGGTGTACCCATCACTCAGGGGTTTTATGTGGGTCTTGTGGAGGAAGGCTCAGGGCCTTCATTCCCCACAAGCAGGACAGTGTTTCACGGAAGTTTTGCTTCAGTTGTAGGCCTCAACTTGAAAAGTTAATGTCAGGGATTAAAAAAAAAACCCTTTTAAATATATAGGCTGAAACTTAGGTTTATTTAATGAATTAAAGCAAAAGTTAATGTGAAGGCATGTCAGTGCATATTTCCATGGGCAGTCATTTCCAGTGTGAAGGAGTGTTAGGAAATGCTGTGGAGATTATTTTTCGTCTTTCTACAGTTGCCAAATGAATTCCTTCCTACCCTAAATTTTGCTAACTCCTCGAAGCTCTGAAATTGGTAGAAGATGTTGCCAGCACCCAATGGGTATTATCAACCACTGATTCATATATTCTGCAGATACTTGTGGAACATCTGTTATGCTTAAGGCATTGTCTCGGTGCTTTGAAGTAGATAGGATCAGACTCATGATCACAGACAGGGAAAGAAAGAATTTTCCAATCTGTTCCTATAGTAATAGAAACAAGCAATTCTACATTATAAGCCATGCAGTGAACTATAAAGAATATGCAGACTGCATTTGTCTGCCTAAGAGTCTGTAGGGAAACTAAAAAAAAACCCCACAAAACAACCAAAAACCAGGGAGTTAAACTAGGAAACTGCATAATTAGTTCAGGTATATTTGGTTTCTGGGGAAAGAGAGAAGGTACCCCTTGTGAACACCCCAGAAATGTGGACATCACTACATTCTACCAGACAGTATGGAATAGAATGAGCCTGAATTGGCCAAGGCAATGCCAAGTGCACTACAAGACCAGAGCATCTGTGCAGTCACTTGGAGCCCCAGATCTGCTGGAAAGTTTCATGCTGGTTGGTTGCAGTTTTCTTTCATCTCACTGTTCCACCCATGGTCATGTCATTCTGGGCTGAGAGTAGGAGCCACTCCCGTCTGGTTACCGTCTTAAATACAAGTTCTGGGTAAATCAGTGTTTCTGTATGTACTAATAACAATGAAAAAAAGCACTGGGTTCTGTCCTTTCATGTTTGTAACAGGGACTCGCCTCTAGCAATGAGCTGGTAGCATTTCCATAAGTGGGTGCACAGAGTCCTGGCCCCACACTCACTGCTCAATAAAAGGTGTTGAATAGAGTCCATCCTTGTGTTCACACGGCTCTTTTCTTGTTGGGAGCAGAAGCACTGGATGGGCTTCATTCTGTGTGAGTCTGGAGGGACCACTGTCTTCTTCCCCCTACTTTGGAAGTTCAAGTAATAGAGCTGTGCCTGTCTGGCCCTCATCTTCCCGTCTCCCCGCTTGTCGCCTGCTGCAATAGAGAGACACTGCCCAAGTGATCAGGTGACTAGGATTGTATACCTCCTGCCAGTCTGTAACTCCCCCACCTCCAGCTTCAGTGCACTGTTATACACAAATAACTGAATCCTTAGGCAGAGGTGTGGCCCGGGACAAGTTTTTCCACTCCTGGTGCCTCTGCACAGGTCTCCCCACCTGCAGAGGAGGGACAGAAGGTCAGACTTCGATCATTCAAAGGATGTTTATGATTAACCACTGAATCTTAGAGATGAGAACTGAGGCCCTGTGAGCCTCATAGGTTTTTTGAGACTGAAACAAGGTAATCAAAAGGTGCCCTGAAAAATATAAAGTGCTCCCCAAAAGTAAAAGTTACATGGTTATGGCTAGACTATGGTTTCGTTGGTATTTGTAGATCTTATCACAGCTATGTAAACAACTCCCTTTTGACTTTGGGAAAGTTCCCTATTTCAGGAGGAATATATTCAGAAGACCTCTCAGTTTACATTTTAAAACTCAATGGGCAGCTGATAAATTTAGAGAAGACATTTGCAACATAGATAAATGATTGGTAATGAAAATAAATAAAGATCATTTATAAATCATTAATAAAAAGATTAACAACCCAATAGGAAAAGAAAACAGGCAAAGACTAGGAAGAGGAAATTTATAAAGGGGAAACCTCAAATGTCCCCTGACAGGAAAGGATGGCTGGTCATGACCAGGGAAATGCAAATTAGAAATATTTAATTCAACAAAATGATGCCATCAGCTTGACAAATATTAAAAGGTCTGACAGTTTCTTAATGTTGATGGGCCACACAGGCAACTGGGAACTCATGGCTTGCTAATGGGGTGTAAGTTGATACGTGTATTTTGGAGAGCTGTTAGGTGACATCTAGGACCATTAAAGGGGCATGGCACGTGTGCCCAGCACTTCTACTTTCATAAACACGCCTTAGAGAAACTCTCAGACATATCATAAGAACAGGTAGATGTTCAGTGCAGCAATTTTGTAGGAGCGAAAGACCCCATCAGCAGGGGAGAGGGTGCAGAAGAAATTTGTACAACGCCTCTGTGCTGCAAAAAATAAGAAGAACCAGAAGTATGTGTTTTAACACTAATAGATCTAAAAATTATAATAGCAGATAAAAAAGAAGTTAACATATTTATGTACAACACAGATCTATTTGTGTGAGTTGAAAAACAGAGCAGTGTTGGTATCTGAGGATACCTGTGTTCGTAGTAAATGTAAAATCGTGGAGCCCGCACCCCAGCATCATGCTGTGCTTTCCTGAGTGAGAGAGGGACCTGTGACCTGGAAATAAGAACATGAGGGACTTCATTTCTCTTTGATATTTCATGTCTTAGAGAAAGATAGGAAGTAAATATGAAGAATGGTATTTGTTCATGGTGGGTGGTAGATAGATAGATAGGTGTCATTCTCCAGTCTTCGTGTTTTGGTATATTTTTTTAATAATAAAAATTTAATGTACAGAGGAAGGACAAAGGACAGAAATGCCCTTTAAAAAAACCAAACAGCCCTGACTAGTGTGGCTCAGTGGATTGAGTGCCGGCCTGCAAACCAAAGGGTCTCTAGTTCGATTCCCAGTCAGGGCACATGCCTGGGTTGCAGGCCAGGTTCCCAGTAGGGGGCACTTGAGAGGCGAGCACACATTGGTGTTTCTCTCCCTCTCTTTCTCCCTCCCTTACCCTCTCTCTAAAAATAAATAAGTAAAATATTTTTTAAAAGAAAGAAACATACATGTGTGACAGTTATAAAGTAGATTCTGTTTAAGAATACCTTTCAGCTTCCTATTGGCTACAAAGTCATATTTGGGTTAAAGATTTTGTATTCCACAATAGGTGCGGATGCCCCCACCTTTTAATTTTTTGACCAACCTCATTTTTGAATGAGGAAACAGGTTGCAGCTACTTTCTTAAATAAACTACACTTTGAAAGCCCTGAGGGTGCCGTGTGGCTCACAGTCTGCCTGGATCTCAGGGAAGGGAAGTGGCGGGTACAGTCCCTTTCCCTCTCTCTGCCTAGCCTGCTCTGCTTTGGCATGACTCACTCCCTAGCTGTTGTGAAGCTTCTAAATGTGGCTCCGGGCCAAATATCCAGTTTCAGATCCTACCCCTTGGGCAGATAGAAACCAGTTCCTCTAAACTGAGGAGCCATTTCACAGTGGTAAGATGCAGCCTTGCTCCTGGGTGCTGCCTGCCCTCTGCAGGTGGGGCGAGGGATGTGTAGGGAAGAAGTGGGTCACACAGCTGCGCCTTGTCTCCTGTCACCCCTCAGACCCCTCAGGTCTTCTGGAAGGGAAGTGGAGTCTCCTCCCCTGCTCCTTTCTTCACTGATACTTTTGACAAAAATGCCACATGTCATAAACCATCCATACTTCTAGATGAGTCTGCACTGAGTTTGAAGTTGTTTGGGACAGAAAGAATGCTTTATATGTCCATTTCCTCCCCTGGGCTGTTTTGTGAGAACTACTGCTCACGCTTTCTTTCCAGGGTGCAACATTTGTTACTTTTGAGCAGTTGGGTTCCTTTATTCACAAAAATGACCCCTAAACTATCTCCAAACACAATGCCTACCAGCTTGCTCTTGTTGTGGGATCTCGAGGGAGTAGCAGGCTGGGAGCTCCTTCCTTCCCTCTGGGCAGCACTGTAGCATTTACTTTTCCAACTTTAACTGGGTGGAAAGTACTTCCAGACTCTGGCGTCTTTGCTTTTTCTCTTTTCTCAGTGTTGGTGCCACATGGCATTGACAGCTAGGCCCCAGTTATGTTGGAATGAAAGTCTTGTGATTTTTGGCAATTGGAATGAAAATATATCTTAAGTTGGGTGCCTCCTAAAAGCCAAGCGTCTTAAAAGAATAAAGATTCATGGCAGCTGTCTCTCTCTCTCTTACACATGCATACATTTATTTATATGAAAGTTTACTTTCCAGCAGCTGGTCTCCAGGTGTGTGGTTTTTCTAAACCACAGACTTCAGAGGTGAGAGAGATTTTGCAACTGAACTCTGAGCCAGAACATACAATTAGCTTAGTTCTCTGCTCTTTTTGTGATCGACAAGAAAACTCTCATTGCTTCTTGCTGTTAATTTGAATCCTGAGGCTCATTCTGCTGTTAGAGACAGAGGTGTAGGTGAGACAAAAAGCAGGAACATTAACTCATTCCTTGGGCCCCTTTCTCCATCCACCCATCCATCCTCACCCATCCTTTCTTCTCCCTTTCTTAAGCAGTTATTCTGTTTTATGTTCTCTGGTGGGCACTAAGGATGCAAAAGCAAAACAAAACAGAACAAAACCAAACAAAAAACTCAAACAAAATGAAATGCCAACATAAACACAAATCTTGGCCCTGAAGGATCTCACTGTTTCTCAGGAAGCAGACACAGGAACCAGTGCTGTATCTAGAAGCAACAAACGGAAGGAAGAGTTAACTCTGCTCTTGGAAGAGAAGAGCAGAGAGATGGCCTCGACTTTCTTTCTCAAATCTTGGGATAATAAATCAAATTGTATAAAAAACCATATTTTTATATTCACAGTGCTGTGTAGTTCACAAAGCTTTGTAAGTGATATCATAGGCATTTAGACAGCCACGAGCAGGGTAGGAACAATAGGCCAGGTACAGAAGGTCACCAGGCAGAAAGCCCTGGGTGCCTAGCAACAGGCAAAACTGGGAGGGCAAGTATTGTAGGTGGGACCTCCCTCAGGGTGACCTTTCCTCCTCTAGCATATTGCTGGTTATGCTGTTTGAACCCCTGACCTTTCATATCCCTTGGTCATGTGGTTTGGACCCTCCCCTGCCATTTCCTCCCCTGGCTGTTGCTAATCATGTGGTAGACCCCTTGGGGAAGAAATAAGGGGACCAGAGAGTAGCCTCCTATGACCCCATCTGAGCACTTGCACAACCACTCCCTTAAGCCTCAAGCCCTCAGGACAATGAAGTTCTGGCCTGCATCAAATGATCTTACGAACAAAGCCTCGGGTTTGTTGACCACAGCAACAGAGGTTTGGTCAAACGAAAGATAACATCTAGACCTCAGCTGTGTTTCAGCTCCAGGCCCAGAAGAGCAGCGAGGCCAGGTGGGGCAACATCATCATGGCTGACTTCAGGACCAGCTGTGATCACTAATGGCCCTGGGACTGACCAATCAGCAGAGACCACGACCTTAAGAGGACACATCTGGAAAGCTGATGAATATTCTATCCAGATCTTACCCTTCTTTTGCCGTTGTAACTTGTTTCCTGAGTCCACACAGCCCAGCTGGCTCTGTTCTTCTACACCTCAGTTCTACCTCTATAACTTTCTAAATAAACTTTTGCTTGCACCTGCATCTTGCCTCTGAATTCTTTCTTAGCCAGAACTCAAGGACTGAGGTCTTACATCTGTTGCCATTTGTCATTAACATAAGGACCTGGGTTATTGCCAGCACTTCCTCAGAGTGAGTGTGAAGATACAAAAGACTCATGGATGCATCTTCTCTTTTGTTTCATACCATTTCCCCCAAGCACAGAAATAAGAGAATGATGTTTAAGCCCATTTCACATGTGTAAAGAGTTTACTGTAACCCCTTCTTAGGCTTATTATTTTAAAAGACCAGGAGGAGAATTTCACAAAGGACCAGATGGGCTACAACAAAGAGCATGGGGATTTTTCCTACCTCCTATGAGAATCAGTACCTTGCAGAGTATATATGGGTGATTTTAAAAAATTGAAATGAGCCTTGGCTGGGTTGCTTAGTTGGTTGGAGCATCATCCTGTGTACCAAAAGGTTATGGGTTCCATTCCTGGTCAGGGCACATACCTAGGCTGCAGATCTGATCCCCAGTCAGGGTGCATACGAGAGGCAACTGATTGATGTTTCTCTCTCTGTATATATAAAACAAAATAAACAAAAACCCAACCCCCCAAAGCTCCCCCAAACCCCCAATAAAAACACATGCTTGGGTGAGGATTTTAAAAAATTTAAACAAACTGAGCTACAGAAAAAAAATCTATCCCAAGCTACCTTCAAAGTGTCAAGTGTTAGTTTTTTCTTTTGGGGAGTTAGAGGGGTATCTTACTTTCTATAAAAAAGCAAAAAGCTTAACATTTTATTCAAGAAATATAGCAAAAACATGATTTAGTTCCACATAATAGCCAACTGGAAATGGGAAAAGAAGGGTAGAAAAGGGAGAGGATGGAGGCACCGAGGAAGGGAAGAGAGGGTGCTGCTAAGCCAAGGGCGAGGTGGGGGATGGTACTGGGCCATGTTGCCAGGCTTAACAAATCTGTCAAGTCCCTTTTGTGGCATAACCAAAGGGATGCCAGCCAAAGCTCTGTAGGGACAGGAACTTTCCCCTCCAAACAGGCTGGTGGTAGGGTGCAGTTTTTGATGAATATGGAACTGATCACAGTGATATTATCTGAAAGTCTAGTTGACTTCAACCCAAATCCCCACATCTATAACCCCTAGCCGCATCTGAAATACTGTGAGGCCTCCCGAGATGATCCCACCTAGTGGCCCTAAAGCAGGGTAGCACAATCACCAGAACTTGATAAAGCCAAATGACATTTCTAATAAGATGGGGCCTTTTATTCTTATGTAAACACATTTCTTCATGGAAGCAAATATCACAAGATCCAAGGCCTGCTTACAGCAACCTATTCCTTTGCATTCCAGAAACATTTAATCGATTGCCTGCGATGGTTAGAGCTTCAGTTAGAGTGTGGCCAAGTCGGGAGGAATAAAATCTGGAGGACGGCAGCCAGCTAACTGCACTCAGGAGGTAGCTGGCTGCCTGCTCTGCTGGGGGTGTGGGGAGGACTACCTGGGAGTGAGCAGCTGCCTCCCATAGAGATATACATGAAGCCCAGAGGCTGTATGGTGAAGGAACACGACCAAATCTACTTGACACTAAACAAAACAAAATATTATTTCAAATATTGACTTTTGATTTATGTTGAACTGGAGAAGGACCAGGAGGAGTTTCAAGAGGTGGATAGAAACATTTATCAAGATGCCAAAGGCATCTTGGTACTTGGGTTTTAGATGTTTGTAACATGGGTCGTTCCTCCAATGTGACTTCAAAGTAGAAGTCACAGGTGTGCTTTTCTCCTTGTCACAGGTGTGCTTTTGGGACTATTGTGCATCACCAGAAAGGCTGGTTTGGGGCCAAGAATGGAAAAGAGAGTGAGAGATAAAATGAATGAGAGTGGAAAATAAGTTTCTCAAATTATTTTTTTTGCTCGCATTTAATTTTTATTGATTTGAATGCTGCACAAAACAATATTTATTTCATTTAATTCATTTATTTATTTCTGTTTGCTGCCGTTATTTGAATTACGTAGAGAGGGAACCACTGTGGCCTTTTTTTTTTTTTTTTTCTTTTTATCTGAAGGCTGCCTTAAGCTTTCTAAATTCGGACTATTTAAGCAAGCTGAAAGGAGAAAGCGGGCTCTGCAAAATAACCCAGAGGAGAAAGGAAAGGTTGCTTTGTGTATCATACCCTACGGTGGGAGATTAACTGAGTGTACAATTACGTTCCACTTTTAATTAATTGTGCTTAAGGCTTTAATTAAATTTGGACGTTCCCTTCTTAGAGCAACGCATACTGACGAAGGTGCATGCGCTGGATGACGTCGCGGCAGTCTTTGAACACGCCGTGGACGTTCTCGGTGTCCAGGGTGCAGGTGAAGTGAGGTAGCAGTAGTGGCGTCCTTCCCGGCTGGCAGTGCTGATTCTCAGAAACTCATCGCGGATGAAGCACTTGCCCGGGCCACGTGTGGGTCCTCACCAGGCTTGGGAGTAGCATCCCCAGGAATAATGTAGCGAGCAAATTCTGGAAAGTAGTCCTCAATTTTCGATTATCCAGCAAGGACTTTCTCGGAGAGCAGGTCTTGCTTGTTGAGTAACAGAATCGCAGAGATGGTGCTCAGCCATCTGTTTTTCCAGATGCTCTTGATGAGGTTCAGAGCCCCCTGCAGGCAGTTGGTTTGGTTGTTCTCCCAAATGACCATGTTGTAGCTGCTGCTGGCCACCACGAAGATGATGGCTGTCACATCATTGAAGTTTTGGATTCACTTGCGGATTTCTTCACGCTGGCCACCCACATCAGACATAGTGGAAGTTAACTTTGTCCACCTGGAACTTGGTCTCAAAGATTCCAGAAATCAGGACACGGCATCGACGCAGGTCCTGATCGCTGGGGATGTAGTCAGCTTGCTTGATGACATCAATCTTGTCCAGGAAGTACTGGGCACAATCAGCTGGTACTCTTAGTAGCGTTAGTAGCAGACACATCCTCGTCCTCCCACGGGGCCTGGGTGTGCTGGCAGAACTCCGGAGGGAAATCAAAGGCAGAATATAGTCCACTCGGAACTGGTTCTTTGTTTTGGCCAGCTCCACAGCTGGCACCAGGTCGCTCAGGGCAGCCACAATGGTTTCAATGGTCTCCATCAGGTTGTTTTTGATGTCTTGCACCTTGGTGACCTTCTCACCTTCCCTGTTGCTTCTGGCAGCCTGTGGGTCCTCTTCAATGCACTCTCCATTAAACCCATTAACATGCAAGATCCTCATTTGCTTCACAATGGTGCTTTTTACCGGAATTCTCCAGCACCTCTGCCTGCCCTCCAAGAACTGGTAACAGTTCTTAGGGAACCAC
The DNA here is from genome assembly GCA_028533065.1 of Trachops cirrhosus. Lineage (NCBI taxonomy): Eukaryota > Metazoa > Chordata > Mammalia > Chiroptera > Phyllostomidae > Trachops > Trachops cirrhosus. The sequence continues at coordinate 67,161,640 of CM052538.1, forward strand.
CTGCAGCTCTCAGTTCCTCAAATAATTAAACAAAGGTTGAATGAGAAGGGAATGAGTTAGAGGTTAAAGAGATGTTGGAATTTGGTCCAGCATAGTTTAGCCACTATCCAGAGTACTAGTCAGGGACAGGATGCCTCAGGGTAGGTCAGAAGAAAGGGGTTCTGTGAGAAGTATGATGGTTAATTTTAAGTGTAAAGTTGACTGGGCCAAGGGATGCCCAGGTAAAACAGTATTCTGGGCGTGTCTTTGAGGGTGTTTTTTTTGCAAGAGATTAGCATTTGAATTGGTAGACACAGTAAAGCTGATCACCCTCCCCAATGTGGGATTGCATCTTGCGCCTCATTCAATCTGTTGAGGGCCTAAATAGAACAAAGAGGTGGAGGAAAGGTGTATTATTAGCTCGCCAGGCCTGACTGCTGGGTTGGGACATCTACCTTCTCCTGTCCTCAGATTAGGAATTAAACCGTTGCTCCTCTGATTCTCAGGCCTTCCTGGTTTGGACTAGACTACACCACCAGTTTCTTCAGTCTCCAGCTTGCAGATGGCAGCTGGTGGGACTTCTCAGCCTCCATAATTGTGTTAGACACTTATAATCTCTCTCTCTCTCTCTCTCTCTCTCTCTCTCTCTCTCTCTCTCTCTCTCTCCAACCCTCTGGTTCTGTTTCCCTGAAAAACTCTGACTAACACAAGAAAGGAGCATTGTATAATAAATCTGATTGTCTTCATTCGACATGTTGGTGCCCACTGAACATGAACCTAGGACCCATCTTTTGCCAAGTAAGAATGGTGTTTAAAATTTGGCATTAATTAAACTAGGTAGTGTAGTCTACCACCTACTAAGCAGTGTATTTTGTCAGGGGGTAATGCAGGAGAGCAGCTAGTTGGGATTTCCAGGGCTCAAGTTCAGATGAACCTGAAATATCAAATCCTACTCCCTGATTCATCAGGGAGGGGATGAAGGTGGAAATGGAACTTTCCCAATCTTCTACTCCAGTGCTTCTTGAACTTCTAGCATGTTTCAGAGTCAGTTACCTGGTGGGGCATGGGGTTTGTTAAAATAATTTCTGATGCAGTAGGTATGGGGTAGGGCCCAAAAATCTGCATTTCTAGTAACTTCCAGGAACACTGTGGCTGCTGGTGGGGTGTAGGAAAGAGCCACACTTTGAGGACCACTGCTCTCTTCTGCTGCAGCTTCCTCTTCACCAGGCTCTTCCATTTCCAGCCCCAGTTTAATGAAATGTCCTTTCAGTCTAGTATTGTAGGGAGATACGGTGTCCTGAGACGCTGGACAGAGCTGAGAGGCCATTTGCCTCATGGAGCCTGCTCCCAGCTTACAAGTTTCTAAGGCTGGACAGGTGCTTTGCAGATACTGGCTACGAGAAATACAGTTGTGCCTTTCCCTCTGTTACCATTTGTTCAGACTCACAGCTGCAGCCAAGCATTTGAACCTCAGGAACTGAACACTGTAATCTGCGCCAACAGACTGCTGATTACCTCAGACCAGGTGTGAATTATTATTTTTCCACAATGGAATCTGCAGACAGAGAGGGCAGACTGCGTTTCCAAGTGAACTGAGGGCCTTTGTCAAGTTTGGCCCTGAGCAGCTTCATGAGACGAAGGAGAGCAGCTGTCACCATCTTTCTGCACTGGAACTCTGCATGGTAAAGGGAAAATATAACTTGGCAAGTGACTACATCCAAATTCATTGCAGGATGGGGACAGTGCCTCTCTCTTTGGGAACTTGCCAGACTGAGGTCTTGGCTGAACCCTAATTCCTCAGGAGGTCCTTTTGCCTAAACTGCGATGTCTGGTCCCCTTAGGCTCACCTGGGCTGGAGGCATGTCCCAAGGTGGACACTGAGGGAGGCATTGTTTCTGATGGTGCTCAGAAGATACAGCCAGAGTAGGAAAACCCCCACCCTGGCTCAGTGCAGCTGTTTTTTTTTTTTTTTTTTTTTTTTTTTTTTTTTTTTTTTTTTTTTAACATGGCTTCAATAGCTTACTCTACAAGGCCAGAAATAGTAGCTATTAATATTATCTATCTATCTATCTATCTATCTATCTACCTATCTATCATCTACCATATTTTGCCATGTATAATGTGCACTTTTTTGCCCAAATTTCTGAGGGAAAAATAAGGATGCACATTATACATGGATATAATGATTACATAACATGGGTATACTATTCCTGTGTATAATGTGGAGAAAACTGGGTGTGTATTATATATGGCAAAAATGCAGTATTTATCTATGTATCTCATCTATTACTCAGCTCTTTATGCGTTATTCAATTGACCTGAATTTCCAATACATGTTTCTGAACTGGGTACTGGAAAGGGGAATGCAAAGCGCCCTCTAGGACCTTCCCATTTAGGAGGGGATAAAAGCTGTGTAATAATAGCAACATCAATCTCAATAAAAGCCAGAATAAACTGAATGCTGGACAAGAGGTAAAAAGGTGCTTCAGGATCCTTTTTTTAAGAGAAAAGGTATGTATTTGGAGATGTTTCTTGGATGAGGGAATATTGAGTTGAACTTTGAAAAGTGGATAAGATTTAAATAGGGAAGGGGGAGAAAGAAGGGGGCGGGCTTTATATTCACAGGAAATAGAGTGGGCAGGCAAAGGTGGGGGTTGGGAATGCTTATGTGCCATCATTTAGGGGGTACTGGACTGCAAAGAAGCCTCCAGGTCAAAGAGGAATGTATTTTCTGGCAGAACAGAGAGTTCAGCTGGGGGGCAGGCTCCAGGATGGCCTGAGTCAACAGCTCAAGGACGTCATCAGCACATAATCCCCGCCTCAGTGCTGCTTTTCGTCCCAGCTTCACTGCGCCCTATCGGGAGGAGAAAGCTCTGCTGTGATGCCACCTTCACATCGTGACTGGACAATGTCTGGAGGAAGAAGTGAGATCATCTCTTTTCTGTGGTTCCTTATAAGGTGGGAAACGTTCCCTAAATCTCCCCAGCAGATGCCCCTCATCTTTTTACAGCTCCCCTAACCCACCACTCAGCAGACTTTGGGTGGTTTTGAACTAATGTCCATTCCTGAAACAATTGCTGTAAAGAAAGTTCCTGAGATTTGCTCTGACTAATCACTGGGGGGAAATGGGTGTTGGGGGTCTACAGTGGCCCCCACAAACAAAGTGCCAGGGAAGAAAGGAAAAGGCTACTTTCTGTGGCACAGGACATGTGAGGCGGTGAATCAGTGAATATGATGGTAAGGAAGGCAGGACCCTCAGCACTGGGGGCATTCTGTGCTGGAGACACAGGGGCCTGCCTGGAGGATTTCACTCAGGGACAGAAAGGAGCAGAAACATGTGTGTTTTGCAAGACAGGAAGACAACCCAAACCTGGAGGCATGAGGTGTGTTAGAGGTTATTTTAGGAGTTGAAGGAAGGTGATGAGAGATGGCAGTGAGAAAGAAAAGTGGAGAAATTTGTGCCTGCCATGTCCAAGATAAAACTACTGGACTGAGTGGCTATGTGGATTGTGTGTGTGTGGGGGGGTGATCTCATGGTGATGCCATAAGGAAAAGAGTAAGAAGGGTCACGAGAGGGAGCTGGTTGGCCAACGGCCACCTGTCACTCAGCCTAGCACCCGGTTCCACCTGCAGCACTTCTGCTCTGCGAACAAAGGCTGTCCCCTGACCGGGGAGCCTGAAGTTCCTTCTTCCCTGCTGATTCTCTCTGTGAAAGCCATTTGACACCAGATGGTGGACAGGAAATTTGGGGCTCTCAGCAGCCTCTCCTTTGTACCTGGAGTTTCCTATACCTGGGGAGAAAATCAGAAAATTTCCCTTCAAATCCTGGAGCTGCTGTGACTTGCCTGATACCCTGCAGTCTCCTAGCCTGGGACAGAGGGGAGTAGTATGGACCTCATTACAAGACACAGTCCCTCCTCTGGTCAGTGTTTAAGATCTTGAAGGGATCAGGCTTTTGACCCTGCTGCTTGGAGCTGGAAACCAGAAGCAGTGCAGTGGCCAAATCAAAACTGGAAAGATGACTTGCAGACCTCTGACCTGGTGGAAGTGGGAACAGGGAGCCTTGATCCTACCTGTGGGCTAAGTGTTTAACTTTCTGCTCAGACTGTAGCATTAATGGAGCCGAGGTTCCCAGAGTGAGGAATTGCATTGTTCCCCCTGGGGCTCCAGATCACAGGCCCTGCTGGAATTCAATGCATACAGGGGTCCTTTGTTCTCTGGCTATTGCCAAGCTGGAAGTGTTCTTTTCTACTTCTAAGTAACCCAACTAATGATAAGAGAGCCACTGCAAGCCTAACTTTGGGAAGTTAGCCCCTGCCTCAAAATTGGCCCCACAATTTCTGTGTCTCCCAGGAGTCTGGCCCATGGGTGCTGAGATAGGGGGAAATCCTCAGATCCTTGCAGTCTGGCCTTGTTGTCATCACCTTGTGCTGCCTGTGACCCTCTGAAGGTCACTGTTCACTGGGGACCACCGCTAACCCCCAGGGCCATTCTCTTTCTAGACTTGGAGGTAGAGACTTTGCTCCCCAGTCTTCTTTGATCCTAAGAATATGACAGTCCTCTCCCCATAATGCCTCCGAGGCCAGGCTGAACTGTCAATGAGAACCCACTCCAAGTCTGGTGGTAACGGAAGAGCAGAGGTCTGCCTGTCTCTCCCCTAGGCTGCCTGTGGGTGGTGGACCGCCTCTAATCCCAACCCCCCACTCCCCTGGTATCTCTACTTCTAAGCCATTCATCTGGACAGAACCCCAACTAAAGGGAGAAGAGGAACTGTTCCTTTGTTCCCATCCATCAAAGGCTTGCCTTCCAAGTCCTCATCTCTCACCCAGAACAGGCTTCTTGATGTCCTTCCAGGACAATTAGTGAGAATGGCCACCATCTTCAGGGGAATCCCATGCTCACTCACAGAGGTCTGACTGACCTTGAGCTCCTGACAAGAAAAGCACAGGAGTGTGACTAGAGTGCATCTCCTAATGTCTGGATTATTTGGTCTTGAGTAACACCAGGAGTAGAACATCCATAGCACATCCCAAGGGGGGGTGGGGAGGGGGCAGGGATATGGACATATCCAGCTCCGCCCAGTTTATCACTCTGTCCCGTAAGACCCCTGGAGCCCAGCGCTGTCACCTTGTGAGTATGGTTGCTCAGAATGGAAGAAATGGGACTGTCCTTCCCGAGAGACTCAGAGTTCACAGCTTGGACCCCATCTAATGCTCCATTCTTAAGTCTCTGTATTAGTCAGGAGAGGCCAGCTGTAGTAACAAACAGCTCCAAACCTAGGGGCTTCATATTAGAGTTTATTTTTCCTTTGTGGAACAGGGAACATGGGTTGATGGGGGTTTCCTGCTCCTTGCCAGATCTGGGACCCAGTGTTCACCACCATCTGGGACATTGGTATTCTCCTCTGACTCTTCTGCCCCATAAACAGGGGAGAACTGTGTGGAGGAGACACAGCCCTGTCACCTGCCTCAGCTTGGAGGTGATAGACATCACTGCCACTTATAGCCTACTGGGGAGGACAGGATCCACATAGAAGGAAGGATGCTGAGAATATCACGTAGCTGTGTGACAGGGAGATGGAAACATGGAAATGGGTAACAACTAGGCTGAGTCTGCCAGGATCCCCTTGTCAGAACGTGTTATCGACATGTGCCAGCACAACCTCCTTCTAGAAGTTGCCTCAGTTACACAGGCCTGAGAACACCCACTCTGTCTAAGGTCTGGACCAGCCTCCTTGATGCCTGGTGCATGCAACATGAAAGGAAGGATAAAGTTTATATTCTTCTTGGAGCAAGTATTTGTGTTCTTGCTGTTGTCTTCATTTGGGGTAAAACACAGATGCCCTTTTTGCAACCTAACACTTAGTTCCAGCCTTGCAGGGCACCTGGTGGGCGAGAGGACCAGGCCACCGGGCAGAGCAGAGCTTGTGTTTTGTCCGACATGGCCAAAGGCCAACACTTGGAGAAGGGAGACAAGGCAGCAGAAATATTCCCCATGTGAGCTCAGTTGAGGCTAAGAAATGCTTTTTCCTAAATAACCTAATCTCAGGAATCAAACGTTAAAAGGAAGACAGACACTGAAAGCCCAATGCACCTCACCTTGAACAGTTCGGGCATGGCAGCGTAAGGGAGAGAAGAAATTAGAGCAAGTGGATGTGCATCTTCCAATTCTATGCCAGCGTCTCAAATAGAACATCAACCAAGGAAAACTGGGGGGTCGGCTGTGCCAGCCAGAACTCGGGGAACATGCCCGCCGAGGCTTACCAAACAAACGGGAGCAGGTGGGCTCTCACATCCTTGTCCTCGAGGCCTCAGAGCTAAGCTGTTTGCTGTGTTATATTTGCCTCTCTAGGACACTTACCCCATAGCACCTTGTGGTATATTTATATGCTGTCTTAGTTGGCTCAGGCAGTCATAACAAGATACCACAGATTCGGTGGCTTAAATAACACACATTTGCTTGTTTACGCACAGTTCTGGAGGCTGGAAGTCTGAGATGAAGGTGTCATCAGCGCCCGTTTCTCCTGAGGCCTCTCTCCTTGGCCTGCAGTTGGTTGCCTTTTCCCTGAGTCCTCACATAGTCTTTCCACTGTGGGGGCCTCTCTGGCGTCTCTTCCTCTTCTTATGAGGACACCAGTCCTATTGGATCAGGGCCTGCTCCCACAGTTGTGCAACTCTAAGTGCCTGAAGTATAAGTATTATTATACCAATTAGACAGGAACCTGACACATAAGATTAATTATTTTTACATAATACTTCTGGGAGTAGGCAGTTACTTACCGTGGTTTAGAGCAGAACTTGGCATATTTTTCTGTAAAGGACCATATAATAAATATTTTCTGTTTTTTTGTGGACATTTGGTTTCTGTTGCAACTACCCTCCTTTGCCATTACAGAACAAATCAGCCACAGACAAATGAATGAACATGGCTGTGTTCCAATAAAACTTTATTTACAAAAAATAGATAATGGCCCAGATTCAGCTCATGGGCCATAATTTGCCAATGCCTGGTATAAAAGCTCAAGTATGCCAGGGCCAAAGTTTTTACAATTTTTTTGTCTTGCCCTCATGGTCCCAACATAGCTGCTACAGCTCCAGTTATCATGTCTGTGTTCCAGGCAGGAAGAAACAAAAAAGGAGCAGAGACAAAGGGGTGTCTGCCAGCTAATTAAACCTTCTGTTTCTATCTCACTGGCCTCCCATATATGCAAAGGAAACTGGGACATACGGTACTTGCTTTTGGGTTTTGGCACATTGCCATCCCAAACAATATGTTTTCTCTTATTAAGGAAGAAAGGAAGAATACATAATAAGTAGTACCTAGTAGTACTACTTACATAGTAAGTTGTTCCTACCACCACTGCTTTTTTGTTTGTTTTTTGTAATGTCTCCAACTAATCAGTCAATAAAGTCTCCTCATTTTACTTGTTTCTGGTTATCTTTAACTTTTCTCCATTATGAAATTCTTAGAGAAGAATACAACCTTCATGATCTAACTCTACAAAAAGACTATTCATTTTTTCTGATCTTCATTTAAAAAAGAGACACATAAAATGCCTCAATAACTCCTTTCAGGCTACATCGATTTCCAGGTGGGAAACAGAGACAGAAAGAGGCAGGAGAGAGAGGGTGTCGCACAGTGTTGGCACAGCAGTGGTCGTCAGCAGCCTGAGGAGAGCAGAGGTGGCAGGCTGCTGTGCCTACGGGCATGACTGATGATGAATGACAGGGACCAGGAACTGTCTGTCTTGCTTGTTCAAGCATTTGGGGAAGCAGTGTCCATGGCATCTCTTGACAATCATTTCAACACTCCCTCATCCAAAGTTACTTTATGAAAAGGCAGGAGTTCTTTTTGAGCCCCGGGTTTTGTTCTGTTTTCTGTCTTTCCCAAGCAGAGCTGAGACCCGGCAGACCCTCTCCTGGTTCTTGTTTACCTTTCATCATCTCCCAACAGGCCCCATCTCCAAATACAGTCTACATGGGAAGTTGGGGCTGCAACATGGGAATATGGGGCAGGGGAGAGCACAATGCAGTCTGCAACAGGCATACATAGCAGTGCTCTGAAAAACATGGACGGTTGGAGAGAGAATGCCAGAGGGAAGGGTTGGGAAGTGGAGGGACCATGGTCAAGATGGCTCTGTGCTATAAAGTTCCTAAACTCACAGGCACATGGAAACCCAGGCCCTTCTGGGGTTTAAAGTGTAATAGTCTCTCTTGGTTCTCTTTCCCATTATTCCTTCCCAGAATGAATGTTTTGTTTTTATGTTGTGTGTTTTTTTTTGAGTCTGTGGTGACAAGGACAGGACAAGAAGATGCTCAAAGTTAGCATTAGAATCCAGGAGGGCTGGTGTGGAATAGGAGACCACTGTGTACCCTTTGAGCCTTTCCCCTTGATTTAGGGGTGGCCCCAGATGGTGGTCTGAATCCATGGTTTTTATATACCTTTGCTGGCGTTCCCTGATGCCCATCTTGGAAGTCCAAGATCAAGGTGCTGGCTGATTTGGTTTCTGATAAGGACCTTCTTCCTCACTTGCAGATGGCCACCTTTCCAATGTGTCCTCACTTGACAGTGAGCTCTGGTCTCTCTTCCTCCCTTGAGGGCACTAATCCCATCATGGCGGCTCCTCCCTCATGGCTTCATCTAATCCTAATCACCTTCCAAAGGCCCTGCTTCTAAAGCCATCACACTGGGAGTCAGGGATTGAACACAGGAACTGTGGGGGCACAAACATTCAGTCTGTAACATTATTGTTATTAAGCTCCTATTTCTTGAGCATGTGCCATGTGTGACAGTAGCTGTATCAGGGAAGTGTTCCTATCTTCCTTGTTTTCCAGATGAGAGAAGATCCTGAGAGGTTAAATCATTTACCCAAGATTACATTCTCAGAAAGAGAGAGTGTGCAAAGAAGGACCTGCATGTAACTGGTTTCTTCTTACTACTTCTACATCTGTGGTCAGTGTCCCATAGTCTGTCTGACCAGACACAGGCTGCATTCATTATTATTATATTCATTTCCCCCTCTTATTTAAAAACAACTTAAAATATTTTCATGGGTCCTTACAAGTGTCATGGGCCCAAGGCACTGCCCCCACTGTGCCTGGAGATCAGTTAGCTCCATGGCTGGTAGTGAGGCAGTTAGTGCTGGGGTGAGTCTTAAATGCTGCTCTGGGGGAAGTGCCTATTCTGGGATTCTGTACCTGCTGAAGACAGAGTCAGAGGGGAGACTCTTGAGTTTGGCTTTTTTTTTCCCCCTCACCCGAGGACATTTTATTTTATTGCTGAGAGAGAGAGAGAGAGAGAGAGAGAGAGAGAGAGAGAGAGAGAGAGAGAGAAAGAGAGAGGTCGGTTGCCTCTTACATGTGACCCAACTGGGACTGAACCTGCAACCCAGGCATGTGCCCTGACAGGGAATCGAACTCACAGCTTTTTGGTGTACAGGACCATGCTCCAACCAGCTGAGCCACACCAGCTATGGCAAGGTTAGGTTTTTAATGTCACAATTAAGCTCCTTTAAGCTTGGGGTCCTCTGCATGTGTTCAGATTTCATTAATGAGCAGAGGGTTCACACCATGATAATGGTCAGCCAGTGGTAGGCACACATTTCCTCAGCTTCACTGGCAATGACTCTAGGGTGAAAGGTGCCAGTTAGGGCCAGGTTCAGGGGAAGTCACCCCTGCAGCACTGGTCCCCAGCCTGGTGTTTTAGTATTTGGCCACATGGGGGCACTAATGCTCTGGCCTGCTGCCCTGACCTCCAGGCCTGGTTCTGCCCGCCTGGATATGTCTGGCTGGGGTTCACCCAGCTGTCTGAGGCCTGGGCCCAAGCAGGGTGTTTGTCTAGAAGGCCCCTTTCTCTCTGCCACTGTCAGTAACCCCATAATTTCCAAGACACTGAAGGTAATGCAGTTCCAGGAAAACGTTGATTGGGGAGGTGGGGCTGGGTGGCCACCTCATGTGTCACCACTGAGTCCTGTGGTTCTGAGGAGAGTCACCTCCCTGGGCCTCAGGGAGATGGACTGAAACACATGGGGTGGACTACAAATATCTCTCAGGCCTCTCTGCTCTCAAGTTTTAATTCTGCTGGAAATGGAGCAGGGCCGGAGCATGTAGTGCCTGCAGTGCTATGGGCCAGGAGGGCCGGTTTGCTGTTTCTGCTGCGCCGTAGTCTCGGCTGGGTGACTATAGGCCAGTCACTTTCCCTCTCTGGTTCTCACTTGCTTCATCTGTAAGAAAGAGGCCTTTCCATGGGCCACCAGCATGTGGGGAGTGTCCCTGGGGCCCAGGTGACCGTGGCCTCCTCCCACCTCCCTTCCAGACGCTGGCTGAGAAAGGGGTGGCTGGAGCCCTGTTGGGGAAGGGGGTTGGCTGGACACAGGTCTCCAGGTTATCTGCACCTGAAAACTGGAACCTTCTACCTTGCTGCTGCTGAGGCCTGCAGGAACCGCTGCGTTTTGAGGGTGCAGAAAAGGCAGGAGAACTGAGCCCAGGGCACAGAATCCACCTCTTATCCCACAGCAGATCTTCCAACCAGAGCTCTCGCTTGGCTCTGCCCAGACCCCTCTGCAGCAAGGCACACTGACTGGCTGCTTATTATTGCATCTGAAGTGCCTTCATGCTGCTGCAAATTCTCTTGTGTTTGGACATCTCAGTGTCTCCAGCCTCTGGCCCAGGGGCGGGCAGCAGCACTCCCCTAAGGGGGTGCGGTGCAAAAACGTCAGCTGGGGTGCTGACTGAAATGCAGAGTTCCAGGCCTTGTTCCTGAGATTGATTTTGTAGGTCTGGGGTGGGGCCCAGAAATTGCCATTCTTTTAACCAGCTGCCCCAGTGAAATAATGCCATAGATGTGTTGTTCGAACCAGTAATGTTCGTTAGTAGGTGTTATTATTTTCTATCTTTTATTTGGTGTTTTTTTAAAATTTTTAAAATTGATTTGAGAGAGAGAGGAAGTGGGGAGAGAGAAAAAGAGAGAGAGAGGGGCATTGATTTGTTCTTCTGCTTAGTTACGGATTCATTGATTGATTCTTGTACGTGCCCTGGCTGGGGATCAAACCGGCAACCTTGGTGTACCCAGATGAAGCTCTAACCCACTGAACCACCTGGGTGGGGCTAATGTTTCTTTTGTTCTAAATTGTATCTTGGTACCTTGGAATCCTGCAAGGGGTGATGCAAAAATAGCCAGTTTTCAGAGCCAGCCTGTTTCCATTGCATGTTCGGTCTGGGGCAGCATTCTTGGCCTTTACCGGGCTGTGGTCACTGTGAATTGCTGGCGGCACTATGCACCCCAGCACCCCTCACTCTCCTGGGAACTCAGGACATAGCTCTACCTAAAGGCTGGGGAGCTAAGCCACCATCAGGTATGTCCCCAAGAGCTGGCTGAGGGCATGCATAGCACTTCTTCCAACCTGGTGGTCCTTGGAGTTTAGAACCTAAATTACCTCAAGTATCTGAGAAACACTTGGTTCAGAGCAGATAATAGTCTGTGCTCAGAGCAAGTCTGAAACACAGCATGAAGCACTCACAAAAGAGGGTCCCCTCCTTGGAATTTCCCCCTTCTCCCATGGCCCCACTCACTTGATGGACCTCCTAAACCCCAAACCAACTTCTTGGCAGTGATGCCCCTGCTGCCCCTTCCTCCTGCCCTGGGGATGCAGCCCCATCTGGGCCAGGGGCACCTGCTCCATGGGCATTGCTGGGGCCTCTGACCACCCCTCCGCCCACTGCCAGGCAGGGGTCCCTAGGCCCCTTTCAGGCTCCCACCACCCCCACAGCGTGGGCGTTCTCTCCCTCTCCATCAGCCAGGCTCCAAAACCAGTCATAACAAGCACACAAAAGAGGAAAGGGGGGAAGTTAAAAAATGTATCTTGGCCTCAGAATCCAGAACTGAATTCATTTCCAAACCACTTAAAAGAGGGACATGACGAGGCCCCTATGGGTGGGCTGAGGGCTCTACTTCGGTGGGGTCCCCTGCCTCCAAGAAAGGTCTCTGCTGGGGGTTGGTGTGGGAATGAAGTGCTGGGAGGGGACAGTCCCCGCAGAGCAGTGCTGAAAGGTTCGCCTCCTTCACACACAGGGACTCAAGGGGAGGAACTGGAATAAGTGTCAGACCTGCCTTTTTATCAAATCTCTTGTTCCCCTCCCCTTCCTCGGCTGTCCAGCCAACCCCAGCCTCCCCGGAGAGCAGTGTCTGGCTTGTGGGTTTCCTGTTACCTCTGCATGTGTGTCTCTGCCCCGGCCTAGCAGTTCAGCCCCTTCTTCTATGCTGAGCGTGGGGCCCAAGCCCCCCCGCCTTGGCCCCTCTGCCTCCTTCTGGAGGGAAGCCCATGTTCTTTGGTCACCTTTTCCAGGAAGCAGCTGGTGGACCCTGTGCTGGGACTTGGAGATGCTGTTGGGGCACTGAAGTGCCCTCGCTGCTGGGGCTCAGTGCACAGGTAGAGCACCAGTGGTCACTCGGGGGGGAAGGAGCTGGAAGCTTGGGTCTGCCTGCTGCTGCTCTGATTGTGAGGCTTGAGGGGTGGGTTTTCTGACACAGCAGGCCCCCTCTCCTCAGCACTTGTTGGAAAAGCCCACAAACTGGGCCACAGAAGTGGGAGGTTTCATTTGCTTATTCAGTCACTCATCCACCATTGTGGTATTTCTGAGCCACCCAGGCTCTTTCTTAGATAGACAGGCGGCCATTCCAGACACAGGGCTGGAGACACTTGGGCTCTGGTGGCAGCTCGGAGCTACAGCTCGGCCAGGCTACAAAATCACAAGGGGATTTTAGCGTCTATGTTCATCAGCGATATTGGCCTGAAGTTTTCTTTTTTTGTTGTGTCTTTATCTGGTTTTGGTACTAGTATGATGTTGGCCTCATAAAAAGAGTTACGGAGTCTTCCATCTTTTTGGATTTTTTGGAATAGTCTGTGAAGGCTTGGGGTTAGCTCTTCCTTAAATGCTTTGTAGAAATCTCCTGTGAATCCATCCGGTCCTGGACTTGTGTGCTGGGAGTTTTTTGATTACTGCTTCAATTTCATCTGCTGTTATTGGTCTGTTCAGGCTTTCTGTTTCTTCTTCAAAAAACTATGGTACATTTACACAATGGAATTCTATGCAGCTGAAAGAAAGAAGGAACTCATACCCTTTGCAACAGCATGGATGGAGTTGGAAAGCATTAT
>CM052538.1:67175271-67218574 GCA_028533065.1 Trachops cirrhosus
TATGGTCTTATAATATGCCAGGCGGGGCTCTAAGTATTTTACATTATTTCATTAAATCCTCAGACGGTACGGTGTAGACATTACTATGATCCCTAGTTGCTAATGAGGGAACAGAGACCCAGAGAAATCCAGGAATATGCACAAGGTCACACACCTGTTACTGGCACAGCAGGGATTCCAACCAGAGTGGGACCGGAGGACCCATGCTCTTTGATTTCCATTACTGAGATATGTCTGGCTTACAGGCACAGTGCGGACACACTGTTTTCGGTTCCAGATGACTGTAATAAAGCGAGCATCGTACTGAAGTGAGTTACAATCCTTTTGCTGTTGGGGGCCTTGCCTTCCATTTGTAAAAATGCAATACCTGTGAAGTGCAATAAAACAAGGCATGCCTGTAAACCATTGTGTGTGTTTAAGACACACCACCTGAGAACTCAGTTCTGTGGTGACCTGGTTGGAGTTGTTTAGGGAGCAACAGTGCTTCCTCTCCATGTCCACCCCAGTGCCCTGAGAAGAAACCCACAGAAGGAGGTTCACCACACACAGCCAAGGGCTGGCAAAGGGTCCCAAAAGCCTATATGACTGTACTCCCAATGGGCAAGTACCTCCTACCAAGAGAACCTTCTTTCTCCCTCACTCCCCAGATTCTGATATCCAGACAGAGCAAGGGAAGGCATTAAAATGGGAAAAAAAAAAACATGCCTCCCAGCCCTCAGTCCCTATTTATTACAGTTATCTGAAGAATAATAAATAACCGGTGGAGACCATATAATTTAAAATTCCGGCTCATGTGGTCAGACATGCACCTGGTCCCCAGAGGAGAAACTCAAAGCACGAGCAGAGCAGAGGGCAAGCATGTGGAAATTTGGCAGGAACGCGCTGGCTGCTGTTTGTGGCCGCAGCCAGATGAGGAAAGCTGAGATGGTGTGAGCAGAAATGGCTGGAAGGAAAACTCTTTCCAAAAATTACAGAGGGATCTCCTTCCAAGGGGCTGGGCCTCTGCAGACATGATCTCATCTCCCCTCCCCCATGGCCTCAGGGTGAGCTGGGGCCAGGGGTCTCTGCCCAGTCCCAAGTCCAAAGACCCAAACCTGGACTCTCCTAAGAGGCCTGGGCCTGAGGCTGCTGACTGACAGAGGAGGGACCAGGAAGTCCCTCCCACAGTTGTAACGACTAAAGTCTCCTCCATCTTCAAGGGTCCTTAAAAACACTTGAATTCCCACAAGAAAAAATGACTGGGAAAAAAGCAGTTATGCAAAAAGAATTGTTTTATTCTCTACCATGAAGGGTTATTGTATATTTGCTTTGGGAAGAGGAGAGGGAATAGAACCCAGCGGCATTAGTCAGGGTGCTCAGGAGAAACAGAACCAGTAGGATATATATAGAAATACAGAAAGAGATTTATGACAGGAATTGGCTCACACGATTATGGAGGCAGAGAAGTCCCATGATCTGCCTTCTGCAAGTCTGAGGCCCAGCAGAGCCGGTGGTGTAAGTTCTAGTCCAGGTCTAAAGGCCTGAGAACCAGGAGCATCGATATCTGAGGGCAGGAGAAGATGGACATTCCAGCTCAGAGAGCAAATTTGCCTTCCCTCCAGTTTTTTGTTTTATTTGTGCTTTTGTTCTATCTAATGGCTTGGATGCAGCCCACTTGCTTTGGTAAAGGCCCTCTTCTCTACTCAATCTAGTGATTTGAAAGCGAGTCTCTTCTAGACATACCCTCACAGGCACACCCAGAAAGTGTGTTTACCAGCTATTTACGCATCCCTTCACCCAGTCAGGTGGACACAGAAAATCAACCACCACACCAGCTGTGTGGTGCCCAGTGCTGTGGGTAGAGGGCACTTGGGAATTGACTAAGCAATGTTTCCGGGCCTATTCTATGCCGTTAGCACTTTGTGAGATGCGGGAGGGATACAAAGGTGAGCCAGAGCCTGACCTTGTCAGTACATGCTGTGTCTGTGTCGTGGCAGTGACAGCTGCACACAGGGCAGGTGCTGACTGAGTGCACAGAGTGAGTTCAGAAGAGCACTTTGCTGGCCATGGGCAGTCCAGCCAAGCTTCATGGGGCCATCATCACTAGCTAGCCCCCATCATTTGGACAGACCATCACCACGGATCATCGTGTTGAATCTCTGTGACAACCCTGGAGCCACTTAGCAGCACTCAGGACAGGCACTTTCCAACAATGCTTGAGTGAGTGGTTGACAAGCTGCCATTGCAAATAAGGATATTCAAGCATAGAATAAATAATTTATTACCAGTTGCTGAGTGTATGAGCAAGGGTATCAGATACAGACCCCAGAACCCCAGGGGTCAAGAGACCAAGCCTCAGAACCAGACAGCTCAACCTGGACCTGGCTCTGTCCGTGAGTGGCCGTGTGACCTTGGGAAGGTCACAGACTCTGCATGTATTCACTTCAATATGGATATAACAACATTTATTCAGAGGGTTATTGGGAGGATTAAATAATGTGGTATATAAACCTGCTCAGCACAGGGCTGGCCCTATATATACCAATTATTCAATAAATTACTTCATGAGCTTCACTCCAACACCGGTCTGTGAGCACCTCTTAGATTCTCGATTTATCTCCTGAGATAGCATTTTATCATTCCTCCTTTGGTGCTATTTCTTCCTAAAACTTTGGGCTAGCTTTCAAAGTCATCCCATGTCAGTGCAAAATGGCATGTGTGGAAACCCACCTAAGGCTTTTTAACCGGCAGTTATGCTCTTGAGAGAAAACATGCCTATTTAAGTTGCCAACATGATTTAAATTAGAACTTAGATAGACTTTGCTGACTGTGGTCATGGAATGACATTAGACTTTACAGACTTCAATTTATGTAAATATTTTTAAAAGTAATAAGAACTTTAGGGCTAAAAATATAAAAAGAAATAGCTAGAATTCCATAAGAAGAATGAAAGCCAATTGTTAATCAGGCTTGTATTTGAATCTATTATGATAAATATTTGCTAACTTAACTGAGATTCTCTATCTTGCATTGGGTTATTATGGGAAAGTATGGACTGAGCCTGAGCCATGGCTCTGAAATCTGAGGTCTGGGGAACTCCATGCTTCACCTTTTATGACTATAACGAAAGCAGAGCCCTTACCCAAGGCGGCCAAAGACCACCTTGGAGCTCCTTTGGTGAACCAAGCCCACCACCTGGAGTGTCTGTTGACAGTTTTTCCTTTCTTCCCTGAGGTAGGGCAGAGATCCTACATTTGGGATGATGAGGGGAAAGGGAAGAAATCAATTTCTCTGTAATCACGGAGCTGTGGTCTGAGATAGATGTAAGAACACGACGTTTTCCAGTACGGCAGCCTCTTGTTCCCTTTGCCGCCAACCTAAAGAAATTCAAGGAGGCTTAGCAGCTGGGAGCCTGGGAGGCGCCTTTGGCCATCATGGGGTGCAGCTAAGAAGCAGGTGGAGATGGGGTCGATCCTACAGGGAGAAGGACCTGCGGCAGCCGCTCCCGTTCAGCCCTCCTCTTTTCCAACTCCTGGTGTTTATTTTGGCTTTGGGCAGCAGACCCCGGTGGGGACAGAGAGACCTAGTGGAACAGGGGCAGGGAGGAGGCATTTGAAATACCACAGGGTTAGTGATGAGACAATGCAAAACAAACCTAACCAAAATACTGATTTTAGGGTGGGTCCGGCATAGTAGGTTTCAGGACTGTTCCATGACTGTCAAGGGCAGTGTGCAGAGCTAAACACACCCAGACTCCTGGTTCCTGGCAGACCTCCACTTCCTGAGAAACTTCCACAAAGTGACCCAAAGCTTTAGCTAAATGGCCATGATAACTCTTCCTGTTTTTCTCCAGTAATTATAAGCCTTGAGGTTAATGAATTTGCATGTGATAAACAAGGCTTCCTAAAGACTGCAGAGGTTTCTGCTCACCTTCCCAGACCCACATGGGCTCTCTGGGTTTGTAACTGCACATTGTGACTGCACGTACCTTGTGGCCCCAGCACAGACTGGGCTTATGTCCTTCTCCAGCTCCCCCAGGGAAATCACCCAAGCTCTCCAATTGGCTGGGGCCTCCCAGAACCTGCTCACCTGGAGTTCTAAGGAGAGAAAACCTGTGATCATAACCTCCTGGACTAGAACTTTCAACGAATCCTTGTAAACGTGCCTCTTTGTTTTCTTCTCCTGCAGTGAGGGGGAGGGGTGGAGGAGAGAACCCGAGAGGTATCAGGTTCAGTCTCAGGTGGGCTCCAGTACTGAAGAAGCATGTGTCCAGGTGGGAGAGGCTGTGAATGATCAAGGACTGTCTCTTTGGGAGCCATCTCCCAGTCTTCCACCGCAATTCTACTTAAACCAGAAGTGCAGACCACCAGCATGGCTTTTCAGGGATTTCAGAGATTGCCTGTTTGTCTCCACTACATTTCCAGATCAGCCTGGCTAAGGGCTCTGCCTGTCCCTTGGCTACCAGACTCTCAACCAACCCTTTGGTCACATATGCTGGGCACTGGGCCCTTGGGACCTTAATTGGATAAAAAGGTCAGCAGTCACCCTTAATTGCCTCTAGGCTGTTCCCCACCCCTCAAACAAAAGAAATCACATATGCAAACAAAAATTCTTCCATTGACCACATTTGCCTGCTTAGGAGAAAAATTCTATCTTGGCCCATGGAGAAGCTGCCAGAGTCAAGGGGGTTGTGAACACAGGTCTTCTCCCTGCTTCCTGAATAATTACATGTGATCCTGTGAGATGTTTGGCTTGTTGGCTTTCACCAGGACCGCATAACCACGCCAGGGCTAGGACTGGGCTCAAAATTTCTCCAGGCCTCTGCTCCTTCCTTCCGTGCTTCTGTGTACAGGTGTCAGATCTCTCCAGTCCAGTTCTAGACTAGTGTCACCGCTTTCGGAGGTCTGGCTGTGCAGGACCACCCCATAGAGGCCATCTCTTAGGTTCTACACATGAGAGGGTTATTTCTGGGTGACCGGTGAGTGATGTGTGGGCAGGAAAAAGGTTACAAATATAATTTCAATGCAGTGAACTGTTTGGGAATGCTGATGCCTCATACCCAGCACTGTCTTCAGGTTTCCAAGGAAGACCCAGAGCTGGAGACGTTTCTCTTTGAACTGCTCACTTGCAAAAATGCAGAGGTCAGGGTCTTGGCTTCCGTTTCCCTCCACCCCTGACGCTCAACATGACATGAAGCTTTCTCTCCTGTTTGGTCTCTGCTTACCTTAAGGTCAGGGATGTTGCCTTACTCACTTTTTCATTCTCACTGATTCCCCTTCTGCAGTCTTTCCTGCATATTTACTTATGAAGCCAAGGAGAGAGGCAGTTACCCAGAGACACCGGGATTCTCTTCTCATGGCCATGAGTGACCCAGATGGCTGAGGGAATGGGCAGGGGCACTGGCTCACAGTAAGCTGGCCATCAGGTATGCACCCAATCCTCATTCACCAAGAGGCCCTGGCTCTGGACAGCTCCTGACAGGCCTCTGTGTTCATGAGGCTGGTGCAGAGGTGTCACACCTTCTTCCTGGCACAGCTGTTGCCTTCCAGGGAGTGATGCATATACACACAGGCACACGCACACAGTATATATGCACAAGTGTGTAGACTTGACACACCAACAGTGGAGCTGGCGCTCATGCTTCCTCCAGCCCTGGTCCAGCAGGGCCTACGGTATCTGGAAGAATAAGGCCAGGTGGACAAGAGATTTGCTGAGATGCTTCTTTTCTTTTGTGGTACTAACATGATCAGGATAAAGACTCTGGTTGCCCTGTGGCTCCTGCACTGGTGAGCAGATAAGAAGAATGCATAAGTCTATAAACATTTCAATTAACAGGATGAACAAAGCCTGGGGACTCACATGCTGGAATGGATGTTCTCTTATGGTTATTTCTGATGACTCCCAAGCATTTTAGTGGGGACTTGGAGAAGTCATCGATCAGGTGATAAATGGTCTCTTTGCTGTCAGACCCTTACTCTGCCCTGATCAGGGCCATAGGCACAAGGGTGTGTGGAGAATGTAGGAGATGTAACTCAGGCTCTATGGCAAACCTGGCCACTTACTGCTACTGGTGGACTGGGCTGTCCAGGATGGCAATCAGACAGTGAGGAGTGGGAAAGAACATGGCAAGGCCTTGCTGCCTCCAAAGACAGGCACAGGAAGGACCCGGACATGGGAGAGTGGGGTTTGGCCCTCTGGTCTGTCACTGACAGACTGCTGGGAAGGAATCACTGTGTTTCTTGGGCTTAGTTGTCTCTTCTTTAGAAAGAAGGCGCCAGCCTCGCTACCTTCCCTGTTGCAACTTGTCCAGTGGTAAATTAAGAATTTGAGTGGTATGCATAGTCATCCAGAGGGAAAACGAGGCCCAGACGTGACTGAGTGTCCTCAGTCTGCAGGCTGCATCATGTGGACCATTGACTGCACCAGACCCTTCTTGCCCCGCCCCTTCCTCCTAAGAAGTACATTCTGAGCTGCAGACTGAAATCTGAACTGACTGTAGCTGACCACATGCCGGGTGCTGGCCTGGAAAGCTCCCCCAATTCTGAGGACCCCAGGGAGGATCCTGATGGCTGTGGCTATTGGACTTGAGCTTGAGAGTGCTTGATAAATACATGTGTTGTGTGCTGATGGTGGGGAGGTGAGCAGCACCTGATTGGGTTGCCGCACATGGTCCTGACAGCACCTTGGTGGCTAAGTTCCTCAGAAGTAAACCCAGAAGTTGCCAGGTGGGGTCAGCTGAATGAGCAGGCATTTTAAAGGCAGGACCTGAGATGACTCACCGATCACAGAGGCAAAGGGAGAAGTTTGAAGTGACCCACAGCCTCAAGTCACTCTAGTCTTTATTGTGGTCTTTCTCTTCTTTTTCAGCTTTCTGGGTTGTTTTTCTTTGCTGATTTTTGGGGGATTGGGAAGTTCATAACATTCCTCCAGCCTCACCTACCACCTTGGGCCTATCTTATTCATGCTTACCAGGGTGAAGGAAATATGAAAACCTGGACCATGTTGTTTTTCTAAATGTTATCAAAGAGCTGGAGGGGAAAGTAGAATCTTCTCTCCCACTTTTGAAAAACAGTTTACTCTCATGGTCTTTCTCTCCCTCTACCCTCTTCTCTATTTCCCCAACCTGCAAGATGATAAGATATAAAAAAATGGAAACATAAAACTATAATTAGACATGTACGAGCAATGATTCTGCTTTGGGCAGTGGAAAAATAAATCATACCCACATTTCTATTTTTCCCAGGATCTGAAGAACAACCTTAGCTATTTGGGCAGTTGGCTATTCCTGGGCACATTTCAGAAATAACTAATGTTTATTTATTATTGGGTATTTATAACAGTGTTTCAGAGAAGGTTTCCAATAACCTCACAAAGGAGTGTGGGCTCCAGCACTAGTAGGGATCGGGTAGAAGAGGAAGGATGCCAGTGCTGCTGGGAAGGACATCCCTGTTCTCTCCTCAGCATTTCTTCTTGCTGAGGCCAAACATGGGGCAAGGCGTGGCCAAACTGAAAAATAAGGCTCTGTGTTTTGCTTCTCTGTTGAGCTTCCCTAAAAGGACATCAGAGCCTAAATTGGATTAACTCCTAGCATTTGATGGAGTGTACACACACACACGCACACGCACATACACTCTTGGCTCAGGCAGAGATTAGAAGTGACATTTCTGGAGGCACAAAAGGCGGGCGGATTCCTGAGCAGTCACTCACAGACCTGAGCCGCCTAGGAATGCTAAGGGCTCCCAGGCACTGACATCATCCCCCTCCTGGCTCTGGGAGGAGCCCTCTGACCCCCAGGTCTTAGGGCAATTATTTTTAGCCAGCAAACCCGTGCTGTGGCATTCCCATGGTGCACTAAAGGGAGCTGGAATTTTAAGGAGGGCCCCTTTGACTTCATTGCGCTTCTGTCTCTGCCTCTGCCTGTGCAATTAGAGATCGTTAAGATTGGAGACCTTGGAGACTTTGGCCCAGGGTCTTCACTTGGTAGAGGTTGAATGGCTTGTTCAAGGTCAAACAGCCAGTTGAAATCTACCTTCCTGTACCTCCACCTTATTCCCTTATGCTTTTTGTCTGTTACAACAGTTCCCAAATAGGTTGGGATTAATTAAATTGAAGCTGAGAAATTTTAAAAACATGCTTTGTTAATTCATTGAAAATACCACAAAATATACTATGACATAACTGTGTTTTCCAAAACAAAAAAAATTAGTGAGAAGAGTGGCCTTATTCTACATTTTGAAAGTGGTTTGAATGTCTGTCTTCATAGGTGACGGTGGGATTGTTATATCTGCTTCTGCATTCCATCAGTTGCAATATCACATGTCATGTAGCCTCTGGAAAATGCTACTGTGAGAGGATGAGGGTAAAAAGCAACTTAATGTCTTTGGATTATTATAAAAGGATCTTGGACACCCCCAGGGGCCCCGTACCACACTTTGAGAACTGTATCTGCAGTTTCCTCCTTTATAATGCTCTTTTTCCCTTTTGCTCACCCAATCACTCAATGAACATTCATGGAAGAACTACTGGGTGTTAAGTTGGAAATTTAGACAAATGTAGCACATGTGAATCTAAGTCCAAAAATTTCATTACTAAAGAAACAAGGCTGAGTTTATTTTTCTATAACAACAATCAGTAATACCTGATTTCACTCTCATGTTCTGCCAGGCTGCTGGAAACTTAACCTCAGTCTTTATTGGGCTTACCCATCCAAAGATTGTGGCATATTCTGGGGGTCTTGAATAATGCAAAAGCTTTGGGGGTGGCTGTGTGGCCCTCGATGCTCAGTGCACCAGGGAACGGTTAAGACAGCCACTGCCCAGGCCCATGGCCACTCTGGCCTTCCTCGTCTTTGTCTGGCTGGAGGTGGGGGGCATGTGCTCATGTGTCTATCTTCTCTCTTCCTCAGCAAGAACACGGGTGCAGCTCCCCAAACCATGGCCCTCTCTCTCATTCCTTCTTTCTTCCCTTTGTTTCTTCCTCACAGGCCAGATGAATCTTTTGTTAGGGCAAAATCTTTTTGCTTGCAAGTTTCTTGAAGGTGCTCTCTCTCTCCAATTCTCCCAACAAAAGCCAGAAAAATGTGCAGGCTACTTCTGCTTCTTACTCTGCCTCAATTAAATGAGCTACTAATAACTGTTTCTGGCACACACTAAGTACCAAGTGAATGCTGCTATTAATATTCTTGCCACTTTTACTCAGGGATATTGAGGCACAAAGTTTGAATGGGGAAAGGGGAAAGAAAATTCAGGAGAAAAACCCTCCAGAGTTCACATTTCTGCGTGTTCTGTAACGCTGCCTGGTTCCCCTTTTCATCTGCTGCCTTAGTAGCCTCTCAAGGCTGAAGTGAAGGACTGAGAAGTGTCACCAAGTCCCCTCTGCCTCCTTGGCCACTCCCCTCTCTCAGATGGCACCACATGTTTCATTTATGGAGAAGTTTGACATAGGTCACTTTGAGTTGCTCAGCAGGTGCGATAATCCTGGAATGTAGGAATCAGTGGGGCCTTTGGAAGATTTTGCCAATCGCCAGGTCCCCAACACTCTCCTGCTGAGGGCACCCAGCCTGTGCTCAGGCCCCTGTAGTGGTGGGCAAATCTGCAGAGACAGATTCTCTAGCACCTCCACCCTCCTTCAAGGGACCACCCGCTGCCCCTGGAGTTTTCACTGGCATTAGCTGTGAGCTCAGTGCCTCTGGGAGGCACCCCCAGCGATCTGATGGGTGCTGTCTGCCAGGCCCAGGCCACTTCTGTGGCACAGGCAGACTATGACAGTCCTTCTTGTAGGCAGTCAGCAATGATTCACAGAATGACAGGTATGAATGGGCAGAGGGAGTGTCTTTTTGTAGGCCGAGAGCATCCTCTATGGGATGCAAATGAAGCTGCCACTTCTTCTCCCAACAAAGCTGAGCCCATGGGCAGATCTGTCCTTGCCAAGACTCATTTGTTCATTGCTCCCTTTGCCCATCCTGATGGGGGGGCTGATGCATGGTCACCCCTACTGTGTGCGTGTGTGGGAACACAGACACACACTACCATGTGTCCACAGGCACACAGCAGACAGAAAAAAAGGCATAGTATGGAGTGTCTGCTTTCCTTCTCCTAGGCTGTCAGGTGAAGTTCCCTCCACCAAGCCTTGGGGGTAAGTCTGCAAGTTATGGGGGTTGGTGGACAATTAAGCCTTTTTTCTTCAGGGTGTGACATTCATGGTTGGGTAGGTATCCAGCTTGGTGAGAGCTGCTGTTGAGCTGCCTTGTAAGGCCAGGTGATGACAGGCAAGGGCCCTTGGTCTCCTGTGCACTCGGGACAAGTGAGGTCTTGTCCCAGCTGGACCTTGTGACTGGACTCCATGCTCCTGTGAGCAGGAGTCTGGGCAGCCTTATCCTTCTGTTCATCTGGAGCAGAAATGAGATGAGTGGGACCCATTCCAGGTCCCTGCCAAGTAGAGAGCAGAGAAACAGGCTAGGACTCAGTCCCACAACCCCAGACCTGGGCCTCCTGCAAAAGCTACACAACTTGTGGGGGCTCAGTCAAGAACCAGGGTAGATTATAGCTCAGGAAAAACCCCGGCGCTGTCTGGTTCTGAGCAGACTTGTGTGAGGTGAAGCAGAGGTGAATCAAATGCCTTTCGAGGAGGAAATGACTTATCAGACTGACCTTCCTTACCTGCGTATCCATCCGTCACTTGCCGGAAACAAAAGAGAGCAAGCGAGAAGACAGTTTTGCAAACTCTTGGCTACAACCCTCCTTTTTTCCTAGGATTTGATGGAACTGTTGTAGCTGGTGAGCCACTTTGGGGGAGCTGGGGGTATCTTTTAGCCAATTCAGGCCCATTCTCTGAGGTCTAGGAGTTCCCTGAAGACAAAAGGCTATTGTTCATATATTTTCCAAGGTCCCTTCTCCCACTGTGTAACCTCGCTCTTCTCCTGGGGGTGGGGGTGGAGTTACCTCAAAGTCAGAACACGGTTGCCAACAGTTTGAAGACCCTGCTGCATGATAAAGTAGCGCTTTATAGGCTTTCACGATGTAGCACTTTGTCAGTTTGAACCCCAATTTAATCCTGTGCCCAGGGGCTCTTGTCACTGCAATTACAGCTGTCTTAGGCTGTGGACTCTGGGAAGGCAAAGGGCTTTGTGTCTGACTGATTTGGGTGGTGGTAGCCCGGCACCGTTCACTGCTGCTCAAGTCGTGTGTGACTTTATCTGCTATGATTTTATTTGCACATTTCCTAAAGATCCTTAGAATCCTAGGAAGTGAGAGGTGGAGGGAAGTTTGCATCCTCTAAACCCTTAATCTCTAGAAGAGGGGAGAGAGGCCCAATGTCCACCACACGCCCAGCTTCACAGAGAAAAATCATGGAAGAACCAGGACAAACCCCAGTTTCTCTCTGGCTGGTCCCTTGTGCGTTTTAGTCTCCATGAGGCTAGTTAATAATAATTAAATGTTTATATGCTGCTATGAATAATACTAATGTCATACATAACTCTGAGAATTACTCCTTAAATTTGGGTCTTAAGTTTCCATTGCCTGACACCAGTGAAGTTAGGTTTAATGCAGACTAAACTTCCCAACGTGGTTTGCTCAGACAGTGATTAGGCATTCGTGTTTGGGGGAGTAGCTTTTTCTCAGTAACCTGGATTCTGGATTTCCATCCCTGCTCTGTTCTCATGATGAAGGTGGGATTCCATCTCCATACAATCTGTGAACTGTTCCATCGCAATGAGATTGTCATCATTTCATTTCAAACCCCCGTCGGTAACACAAAGGGCTGTAATTGATGTGGTTCAGAAACCAGAGTCCAAGCAATAAAAACGAATCCCTTATGACAGTCTGCAACGACGCGCATGGATCCAGCGTCTGGTTTTAATGGGAGCGGGAAATCACTAACAGATGACTGTACCGTCCACAGGGCTGGCGTCTGTAGCCTTCCAGCTAAAGCCATGTCTGATGGCAGCTCATCGGCCCCACATGTGCCCCACAGACACGGGTTATTTACAGGACGCCTGGAGCGCGTGGTGCTCGATGTATCACAGCAGGGGCTGCGTGTGTGGTGGCTGAGGTCATGGTTTTTCATTTCAAGCTTTAGAGACATTCGGTTTTAAAACCCCCTGCGACTCCACTGGGATTGGCTTTCAGAGAAGAAAAACAGCCCCCAGGTCCTTTCCTGTCCAAACATCAGTGGGATCGCCACTTATACCAGTTAACCCATTGGGGTGGAGAAGGTCCTGCATCCTCCAGCTTGTGCTGGCCGGTTTTGCCTTTTGGAGGAACAGAACATGAGTCACAGTGATTTACTATGAACTCACATGTGTCTAAGGCATATGCACCCAAACCAGACGGCACAAAAACTGCTAAGAAATTACACCAGGGCTCGGAAACAGACGTGTTGGGGCTTTGCAAGAGGCCTTTGAGCACATCTTTTTCTGGCAGATATTCTAGCTTTGATACTCCTCATCTGCAATATCGACGTGGTGGTGGGCAGGGTGGACAGACCAGATGATTCCTTCATCCCCTGCAGCTCTTACTTTAGGCAGGCCGATGAGTATATTCAGTTGTGTATTATATGACTGCTCAGTCTCCGCACTGCCTCTGCCAGGATGGACACTGCCTTGAGGTCAAGGGCCACGTCTGGGTGCATGTGGTTATGATTCTAGGTCTTCCTGCCCTTGTAGGTTTACTACTTTTGAACCAAAGAGAGTAAATAAGAGGCAGAGAGATTATTAGGGGTATTTTAAATACGCCTCACTGTGCACACCCTATCACAGATGTGCACTGAGGAAAGCAGAGGTGCAATGGGAACAATAATGTAAATGACTGTGTCGTGGGCAGAGGGGATGGTAGCTGGAGAGTCTGCCTTCCTTCATACTGAGACGTCCAGTGGATGATACGTCCAGGGATGGCGTGACCAGTAATGGTCGTCGTTCCCAAAGGTAACTATTTCCAGCCCTCCTGCACACAGTCATCATTGTCACTGAGACACCTATGAACATGGGCAACAATAACACAATCTAAGATAAACAATGGTAACAAATGACAACTTAGCAAAACTTCACTCATATAGAGAAAAGACTTGGAGGGACAATGTTACCTGTGTGAGAATACACATGATTTATACTTTATTCTGTTTGTTCATTTGAATATTCTGAATTTTCAACCATAAACATAGATGGATTATTTTGGTAGTGAAAAAAATTTAATCTCATTTAGTTGTTACCGGTAATTTGGAAATGATAGAGCCAGGGCAGGAGGTGGGGGTGGGGGCCATCAGCCTCCTGGGTGGCGGAGGAGCAGTTGCTGCAGGTGTGGCCTGGAGGGTCTCCCGGAACAGACCTTGAGGGAAAGGGGTTTCTTGCTGCCTCCAGTGACATATCACCCTTACTCTTGCTCCCTCTTCACTGGGATTTGGGCGGTTCTACACACTCCTTCCCCCAAAGCAAAAACTCCTGATTTCTGGCATTGATATCAGCACCTCACACAGCACCACATTTCTTCATCCATCATAATGGTCAGATTTTCTGACATGCATGCCTGGGTGAATTCTCCCTCCTTTCATAGCATTTCTGAGGCATCCTCTGGACACTAAACCATATTCTTTCTTGTGCTGTTCTTGCACTATTTCAGGTTCATTTGTCAGCTAGCCTCCCCAAATCTTCAAGCAAGGTTATCTTCCTTTTAAGTACCTTTGTTTTTGGCTTTATTGAGATATAATTGACATTGTGTTTATTGAGATGTAAACATTGTGCAAGTTTAAGGTGTACAAAGTAGTGACACTATATATGTATATATTGCAAAATGATCATCACAATAAAGTTAGTTAACACATCCAAAAATATGGAATGCCTCATAATTTGTGTCATCCTTGCACAGGGGCTGTTCTCTTCTTCTCTAGATTGCTCCAATGTTAGCCCTTAATTTATTTCTAATGGCCTCGCTTGGTGCTTCATATACATTTAACAACAAGATATCAATGCAAAATTCAATTGTGATAGCATCCTGACTAAATTCTGGGACTCCATAAGGACTTCAAGCATCCTGGGTGACGTTTGCTAAATATGACAGAAAAGAAGTAGAGTTCTGAATGTGGGGCTGCGACGCCGGTTAGCAGGCACAATGCAAGGGAAAGGCATGAAACTGCAGTCCTCATATGCCACCTGTTTGCCTTTGCCTCTGCCCCCTGGGTGGCCGAGGAACAGTTGTTGTGGGTGTGGCCTGGAGGGGCTCCCAGAACAGGCCTGATGGAAAGCACAGCCACAGCCATGCTGACTCCTCCATGAGATCCGCTTATATAATAAACAAACGGGAGGGATCTTTCCGAGGCACAACAAGCAGGAACGCAGCCCAAGATCCTGCTTCACGCTCTGTCGACAGAAGCTTCTAGCCATGGTGGCATTGCGAATTGGAGGCTGTGAGTCTCACTCACATTGCAAAGGATGTGACTGCAATGGTGTGTGTGTGTCCACAGGCCACACAGGGGCTGCAGCCAGCCTCCCCTCGCAGCTGGCAGAGCTCACGGCTCATTCATCTCCCACAGCTGTCAGGGCAGAGAACAACAGGTGAAAGCAGGCCTTGCTCATTGTTCCCAGGAAGCCTTTCGCTACGCCTGCCACCCCCTCTGCCCGACCTGTGCAGACCTCCAGCTTAGAGCTTTCATGCTGGGAGGCCAGCTCTCTGAGCCACTGTGACCCAGAAAGGCTTTGTTCCAGAGCCAGCCCTCAAAAGTTCCCCACGTCTGGGCCTGGGAAGCTGCTTTGGGACCTCTTCAGGACCAGGGTGAAATGCAGGGACAGGTGGGGGCAGTCCGTGGGGAGCTCAGCTGGTGGCCCTGAGAGCGGCAGGTCAGGGAGCACATTCCATCTCCAGGCCAGAGCCCCCTGTCACCTGCCAGGCAGCCTGAGGCACTTAGTATTTCAGTTAGTCAGTTAGTCTGCCCAAATCTTCAAGCAGGCCACTTGAGAGTGGTGATCGTCAGCTCTTCTTTCCAATGGGTTAGTTGGGTACTTCATTTTTATATATTCAGCATTGAGAAATGACTGCAAAATGCAATTGTGTTTGAACTGCACTAGTAGCATCCTGCCTAAATTCTGAGAATCTGTAAGATGAAGACTTCGAGGCATCCTGGCTGAATTTGGCTTAATATGACAGAGAAAGAGAACGTTCTAAATGTCAGGGCATACTAATGAGGCCAAATATGCAGAAGTAAAGAGGGGGTGTGATAATGAGTAGATACAGAGTCACAGTGAGGTGGGGACTGGGAATAAATTTTGGAGAAGGGAGGCAGTTGGGCAGGAGTTGGGTCCCCAGGTCGTGAGAAGAATGGTGCTAAATAATAGAACACAGGGGTGAATCTAAGCTTGGCATCAAATCAAACTTTAAGTAAAACCTGTGACTCCTAGTCGAAAGACCTGCAGCTGGTTGCCTCAGAGTCTAAACAGGCCCTTTCTGTGCACAGAGGTCTCTGCAGAAACAGCCCATGCTCCCTAAAGGCGGGCACAGGCGGGGCCCACAGAGCGGGGATGCTGGGGCTGGGGCCTGCCACTGGGCGGACAAGGCTTTCTTCCACTATCCCGAGGGTTTTTCCCTCTCCTTACCCTTGGTCTCCCCAGCCCAGATGGCAGTCCCTGGTCCTGTCTACGCACAGAAGGAGAGCAGTGAGATGGGACAGCTTACCCCAAACTCGGCTTTGTCAGTGTTTGAAATTCCTGGCATCAGCCTCACTCCTCATGGGACTGCTTAAAAAGATGCCATTTAATTAGGCTGCTGAAGTCATCTGAATGGGCAATTAGCAAGCATCCCTTTATTAGATTTTCTAGTCTGGAAATTGTGAAGTCATCATTTTCCATTCCCCTTCACTCCCCTCAAGCCTCTGAACCTCTGTTTTGTGTCCTGTGCTGAGACTGGGGTCTGAGTTCAGTTCAGGCCTCTAATCTTCCCTCAGGCCTGGACAGCACTGGAGACTGTGGTGTCCCCTTTCTGGAACTCTTTTTTTTTAAAAAAAGATTTAATTTATTTATTTTTAGAGAGAGGGGAAGGGAAGGAGAAAGAGAGGGAGAGAGACATCAATGTGTGCTTGCTTTTTATGCATCCCCTATTGGGAACTTGACCCCCAACCCAGGCATGTGTCCTGACTGGGAATCAAACTAGCAATCCTTTGATTCACAGGCTGGCACTCAATCCACTGAGCCACACCAGCCAGGGCCCCTTTCTGGAATTCTTGTAACCACTATTATTGTAGCAATGTTGGTTTGCTTCTTACCACTCATTATGCTGTAATGCCATTCATTTTTTTACTCACGTATTCTATCCAAATAGAGGGTAGTCCCATTTTGGTCAAGGTCTGTGGCTCATACAGTCAAAGCTTTGGGACATCTGAGTCATAGTTTCTCAACAGTATCACTAGGTTCTGAATTATTATCATGAAACTGCCAATCAAGGCAACACAGGCCAGGTAAGTACTGGTGGGGCATTTCCTCCTCAGACTTGGCAGGTCCTGGGGCTTGGGGATAGTAGGAGGATGCTGGGAATAAGGCTGAAAGAGCACTTGCTCCAGAGGTATCACAATTCAGGGTCTGGACCATGCCCACGCGACTGGGGACAGGCAGGAACTGCAGAAGCAAACTCCTCTATGGCTGCATCGGGATCTCAGGGTGTGGGGTGGGGACAGCCAGACTGTTACAGATAATGGTTTGCAACAGAAGAACCTTTACACCTCGATTGTTCCCTATGGAACACTGTGTCAAGGAAGCTCTGTGAACCCCAGGCAGGGCTGGGTGTTGGGCACAGGCTTTTTAGCCAGCAGCCTGGGAGCCGCCCGGAAGGCCTCAGCAGGAGATGGATGGGCCTCCAGTGCAGATGGTGCCATGGCCACTAGAGCCTCACTTGGCATGTCTGTGACCCGCTTGCAGGGCAGAACCTGCCCCCTTGGGGTCGTGGCTTGCCTGCTGTGGTCACCCGCCACCGGCAGGAGGTGGCTAGCTAGGTGGTCCTGTGGGCTGGTGAGATTCCCCCTGAAGTCCCACCACCTCTGCCTTTTGCTCCCTCCTCTGGCTGCTCTGGCATCCTCCTGAGCTGTTCTCTCCATCCCCTCCCTGTACCCAGAGCCTCCTGAGTCACCACACAAGCGTGGGGGAGCTGTCCTGGCCACCCAATAAATGGGTTTCAAAATAGCTTTGCTAAGCCCACTGGGGACACCCAGTCTCCTGCCTCTTGTTGCCCCATTTCTCCATCACACAGTCCCAGCTGTGCCCATGGAGAGGCTGTCACTCAAAGGCCTGGACTGCATGCTGACCCTCGATCTAGGGCACCTCCTCAATGTCCCTCAGGTTCACTTTCCTGGCCGACTTGCTGTGTGTCCCTTGGTTTTCTAAAGGGAAGGTGGCTCTTTCTGGGAGCATTCTGGAGTCTAGCTGAGGAGATAGACTGGGGGTGATCTCCTCCCACAGAGAGGAAATATTTGCTGTTTTGGGTGGGCTCTCCTTGGAGTGGAGAAGGAGAATAACAGGGCCTGTGACCACAGCATCCTCGCTGTGACATCTGCCTTTGCTTACACAACAGCAGAGTTCCACAGGCCCGAGACTAGGGGAAGACAAGCATGGTTCTCTGGGCTCCAAATTTAAAAGAGGCTCTCTCACTCAAGTTTGAGCAGTTCCCTCCTCGTGTCCCTCAACCCCTGCACAGTCACCTCACGCCACAGCCTCATGTTCAAGGGAAAATTACCTGGTGTGAGCCAGGGTGGGTGCTGTTCGATAGATCACTATCTGTCCTGGGTTTCTCATCTGTGAAAGGGGCACGGTGACATCCCGCCCGTCTACTTTGCACGGCTGCTGCAAACGCATGACCTGACACTTGATGGGGCACATGAGGTATTTGCAGCACCTGCAAAGTGCCCCAGCTTCCCGAAGGGGACACAGAAACAGTCCAACCCCAGAAAGAAGCAGCCTGTTAGTTGACTGTAGAGACTCAGAGAGCAGCGGATGGTGAGTACCCCTCCTCATTTTCTCTGTGATCACACTTCTGTCCTTGCCCACCGACCTCAATAGCAAGTATGTGGGAGGAGAGTGCCCAAGCCTGCAGAAGGGTAGGCTTCCATTTGCTGTGTTCTTCAGGGCAGTCCTTGCTCTGTAAACCTCAGGGGCTCCCAGAAAAAAACACACACATGTGAGCTAAACGTCCCCTTTATCTGAGCAGCAATGGATTGGGGAGTAAACTGGAACCAGGACTGGGAGATGTGTGTCCCCCACCCTGAGTGACACAGACAGGAGAGTTGTCACTCTTCCCACAGAAACAGGGTTGAGCACGGTGTGGCCTGTGCTCCCACAAGGAGGCACCATTCATGGGAAGAGGGGTCATGTCACCTAGAGATGCCTCTGCTGTCCTTCCCCAGCCCCGTGGGCTCAGGCCAGGCAAGGTACTGGTAGCCAGCTCCTGTCCCCTCCCAGCTCAGCATCTCCTGTGAGAATGGGTTACCCACAAAAGAGCAAAGGCCGCTTTCTGAGCGGCAGGCCCTGGCAGACAAGTCCAGAGGCAAGCATGCCTGGGGCCTGGAAGAAACACTTTCTGTGCTGTTGCCAAACTTCCTCAAAGAACAATGAAGAGAAGGTGCTGTTTTCAGCAGGGGAAGCTGGAGGGGTGGGGCGGTTGCAGGTCTTGGAGAGGTCAGGCTGAGGGCCGAGGGGAAGTGCCTCTCCTGCTGGAGCAGGCATCACGCGCGACTGTGCAGCCCTGCACATGGCCCCTGGAACACCATCGCTGTCACTGTTCTTGAAGCACCTGGGCAAGCTGTAGGGGAGGCAGCTTCTGTGGAGAGGAGCTGGTTATTCCTGCTATCCACGGCCATAGTTCCCCACAGTGGCGTGGAGGTAAATGACACTACCTGGTCCCTATTGCCACTATTGTTAAGAGCATCACAAGCATTTGTTGGTTGCCTGCAGTACCCACTATAAAATGTTTTTATAAAGACACTATCCATGAATCCTAGAAGATTTCAGGCTACTTATGGAAAATGCAGACCAGCTTGGTGGAATGAAGGGCAGCATGGTGAATTAGACCATGGACTCTGGAGCTTGTTGCCTGAGTTTGAATCCTGGCTCGGCTACTTACTGGCTATTTACCTTTGACATGTTACTTAACCTCCCCATGCCTGTTTCCCCCTCTGCTGTTAGGAGAATTAAAGGAGGAGGAGGCACTGTTTGCAAAGCTCTCAGAACAGCGTCTGGTGAAATAAATAACATAAGTAAAATAAAAACGTGGCCACAGCAGATGGGAAGAGACCGTACTCAGTTTTTCAGATGAGGTTTGGCAGTTACCCAGCATGCATTTTGTTTTTCAAGCCTAGTTTCAGTTGCTTCAAATCTGTTTTGGCTTGTGGGAGAAGCACATAGGAAGGAATGTGGTTTCCAAACACACTTAAGGACCATGGTCCTGCCTGTCTCAGAGCCTCTGTGCTAGGAGAAATGGCCTACATTCTTGCAAAGCATTGTGTAGTCACTTCTCTGAGAGTGAGGGTTCTAGGCTCCCTAAATCATTACTGCCATGTTGGCGAGGAGAAATTATCAATGAAACAGGTCTTGGCTGAGATAGTGTGTGGGGCTGATTACAGACAAATCTTCTAGGATCTGAATGAGAGTAGTATTTTTTCCCCTCTGGACAAGCAGATGTTTATATAATGCTGCATTCCCATTGGGTGTTGGCCTCTCCAGTTCTCCCAAGATGCAGAGGGGAAGAGAAACCACTAGCTAGGGAAGGGAGATAAAGATGGTGGCTTCCTAGTCAGAGAAACACAAATACCACATGATTTCACTCATATGTGGAATCTAATGAACAAACTGAACTAACAGGGAAAACAGAGACAAACTCATAGATGGAGAACAGATGACAGCTAGTGGTAGCAGGGAGGTTAGAAGGTGGAGGAATTGGGCAAAAAGGAAAAAGGACTCACAGACATGGACAACAGTGTGGTGATTGCCAGGGGGTGGGGGATATAGGTGACTAAATGGTAATGGAAAAATACAATAAAGATTTAAAAAAAAAAGATGGTGGCTTCACCCATCCTTTCTAGGACAGTTGGGTATGGAGTTGGGGTGGAAGATATGCTTTCCTGAAGCCACAGAGTGACCCTCAGGAGAGTGGGTCATGTGGACCAGCCAGAGGAGGGACAGCTCTCTCATGAGTAGGTCCCACCAAGGGCGATGTGTAGGCTGGGGGCTTATAGCCTGAGGCTGTCCTGGTCCCTCTTACTGACAGGGCTTCCTGGGTGTGAACCTCATACTTATCTCAAGAGTGGCCAGGCACAGTCTGATGATATCAGGACAACGAGGAGTTTGGAGATTGAGTTGTCTAAGCATATTGAGACTGGCTTGGCATCCAGAATCTTGGGCCCTTCCAGGCAAGAATAACTCATCAAGCTTCTAAAACTGCATGGCTGAGTCACTAATACCAGTAGCAACCACTTGTAAGTGTTTACTATGTACCAGGCCTCTTCTAAGTGTTTTATGTAGAGTCATTGGCTCAATCCTTGCCAACCCATAGGAGATAGGGAGTATTATTGTCTCCATTGTATAGATGAGGCATCTAACTCACAGAGAGGTTTAGTAATTTCCTCAAGGACACACAGCTTATACACACTAGAGCTAAGGTTCAAACCCAGCTAGTTTGGCTCCAGAATTCTTGCTCTTAACCACAAGATTAAACAGTTTCTGAGTTATACAATTACATATTAACATTCTAAAAACAACACTGAAGGCTGGATTCCAATCCCATCAGCCCCCTGAGCTCCTAAAACCTACACACTTTACCTGAGGGACTCCCAGCCACTACACATGTAGGGAGCAGGTGATCACCAGGCACACCGTGTGTCTGGTGGCATCTGCTCTGTAAGATGTTATGAGTGTTTAGCATGCCCAAGACAATTTTTGTGCAGCCAAACTTCCCATTACTTCAACCTAATAAAGTGTCCTTTATGAATACAATCCAGTCGTCAAAGCACATGGGCTCTGCCTTGCCGCTTTGTCTCACCTGTGAATCTAAAGACGTGTTTTCATTGAGTCACTGATTAACACAATGAAAGAACAGGAAGGGCCAAGACAACTTCTTCAGTTATTATTATTTAATCAATGACAGATCAGTCCCACTGTGGACTCGAATCCAGCCCATTTATCTAAAGGATGTCCTAGCAAAGTTCCTCACCCCGGCTCCTCCAGCTGCAGAACTGCTTCTGTGGCCCCCTCTTCACCTTTCCTCCCAGATCCTGTTCCCTCCCCTCACTTGGGAGGTCCTTGGGGACAGGTTTTGAAACCAGAGCTGCTGCCCAGCACCCCACTTTTGTCTTCAAAGCCAGTGGAGCAGAACAAACCTGCCAGAGATCATGTTACAGTTTGAGCTTTGGGAGGCCAGGGGCCAGCAGCAACTGTTGCCAAGGCAACCAGTGGTGCAGAAGAGAGCAATAGAAAAGGGCTGAGGCTGTGGACCCTGCCTCTGGGTCACAGAGTTGAGGGGAGGCCAGGGGTTGGGCCAGGTCTACTGTTCAGGAGCAATTGTTTCAAGTGTCAAGTGTGGTCCCTCTGCTGGCTCCGCCCGCCAGCCCCCAGCACAGTGCCCTGTGGTGTTCTGACAGGTGCAACTGCGTTGGCCTGGTCAGGGGTCAGGGGCGAGGGCTCCGAACTGTAAGTCAGGGGACCCTGGCACTGGAAGAGTGACAGAGAATAATGGAGGGCACCTAATGTCTCAAACTGCAAGTTTAGGCATTTATAATTTTTGGTTTGCCAAAATCTGCATTAAATTGGATATTGTACTTTGCATACTTTGCATTATTTAGGAAGGTCTGTTTGATTCATATGTATACCCTTTACCTCCATGGAAATGCTGAAGAACAAAGTGTACATGTATGCACATGTGTACACATGTGTGCATGTATGTGTGTCTGTGTGTGCCTGTATGAGATTTCGAGTG
The DNA here is from genome assembly GCA_028533065.1 of Trachops cirrhosus. NCBI lineage: Eukaryota > Metazoa > Chordata > Mammalia > Chiroptera > Phyllostomidae > Trachops > Trachops cirrhosus. The sequence continues at coordinate 67,197,186 of CM052538.1, forward strand.
TGATTGTATGAATGTCTGTGTGATGTGCACTAGAAGCATGTGCCTGTGTGATTGTGTGTGAGCATGTCAGTGTGTACCTGTGATGTGTGTGTTTCCATGTGTGCCTGTAGAGTGCACACACATGCACAGGCATGCACAGGCAAGGCAGTGTGGCAGAAGCCAACATGGCCTCAGAGCCCCAGATCTGAAGGTGGCAGAGGAGGAAACAGGAGATGTTCTCTGTAAAGGCCGAGTAACCCTACCCGAAATGCTCATGTTTCAGAGAAAATCCAGGAGAGCAAGTCTCAGCTCTCCCCCTCTGCACAGCCCTTTGACCACCCGCCCTGATCCCCACTGAGGGGAAATGGAAACAAATGTCTGGAGGGAGGCCAAGAGCAAAGTAAGCTGTCTGGAGGAGGCTGTGGCCTCTTCAGAGGAGAAAACAGGGGTGGAGAAGAGAAGGAGGGAGGGAGGAGACAGACAGACACCAGCAGGCCTGAGGGCCTGGGTCACGGGAGAGAGGGGAGGGTAGTGGGGGCACAGCAGGCAGCAGAGCCCACTGAGGCATAGGCCTGGCTTTGCCCGAGCTGCTCCTGTACCCTCTGAGGTAGAGACCACCCTGTCCCCATCTGACCAAACTCAGTTCCGAGCAGATAGGGCAGGAGACCATTCAGCAGAGCAGGGCATTGCTTGGAGGCTGGTTGCAAACAAGGACAGCTGTCCCCTCTGACCCAGGCCACAGCCACTGACAAAGCAGTCAGGGAGGCTGACAGTTCCTTTGAGGGAGGTGCAGGAGCTCAGGCACCTGGTCCAGATTTCAGCTGGAGGGTGTTGGATTTGAGAGTACAGTGTGAAGAGGAGCTACAATAGACAGGCATCTCGTTGGTGTTCGACTTGTAACTTCCATGCCAGTGCCTTTCCCACAGCTCTTCCATCTTCCCCACGGCTGTGCAAGTGGCAGCCCATCCCCTAGCCCGGTGTCTTCTGTGAGCATATCCGATTCCTGTGAAGAGTATCCTGTGAATCCAGACTCTCTCTGCCAGCCCTGCTTTGGGGACCACCACACGGTTCCCGGGGAGGGGGTGGCTTTATGTCTAGTCACTGAGCAGTTAGATGAATGACTTGAGAAACTGAGGTGGTTTCTGTTTAAGGAAGGATGCACAACAGCCTGCGTATGAATCATTTGCCCCATCAGTTTACAAGGGATTGAAAACAACCTTGTAAGGATGAACACTTACCAGGAGAAAACAGAAAATTCCTTCTCTAACTCGGGAATGCGTGAAGTGCTTGTTCCTGCTTTTCATAAGTGCAATCCTGTCATTAAGGAAGAACGTTTTCTTTCATTTTTTACTTATTTATTTTTAGAGAGTGGGGAAGGGAGGGAGAAAGAGAGAGAGAGAAACATTGATGTGAGAGAGAACCATTGATTGGTTGCCTGTTGTACTTGCCCTGACTGGGGACTGAACCTGCAACCCAGGCATGTGCCCTGACTAGGAATCGAACTGGTGACCTTTTGCTTTCTGGAATGAAGCCCAACCAACTGAGCCACACTGGCCAGGGCAGAGGAATGCTTTCTATTTATGGGTATTTATGCTTCCTTCCCTCAGCACAGATATTCAACAATGATCTTTACTAAAAGAGACATCACTTACTGGACCCCTGCTCTGTGGGGAGATGGTAAGACACAGTCCCTACCATCAGGGGTCTGCTGGGTTGGGACAGAGACCACTTCTGTGCTGACAGGGGCCAAGGGAGCCAAGAAGAGAGAGTGTCACTCTGACACGGGGCTTACTACCTGCTTCACACATACTCACTCATCTAATCCAATGGACATCAACTTTTACAAATGAGGAAACTCAGGCCCAGAAATCTTATGTGTTTCCAAAACCTGAAGTCACATGGCTAGTGAATTAGATTTGAGGCAAGCTGTGCTTCTAAGCACTGCCTGCGGTGGCCTTGTGGAAGTGGAGGGCCAAAGAAGGTTTTTCAAGCAGAAGGGACAGCTCACTGAGGGTCACAGTGGGAGGTGTTCTGGAGGAGGCAGGCATGAAGAAGGGGGACATGCATCGTGCATGGGTGGGCGGGGGAGATGATATGCCAGCACTCCTGTTATGCAGTGTGTGTTAGGGCAAAGGCTAGATGAGAGGAGAAAGTGTCTGAGCGTCTGACTGGGCTGGCCGTGTGCCTGAGAGTCTCTTAACCTGTGTCCTTCCGGTCACAAGACATTTATGATTACCTGTGAAACAGCAGATTCTGGTGAGCCAACAGTGGGGCATGCTGCCTGAGTGCCTGGGATCCTGAAGAACATGCCAATCATTCACCAGGTGGCCCCCTGGCTGGGAGGCTGAGGTTTTGTAGAAGCAGGGAAGAACCACAGGGCTGTGATGGGGAAGAGGCAAACTAGCTGGTGTGACCTTGGGCAAGCCTCTTTTTCTCTGCCTCAGGTTCCTCGTATGTGGCACGATGACAGTAGCAGTGCTGGACTTGCAGAATTGCTGAGGGGACTGAATGACTGAATAGGTATGGGCGAGAGCTGTTCTTTCCAGGTGTTGAGTGGTGTTGCATTACCAATGTCAGAATACTGGTCCCCGTCTTGTTTCTGACTCTTATCCAGCTTCCATAACCTCTCAGCCCACCTCAGTCTTCTCCAAAGTCCCCGTTGGTCCCTTATGCTGAAAGTGAGACTAGTCCAAAGAAATCTGGCCTCACTGGGGGACATTCAATCACAAAGGTGTGCCCAGCCTTCCTACCAGCTGTGGTTCCTCAGCTGGCTGTGCAGCAGGTATGGGTAGCCCGGAGCTTTCCTCATCAGATTATAAAATTCCTGATGTATTTCTCAGGCACAAGAACACCCTGTGCCTCTCCCTGCAGAGGGAGAAGCTGCATGGTATCCTCAGCCTCCTCCGGCTGACCTCAGAGCTAGGAGGGGAGGACTCATCGGGGTGAATGGCACAGGGTGGGCACACGCTGCAGTAGATTTAGGCATGCCTGGAGGAGAGATGTTGTTCTAAATGTGACAGGCGCAGAGTCAGCATCTTACACCAGTGATGGGGCCTCTGAGGCACGTTGGAGGCCAGATTTGCTGTTGGGAGCACTTTAATGTGTCCCTGTACATCTGAACCACAGCTGATCACCAGTGGTTCCTGGTTGCACGACAAAACCATCTCCTATTGCTGCCGTGAACATTTTCTGAGCTAACACACAGAAAGCTTAGCACATGCAAGCTCTGGGTTGAACACTCATTCATTTCCCCATCTCTCTGACCGGGAAGACCCGATTACACTGACTTAAATACCTACATATTCCACTGGCCTACAAGTCCTCTCCTTCCCACTTGCTCAATTGTCACATGATTCCTATAAAGTACCAGTCACATGATAAAAACATCTGAGATGCAGTGTATATTCAAAATTACACGTCTCAGTTTATTTTTGGCTAGTCACTTGCTCGTTGTGTAGTTTCTTTCCCTTCATGTCTAATTTCTGTTGGGGCCTGGCCTCAGGTTCTTCCTTGTTTAAACAGCATTTGTAAGGCAGCTGAATGACTCAGTGGACTGCCATTTGCTTGGCCTCGCTGATGTATTTAATCTCCCTGAACTTTAGATTCTGTAATGCAGGCAGGCGTGGCACAACTAATCAGGTCCAGACTTTGTGGGCCTAAAAGCCCTGTGAATAATTGCTCCACACTCACGTACTAGGGAGAGGCATGAGGAAGCAGTGGAGTGCTTGCATGGAGAAGGGATGAGTGGAAGTGGGAGAATGTGCTTGGGCCCATGGGGACCAACCCACAAGAAGGCCCAGAGCAATACCTTCTACCATCAGGGTCTTGTCTGTCTAAGGACCAGGCTAACCCGAGAGTCTGGTTACTTGTTCAGAGTCCTGCAAAGACACAAAGGCGATGATGAGAGAGAGGTTACAGGGGTGACATGTCTCCTTCAAGCCTGGGAACCCTCAAGCCCCTTCCCCCTCGCCTCCACACACACTCTCAGGACCTCCTGCCATGGACAAGGCCCAAGCAGACCTGCAACTCTTTGGAAACCTCAATCATTGTCCTCAAAAAGGCCACTGCTGTCCTGCCTCCCTCTTCCTCCTCCTGGGGGAAGGAGTTGGCACAGATCCTGCTGAGCTGGCTGTTCTCTGAGGAACCTCTCCCATTGCTCGAGCCCAACTTCAGGAAAGATAAGGGCAGTTCCTTCTGCAGGGGAGGAGGTGGGGTTTGTCCAGGCCCTTCCCCATGGCCTGAGCACGTGTTTCTGAAAGAGCTCTGCTAGGTGGCCTGTTCTTATCAAGTCCACGGCCTGGAGCAGGAGAAATAAACCTAGATGGAACACTTTCAGGATCTGTGGTTATTTTCCTTTCCCCCTGCCCAGAGTCTACTGTGAAGGGTGCATTTATCCAGGACATTCTGAACCTACATGTGGGTTCCAGGTGTGGAACCAGATGTGACTAGTGTGCCCACCTCCACAGGTATGTGCGCAGAAGGAGCTCTTTCTCCTTCACTCTCACATCCTACAGGGTTTGTGAAAACTTGGGCCCCAGTTATGTCCACAGCTCGAGTTCCTCTTCCTCTGCTTTGAAAATCCCAGGCACAGTTAGCACTCAATAAATATCAATAAACTTGTGTCAAATCTACAAAAAAGTAGTAATAGCTTTAGTGTCCTGACTCAGTCCCCATTCACCTAAAGAAGATTATAAGTCCAGTGCATACTACATGTTAGGTGTTCAATTGCTATTTGTTGAATTAATCGTGCTCCAAGAATTCTTCCCTCCAACCTTGCCACCTGAGATTGACAGCTGCCAACCAGTGACCTATGTCCCCTGTGGTCCTGAGAACAAAGGCTGTGACTTAGGAACACAGGGTCCCCATGGATAAGGATGTTGGTCTTTGTACAGGAGGGACCTGGCACTGGGCCTGGGAGAGTTGGTTTGCGTGTACAAGCCTGGAGGGTACACATTCCCCATAACAAACACACTACCCATGTTTACAAACAAGAACAAAACACATTGGTGCAAATTCATGAACAAAAATGCAACAATGTGTAAACCACATATTTATTGGTAAATACAAGTTTACCTACAGAATGATGTTCGTGCATTGCCCTTGCACCTGCTGAGAGGTTAAGCAGTTCGTCCTAGATCACACAGCTGGTAGAACTGAGATGCCTCATTGCCTCTCCCCAGGTCAGATAGAGACAAGAACAATACAGTCTTCTTGCCAGTTCACAGTGAGGCCAGAGGTTGCAGAAGGGGGAAGAGAGGAAGACATGGTAGTGTGTCCCCCAGCAAAAATGGCAGCTGAGTTTACCAGGACACATGGGATCCAGACTAACCCCACACTAAAGGGGAGAGGGTTCTGCAGATGATCACTCCAAGTCCAGAAGTCCAGTTCACCCTGAGCACTTCCTGTATGTAGAGTGCTGGGTGGACCATGTCTCTCTTCCAGCCAAATGCCCAGTGCTAGAAGCCAGAATGAGAGAGATGGAGGAGCTTGAGGCCAACTGAAAAGCAGAATTCAACTCAATTTAACAAGGATTTATCTCATACTTACTGTGGGCCAGGCCTGGTGCTAGGCACTGGGCACCTGAAAAAGGTGGCAGGGGTGGTTGGCAGGGCAGTGAGGGAGGTTGACACAAGTCAAGGACAGAGGATCACAACACAAAGTTCTGGGCATTTGGCTTCTTCCCAACATGGCCCTGTAGGACTCCTGGTGCCATCAGCCCAAATGGGTTCTGAGTCCCAGCCCGAAACCTGGCTCCAGAGCCTGGAGGCACTGAGGTTGTGTCCCAACCCATCGTGTGTGATGGAGAAAGATGTGCAGTGGGCAAGAGCTTTTGGCCCACCGTCTCCTCCAAGGCTGGCCTAGCTGTATCAGCAACCAGTGGACATCATGCCTGTGCTTGTCTGTGAAGACAACATTCCATCACTCTTCCTGCACACTTCACTTTAAGTGGCGGAGTCAGCTCCTTCTAAAAGTACATGGCCCCCACTCTGCTTCTGAGAGGGCAGGGGAGACTGTCAGCTGCACGAAGCTTGGCCTCGACATACGACACCCTTCCTCTGAGTATATTCCTCATTCTGGTCTCCCAAACAGCCCTCCCCTCTCCCTGGCCCTTCATCCCCATGGCTTCTTCCACCCAGGCTTTCACACAGTGTCCCAGGCCCTCAGCTCAGATGCCCAAATGGTTCTTCTCCAGATCACTGGGTGGGACCTTTTCCTGGTCCCAACCTAAAGACTGTCCCCAAAGGTTTAGGGGGGGCCTGGAAATCTGTGTTTTAGGAGAGTACCATGGGGTTCAGACCTCCACCAGGCTGAACCCTCTGCTTGAGGATGCACTCCCCACACTGGGTGTCTCAGTGGAGCACGTTGCTGGGCTGAGGTTCTAAGGTGCAGTGTTTCTGTGAAATTTTGTCTATGAAATTCTCCTTTAGGAGAGGATTGTGATCATGGTAACATATTAAAAGATTGAATGGACCTTGCCTTGGCCAGGTGGCTAAGTTGATTGGAGTGTCATTTCATGCACCAAAAGGTTGTGGATTCGATTCCTGGTCAGGGCACATACCTAGGTTGCAGGTTTCATCCCCAGTTGTGGGGCATGGGGTGCATATCGGAGGCAAGAGATTGATGTTTCTCTCTCTTTCCCTTCCTCTTTTTCTTAAATCAATAAACATGTCCTTGGATGGGGATGTTTAAAAAAAGATGGCATGGGTCTTGACAACAGATATCTATCACTTAAAGAACACAGAAGCTCATTTGAGAAGCAGCTGAATTCATAACAGTTTTTCTGGAACTGGTGTGGGAAATTCTGTTCCAGGCCTTTTCTTACTTCTTCCCTCCTTTCCATCAGAACACACACATTATGTGCCCTGTCCTTGGTACAGGTGCCATGGGGTGGAAAGGAGGAAGGACTAGAGAAATGAGTCCTGGGGAATTTATTAGCTTGTTCATATTTTCCCAGCTTCACTGAGAAAATAATTCTGTGGTCTAGTGAAAATATTTAAGCTTTTGAACTGGTGGTCCTAATATTGGAAATGTCAGACCTTGAGACTGATGAGAAAGAGATTTGGGGGAAGGTGGGCTTCCATGGCACAGAATTCGTGAATTCATCCAATGAACAAACCAACTGTCAGCAACCCAAGGTTGACTGAGTGACCACTGTGTATAGAGAAACCTGCAAGGCCCAGCTCAAAGTCACACCTCTGCAGCTGAGACCCCAAATGTGGCTGGATTGGAAGTCAGGGCTCTTATTAGGTGTGACATTCAAAAGAGAGGAGAAAGGGGCAAATCAGCCCTTGGCACAGCAGAAGAGCAGGTTCAGTTTGTTAGAGGTCTCTCTTTGCAGATTCCACTTTAGGTCACCTTAAATGGGCCCATTTTGAAGGGGGCACCAAGGTAATTGTTATAGCACCTGGAGTCAAACTGTCTGGCTTGAATCTGGGGGTCAGTGTTTGTGTGCAGAGGTGGGTTATTTATTATTGTGTGCTCAGTTTCCTCAATGGGATTGTAGTGTGGATTAAATGAGATAATGAATACAAGGTGCTTAGAAAAACACCTGCTATATATTGTTAGCTGTTATTACTACTGGCGTATTGTCAAGTGGATGTAGACTTTTAAGGATTTGGGCACCTTTGTGCTGGTGGTCAAGCTGTAAAGCACACACCCAGACTACAGCCTCTGTGGAGAAAAACAGTTGCTCTTGGGGTCACAAGCTGAGGATTTGAGGTCAGAGCTGCAGGGGACTAGAGATCTAGTTTCCCCAGTAGTGACCGGCTCCATCATGCATCACCTCATCTCCTCCTGCCCCGATTCACTGCTCAGTCACTACCCTGCTCTCGAAAATCACTTCCCAAAATAAACCACCTGCCCTTGGCCTTAAGCTTTGCTTTCTGGAACAAATCCAAGCTAAGACAACAATAAACGTTCACTGTGGAAAATTCTGGATATAAGAAAATCACGACAGCAATCATTAGCACTAGGTGTATGTCGATATATTGCCTACTAGTCTTTTTACTTTAAATGCACGTGACAACATAATTGCCATGTAGATGGTTTGGCATCTTACTTTTATAAAGAAGTAAACTTTTAGTGTAAACATTCATTAAAAATGGTTTCTGATAATCTTTTATTGGCTACATGCAGCATAATTTATTTAACCATTACCCCATTGTTGAAAGTTGTTAACAATTAGTATAAACAACACAGAACATTGTTGTATATATTTTTGTCCTTATTTCTGATAATTTCCTAAGAATAGTTTCTTAGAAGTGAAATGACTGTATCAAAGGCCTTGGGCATTTTTATTTTATTATTTTGTTTTTTAATCCTCACCCAAGTATATATTTATTGATTTGAGAGTGAGAGGAAGGGGGAAGGAGGGAGACTGAGAGGGGGGAGAGAAGGGGGGAGAGAGAGAGAGAGAGATCGGTTGCTCCCTCTATGCTCCCTGACTGGGGATTGAACCTGCAAACTAGGTATGTGCCCGGATAGGGAATCGAACTTGCAACCTTAGACAATGATGCTCCAACTAACTGAGCCTCTGGTCAGGGCAAAGGCCATGGACATTTTAGAATTACTGTTAAAAAGGAGAAACTGTGCATAGCCTCCCTTTCCACAGGACCAGATACCTTTGCCTTGTTTGGGTTCCCCTCTTTGACCTGGCTTGTTGCCCCCTTCAAGGACCTGCAGGCAGCATCTTTATTTGGACTGGGGTAGACACAGAAGTGACAAGTGAGGCACTGTCATCTCCTACAGTGGGTGGCTGCTGTGGAGTTCTGACCACAGCCAGAGACACCACCTGGGGCCACAGACCCAACAGCCCACTTCTCCTGGTGCTCTCGGTCACTCCCTTCTCCCCACTCTACTTCCAGATGCATGGTTGGCCGGCAGATATTGCTGTGCTGCACCAGTCATACCACTGTGTGGGCAGCATTCTGGATGGCTTATCTCCTGTGTGGAAGTCTCCAATGCTGGTGGTCCCCGCCCAGGCCTTGCTTTAGAGCAAGTCTTGTGGAATTCCTTCTTGAACCTTCTTCAGAAAACTGTGCTCTTTTGAGAATTTGCTCCTGTGGGCCCTCTTGACATGCATCGTGTGAAGCCCCTCAGTGTAATTATAATCTCACATTCCTAGGCTGTCATTCTGAGGCCATATAACCCATGGTCTTATTCCCAGCAGTATGGAAACATAGTGAGGAGTCATTCACCCTTGGTGTTTTGTCGTGGGGCTGCATGGAGTGAGACAGGGCCCAAAGGAGGGTTACAGGCTGTGCTGAGTGGTGTTCTGGGTTGCTGAGCCCCTGGCTCTCTACAACCGTCAAACTCTCATTCTGTGATATCTCTGGCTAGTGTTGTCATCTAGAAGAAAACTTATGTGCCCAGGGCAGGGAGACTGAAACTCTGAGGGAAGAGGAATTCTGAGCTAGGGCGGGGCCTGGACCACTTTGGGTCGGGTGGCGAGGCCTGATTCCTGCTCTGTCCTGTTTCAGAACCTTCTCACAGGCCTGGTTACATAGGCAGGAAACCTGTTTGCTCTTTACTTAGGGGCAAGAAAACCCTTTCCATATGCTTAATTTTTCTAACTAAAGACTCATTTCATGAGTGCCTGTCTCACATTTGGGTGGAAAGACTTGGGACCCTTCCAACAGAGGCCACACTAGGGCATGTCATAGGGTTGTCTCCCAGAGCTTAGGTGTTGGGGCTCTTTCCCTTTTCTACTACCCCGCCTGTCTGGGTAACAAGGACTTGACCTTCTTGTTTGGAGCTTAAAGCTGTCCTGGGCTATTCAAAAAGGAACACAGGCAAGAATTTTGACGAATCTCTGGAAAGTTGTCCATTCTGTAGGGTAATCCACAGTGTGTGCAGTGAGAGGGCAGTGGGTAGTCCTTGCCAGCAGCACCGAGGACAGAGAGTGTCCCCTCAGCGGGATGAGCAGGTTCCCCGGTATGATCAGACTGTGAGATGGGGGCATTAGCTCGGCTCCACTGTGGCTTCCTGGTCTCCGACTGTATCCTGCCTGCAAGGGATAAGGTTGCAAGATCTGATCCCTTATCTCAGGCCCCTCTGATGTTTCCCACCCCATCCTCTGTCCCCTCAGGCAGGGACCCTTCCCAGGGCTGGGCAGCCAGGTTTCCCTCTGGAGTTTCTGGCTTATTGTTACAGGGCAAGCCCTATGCCCACTTCCTTCCACGCCTTCCCCCTTGATTATCAAAGAGCCTTTTCTCTTCTGAAGGCGACTGACCTCTTGGAATTAATCATAAATTTTGGCTTTCCAAACTGCTGTTTCTGAGTTGGGCATCAAGAGGCCTACTGGAAAGTAAGAAGATGGACCACAGGCAGTTCTTCCTCCTTCTATTCTTGTATAAAAATCTGAACCCTGTTTGAGGCAAAGTGGATAACTCTGACTAGACTAAGAACCTGTACAAAGAGATGAAGGGAAGACAGAAAAAAGATGGACAGTTCACCATCACATGTTGTGAGAGGGACTAACATCTGGAAACAACATCATCATCTTGATGATGTAACTTGTCCCCTCTCCCTCCACAGTTCAGGAGGTATTTTGACACCTCTCAAGGTCACCTTCAGCACTCTCCCTGATCATTTTTTCTATTTTTCTATAGGATCTTGACATAATAAAGTGTACAAAGTTATATAGGTTGATGAATCCTTACATATGTATATGAGGGGTGACCCCCCAAAACTGGAATTTATTTATAAAAAATTGTGTATTTATACTTACATGTTTAATCTTCAGTCACCTTCAAAGTACTCTCCATGTGATGCAGTACATCTATCGAGACTTTTTCCCCACTGCTCAAAACAGTTTTTGAAATCATTGATTTTGATGCCTTTTAGTGATTCTGCTGTTTTTTGTTTCACCTCTTCCACATCAGCAAAACTGTTTCCCTTTGAGGGTTTTTTTCACAAACAAAAAGTCACTTAGGGTGAGATTGGGTGAATAGGGAGGGTGGGGCATGGGGGTCATGTTGTTTTTGGTCAAAAACTGCTGAACACTCAGCGCCATGTGGGCAGGTGTGCTCGTAAATCACCCCTCATGAAATGGGCAAATGCATTGAAAGAGTCTTCAGAAAAATTCCCCGAAGCCGAACGCAGCCTCTCACAACAAGGCCAGGCGGTACACTTATACAGATGTGTTCCTAGAACACTCACCTAGCAAGGGAAGCCTGTATAACAAGGTGCCCACCCTCCAGAAGGTAATTCTGGTTTTTTTTGGGCCCCTCCTTGTACACCTGTGAAATCACCATTTGATCAAGGTTTAGAATATTCCACTGATCATTTTAGATTTGAGCAACAGACCTCATTATACCTGGCAAGTGACAATAGGAATGACCTCATCTTTCAAGAGAGATTTCACTTCCCACACCCATAGCAGAGGTGTGGTTTTACTATTTAGGCTCATTATGGCCATATATTCATAAAACATGTGATAGCATTCATATCATAAAACAAAATGAGCACACACATCAGTAGATATTGATATTATTTAATTAGCTGAGTCTCTTAAAACTATTACTTAAGGAATACAAGGTTTGAACAAGGTGTTATATTCCATTATCCCTGGGTAAATATTTATAGAGAAATACTTCAACAAAATTTATTTAACTCTATACCTTCTGAGTACTTTTTGGCTCACAAGTATTTTAATAATATCTTAGGGAGTCAAATGCAGTATTTTGTTTCCCAGAAGACACAGCAAGGTTTGCAAAATGACCTTCATTCATACCTGTTTTTGTGGACTTATGGCTAGCTTTATTTTTAAGAAAAATCACCCACCAAAGCAGCTTGTGATCATGAGTGTGAGAAAAATCTTCAAAGTAGTTTTCTTTATAGGTAAAATACATTTTTTTAAAAAACACATACAGTTAATGGTCTTGCATTATCTGTTTTGTATTGTGCAGGGACTCAGAGCAGCTTCTGTTTTATCATTGGAGGAGCTAATGCCAAAGGCAAGTTACCTACTTCCTGTTCCCAGGAAAGACTCTCCTGCCTTATCCAGAGCTTGCCTTGTCACAGAGTTGTCCTAGCTACAAACAAACAAACTGAGGGAGCACTCATGGATGATGATCGTGATGATGATGATGATGGTGATCATGGGGGAAGCTGAGCTCATTACCGCTGTGACTAATAGGGATGATGAGTATAGCCCCTGCCTGGGGGCCCATTCCTAAACGAGAGTGATGGGGTGGGGAGGGTTGCTGTGGTGATTGCCAGCCAACATAATGAAAGAGAAAAGAGAAATTTGGTTTAAAATGAAATATGAGTCTTAAAAGGAGAAAGTGTGGATATGGGAAAAGGGGGGATAAAAGGCAGTGGGAGTATCTGATGGCCTAGAGACAGGGTCTGTCGCATAGTTATGGAAACTTGGCCTTTAAAATAACTGGCCGTGGGATGGAAACCGTAGCCTGTCAGATGGCTGTCAAAGCAGGTCAAAGTGGAGTGGTGCCCTGAGGCCAGATGAGAAATCGGCAGGCGTGTCCACATCTTTTGTGTTAGGGTCCATACAGTTTTGTCCAGACTGGACTTGAACACATGTGTATATCCATCCTGTGGCTTTTCTGGAAATGTGACAGGAAAGTCCACCCCTGGGATGTCCGTTCTCGTTACAGTTGGAGTCTCACAACCAGAGGCTCCTGTCCTGCCCCTTGTCAGGCTAAAGATCGCTTGGGCCTCCTCCCCTTCCACACTGTAGGAGATAAAGGGACCACAATCACCCCAGAGAAGAACAGATTCCCCTGGCCTTGTTTCCCTGCTCTTCTGCTTACCCTTCAAGGGACTAAGTGAGAAAGAGGTATGGGGAGAAGGCATCTGAGGGGCCCGAAGGCCCCATGGGTTCAGGCACCAAGAAGTCCAGGGGTGGGTAGTATGTCCCCAGGGAGCATTGGTGAGATGGGGATGAGAGGAGGAGGCTGGATGCCTGAGGGGTCACTGAACAACTGGAATTTGGTGCTACCTTAACAAATAGTGATGTTAGCAATAGGTTCTCCCAGGCAAGACAAGGAAGTCCTAGGGTTCCTCCTGGACAACAGAGCTGGTAATCCACGAATACCCACAGCCTTGAGGGTAAACTCTCAGAGATGAGTAAGCATTGCATCATGGTAGGGATGGGGTCCCCTCAAAGATCTCTTGCTTTACCTTTTCCTGATTTATTTGTAGAAGTTAAGCTCCATTCACTCCTTGGAGAATGGTCTGAATCCCTATAAGCTCACCCATCCTCATCTTCATATCAAGAACTGAGTTTACTGCCCCAAGACACAGGGTTGTCAGTCAACATACCCCTATCTATCCTCCTCCCCCAGCACAACCACGTGCCTCAGATGAGAGCAGGAAGAAAGAGTTAAGCCTTTGCCTCTCACCTCTGAGGTGTCTCATCGCACCAGCCTTCTAAAGCCAGTCTGAACAACTGACTCCACCATGAATCATGCCTTCTTGGCCAGAGACACCCCATTCCATGGCTTCATCTTCACAGATAGACTCCTTAATTTTCTTTAATCTGCATTGAGGGTTCTACCCTCAAGACTTCATCCCTTCGCAAAGGCTCCACCTCCTAACACCATTACATTGGGGGTTAGGCTTCAAAGAATGAATTTTGGGGGGACACAGACACTCAGTCTACAGCAGCAGGGAAATAGAGCAGCAATTATAGCACAGAGTGACAAGGACTGTGCAGGTCACACAGGATCACTCACTAAGGGATAGCATTAATCCATTGTTGGAGATCAGAAACCCTAATGTTGGTGTGTACCGGCAAAGCGAAGAGTGGGTCCCAATTAGACCAGAGCAGAGGTACCCTTGGGTGAGGAGAAAAGCCAGGGAGGATAGCAGAGAGGGTGAGGAGGGTGAGGAGGGCTGCAGTTGTGGGGTTGAGGCTCTTGGGCCTGGAGGACTCTGTTAGGGAGCTTGAGACAATAGGCCTGCATTGAAGGTTTGCAAGCTGGGTGTCATCTAATCTGACCTGCCATTTAGAGAATTCATTTTGCTGCCACAAGAGAACACAATGGAGGAATCAAAACTGTTGCAAGAAGACCCGTTGCGGTGATCTTGGTGACAGATGACAATAGACTGAATTAAGGTACCTACACCCCTGCTAGGAACTTGCCCTGGGTCCAGCTTGAGTGTGGGTCAGATGCAGGCTGGACTTGCTGCTGTCCCCTCTCCATGTTTCTTTCAGCCTCTGTGAGAAGGAAGGGGGCAGCCTGGACCCAGTTTTTCAGATGATGTCGATGAAGAAGCAGCTCACATCTCTGAAACACCCTCAGAAATCAAAGGGAAAGTGCCCTCTGGGCTCATGGTGGGGTCACAGGATAGCACCCAAAAGGTCAGGAGTGGGAGGGCTCTAACTAGGTGAGGCAAGGCACTGCCCACTGTCAAGGGACTCATAGTTGGCAGCAGGGGTGGGTGAGGTGGTGGAGACTGCAGCCTTCAAGCAGATGGGCTGCCCCACTGGCTGGGGCCACTTCATTCTCAGAGTCACACAAACTTGATCCAACTCTGAGGCTTCCCCAAGGCCAGCACCAGCTTCTTGAGAACCATCCTGCCATATTTACGAAAGGGGCCAGGCTTGGACCACAGAAAGCTATGGATTTAAGATGCCTTGGCTTCCCCAGGGGGCCTGGGATTCCTTCAAAACTGAGCCATCAGACTACCCTTTGGCTCCTTCATCTGAAAGTGGACACTTTAAAGGCCCAAGAGAGAACTCATATGACACTATTTTCTCAACATTTCATCTCAACACCCTCTGGCAATCTGTTACTTTGGCATCTGCTCTCGGTGGCCACCTCCAGGATGTCATTCCTCTGAGATGCATCACAGGCCTCATTGTTGATGTCAGCATTACACTGACCCAGAAGAAGCTGGAGCGTTGAGACTCCAACCTGTGTCTGGACCCAGGGCAGTGGCTTTAACGAAGTTGCTTTAATGCTGGGCCTGGGGGACACTCTAGGCAGAACTTCTGGGATCATGGGTTGGGAGGCATCAACTCACAGACTTCAATCTAACTATGTCTGGTTTTGTTGAACCAGGAACACACAGCCAGCCAAGGCCCACTTGTTCATGGCTAACAGGATGCCAGAGATTCTGTGAAGAAATGCAATAAAAAAGAGAAACTCCAAAATGGTGTTATTGCTGTACATTTGGACCTCTTGCCCACAACATTTTCTTAATTTCATGTCTGCTTTTTGTTGGAGGGCTTATTTGTTTTTAATTAAAATTTTTTTTCAATTTCAGTTTACATTTAACATTATTTTGCATTATTTTGTATTTTGTATTTTAGGTGCACCGCATAATGGTTAGAAATGATGTCCTTTACAAAGTGTTCCCCTTGATGTTTCTGGCTTCCAACTGGCTCCACATATAATTGTTAAAATATTATTGACTATATTTTCTATGCTGTATTTGGAAGGTTTTACATACATGTAGAAGTCGACAAAGCTTCTGTATACCACTCCTGCGTTCCACCATCAATGATCAACTCATAGTCAACCTTATTTCATCTCTAGTCCCCTAATCTGCCCATACTATTTTTAAGCAAATCTAGATAACACATCATTTCAGTCTTTAAAATTTCAGTATGAAACTTTGACCAAAGTTTTTTATTAGAGTTGCTGGGTAGGGAGAAAATTAAGTGATTTAAATTTTTCTTATTATGCTGAATAAAGGTTGAAAAGAAAAGAGGAAAAACAGACACTGATGATTCATGTTGAAGTCTTGTGCATAAATAAGGGGGCTCACTGGTGGCAGGGTGGTCTCTGTTGAGGCTAAGTTGGGGAGGGCCCCAAAGGTCTCACCCACTCCTTTCTGGCTGTTGAGGTGAGGAATTCGCATTGGGGAGGGGGCAGTGAGGAGGAGTTCTGCTTGTTGGTTCCTCAGGCAGAGATGTAGGATAGCAGGTAGTCAACCCTGGTCCTATAAATTGATCTTTGTGCCCCATATGAGAGGTTTCAGGCAGAAGCTTAAGCAGCTGATTCATGAAGGCCATTTGAGACCCTGCAGGTGGGGATAGATATTATGTATTGGCACCAAAGTGGCCCCAGAGATTTGGGCTCTGGGAACACTGGGAGGCAGCAGTCTATGTTACCGTCAAGAGGGATGCCAGCAGCAGCAGTTGTGGTATGATGCTCGAAAGGCTGTTCTTCAAGCAGAAGATAATGAAGGGCTTCAGGAACAAGACAGTCAAGATACAGCACCCACTGCCTCTGGTGGAAGCTGATGGACTAGTTAAAGAGGGCATATGTGACACCCCTAAGAGCCATTGCATCATTCTGAGACAGGGCTGTGTCAGTCAGTCTGCTTTCCAGCCTTGAGAGCAAGGTGTGGTGAAAATGGATCTGTACAGAGATAAAACCAGGAGCGTGATTAGAACCAGAGCACAGGGTGGTGGCCTGGGCTGGGAGCAAGGAGGAGTGGCATGAGGCAATCATGACCTTGGGAGAGAAGGTCAGGAGAATCAGGAAGTGCACTCTGTAGCTGCATGCCTGGGTCTGAACCCTGGCTCTGCCACTTGGAGATTTTGACTTTGGGAAGCATTCTTTCTTCACCTGTTTCCTCATGCAAAATGCTTAATACAGCACCCTGCACATGTTAAGCACTCAGGCAATGCTAGGTATTGTTGTGTTATTTTTATTAATATTATCAATATTGGCAAATGAGAATGATAAGAAATAAGAGGGAACAATGTCCACTGAGTGAAGTCCAGCTCCTTCAGCACCTGCTCTGACTCACCTTGCCTATCATTTCCTTACAGACTCAGCTACTGTTTCTTATGTACCCTGGTGCCCTTTCCTGCCTGTTTTCCTAGGAATCTCCTCTCCACCCATGGAAATTCCAATCCTCATTTTGAATCCTTTCTCCAGGGTTTTCTCAGACATCACCTTCTCTATCGACCACGAACTCCCTCCCCTCCAACTCCCACAGCTTCTGCTTTCATGGCCGATGTGACCGTCATGCCTTTGAGAACCATGATAACCACAGCATAGGACTATGGGTCCTGAAGACACAAACTCAATTTAATCCAACAAACATTAAATGGAGGCAGCCATGTGCTGGGCCCTCGGATGGGCATTGGGATTCAAAGGAGAAAGATGCAACTAGATCTGAACATCCAATTGTGAAAGCAATGGGTCAACAGATACAATGCCAGGTAAATGAGATGTGAACCAAGATTTCTAGGAACCCAGAGGAGTTAACTCTTGATTTTCACATCTTCCTCAAGGCATACTGTCACATATCAGCAGACACTCAATGAGAACTTTGCATTAAAGAGAGCATCAACTCAACAGAGACTTTTATCTGACTCTCTGCAGACTTCCACACACCATGACCCTTGTCTAAGCACTCCTGCAGGATTTCTAGGACAGCTGTAGCTCTGAGAAAGGTCTGCTTGCATTCCTCTCCCCAGGTCTGGGCCAGGGCCCATTCAGGATGTGCTGAAGAAGTTTGAACTGTGGGACATGGCCTGAAATTTGCCCACTGCCTCCTGTCCCATGTCTACCTCTTCCAATGGGAGGGAAGACGGGGGTCATCTCCACTGGGAGGAGTCTCATTTCACCCACTGAAGACATTCCTCAACCTCATCCTGGGGCACCCTGAGGATCCCTCTCATTGAGAGTCACTCTTTGGGTGTGGTGTCTGGGACAGGAAGGCAAACCAGCAGAGTGGAAGCAGATGGCCCAGAATCCCATCCTTTACAAGAAAACAATCCTGCCTGTCATGTCCAAGGAAGAGTAAAGGTCGTGGTTATGATGCTCAGTAATCAGCTTCTCCACAAGACATTTTAAACCATAGTCACTGCTAAATATTTCCTCTGTGGGCATCTTCCTCCTGGATTCCATGTCACCTTAATCCCTGCCCATCTCTCCAAGCCTGAATTTCCATGACTTAATAAATGTGCCACTTAATTTGCTATGCTGATGGGACCTTGGGGTTTTATTTTGTAGATGATAGTAATACCCCACATTTACAGAGAACTTGCATGTGCCAGGCCTCATGCGTACCTCCTCATCTAACGTTTGCAACAACGCTCTGAGGCAAGAGCCATTATTATCCCTGTTTCATAGATGGGGAAACCAGAGCTTCAGGAGTCAGGGACTGGCCCAGCATGATGCAGACATTGTAAGTGGCAGAGCTGGACTCGTCCCTCCTCAGTTTTGGGTTGGTGAACTCTGCTCCTCATCCCGGGGAACTGTATCATAAATTCCTTGAGAGCCAATGTTAGGCTTTAGTTTTCTGCTATTCTCAGTAAACAGCCATGGGTTGATTGCTCGGCTCACATCACTGTTGTAAGGAAAATAGAATATGTTTCTTTTAAGGCACCCAAATCCCGTAGAAGGTCATTTCCAACCTGTTTCCAAAGAATTGCTGGGCAAGAACAATCTATTATTCCTGGCCTTGTGGTCATCCCCCGCCCACAGCACCGTGGCTGACCTTTTCCCCATCACGCACTCTGTCTGGAGACAAAGCCGAGGGCCAAGAGAAAGAGGCCAAGACTCAGATGTGTTTCAGACAAGAACCTGAGTGACTGAGTCAGAGCTCTTCAAAGAATACAGTCTAATTTTAGATGAATCCCAACTTAGCCCTTTAAGCCCTGCCAGTTAGTTTTGGTTATGTGTCAGTGTTTAAAATTTAAATATTCTTTGCATTTTTCCTCCAAGACTGCAGTTAAATTAGAAGCTGGCCGAAGGGACAAGTTATTTGTGGATGTGTGTGCCTCCTGATGAGGCCTTGCTGCCTTCGAGTCTCCGAGCCACCCGGGAAGGTGTCTTGTGTGTAGAGCGACAATTTGTGTGTGCAAGTTCTTTGAATAATGACTTCAAGGTGCTCAGAGAAGACTTGACTTTATTTAGACATTCTGTTTCTCCACGGTTTCCTTCCCAGGAGGGCTCTTGGCTCTCTCTCCAGACAGTGTGTGTGGGGTAAGGGAAAGGCAGCGTGTGCGGGTCTGCAGAGGGCGGTGTGACTGCCAGATCAGGAAATAATAGAGTTTTATTATGAGAGAGATTGCATCATTCATACTTGAAATTCCCATGTGGTACAATTTGATTAAATTTTGATTCTGTCCAGGTTCCCAGAGATATTGTGGATCCTGGAAGAGTGAAAAAGTGCCCAAGCCTCTTGGTCAAAGATTAGAAATTCTTAGACAGCAAAGTCGGTGCATGACTTGCACGAGGGTCAACACTCAAAAATATGTGCGAACACGTCGTTCTCCATTTATTAAGCACGGCACTGAGGCATTCTTTCTGGAGGGGAGGTCCCATAAAAAAGTTTGTGCAGTTAAAAAAATGTGCATCTACACGATGCTGAGTTATGGCCACTGGATGAATCTTTCACATAAGAAACTCTTGGAAGAGAATTCTGGCTTATATCATTTGTGATTTATCTGGGTCCAAAGACACTGAAACACGCAACAATCTTGAGTTGGAATAACACCTATGCCCTCCAAAGCCTCTCCTGCCTCCAAGACAGGGACTTGGGACAGGCTGCCCCTCATCACTTATAGAGGGCTATAGAAACACACAGCAGCTGATTCCATGGTGCTGTCCCCAGACAGTGGGCTCCTTGTTTTAAACTCAATTCAATAAATAAATAATTTTGAGCATTTTGTATGTGCTGGAGACTCTCTGTCCAGGGCAATTGGGATTCAAAGATGATGGGATCCAACCTGCGCCGAGTAAGTCCCCTGGGAGAAGCCCCGTTGCTATTATAAGGGCTCTAAAGAGACCATCTTCTTCTGGCCAAGGTGTCTTTGGAAAAGGACATGCAGGATGGCAGAGACCCTTTCTGTGCCTGCACAAGCCTGAAAGAACCAAGGCAGGGCCTGTCTCCTTTCAGGGTCCTGTGAAGACAGTGGCCTTGGCCCTTGTTGCTGGCCAGCAGCCCGCTTCCAAAGTAGATAGCCCCAGTGCACAGTCCCTTTCCTGTGTTGGGAGGAGGCTGGGTGCACCAG
Source organism: Trachops cirrhosus (assembly GCA_028533065.1). Lineage (NCBI taxonomy): Eukaryota > Metazoa > Chordata > Mammalia > Chiroptera > Phyllostomidae > Trachops > Trachops cirrhosus. The sequence continues at coordinate 67,217,113 of CM052538.1, forward strand.
TCATGCATGGGCATGCATGGAAAGATGTTCCCAGCATCATCAGAACAGGGTCCAGCTCTACCCAGCCTTCACAGCTGCCCTCCCAGCTTCTGGACTGGAGCCCCTGCTGGGTCCCTGGGCTCCTCTGGGGGTCAGAATGAAGAAGAGGGATGCAGGGGGCAGTGTTGCCATGGGTTCCCAGATGGCCTCCTTGCCCAGGCACCCATTGTTGGCCTTCCCCAGGGGGTATTTGTTCCCTAGGAGCCCCACAACACACACTTGGGGTCCCCACCCAGCTGCATTCCCTGATGTGGGTGATACCCTCTCTAGCCATCTCATCTCCTGCCCTGGCTCTGCTCCACTGCACACCCCTGTACCTCAGGGTGCTTTGAGATGAGCATCCACTTGGCACATGGGAAGACTCATGCCACCCACCATGCCCAGGGCAGGAGTGCCCTCAGGCCATGGCAGACAGTTGCCCTGGTCCTGGTAGGAGACTCCCCCAGGCAGGCACTGGGATCAGTCTTCTTCCTGGAAGCGTGGATGTCAGGAGGGGCTCTGGGGTGCAACCCTTCAGCCTACAGCTTAATTAAGTTTTCTGTAACCCTCACTTAGCTTGTCATCAGACTGTGGGGCTGGGAGGGAAAGGGGAGAAATACTCTTTCCACCTGGACTCTCTCCCAAGAGAAAAGATGCCAAGAAAGCATATGATGAAGTGACCGATGGGCAGTATAGGCAGAGAGGTAAGTGTCTTAGGAACTCAGGGAACAAGAGGTCAGCTGGGATTTCCTTTTGGAATGCTAGGTTGACTTTGCTCCAGAACTGTAACAAGATAGTCTCTGCTTTCCAATGAAGTAGGCTTTGATGCATTGTCTGGTGGCAGGTCCACACGCTCAGATCAGATGTACCCACACTTCCCCTGGTCCACAAACAGGACACGGAGATAAAACACTTGGCAGAGCTGAGCTTAAGGGAAGGCCTGGTTATTAGGGGAGAAAACATCTGGCCTGAAAGACGCCGAGCTGTTCATAATGCTGTGAGGTTTCTTTGATGGGAATTGCTTATTTGGTGAAATATCAAGGTACAGCACAGGGATCAGGGTGTCCCTGGGTGTCCACTGGATGCTTCCACACATGGGAAGTCCAGCAGGAGCCCTTAAAGTTGTACATGGCAGAGGTGGAGTGTCTTCCTAATTACAAGGACCTTCTTCCAGTGCAAGGTAGAAAGCTCCCTTTCACCAGAAGTGTTTAAGCAGATTTTGCACAATCACAAGGCCCTGGACTCAATGCTTCTCACCAGCTCTACTAAACTGAAAACTCCTTAAAGTCCCTTAGAGCCCTCAGATCCCCAGTGGTTTGGAAGTTCTGGTTATTATCCAACCCTGACTATCTGGTCTTAATGAGCTGGATCACCATTTCTTCATCAGGAGATATTTGATTCTTTTGTGGTTTTGCTCTCATCCTTATGGGAGTTAATCCATTAT
>CM052538.1:67218674-67234574 GCA_028533065.1 Trachops cirrhosus
AGGGGGAATTTTTCAACTCTTATGTAATGTATTTCCATAGTATAGCAGTTGCTTATAAAATTCACGTTCCTTATTAAATTTAAAAATGCAAAAAATACATTTTAACATTTCTCATTTGAAGTGAAGTGATCCATCTTATAATGTAGTGCTTCTAAGGGTGGCACGGGCTTATTAACCTAACAACACCCTCTGAGCCTTGGAGCCCGGCTTGTTTACCAGAGTACCTAAAATGGAAAGATACAGAAAGAAGGAATGGCTTTATGAGTGATGGGTGGTGGGATGGTGGGGAGGTGGATGTTCTAGATGCAGGTCCCCAAGGAAACCCAGGATCATAACATTCCTGGGCTGCAGGGCACTTAGCAGGAAACCTGTTAGTCCTGAATTTTCTTATTGTGTTTCCAAAAGACCTAGAGGCCAGTGGGGTCGCCTCCTCTCCTCCTCACCCCTTCAACTAGAGGACCTCTGCTTTGCTCTGCTTTTATAGTCTGGCATAGCAAGGGCTCTTGGCTATAAAGAGTGTGAAGCTGCTGGTGCAGCCCAGGTATCTCATGTTATAGATGAGGAGTCTGGAGGTCAAGAGAGAAAATGTTTGTGTGCATCATGTCGTTAGTGGAGACCTGGGGCCATGCTCAGGCCTTCAGAGCAGGCAGGCCTGGCAGGTGTCCATGATGCTCCTGTGTGACGTAAAGAGCTGTGAGATACTGAGCCTTCTCTGAGAAAAGCCAAGGTCCTAAGTTTAAAAGGGCAGCTCAGGTTGTGTGTGTGTGTTTGGGGGCAGGGGGTGCATGGCAGTGGAAGGATCCAGAGTGCTGCGTGCTGGCAGTCAAGGGGTGCAGAAAGAAGACAAACCGGGTCCTCAACAACTCTGCTCAGTGTTCAGGGACTGACTGCTCCATCACCAGGGTCCTGGAGCTGCCGTCAGTGGTCCACCCTAAGCCAGCCTCAGAAAGTCCCGGACTTCCCGACCTTGTACGGGAACACTGTGTGTGGGTACTTCTCCAGGACGAGAGTTCTTAGGTGGGGGAGGCTGGGGCGGTTGTGATGATCACACAGTCACAGGGGTTAAGAACCAAATGCAGACTGTGCACTCTTTCTTCCAAGTAACTTCTTTAACTGCCCCTGTACTTCCTTCAGGGTGGGAACAAAAGCTGCACTTAAGCATCCAAATTTGGGATTGTTATGCTGTACCGGATTGCCAATTTGTGTGGGAGCAGGGAGAGAGGATGACAGTGGGGTTCAGGGAGAGAGACTGTGCATTCCATCCGAGTGTGAGTGTGTGTGTCTGTGAATGAGCAGGCATTTGTAAGCTGGCTGTGACTCAGAGCTCAAGTGCCCATGTTTCTTCCTCCTTCTTTCTGTTTGGACTCAGAGTTCCTCTGCTCTGAAGACATATTCCTTGTCTTTTGCCAAAAGCTCCTCTCATTTGTGCTGCTTTTCAGGGCACAGCTCCAGTGGCGTGCCCGCAACTAGGGCCAACGGCAACAGCGGAAACCAAGACAGCTATGGAAAAATATTTGTTTAATTAGCAGAAACGACCCATGTGCGCCTCCGAGGGATCAGAATCCATTTTTAACTGGCCGACCTGGAGCAGAGCCTGATGAGTTTTCCTGCAGGACTGTGTTTGGTTTGGGACTGAGAAATGGTGTCCAGCTCGTCTGACTGCTGGGGCAGGAAGGGTGCTATGCAGTGCTGTCAGACGCTGTGCTTTTCATAATGGGCAGTGCCAAGCGCACTTGGTGGAATCTTGAGGGAAGTAAGGGCACCCTGGGGCATATCAGATCCCCACAGAGTGGCCAAAACCACTCTCAGACCCTAGAACCATCCTTGTCACTCTAGAATTCCTCTGAGGACTTGGACTGTGCCTGTGTCCACCAGGCCTTTGGGATAAGAGCCCTTAGGGTCACTGTGGAGGTAGAATTGACATTTTCTAGGGGGCATTGTTTACAGAAAGGTAGTTTTTCTCCAGGAGACTTTGGGTGTCCTAGGTACCATCCAGTCACCCCTCCAGGTCCATCCTGCTCCCTCCCCTGAGAATGACCTGTGTGGGCCGTCTCTGGGGACACACTTACTCTCTATCTTCTGGTTGGGTGTGCAGTGGGAAGCCTCAGCTGGAGCTCAGAGGGAAGAGAGTGAGGCGCAGGTTATTTAGTCTGCCTCCCTCGCTGCTGGGTCAAGTCAGGCTCCTGTGTCTTACCCAGAGGTCATCGCTCCTCTCAACCCTCTTTCTCTTTTTCACTTGACCACTTTCCCATCTCCTCGAGTCTCTGACATTGTCGTGCAAGGCACAACTTGACCCCGTGGTTTCCCTACATGCCATGTAACCTTTTTAGCCAGTCCCTTTAGCATGCCCTCCTCAAATTATCCTAGTTGGAAAACTATTGTTTCTGGAATTTTCTATCAAGTGAGGTTTGACAGTCTCATTCTCTGAGAACAAAGCTCCTCAAACACATGTGTTGGAAAGCGAACAAATGGTGGGAAAGTTCTTAAAACCCTGGGGAACAGAGCTGCAGTATCAGTGGTCTGATGCTGGGTGGGGAGACTGCATACCCAGGCCGAGTCTCTGGGTGAGGTGGCCTCTAGCCATCACACAGAGGGGTGGATAAGAACAGGAGTGCCAGTTTGTCTACTGGAATCCCTCACTGACTGCTGGCAACTAAATGGAAATCCTTTGTCTGTGGGCCCTGGCCCTGATAATCACATTGAAAACCTCCCATGGTCCTGTGTGCATTCACCTACTGGCCACAGGTAGGGAGATGTCAGACCAAAGAGATCCCTCTGGTGCATTAGCCAGGGTTCCTCAGAGAGACAGAACCAATATTATATGCAGATATATAGAAAGAGATTTATGATAATGACGGATTCACATGGTTATGGAGGCCAGGATGCCCCATGATCTGCCATCTGCAAGCTGCAGGTCCAGGAAAGCTGGTGGTGTGGTCCAGTCCAAGTCTGAAGGCCTGAGTACCCGACACACTGATGTCTGACAACAGAAGATGGATGCAGCAGCTCAAGTAAAGAGAATCTGCTCTTCCTCCTTCTTTTTTGTGCAATTTGGGGCCCCAGTTTTTTTGATGAGGCCCACCCACATCAGGAAGGATGATCTGCTTTGCTCAGTCCACTGAATCAAATGCTAATCTCTTCTTGAAACATCCTCATACATCTATAAGAACAATGTTTTATCAGCTCTCTGGATATCTGTTAGCCCCATAAGGAAAACACGTCAAATTTACCATCACATAAGCTGTGTGGCAAGACAGAAAAAATGTCCGAGTTGGGTTCTAGGATCATTTTAGTGGGCTCCAAGATTTTCCAACCCTGGCAGAGTCTGCTGGGAAGGATGAAGGAGCCAGTGTGAATGTGAGCTGTGTTTTTATGAAGAGGCTACAGAAATACTCAGCATCTAAGAGGCAGAGGGTCAGCCAGGGGAGCTGAATGCATTTTGCAGCTTTTACAAAACTTATAAAAACTTCATTGCATCCCACTTCAGACATACCAGTACTGGCTGAAGCCCATCCTCTGAGGTGAGGTCCCAGGCTCACAGGCCCCTCTCTAAGTGGTCAAGTTTTAATCACCCAGCTTTTCCCCTTTGCTCCCTCAGCCTCAGGGTAATATAGAGAGTTCTCATTTTACCTTTGTAGTCGCCAGATTAGCAATCTCACACCTATGCCAGTATTTGTACTAAATCTTCTCTATTCAAGTCATTGGCATGGGTGGGTCTCCTATCTGAAGCATGACCATGAGCCTCAGAGCTTCCCAGTTTGCGGGAGTGATTCCAGCTTGGCATGGAGGAGGCCTGCAGTGGAGGGGAGAGAGGAGATATTGCTGGGACCCCTGTGGAGGCAGGAGGCCTCATCAGTCAGTGAGGAGGAGAAAAGAGGGAGTGAGCTCTGAAAGCAGCTGAGTTACTTCTGCTGCCTGAGAATCTTGCCTGGAGCCTAGCATAGGTTAGTCAGGGAGCCTGGGTGGTTTGGGGGGAAATTAGGTATGCTCCTCTCTCAGGAATTAAGAGTCCTGGGCTTGCTGTGGGGACTGCTGATAGGTATGCTTCTTCTCCCTCTCACCACTGTGCCTGCAAAGAGCTGCTGAGACAGAGAAGGTCTAAACCTCGGCCCCTCTGCACAGTGCTAAGCGCCCTGCCATTCTGATGTGTGCTCATTTACTCCAGGGGCCCCTGAAGGACTAGGAGGCTGTGAGGGTCTTCCTGGAAGACAGACTAAATTATTCCCTGCTCATCTGAGAACACTTGGTGCCTTTGTACTTCTGCCCTCACCCGAGTCTTCTCTCAGGATCCTTAGTCCCCTTGACCTACCCTGACAAGGTTCCCCGGACAAGCTGACATCAGTTTACAGCAGTGGCTGCTTGGGCTCAAGCAGAGCCCTCAGGAGGTTGGGAAGTTACCAGAAGAGTGAGGGCCTCGTAGGAATGAGGCAAGCGTGGAGGCACCCTCTTTGGTCTGAATCATGTCCCCCAAATTCACATGTCGGAGCTCTAACCTCCAGGACCTCAGAATGTGATTGGATTTGGAGATGGGGTATTTACAGAGGTGATTGAGACAAAATGAGGCCCATAATCCCATTGGGCTGTTGTCCGGACAAGAAGAAGAGATTAGGACACAGAGAGACACCAGGAGTGCGAGTGCACAGCGGGATGGCCGTCTGCTGGTCCAGGAGAGAAGACGCAGAGGAAGCCAACAGTGCCGGTGCCCGGGTCTTGGACTTTCAGCCTCCAGAACTGTGAGAACGAAAGTGTCTGTTGTCTAAGCCACGGTGTGGTATTTTGCTATGGCGCCGGAGCTGACTGAGAGATTCCCCACTATCTTCTCCTGATGTGAATCTCCATTGTTCTGGTTTTCTTCTGTGTTGGTTGCCTATGGAGGTCCTAACAAATCACCACAAACTTCATGATTAAAACAACACAAATTTATTCTTGTGTAGTTCTGGAGGTCAGAAGTCTAAAACCAAGGTTTCAGCAGGCTGGTTCCTTCTGGAGACTCTGAGGAAGAACCTACTTCCTCACCTTTTTCTAGCGGTCTCTTCCTCTAGAAACAGCTACTCCTCCCTCTGTGAACCCCTACTGCTGGCTCTGGCCCTTCGATCTGCCTCTTGTAAGGAACAGCCTGATGGTGCGGTCATTTCAAAACTGAAGGCCCAAACACCAGGGAGCTATTGTGCAAGGGCAGGGCAAGATGGGGGACCCATGTCCTGTGACCCTGTGATTACACTGGGTCATCTCCCCATCTCAAGATTTTTAGTTTATTCACATCTTCAAAGTCCCTTTTGTCATACGAGGTAACAATCACAGGTTCTAGGAATTAGGATGATGACATCTCTAGGCGGGAGGTGTGATTCAGGTGACCATACCCCCTCTCCACTCTGGCTCCCTAACTTACACCTCCTTGCATGTCCTCAGAAGTTGCTGGGAAAATCAGAAGTTATCCAGGAAACAAAAGATAATAGGGTCTCTGGCCTCCCACCCCAGCCACCACTTGCACCTTCACTTGGTGCCACTGTGTGGAGCCCATGAGAAACCGTGGAGAAAAGAGCAGAGGAAAGGGAAGAAGGGCAGAGAGGCCCTGGGGTGGTCTTGGCCTAGTCCTGCTCTGGCAGTCCATCCATTGAGGCATTAGACATGCCAAGAAACTGAAAGTAATTATTTAATGCCAGAGACTGGGCAAATAGCTTTGTCACCTGAGGGTAGGTAGTCCACATGGTAGAGGCTTTATGGTGTTATGAGGTCCCTATATGGGAGAGGAAGAGTCAGCTGGTTAATAAGGGGCTCTTCTGCCATTTATTAGCTGTGGGAGCTTAGGAGTTAGTTATCCAAGCTCTGAGACCCAATGTCTTCATCTGGAAAATGGGAATAATGGTTTCTGCCTCTTTGGGCTATTGTGAGAAGTAATTGGAAATTTCTTTTTTTGCATGGAAAGAGCTTAGCATAATTCTTGGCACATCCCGAGTGTGCAGTAAATGCTGGTCATAATGATATGTTTAGTATCTCCATTCTTTCATCTGCTTAGCACTACAGTGCATGGGGAACCACGCAGGCTATGCTGCTGCAGCATGTGTGTGCGTGTGTGCATGTGTGTAGGGTGGGCTATGAGGCTGGTGGTCCTGGGGCAGCATGGAGTCTCTGAGTCTATCAGTACAGTACCTTTCACAAAGAGAATTTCCTGTGAGGGGCCCTCACATGCCCCCACCTCAAATGTGGGCTTCTGAAAGTACTTCCTTTCCTCCTCCTTATTTCTGGACAATCCAATAATAGGAAATGGCATTAAGCTGACTTTATTCTCCACAAAAAGCTATCAGAATGAATACATTAATTCAGTAAAGCTGAAGGATACAGAATCAATATACAAAAATCTGTTGTGTTTCTAGACACCAATAACAAAGGATTAGAAGGAGAAATGAAGAAAAGACTCCATTTATAACTGAATCAAAAAGCATAAAATATCTAGCAATAAATTTAACTAAAGATGTGAAAGACCTATACTCTGAAAACTACATGATATTGAAGAAAGAAATTGAAGATACAAATAAATAAAAGAATACACTGTGTTTATGGATAGGAAAAATTAATATTGTTAAAGTGTCCTTACTAACTAAAGCACTATACAGATTCAATGTAATCCCTATTAAAATACCAATGCCATTCTCAGAATTAGGACTAATCCTAAAATTTATATGGAATCACAAAAGACCCCAAATAGCCAAAGAAATCTTGAGAAAGAACAAAGCAGGAGGTATCATGCTACCTGATTTCAAACTACACTACAAAGCTATAATAATCAAAACAGTATGGTACTGGCATATAAACATATACATAGATCAATGGAATAAAATAGAGAGTCCAGAAATAAATCCTTGCTTATATTGTCAATTAATCTATGACAAAGGTGATAGGATATACAATAAGGTAAAGACAGTTTCTTCAGTAAGTGGTGTTGAGAAAACTAGACAGATACATGAAAAAAAATTGGACCACTTTCTTACACTATGTCAAGATGAATTAAAGATTTAACTGTAAGACCTGAAACCATAAACTCCTAGAAGAAAACATAGGCAGTAAACTCTTTAACATCAGTCTTAGCAATATTTTTTGATACATCTCCTTGATTAAGAGCAACAAACATCAAGGAGATGTATCAAAAAATATTGCTAACTCTTTAACATCAGTCTTAGCAATATTTTTTGATACATCTCCTTGATTAAGAGCAACAAAAGAAAAATTAAACAAATGGAATTTCCCCAAACTAAAAAGTTTTTGCACAGCAAAGGAAATCATCAATAAAATGAAAAGAACAGCTATTCAATGGGAGAAGATATTAGAACATTATACATCTGATAAGGAGATAATATCCAAAATATGTAAGGAACTCATACAACTTAACACCAAAAACAAACAAAACCAATTTAATTAAAGGGCAAAGGACCTAAATAGACACTTCTTCAAAGAGAACATACAGATGGCCAACAAACATATGAAAAGATGCTCAACAGCGCTAATCATCAGAGAAATGCAAATTAAAACCACAGTGAGATATCACCTCACACCTGTGAGAACGGCTATCATATATAAGTGAACAAACAAGTGTTGGCAAGAATGTGGAAGGAAGGGAACCCGTGTGCACTGTTGTCGAGATTGCAAATGGGAGAATCCACTATGAAAAACAGTATGGAGATTCCTCAAAAAATTATGCCATACGATCCAGCCATCCCACTTTTGGGTATTCATTTGAAGAAAGGAAAAACACTAATTTGAAAAGATGTAAGCACCCCTATGTTCATTGCAGCATTATTTACAGTAGCCAAGATATGGAAGCAATCTAGATGTCCATTGATAGACAACTGGATAAGGAAGATGTGGCACATATATACAATAGAATATTACTTGGCCATAAAAAGAAGAAAGTCTTGTCATTTGCAACATGGATGGACCTAGAGCATAAGCTAAGTGAAATAAGTCAGACAAAGACCAAACCATGTGATTTCACTTATATGTGGAATCTTAAAAACAAAAACAAACACAAATGAATAAACAAAACAAAACAGAAACAGACACATTGATATACTTGGGGTTGCCAAAGGGGAAGTAAGTTGGGGGACCTAAATAAATAAATGACTTCATCCCTCCCCGTTGAGTTTACACCCGTCATTAGTCACTCAGGATGAATAGGCAAACTGTTTACAGGGTCGGAGGTCACCTAGAGATAGAGAGCTTGTTCCTGGAAGGTGCCCGTGCCTTATCTCACTGTAGTGTGTGGGGAGGGGTGTGTTCGTGAGTGAGTGTGAGAGTGAGAGTGTATATATGTGCAGGGGTGAGTGTGACTGTAGGTGAGTGTGGAGTGAGGCAGACAGGCAGGGGCTGACACCCCATGGAGCTGGAGGCCAGCATGGAGGAGGCAGAGTTTACAGGTGCTTGTGTTGGAATTTGAACTTGCTTCTTTTCCTTGGGGAAATGGTGCCCTGGCTTGAGTAATTGAGAGCTGATTTCAGGCATGACTATTAAGCTGCCTGCTTGGATGATCTGGGTTCTGGGGGATTGAGAAGAATGGGAAGAGGCTGGGGGTTCTCTGGGGAGCAGACATGGCCAGTAGAAGGAGTGCAGGCCTTGAGTTTGACTCACCAGTGATATGGCCGCTGGCAAAGTTACACCACCTCTGGAGTCCCCATTTCCTAATCCAGTGGTCCTCACCAGCTTGGCTGGTGGAGAGGATTAGATGAGCTAATTTAGGTGGGTTAATAAACCAATAAACCAATACAATGAAGGTCTTGCTAAGTACCTGCACTCAGAACTGCCAGCCACAATAACTTAGGGCCCCATGCGCTTGGCACAGCTCCTGCTCTCCCCTTCACGGTTCTTGTCCCTCCCACTGCCCCTCCTCAGTCTCTGCACACAGGAGGCCTCCTGGAAAGTCTTGCCAAAAAGCTCATTTAGCAGGGCGGTCCCAGCCAGGTTCCTGTTTGCCTAAACCAAAGCTGCAAGGCCTTCAAAGGAGCCTAGCAGAGAAAGGTTTGTTTTTTCTCTCCTACAGAAGAAGGAGATGGAAAAGTTTGCTAAGTCAGCCTCCATTAAACTCACAGAAAGGCTCTTTGTTCCATCTGAGGCGAGTGAAGAAATCAGAAGTGGTAGAGGGCGTGGGCTTGTTTCCCTGTTCTTAGAGTAGTTAGGTAAGACTAGCCCCACCTGGCTCTCCCTCCTCTTCCCCCATCACTGAATTCTCTACCCGTCCTAATTCTATCTTTTGTATCTTGTAGAGTGACCCAGCTAAGCAGGGACTTTGAAGGCATTTTAGTCCAGTTGGATTTTAACTTTCAAAATAATGATATATACGCTTACTAAGGTATATAGTTTTTGCAGTACTTGTACATGTTTTATATAGCTGGGAACGAGGCAACTAAGGCTCTTGTCTGAGGTCAAACAGCTAGATCCTGGCTGAGCTGGGGCTAGAACCAGGTCACTTGGGCCTCAGCCTGGGCTTAGCCTCTTGTCCTACACTGCTTGTTCTTCCTGACATTGACGTGGACAAGTCTGCTTGTTCCTAACTCTTTCATAGTCTCCAGTAAAGGGAGATCTATGCTACAGTTTGTTCCCATTAAATCATACATCCCTCCAGGCAGGTCACTCTGTGATTGGCACCCCCTGCCGCTGTGCAGTGTGCAGCCTGTGAGACTGAATGTAGCAGTCCTGCTTCCAGGTTTAATCCGATGGTAATAATTCATCCTCCCAGCACATGGAATGGTGTCCTTAGGGGGAAATTGTGCCTTTGCTCCTAAGACTGGTGGTCCTAAGTTATATAACCCAGGAACTGAGCCCAGCTGCTTTGAGAGAAACCAGCAAGGCAACAAAGCAAGGGCCTCCCCCTCCTGGACACCCTGCTGCGGGAGGCAGCCCTGTGCTCTCAGCAGGCTGGGCTGGTGGCTGTCAGTGTGTGGGCAGGTGAACCGGTCCTTAGGTGGGCAGACAGGAGGGCGTTTCTGGGGGGGCTCTGGTGGGGTGGAGCCATCAGGCTCAGGTTTTGTCCCAAGGCAGCAAAAGAAGGAAGAAGGTCAGTTGTTGTTTCTGTCCTGGCCCAGAGGTGACGTCAGGAAACTTTATGAGCTTTTCTTCTTCTGGCTCCATTTCCTTATCTGTTAAAAAATGGCAGAAGAGAGCCTCTCCCACACCTGCTCTTAAAAACAGACAAAGCCGAAAAGGGCTGGGTTTTCTGAAATATCACTGGGCATAGCCTGAGGTCACCATACCCCTGTGGCATGGTGCCCAGCTGTCCCTGCGGGGAAAGCTGGCACTGACACAGGAGCAGGCTTCCTCAGCGGGACCTCAGGGGCAACGCCGGGGTTGTCTCTGTGCCCAGCACACCATTCTTTCGTGCCACTAAAGCAATATCTTGCCCATTATAACTTTTTGTTTTGGAGTAAAGTGGCCTGAGTTAGAATGCTTTTAAACCTGAACATTTTGTTCAGGAATAACTGACACATGAGAAACTGCACATATTTAAAGTGGGCAATTTGATACATTTTGATATGTGAATACACAAGTGAAACCATTAGCTCACATAAGGTAATGAACAAAGTAGCCATCACCCCCAGAAGTTTACTCCTGCCTCTCCTGCCCCTATGCCCAGGCAACCACTGTCAATGTTAATTTAAAGATACATTCCATTCTATGATATACCATGATCTCAGGGATCTTCAAATCCAAAGGAGGAAGGAGCAAGTCTGGCTGAAGAGAGGTCAGGAAGGACCTCGTGGTGGACGAGTATTGGAGAGAGGGTTGTTGGAGTAGGGGAAAAGGCATTTACCCCAAGTCACCTTCAGCAAAGGTCAAAGGTAAGCTGGCTACCACCAGCTGGGGAGGCAACCAACTGGGGTGCCCAGTGAAAAGGGCACCAGCAGGCCCAGATTGTAGTTTTTCTCTCCGCCATTCTGCTGTGTGACCTTGGGCAAGGTTCCTAATTTCTGTAAGCTTCAGTTTTCCTATCTGAGAAGTGGGAATAATGCTAATGTCTCCCAGGTGTGCTGTGAAAACCTAGTAAGTTAATTTCTGGTACATGATAGACAGTGGAAGAAATGGAATCTGCCCTGTCTATTTCGGCTTTGAAATGCGGAGATGTCTGTCAGAGACACGCTTTCTTTCTTTCTTTCTTTCTTTCTTTCTTTCTTTCTTTCTTTCTTTCTTTCTTTCTTTCTTTCTTTCTTTCTTTCTCTCTCTCTCTCTCTCTCTCTCTCTCTCTCTCTCTTTCTTTCTTTCTTTCTTTCTTTCTTTCATGAAACACAACTTCTCATTCTCCTCAAGACTTTCTATCATTCTACCATCTACTATTTGAGTAGAATGTAATTGTGGGGCCAAGAAATGAATAACCTCCTATGGCTGGAGCTAACTATGTATTCAGTACTGACTACTCATGCTGCTCCTCCCACCTAGAATTTCTTTTCCCCTCTCCTGAACTCGTCATTCAAAGGCTCACTCAGGCTTCATCACCTCCAGGAAGCTTCCACCGATTACTATAATTTAGGCCTTCAGATGCTGACGTTTTCTCTTCTCTCTAAACTCCAATACTATTTGGGTTGTAACCACACACGCACACAATTGAGAGTGTAGTATTCTGCATTTTCTGTTTTGTGCCTCTCTATTTCAGTTCCCATTTTGAGCAAAACTTTCTTGAGGATAGTAATTTTGTCTTGTGCTTCTTTGTGTCTTCAGCTACATGCTTAAATCAGTGTTAAATAAGGATTGGAGTTCATCAGAGAGGTAAGCATTAGTTTACACAGTATAGCTCTCTCTAGGACCAGTCTTCATGTCATCACATATGGAGGATAGTTTGACAGGTAAGCATGAGCACATATCTTACTCAGTTTGGGCTATTATAAAGTGGTACTATAGACTGGATGGCTTACAAACAACAGGCATTCATGTCTCACAGTTCTGGAGGCTGGAAGTCTAAGGTGGCAGATTGGATGTAGGGCCTGCTGTCTGGCTTGTAGATGGTGTCTTCTCATCGTGTCCTCACATAGTGGAAGGTCAAGAGGGCTGCTGGAGTCTCTTTTATAAGGGCACTAATCCCATCATCAGGGTTCCATCCTCATCACCTCCTCATCTCCCAAAGTCCCCACCTTCTTAATATCATCATACTGAGGGGCAGGTTTCAACATATGGATTTGGTGGTGGGGGGCACAAATATTCAGTCCATAACAATCTGTGTATGGTTGACAACGCTGACAGTGGTCACACTAACACTGGTCCATGTCCCCAAGGCACACCCGCACTTGCTGGTGGCCCTCAACCCCTTCAACCTTGCAACTTAGGGGCTCAGATTGGCCAGGCCATTCCCTCTGCTGACCAGGGCTCCAGCCAGGCCTTGGGCCTGCGCTGTCTTTCAGGAGGAAAGTGCTTCGGCTCGGAGGCACTGGGCTCCCAGACATGGACTTGTGACTTGTGATGACTTTTCCAGACTTTGTCAGTTCTCCACTACTGACTTCTGTTAGCCTGTGGTCTGACCTGAGGCTCCTCCCTGGGGCACTGTCCTCTCTGTCTGCCACAGAGAGAGTAGCACCTACCAGGGTCCTTCTAGCTGCCTCACAGGAAGCCCAGCCTGTGTCTGTCCTGCTCTTTGATACACTGCTTTTTGGTGACTCATCACTAATGTTTCCTGTCAACAACAACAAACACTGGGCAATGGCCCAAGGGCCCTTCTTGGCTCAACAAGTCTTGAAATTGAACTGGAAGGGAAAACCCATTACACAGAGGGCTTTGCAGGGGAAGGGGGAAGGAGAAGGAGCCAGAACTGACACAAGGCGAGCCAAAGCCTGGGGCCTGGGTGAATGCTCAGGCTGGTCAGCTGATGTCCACTGTGGGGGGGGGAGGGGAAACCGAAATCCTCAGCATGAGCTTTCTCACTCCCGCCCCACTTGTAGCCAGCCCTTGTCAGGTCCTTCCTGGCCCAGGGAAGATCTACACTGAACAGACCCTTTGCACCACTGGCCTGAATAGACCTACCCATGGGTTCCATGCCCCATCCTGGTGTCATCCTAAATGAGAAGAGTGTCGTGGGCTTTGGAGCTGGGAAGACCTGGCTGTGAGTCTGCTTTGCTGCTTACTGGCTTTATGGCTGCAGGAAGGTCACTTAACCTTCATGATTTGTTTCTTCATCTGTAAAATGGGTCTAATGCTACTTTCAAGACTGCTATGAAGATTAAAGATATATATGTGAAGTGCTTGAAACAGAAGACACTTATTACCTAGGAGTTACTCTTACTGAATTAGACAGCTTCATCTTTCACATAAAAAAATAAGCGCTCTGGGCCTGCCTGGCAAATGAAATTGAGTTAGAATGTGGGCCTTCTCTGTAGAGACCGGTGGCTCCACTGGAGAGAGGGTGCTGTTTAAACTGGTCTGTTCCGAGGTCTCCACAATTTGGAGTTTGTGCACACATCTCATTGTGATGCTGGGCACCACCAAGAAGACAGTCCTCTGATTTCACAACTCTGCTGCCCTCTGCACTGTTGACATAAGAAATATTCAAACCTATAAACAATGTTTATACAAATTTATCTGAGCCAAATATAGGATACCTCTGGCAGCAAGATCTCCAGACTGAGATAAATGCTTCTGAGAATAGCAGTTTGCAGTGTCTCTTATGCATTTGAGATTAAGGAGGGAATTTATGTGAAAGTGGGGGAACGGAGCTCGAGGGGTGGGATTATAGGATAGTTAAGATCACGAGCTCCCTTGGGGGTAGTTATTCAAAAGGTGTACTAACCTAGATGCACAAAAACAATGGACGGGGCTTGCCTGAGGCAAATACAAATGTTTTACTAAAAAGTTATATGCCTAGGGTGTGACTACCCACCAGGACCTGCCCTGTTAATAATTTATGATCAGCTCTGGCCAGGTGGCTTGGTTGGAGTGTCATCCTGTGCACCAGAAAAGGCTGCAGTTTCAGTCCCTGGTCAGGGTGCATCTGGAGGCAAATGATCAATGTTTCTCTCTCACATTGATGTTTCTCTTTCCCTTCCTCTCTCTAAAATCAATAAACATATCCTTGGGTGAGGATTTTAAAAAAAGAATTTGTGATCAGATCACCCTGTGAGGTTACCTTCTGTAGAACCCCTTTATTGTTCACAGCATCACCCTAACGTCAAGCGAATCTCTTGTAAACCATAGGACAACAGCCCTGCGGTACCTGGGGAAGAGCTTGAACACTGGCCCCGGCCCAGGCTGTGGCACAGCCAACCAGAGAGCAGGCAGGGGTTCTCCTCTGGCTCTTAGGGCTCTCTGGCTCCCACTGTCCCCTGGGCCATGAAGGAAGGCTCTGGGCTTGTGGAAAGACTCCCAGAAAAGAAACCTGGCATGGGCCATGGCCACAGGACTGAGGGCAGAGTAAAGACTGCCAGTCAGAATTTCTGGAGGACACATTTCATTCTGATGGAGGGAAGAACTTTCTATCAGTAGCAACAAAACTTCACATTTGGAGGTTTGGGCTCCCTCCCTAACCTAGCCACTGGTGCTAGTGGGAATATGGGGCGTTTAGCTTAATGACACACCGAAACTGTGCTGTGCAACCACATTCATAATAGGAAAAGGTGGATCTGTTTGTTTTCAGGTTCTGTTGTAGTAGATCTGTCTGAACCAATCACTGACCCCCAACACCAAGTTCCACCAAAAATCTTGATGCTCAGTGGACAAACCAGTTAGGCAGTGCTTAGAAAATAATACCTTGACAAGACTCATTCCTGTCTGGATGTATCCACATTAGAAAAGGAGTCCTATACCACATCCCTAACAAGGATCCACTTTGCCTAGAGTGGCTAGGTAGAACAGGTATTATCTTCCTTTTGTAAAGGAGGAAATAACTTGCTCAAGGTTTTATGTCTAGCAAGTAGGAGAACCAGGTCTTCTGGCTGTTCCTTCTATTACTTGTCCAGATAAGGAGTGGGCTGCCTCATGAATCCCTATAGGTGCAGTGGACCTGATCCAGTAAGAGCCTCTGGAGCCCAGAATTGTCTGGTTAAAGCATTTTGCACTACCGGTAAGAGCAGAAGTTGGCACAATTTTTAGGAGTGTAATTTAGCAGTCTGCATTCAAAACTTCAACGATGCTTTGACCAATTATTTTCACTAGGAGTGTATCTTAAAGAAATAATCAGGAATGGGCACCAGGCTAAAAAGTTAGACATTGAGTTACTCCATGACTCAGCAATTTCACTCCTAGCTATACACCAAAGAAAATGAAAGCATTCACCCACACAAAAATATTTCATGGGAATGTTGATAATAGCCAAAAAGCAGAAACAGCCCGATGTTCTTCAGCTGGTGAGTGGACACATAAAGTGTGGTGCACCCATACAATAGAATGCCAATCAGCAGTAGAGAGGAGTCAAGGGCTGACACAGGCCCCAACGTGGATGGCCCTTGGAAACGTGACACTGAATGAAATGGGCCCGGCCCACAGGGCCACATATTCCACTCCGTTCATAGGACATGTCCATTATTTGTCTCCGTGGGCAGATTTATAGAGACAGAAAGTAAAAGGCGAAAGATTTATACGATCTGAAGAGAAACCAGAGAATATATAGAGACAGAAAGTAGATTAGCGGTTGCTTAGGGCTGGGGTAGGCGAGTGAGGAGGAATAGGGTTGATTGCTAAGAGGTATGGGGTTTATTTTAGGGGGAACAAAACATTCTAAAATTAAATTGTGCTGATGGTTTCACAACACTGTGCATATACTAAAAACCATTGAATTGTACACTTTAAATTTTTTTTTTTATTTATTTATCTTCAGAGGGGAAGGGAAGGAGAGAGGGAGAGAAATATCAATGTATGGTTGCTTCCTGTGCATTCCCTACTGGGAACTGGCCTGCAACCCAGGCATGTGCCCTGACTGGGAATCGAACCTTGATCTCT
>CM052538.1:67235074-67257315 GCA_028533065.1 Trachops cirrhosus
TTTGAATTCTTATTTGTTCATTCTTTTCTGATTGTATATTTTTTTCTTCCTTCTGGTCCACTCCAATGATGTGAGACCCATCTTTCATTCCATCACTATTGGTTCCCTGTGCATCTTTCTTCATTAAATTTATTGTAGCCTGCATTTTTTCGGCTAATTTGTGACCGAAATCAGCCAATTCTGTGAGTATCTTGATAACCAGTGCTTTGAACTGTGCATCTGATAGGTTGGTTATCTCTTGGTCGCTTAAAAGGATGGGTTCTGGGGCTTTCAATTCTTCTTCTGTTTGAGCCATCTTTTTGCTGTTTTTTTGTTTTGTTTTGTTTTGTTTTTTGGTCTTGTCGAGCTCCTGTAGTGAGGGGCAGGGCCTTAGGAGTTCACCAGGGTGGGGCACTCCAGTTGCTAGGTTGTGACGCTGTGTGTGGGGTGGGGTCTGAGAAGGAACAATGGCGCTTGCTCTGCTCTTTGTAGAACCCCAGACCCTTCTGCCTCTTTCCACAAGCCAGCTGGGCCGCTCTGGCACCAATTCCGGTGTGGGTGGGCCTGTGCACCCTGTGGGACCTTCCTTTTCAGTCAATGACCCAGCTCTATTTCTCGGTGCTGGGACCCTGAGTTGCGTGCAGTGCCTTGCTTCACAATGGCCGCCTCGCTGGGTCTGCTGGTCGCCACCCCCTGGCCGGGGCCCACCAGACACCACTACTTGTGTGCCCAGGGTCTGCCTGCTGTGGACTTGCACACCACCTCCCTTGCTCAGCTCTCTGCTCTGCATCCCTCTCTTGGCCCGATTACACCCCTCCTACCAGTCTGGATGAATGTGTCTATTTTTAAATCCTTGGGTGTCCGACTTCCATACACTTCAATTTTCTGTCAGTTCTGGTTGTGATTTTGTTTCTATATTGTTGTTGTCCGTATCTTGGTTGTGCGAGGAGGCACAGTGCGTCTACCTATGTCTCCATCTTGGCCAGAAGTCCTCCCTTTAAAATTTACTTTGAGATGTCCTCTTTGACTCATGGATTATTTAGAAACCTGCTACTTAGTTGCCAGATGGTTTGAGATGTTTCCTTTTTTTCTTTTGCTTTTTGTTTATTTGATTTCATGTGGTTGGATAGCACATTCCTGTAAGATTTCAATTTTTTTTGAATATGTTGAGATTTGTTTTGTGGTCCAGAAGAACATGGTGTAACTTTGAATTTATATCTTAGACTATGAGAAAATGTTCATGATATATTGTTTTTTTAAATTTATTTTTAAAATATTAATATTTTAAGTTTTACTAATTTTAGAGAGAGAGAAGAAGGGAAAGAAAGAAAGAAGGAGAAACATTTATTTGTTGTTCCACTTCTTTATGTATTCCTTGATTTCTTCCTGTCTGAGCCTCAACTGGAAATCCAACCTACAATCTTGGTGTATTGGGATGATGCTCCAACCAACTGAGCCACTTGACCATAGCTGCTCATGATATCTTATTATATAAAAATATAAATTATGCCCTGACTGGTGTGGCTCAGTGGGTTGGGAGTTGTTCCGAAACTGAAAGGTCGCCACCAGTTCAATTCCCAGTCAGGGAACTTGCCTAGGTTGCCAGACAGGTTCTCAGTTGGGAACATGTGAAAGGCAATCAATTGATGTTTCTCTCTCACAATGATGCTTCTCTCCCTTTCTTTCTCCCTCCCTTCCTCTTGCTCTAAAAATAAATAAATACAATATCTAAAAGATTTGCCCTGGCTGGTGTAGGTCAGTGGATTGAGTGTGGGCTGTGAACCAAAGGGTCACAGGTTCGATTCCCAGTCAGGGCATATGCTTAGGTTGTGAGTCAGGTTCCCAGTGGGGGTCACGTGAGAGGCAACCACACATTGATGTCTCTTTCCCTCTCCCTTCTCCTCTCTCTAAAAATAAATAAATAAAATCTTAAAAAAATTAAAAATTTATAAATTATAACATAGGTAGAGTGTGATCTATGTTCTATTTATAATATATAATATAATATATTATTTATATTCATATATTATTTATATTATAATATATAATAATATATAG
The DNA here is from genome assembly GCA_028533065.1 of Trachops cirrhosus. NCBI lineage: Eukaryota > Metazoa > Chordata > Mammalia > Chiroptera > Phyllostomidae > Trachops > Trachops cirrhosus. The sequence continues at coordinate 67,237,112 of CM052538.1, forward strand.
TAATAATATAATAGTATATTATTATATTATATATGTTATGGTATATATTATATAATGTGCATATATAACATAATCTATGTTATATATCACATATATATTATATAATATATCTATATATAATATATATATTATATATAATATATATAATATATATTATATATAATATATATCTAAAAAAATCTGGAAGGCTATACACCAAATGTTGGCTGAACTTTATATTTTTGTCCTTATTGTCTTTTGAATTATCTAAAGTTAAAAAAATCTAGCTTTTAAGATCAAAAACTTTTTAAAAAGAGAGCAGTGGGATATACCTGAAACTAATATAATATTGTATGTCAACTGTAATTACAGAAATAAATTAATTAAAATAAAAAATATGGGTTCAAAACCCTGGCTGCCATTTAGTTAATCTGTGACCCAGGTATCTCATTGTTGGTATCTATGAAATAATAATCTCCACCTCACAGAGTTGCTGTATTACAGAAGCCAGGGCCAGCATTTGGTAAAGCACTTTGCAATGCTAAGGCACTGTGCATATGTTATAGTGATGTTTTTATTACAGTGAGGAAGCTGGACTTTTTAGTCTCTTGGGTTCCTTCCAACTATTTGTTTTTAAGTTCCTGTGGTTCCTCCACTGAAGAGCAAAGAGGAGAGCCATGGAATGAAAAGGAGTCTGAAGTATATTGTGCCTGTGGGTAGATCTCAGCATAAATTGCCATTCTTCAGGTATTTCTGGAAGCCTTTGTGTATAATTGGGAAGTAACTAATTTGGCTTTTTCAGAAAAATTCCAATTTCAAATGTTCTGCCCTGTTGCTCTCCTAGTATAAGAGAACTTACCACGCCACGTGATTTCATTTGTGGTTAAGAAAATATGGATATTGGGTTCAAAGATTTACCTGAAAGGGGAAGAAACATTCTCAAACATTTTCCAATACCTTACTCCCCTTTGGGTCCCAAAACAGGTGATGGCAATCTAAGAAGATGAATCTCAGTTGGTTATATATGACTTGAATTTTCCAAGGGCAGCAAAAGAGTAGGGCCTACAGAGTGTGTCAGGGAGGGACAGACAAGTTTGCTTGTCTGTGAGGCAAAGAGTGGCTGAGTTCCCTCCAGTATTACTTAGTCCTTTTCCTGACTGAATTTGCTTTTTCCAGCAATTCATTGCTGAGCTGGCTGCCAGGGGAATAGCTACAGTGTCTCTCACTGTGTTGATGGTAACCTCTGGTCCTTCTTAAGGATCTCCCATCCTTCCTTGACCATCAACCAGTCTACTTGTTTTAGGGTGGGCCCTTTCTTTCCATATATATGTTCTCTGAATTCATGCTCTGTTCTGAGGATGGTGATTTCTTCACCAGGAGAGGCATGGTTCAAGCTTTTCTAAGAATGTTCCAGGACTTCCAGTCAAGATGGAGGAGTAGGTAGACATGCTGAAGCCTCCTTGCACAACCATAAGAAAGAACACAACTAACCTCAAAACAAGAACACCCAGAACTGCCAGAAAATTGAACTGTGTTTTAGTCCAACAACCAAGGATTTAAAGAAGTTATATTCACCCAGATGGTGGTAGGGGTGGAGCCAGGGAGCTGGGGTCCAGAGGACTTGGTGTGGAAGCAGCAAGGTGGAGTTGGTGAGGCAGCAGGCAGAACATGCAATCCCATATTCATGTGTGGTGGATAAAATCAGGAAGGATACCCTGGGAACAATCAATCTCAGTCCCAGGCCAGACCGCGCAGCCCAGGGTTCCAGTGCTAGAAAAATAAAGCCTTACAACTTCTGGCTGTAAAACCAGTGGGAGTTGGGTGGCAAAATAAACTGCCAATCTATTGGGAGAGTCCATTTAAAAGAGCCCACATGGTCCTCGAAAGAATGCATACCCATTCACTCTGGGAACCACCACCCAGGTAGCAGCTGAGGGGTGCCAGTGGCATATGGGAAGGGGGTGAAGTGACTGGAAATGGGGTGAGTACCAAACAAACCTCAGTGGCATTGTCTCCTCTCTGACCCCTCTCCCCCACATACAGAGCCACAAAGCAGTAAGGGGGGTTGCTCCATCTAGGTGAATACCTAAGGCTCCACCCCATAAAACTTAACAGATGCAGACAGGGAGTCAAAGCAGCTCTACCTAATACACAGAAACAAACACAGGGAGCCTGCTAAATTGAGGAGACAAAGAAATATGGCCCAAATGAAAGAATAGAACAAAACCCCAGAAAAAGAACTAAGTGAAACAGAGATAGCCAAACTGTCAGATGCAGAGTTCAAAACACTGGTGATAAGGATGCTCAGAGAACTCACTGAATATGGCAAGAGCATAAGGGAAGAAATGAAGGCTACCTAAGTGAAAAAAGGAAAAGTCCACAGGGAAGCAACAGTGAAGGGAAGGAAGCTGGGGTTCAAATCAATGATTGGAACACAAGGAAGAAATAAGCCATTAACCGGAACAGAATGAAGAAATAAGAATTAAAAAAAATAAGGAGAGAATAAGAAGACTCTGTGACATCTCTGAAAGTGCCAACATCTGAATCATAGAGATGCCAGAAGGAGAAGAAGAGCAAGAAATTGAAAACTTATTTGAACAAATAATGACAAAAAACTCTCCAAATTTGGTGAAGGAAATAGACACACAAGTCTGGAAACCACAGAGTCCCAAACAAGTTGGACCCAAACAGGAGCACACCAAGACACATCATAATTAAAATGCCAAAGTTAAAGATAAAGAGAGAATCTTAAAAGCAGCAAGAGAAAAGCAGAGAGTTAACTACAAAAGAGTTCCCGTAAGACTGTAAGCTAATTTCTCAAAAGAAACTTTGCAGGCAAAAAGGAACTAGAAAGAAGTATTCCAAGTCATGAAAGGCGAGGACCTACATCCAAGATTATTCTATGCAGCAAAGCTATCATTTAGAATGGAAGGGCACATAAAGTGCTTCCCAGACAAGGTAAAGTTAAAGGAGTTCATCATCACCAAGCCCTTATTACAGGAAATGTTAAAGGGACTTATCTAAGAAAAAGAAGATAAAAACTATGAACAGTAAAATGGCAACAAACTCACAGTTATTAACAACCAAACCTAAAACAAAAACAAAAACAAACTAAGCAAACAACCAGACCAGGAATAGAATCACAGAAATGGAGATCACATGGAGGATTGTCAGTTTTTAAATTTAAGAAAAAGAAGAAGATCAAAACTAGGAACACTAAAATGACAAACTCACAATTATCAACAACTGAATCTAAAAACAAACAAACAAACAAACTAAGCAAACAACCAGGACAGGATGAGAATCAGAGATATGGAGATCATTAAGAGGATTATCAGTGGGATGGAAGAAAGAGGAGAATGGGGGGAAAGGTACAGGGATTAAGAAGCATAATTGGTAGGTACAAAATGGGAGGTGTTAAGAAAAGTATAGGAAGTCGAAAAGCCGATGAACTTAATATACATGACCCATGGACATGATCTAAGGGGGGTACTGCTGGAGGGAAGGGGGGTACCAGGAGGAGGGGAGCAAAAGGGGAAAAACTGGCACAACCGTAATAGCATAATCAATAAAATATACTAAAAAAAAAGAATGTTCCAGAGTATCCAGGATTTGTCTAGGCAATAACCCCTCAGCCACTCTGAAGACTCTGTAATGCCGCCTTTCCAAGCTCCCCATTCATTTGATGTGTAGCATGTATCGACAAACACGCCTGCTCTCCCTGTGCCAGCTGGTCATCCCCTCCTCTGTGATCTCCGTGGTTGATGCATATTTACACAGTGCACCTATTTTGTTCACCACCCACAACTCTGAGTTCCTTGGGTTCAAGGACTTTCCCATTTGTTTCTGTTTATTCATTTTTATTGTGGTAAAATATATGTAACATAACATTTACCATTTAACCATTTTAAGCGTACAGTTCAGTGGCATGAAGTATTTACAATGCCGTGCAAACACCATCATTATCCATTTTTAGAACTTTTCATCAGCCCAAAAGGAAACCCTGTACCCATAAAACAATGATGCTATTCATTTGTATATCTTCTCTCTCCTACGGGAGGACCCCTGCCTTGCACGTGTCCAAGGAGAGGAATTTACATAGGACACAGAGTGGAAGTGCCCTTGGAGTTATGCAAGGCAGTACTCCTACCCCACATCTTGACACATTGTTGGAGATTAAATGTTCTTAAAAGTTGAACCAACTGGAGAACTGGGTGTTATGGACATAAATTTAAATTCTTGGTACTTGGGCTAAGCTATTCTCAAGAAAGTCTTTGATTTTAACCCTGGGAAGAGGATCTCTCTTCCATGGACCTCCAAATTCTGTGGTTTGTGGCATCAATTCTATTCAAGTCGGTTGCATTTTTTGATATTTGGAAAGCACCTGACAAGGCCCTTGGCTGTGCTACCTGAATGAAACAAAAACTAAAGTGATGAACACCTTCCTTCAAGATGTCCCTAACCTGGTTGGTGGGGGAGATAGGTGTGTCTGTCCACTTATTGTGTATATGCACTTGCTGTCTTTAACATTGTGATTATGATGATGGTGATGAGCCCACAGAAACTTTCTCTGCCCTGCTAGGACACAGTAAAAGGCTGCTGTCTGCAAGCCAGGAAGTGAGCTCTTACCAGACACCAAATTTTGGCAGACCTTAATCTTGGACTTCAGCCTCCAGAACTGTGAGAAACAAACTTCTGTTGTTTAGGCCATGCAGTCTGTGGTATTTCGTCATGGCAGCCCAACCTGACTGAGACAGTTCCCAGTGCTTTGTGTCCATGGTGTGGACATCCCACATTCCACCCCTACTCCATTTATCATCACCTCACTCCCCTTGGACCCTGGCTAGCCCCCGAGGCTCTGGCTTCGCTCATGCTGCCGCTTCTCCTGGAGGATGCCCTTTTCCCCTTTGTGGACTTCAAGGCAGCCCCAGTCCTGCCCTTTCACCAAGTCTCCCTTGATTCTTCAGGCTCACGCTGGGTTCTCCCACCTCTGAGCAGGCACATTTATAGTCAGCACTGCACATTTTATTACACGTCATCTGACTGTTTATAGGTGATAGTTTTATGTCTACAAATCCTGGGGAATAAGACCTTTAAGGACAAGGACTTTGTTTTGCTCTTTATAGCTCACACAGAGCATTCTAGAAGAACTTGTTAATTGAGTAATAAATATGCAGATACATGTTTCTGTGGAAAGTCAGACAAAAACAGATGGAATTAGAGAAAAAACAAAGAGCTAAGAGGGATTCCCAAACAACTGACATGTGCTTCTCTTCTTGGCTTCTCAGTTGCTTTCAGGTTCCAGCATGTACCAAGAAACCCTTCCCTCCAGGGCAGTGCCAGGAAAAACAAAGGCAAGAGGCCCTGGGCAAACTTCTACTGTTTCTGGTCTTGAAGGGAAAGGCTGCTCAAAGGCTGCCATGCCACAGGAAGGAAAAACTCTGCAATAAGGCTATGTCCCGAGATCAAATCCTTACCAAGTAGTAAATAAATAGGGGGAAACATGTTAGGGCTGAATTCGGAAGCGGTTGGGCTGAATTTGGAAAGAAGTTGAAGGACCAGGGAAAGATGACGGGATAGTCAAAGTGAAAGAAATGAAGACACAGGGCCTGTAGTGATAGAGAAAAAGGTTAGAGTAACAAGTAAAAAGAGATGAAGAGACAGGAGCAGAGATGGCAAATAGAAAGATGACAAGGAACGTAAGAGAGAGAGGTGAGAGAGAGAAGGAAGAGAAAGGAGAAGAGGAAAGAGGAGAGGAGGGAAGATGGAGCAACGCAGGTCTGGAAAAGTGAAGAGTGGAAAGAAAACAATGAGCAGATTTACAAGGAGAATGAGAGACAGTGGGAATTAGAAATAGAAAATGAAGAACGTGGGAAGGTCTGGCAGGAGAAAAGTGCACACATAAGAGAAATGGGAGGGATGCAGAGAGGGAGATAAGAGGTCACATCTAAACAGAGAGGAACAGGTTCAGCATCACAGTATCTTTTATTGGCCTGATTTAAATCTGTCTGTGACTTGAACATAGACCTGAGGTGACTCCTAGGGCTGAGATTCTCAGCAATTGATAGATAGTCTCCTTGTGCTCCACATGGAAGAACAGGACTCAGGGATATTCAGAGGGCTTGAAACCTCACCCAGACATGTATTTATCACAATGAAAAGTATACTCAAACTTCTGCTTCTGGGGCCTCTCTTGTGGGACCCCCTCCAAAGCCCCAGGAGGGCCCTACAAGGTGTTTACTTGGCCATATGTTTTTGTATAATTTTCAGAGGTCATCTACTTAAGTGCAGTCATGACCATAGTGCCCTCCTCTCTCACCTGAGCAGTTTGCAGTCATTCTGTGTACAGATAAATTATCCACAGAAGCCCTAGTAGAGAAATGGCTTCAGGAAGACTTCTACCACTGCTGGCGTTATAACGAGGGTACACAGCCAGTGGTCTTATTGCCAGGTGAATGCCCCTGTGGGGGTGGGCCCCTGAGAGACAAGTGTGGGGCCGTAGAAGAGAAACCAGGCCTCAAGTGTACAGAGCCAGAAGCTGGGCTGGGGAAAATTCTTGTAATTATCAGATGCAAAATAGTAAGTAGAGGATTTAGTTTCTATCAAGGCCTGATCAAAACTGAGGTTCTCATCTATCAGAAATACACGCCATGCTGTGCTGCTGAGGTCATGACACACCACGCATTTCATTTGTTCTCTTTTGGATCACATTACCATTCCTGGAGATATTTGAGACACCTGTCTGTGCTGTTTACTACACATTAGCTACCTGAAGGCAGGAGTTTCTTACTTCTAGTAAGCAGCATAATGTCTGGCACATGGCAGACAGTCAAGAAATAACTATAAGACTTATAAACAATGAATGAATGAAATGTTCAGTCTCTAGATGCCATCCACAGGGTCTTGTCTTCACTATAGTAAAAGCAACTGTCACAGTAAAGGTGTAGTTTCATATGTGGGGACTTTTTTCCCTACCTCTCACTCTCTCTTCCATCAGGTTGATGAAGGTGAGAGATGAGACTGTTGCTGGGACCAGATTCCAGATTCCAACATCCAATTTCCTTCACTTTGTTGAAGTCCCTATATTCTGGGTTAAAGAATCTGTTTTCAGCCATTCTTGGGAGTTTCCTGATGTCCCTGCAGCTCTTTTAACATAGGGCTCGCTTGTTGCAAAATCTCTATGCCTGTTTTTGTTCCCTTTGAGTGGAAACCTCTATCTGGCAACAGCACTAAAGTTTCCTCACAGGTTTTGGGTTACAAATAGAGTCTTGCTCCATCCTCAGAGAGTCGCCTTTAGGAACATGGCATTATTTTTCAAAGCTGTGACTGTAGAATCTGGGATGTAGCTAAGGCCACAAAGACTCTGGATGCAAGAACTGAAAATTTCTTTTAAAATTAGGTAGAGGACTTTGTACTGAGGCTTTGATTTGCAGAGCCAGGTTCTTGGAAATGCAGCTGGTATGTCTGGGGATATTCTAAAAGCCATTTCATGCATAACTTCAGGCATTTCCTTAGGAATACCGGAGGAAAGCACTGCAACAGGGCATCATGGAAAAAACACAAAGACTTTTTCCTCATGTAGGCAGTGCTCCCATACAGATTAAATTTTCTCCAGTTTGGTGTCCTCTGCAAGCATCTCAACATCTGTGCTGTTGTGAAATTCTTCTTTGCTTCCAATCAAAATCTCTGTGGATGTTTAAGATCATTCTTGTGGTTTAGCTATTACTGGACAAGAAGACCTTCTGCCTCATCATCACTTTCTGAACTGAAAGACCTAAATCCAATCACTGTGGAGTGTTTTCTTTTCCTTTTTTGCTGGTGGTGATGGTGATGGGAGAGAGGGGTATGGGGAGAACTTACAATCTCAGGCCATGCTGATCACATAGCTTGGGTTGTTAACACCCCTTTTTCAACTAGATCTGTCATCTTGGCTGGGAGAGGAAAAGTTCTAGGGCTTCAAGCCAGCTGTGGACAGGTGACTGAGGATGAGGCATGAGCTGGCTGCCTGGCTGACCAGCATGGGGAGTGAGGGGGGAAGTAAAGCATCATTTGGCGTCTGGGTTCTCTCCAGTCCACAGGGGACTGTTATCACTAGACTAGTCTTCTCCTCCATTCAGGCTATGATGTGATGATACCAGCAGTGCTTTTTGGACAGAGAAGCTTCTAAAACAACATGCCAAAGTTGTGTTAACAGGCTGGGTGAAAACAAACAGCCCCTTGGCAGAGATCCTGCTTTGCTCTTTAGTGTGGGATGATGGAGGTGTCTTAGTGGGATCAGAGACAGTCTGAGAACAGCAGGCTGCTCAGTGACTCTAGGCCTCCACTGGAAGGATCCTGTGCCTTAGGGACAAATGCTCAGCCATCCTCACTCATCATAACCTAGGGCAAAGAGCACGTGGCCCACTGGCTTCTCTCTGAAACCCTCTCCTTTGCTTTCTACCATCCCACTAGCTCCCAGCTCCTCTCTTTCCTGATTACAGTTCTGTCTCCTTTGTGAGCACCTGTTTTCCCACTCACCTGCTGAACTGTCCCCATGTGGCAGGCCATGCATGCCCTAGGAGCTCAGGATATTATGGTGAGCAGGATGAGCTACATGACCTATTGAGCCCAGTACAAAATTAAAATGCATGTCCTCTTATTCGTAATTTTTTTAAAAAAAATTAAGAATATCAAGATGATGACAGTGAGCATTAAACCAAGCTTGGGCTCTTCTAAGAAAGAGCCCTGTGGCATGGCATGTGAGTTAGGATTCCATCTGTGGTCTATTTCTCTTCATGTTCTACACTCCCCCTGTTTCACTCACCAATTCTTATGGCTTCTTGTTCATAGATACACTGGTGCTTCCCCAGATCTTTAACCTGGTTCCACCCCAAACTCATACTTCTGGTTATTTGGAAGTCCCATTACCTGAAAATCAACAAGATGGAAAAAGCATTTAGATTTTGTTATCTCATCCCTCCTTCTATGCTCTCCAACTATCAAAATAAAATAGGAAGTCCTCTTTCTCAATTCTTGCTTTCAGACAGGGATTATATTATAAACCCAGTTAGTTGCCTAAGTTCTTCTTGCCTCCTCCTCTCCTGAATTTCCACTGGATTCTATCTCTTTGGCTTTTTAATCCATTTCTCTCTTTCTGTTATTGTTGACTCCCTATTGCCACAACATCGCTTCATGCCCTGTCATCTCTCTCTTGGGCTATGCCCAGATTGCTTCTCTGTCTCACTCAGACTCTAATCTTCACCATCTAATGGCTGCCAGCATAGTATCCCCCTGCCCCACAATCAATCCTCTGACCATTGAGCAAGTACTTTGACCACTGACTGCCTCTCTATTGCCTACAGTATCTAGTCCAGATTCCTGAGAGTGGCAAAGGGGGCCACCTCACTATGCCTACCTTTTCACCATCCCCTCTAACAGTTCTAACTGGAATACATGTGGCTGCTCCACTCATTTGTTCAACACACCTGTTTTGAATGGCTCTGTGCCAAGGTTTGTGCTAGGCATTCAGATATGAAGTTGATTAATGCGAGGACCTGATAGTTCATAGGGGAGACAGGAGATAAACAGATCACCATAACACCATGAAGTAAATGCAGAGGTTACAGGTATGCAAGCAAGTGTTGTGAGGACAGAGAGAAGGTCGGTATCTAACCTAACTTGAAAGCAGGGGATTGGAAAGTCAGCCTTCCTAGAGGACTGGATATCAAACCTGAGTTTATATGGATGGACAGGAAGTGGTCACACAAAGAGGACACAGAAGGACCTCATGCTCTTTGTACCTCTGTGCTTTCTCCCACGGTGTTCCTTCAGCCTGGGAAGAGCAAATCCAGGCCTGCCTACCTCATCCCAGCCTATCTCATCTGCCTGGAAGTCTTTAAGACCCAGCTGGCAAGTCACTGCCCTGTGAAATCTACCCTCACACCTGCTCTGAACAGTGGCAGGTATTTCCTCCTCTGTGTTTCCAGAGCATCTTTCCATCCATCCCACATGCATGATCTCATAACCACTGTTTACTGATCTTCCTTCCATTCATTGTGAGGTCCTTGGGTCTTTGTGTCCCCTAAAGTCTAGCATGCATGCATGCATGTACACATGTGCTCAACTATACTTATTGATAATGATGTGTGGGTGACACATCATTTGAGGACAAGTCTGGTTTGACCATGAGCTTTATTCTTAGAAGTGCCATGTTCAGAACACGGGCATGTGGTCCTACTGCCCCTGGCACTGGTCAACCTCTCTGAGGTCTAGCAATGCATCACCAAGAAGGTTAGAAAACCTGAAATGTATCAAGAGGTGAGAGGGGGCTGAACATGTGTCATATAAGAAACTCTTGAGGGAATTAATGCCACTTAGCAGGAAGAAGAGAGAATGTAGGTGCTCTAGAACGTATCTAGAATGTAGCAGAAGGAAGACAGGGGCCAACAGGAGAAGTTGTAAGGAGGTTCATTTCAGACTCATATAAGGATACACTTTCTGAGAATAAGAATTATTCAACTATTGGACAATTAGCCTGGAACTTACTAAAAAATGGACATGTTCAGGGAGATGCAAAGTACCCACCTCTCCAGGATGTTGTCACTTCTAGGCCTTGCATACTGGATGAGAAATTAGACCACAGAACCTCTAAGATGGTGTAAAGATCTAAGATTCTACAAATCTCAATTTTTATTTCAACCTTAGGCCCTGTGGTGAGAATGCCATATTGTAGTCATGCGCAAGGTTGGAATGGCCCCCGTCACTTCAAAGCACTGTGCACTGTCATGCCAGCTCCAATGACTTACTGAGGTTGGGAGACATGAGCCAGGCTGTCAACACCAACTGCAAGTCCCAAGTCTATGAAGTGACATCAGCGTGCGTCAAAGAGTTTTTCTTTTCAGGAATTATTTCTTCTTCCTTTGTGCTTGGATCATCTTCAGAATCTAATGCATGTGACTCACTTCATCACTCATATGAAATCAGAACTAGACTAGGAGAAAGCTAGTTCTAGACAAGTCCCAGCAACCCTTTTGGGTCTCGGAGTAAGAAAAGAACCTGTGAATACCTCCAAACTGTCTTCAGGGGGTGAATTTGCTAGGGCTGCCATAACAAAGTACCCGGACTGGGGAGCTCAAACAACATGCACTGTCTCACGGTTCTGCAGGCTGAGGCCTGAGATCAAGGTGTTGGCAGACTTGGTTCCTCTCGAGGTCTCACCCTTGGCTTGGAGACAGCTGTCTCTTCCCTGTGTCTCTTCACATCATCTTCCCTTGGTGTGTGTTTCTGTGTTTAAATTTCCCCTTTTTATTAGAACACCAGTCATATTGGATCAGGGCCCACCCTAATGGGCCCATTTCCATTTGACTGCTTCTATAAAGATCCTATTTCCAAATACAGTTTCATTCTGAGGTTCTAGGGGTCAGGACTTCAACACATGAATTTGGGAGGGATACAATTCAATCCATAACAGGGGACATGTGTCTTTTCTTGTTGCCCATCATCTGGACCCACAACATGAGGTTGGGTGGGAGGCAGAGTTCTCCTGTGATAGAAGCTGAGAGGCCCAGACATTCTCAGCTCCTCTGTACCAAAGACAAAGGCCTGTGTCCAGCTTTGACCAGAGAGATGCCTGCCCAGGAATGTGAATTGATCACATCTACCACCACAAAGATGTGGCCCAGTGCAGAGTTCTCACCTGGTGATGGTGGCTGCCTCCAGTTCCTTGGGACAGCAGTGACCTCCAGTGCAAGAGGGTTGTGAAACGAAGGGCCCTGTGTAGGGCCCAGAGTGCTAGGGCAGTTTGACAACATTTGCTCTGCAGCCACCCACTCCAACACCGACACAGCAGTTCTCTCGACTCCTGACTGCCTAGCAGTGTTTAACGTCTTGTTTTAGTCCAGGCCCTATCTGCCCAGCAGCTGTTTTCTCTTCCAGGCCTCTCTATGCATGTCTTTTGGCTGCAGTGCTCAGAGCTTCTGTTAAACCAGTTACCTTGAATCTCAGACTGTTTGCTCTGAGGGCCTTCTTTGGTGGTGGGAAGGACGCTGACTTTAGATTTGGGTTCAAACCCTATCTTACCAAATATGTAACCTTGGGGTGTTATTTAAACTATTGAGGTCTCAATTTTCTCTTCTCTAAAACAGTGGCAGCCACACCCCCTTGTTTTGAGGATTCAATGAGCTCATGCAGTGCACCATAAGCATGTCACACAGTCTGGTCCCTGCATTTAAGTGTGCCCTCAGTGAGAACTGTGCTTCCTGGGAGCCTTAGAACCAGGGTCCTCAGGGTACACGGTGGGCTGTAGATGAGACCAGCTCAGCAGGTGACAAGGGAGATGAGCTTCTCCCCATGGCTGGCAGAATTGCACAGAGTCAGTTTCCATGGGGTTCACTCCACTGCCATCCAGTCACCCCAGGTCTGCAGGGCAGCACCAGGCAATCAATGAAGACAGCCTGGGTCCACATGGTATTTAGCCTCCAGAAGCTGCCCCTCCTCTGGACTAAGTGCCTGGCTCCTTTGTCCCCAGTAATTCTGAGGCACACTAGTAAGAAACGGAAGACCTGAGAGGCTGGTAATGGGACTGTAAGATTTCTTCTTTGATTGTCCCCATTGGTACTTTCTCCTCAGAGTATGGAAACACTGCCATCCTCTCTGGGTCTACTCAAGCCTGTCTCCATGACCACTCCCTGACTTTCCGCAAGCTTGGAGGGAGGTTCTCTAGTCCCCCCAGTCCCTAGCACCCAGCACCTGGTAAGAGGCCAGTTCAGCCCTTTTACTAACCAGCTGCTCCAAGCCCAGGTCCCATCTCTCTGGGTGGGTCCAGGCTCCTGAGAAGCCGGATGCTATAGAAACAACCATCAGAAGAGCAGAATGGTAGAGAGGGTGGTAGGTTGGATACAGCCAGGCCTTTTTATGTGTGTGTGTATATATGCACGCACACACACACACACACACATATATGCTTCCATTTATCATGGAACAGTCTCTACCTCACATGTGAGTTTTAATTTTAAATTTCTCCAGTGGAAACAACAGAGTCATTTTTAGCTGCCTGGTTCGGGAGCCTTTGAGCGGTCCCTGGAATCTGTGAGGATCAGCAGGAGCCGACAGGGCTGGGCTGTGCTTGATTTAAAATTGGAACTCAGGAGGCAGAGAGGTGGCTTTATATAGTCTGGGAGGTTCGGGAGCCTCAGCCCTGATTTATGAGAAGCTTGGTGCAAGCACATGGAAGCGGAGGCAATATTTATAAATTCCTTCCTCAAGGACAGATGGAATGTTCTGAGCAGCAGTCAGATAGCACCTTTGGTGGGGGTGGATAAAGGGAATTAGCTGTTTAAGTCCAGTTATTCAGTGAGAGGAAGAAATGTGGGTGAGAACTGCCTCAAAGTCTGTTCCAGGAGAACAGAGGGTGAGGGGCATGGATCTGCAGCCAGCTTCTCTCTCCCATCCTCAGGGCCTCCCCTGGTTAGGGAGGATCCGGTGGCTCCTTTCTGTGGCTCCAGCCCCCTGGCCTCTCCTGCCTTGCCTAACTAGGCTACGGAACTACATCTGGTGATTATGGTAATTGTACTTTATCAACAAGACATTTATCTAGGTGTCTGGGGACAGAACAAGTCCTGGCAGCATGGGGAAGAAGAAGGAAAAGAAGATGGAGAGCTGGGGAGGGTGGAGGTGTGCCCCCAGGCCTGAGTCCACGCTGAGAGTGACAGGATGCACCAAGCCAGCTTGGCTGGTGCCTGTGTGGAGGGTTGGCGTGGCTGCCAAAGCAGGGGACTGCCCTAGAATCAGGGCATGTCTGCCCAACCCTGTCCCCCTTGGGCCTGGCAGCCCTGTCCCTAACCTAGCAGCTTAGGAGAAGGGTCATAGCAGTGGCCAAGCAGGCTGATGATCTTGTTTAAATGAGCAAGGATGGCTGAAAAACAATTTTTTTTAAATTGTGTTTAGAAATGTAAACCCAAGGGAGGGAAGGAAGCATATTCAACTCGACGGGACTGCCTCGACCACGTCACCCTAGATTTCCCATGTGGAAAGAAGAGAACTCCATTTATTACTAATCTGCATTTGAGGGCTCCCATAGGGATGTAATTCCTACCTGATGCTTAAAGTCATGAGACTGGTGGTGGCAATGACAGGGTGGATGGCCTGAGGTCTCTCTGGAGATGGGGGAGAAATGGTCACCTCCATCAAGCCTGTCTGCACCCCATCTGTGGTCCGACTTCTGGGCTATCACTGGAACACCTAAGGGAGGGTCAGAGCTTGTCAGGAGGTCTTCCCATATACTGGCCTAGTCCCTGCTCTGGCCCCATGGATTCTCTAAAAATCTCTCAAGTGTGTTAAAACACAATTACAGAAGAATTTGCTACATTACCAGGAGCCTGGGTAGAAGCCCAAAGAGGCACTTCCTGGTCTTCCAGCTGAAGGTGAGGAGGCATAAAGCTCTCTGTACTGCCCAGGGCTTAGTGAGGCTGACACCGGGAAAGAAGGGGGCAGAATGCCAACTGCCTAGCCAGGTGCAGGCTCACTACTATAGACCAGTTGACACTGGCCATGGAGGGAGACCCTGACCCCATCCTTTCCCCCCTGTTTTTTTCCTTCCTGTAGCATTTAGGAGATGCCCCATGAAAGACAATGAGATCAGAATCACATTCATCCCTAGGGGTGATGTCAATGTTTCCTTTGGCAGGTGGAACCATAATGAATGTCTGAACCTCTGAGGTGATGACTAGCTTGGTTCTTATGCTCACGGGTACCCTGAGAGAGCTGTGTCCAGTGACATCTGGATGCTCTGTCCTTCACTCATGGGCTTGTTCCCGACTTCACACACAGGCGTGCAGCTGATCCTGACTGCTGAGGACTGTGGGGAGGACTGGCTCACAGGGCCAGTCTGCAAGGCCGGGCCACAGAGCACCACCCTCCTCTTCCACCACTGGCCTCACAGCTGCATTGCACTGGGGGCAGTTCAACCCGACACCTGCCCCTGAAAGCCCCCTCAGCTCCTGTCCTCTTCTGGCCTCATTTTTCCCTTTGGACTATTCCTAGGGGTGGAACTATGTTGCCAAGTCTCACAGTGTTAGAGCCAGCAGGGGATTGCACAGGTGATAGCAATAGTAGCTGCTGTGTGAAGCACCAACTGCATGCCAGGTGTTTTAAGGCTATTTCTAATCCCCACAAATGCCCAAGACAGGCAGCATAGCAATCATCAGGTCACAGTGGAGTGGCATTGAGTGGTCGAGGGCACAACCTTGCATTCGAACCCATCTTTGTCACTTACCAGCCATGGGACATTGGACTGGTTTCCTGAGCTCTCTATGCCTCAGCTCTCTCATTGGTAAGATGGGAAGTCACTAATAGTAGCTACTGCTTAGTATGGCGGTGAGCTTACTGTGCATGCAGAGCACTCACAACTGTGCCCAGCCAATGGGAGGGGCTACATGAGGGTCAGCCCTCATCGTGGTGAAGCTAAGAGATTTGAGCACAGTCAGCAGCAAGAATCACAAGGCCTGAAATCCCTGTCTATCTGGCTCCATATTCTTCGTTTTACATAAGAGGAAACACACATGGTGGGGAGGGGCTGTCAAGGAAGAAGGACTTATCCAAGACTGGCCAGCTGCCTTGTGACTGTCCCAGGGCTGGTGGCCAATTTGGATGAGCCCCAGTGTAGTGTCTGTCCTCCAACATATGGCCTCCTTTGAAACTAAAGTAATTTCTAAGGAGGCTCCTTCAACCTCCAGGTTATCTGATGTGACCTCTGGTAGCAAGCAAGCAACTGGCTGTTGCCCCACACACACTGGACACACAGTTAGTACTTTCTACTCCTCATCTCCTTCTAACCACAGAGCCAGCACAGCACCAGGGAGTGAACGTAGGAGAAACGCCAACAGTGATCAGAGCATCTTTCTGGCTATAATCATCACCTCCGACCTTGAGGAGGCTGCATGGATTTTCAACCACTGCCTGCTGCTGACTAATTCATTTAATTTGAAATAAAAATTCAAAATTTACCTTACCCAGATTTCTCCCTTTACGCTATGCCCACCAAGACAAGACTTCACTGCATTTCCAAAGACTCAAAAGTGGAGATTCCGACATCATTTCAACCATGGACTTAACAAAGATCATTTCAGGAAAAACAAAAGAAACATTATTGGAACAGAAGCATTTTATTTATTCCCCCTGTGGCTTCTCTCTCCCTTTCATTAAAATTTCCCTCCAAGTAGATGAATACAGACATGTCACAACCGAATCTGGTTTTACTCCCACCTTCAAAAGATGAATCACAGCGGTTTGGCGAAGACATAGAGGAACAGGCGGGCACCCTGTGGAAGGGAAGTGCTGTTTCTCAGGAGGCCTGGTCTCCATGGTCAGAGTCTCTGTCATCACCCTCACGCCATGGCGAGATTTCTTTCACCTGCAGAAGATGAAGTCTGAGGGGTACAGCTGCCCAGGTCCCAGTGCCAAGTGCCTTTTAGATCCCTGGCCAAGAGGACTCTGTGATGTCACAACTTTCTGATCCTTCTGCTCATAGAAGGATCCACGTAGAGAGCCATCACTTTCCTTCTAATCCTGAGGGACAGAGCACCCAGGGTTTGCTGGGCTTGCGGCAGCCTGTGTAATGCTGGGTGAGAACAGGGTGGGGGAGGTTGGCAGGAAATAGGAGACAAAGTCTGATGCGGAAACAGGGCCTGGCTTCACCTTGCCCAAGAAGAAGCAGTGCTGGAGGACGCTGGTGGGTGGAGGAAGCAATGCGAGGCCCGAGGCTCTTGAGGCAGCCCAAGGCAGATAGATCCCCAGCAAAGCGGAGTGGGGGCACCCTGACTGGGCTGCGGTACCTGCCTGCCCCTCACTTGGAGACCAGCATGCGGACGAACTCCTCGTAGTTGACCTGTCCATCCCCATCCACATCTGCTGCCCGGATCATCTCGTCCACCTCCTCGTCGCTCAGCTTCTCCCCTAGCCTGGTCATCACATGCCGCAGCTCGGCCGCGCTGACCAGGCCATTGCCATCCTTGTCGAACACGCGGAAGGCCTCCCGTATCTCCTCCTCGTTGTCCCTGTCCTTCATTCTCCTGGCCATCATGCCTAGGAACTCGGGGAAGTCCACGGTGCCATTGCCATCCCGATCGATCTCGCTCACCATGCCCTGGAGCTCGGCCTGTGTGGGGTTCTGGCCCAGGGCCCGCATGACGGTGCCCAGCTCCTGGGTGGTGATGGTGCCATCCCCGTCTTTGTCGAATAGGGAGAAGGCCTCCCTAAACTCGGCCACCTGCTCCTCCGTCAGCTGGTCGGCCATGGGAGTTGTGGGGCTGGTGGAGGTGTGGATCCAGGTGCGAGCTCCCCTGCTCCTCTCCTAGCTCTGCAGGACAGCTGGCTGGCAGGCTGGCGATCCAGCCCTGGCTTGACTCACAGGCGCTTAAGAAGGAGCAGGGCTCTCACTCACCATTCAGACTACCCCCCCCCCTTGTGTTGCCTGAAGGCCGGGTCCTGTTGGAACAGGAGTCCAGGACCAGGAATGAGGCTGGTCGGCTAATTGAGCTGACGCCAGTGCCTCTGAATGAAAGGCTGTGACTCTCCACCCCGTCACTCAGCTGTCAGGACCCACCACAAGGACACCTTCAGTGAGGTGTGCTGGACAAGCTCTAGAGAGATTGATTTTGGTTTTTCCTCCTTGAATTTTTCTTTTTCCTTCCCTCCTCTCCGATCTTCACACCCTTCAATCAGTAAAATAACCTGCCCTGCGCCCTTTCTCCCCTTCAGCTGAGGTTTTTGGCAAGAGGAAAAGCAGACGTTGTCTTTGCCTGAAAGGAACTTTCTTTCCTTGTTTTTGGTTTCCAAAGCCTAAAAGAAGGTCTTAGGCTTCTCAAGAGGGTATTGAGAGAAGGGAAATTTTTGTTCTTTAGGTAGAAAACAACCTGTCTTTTTACTTCAGAAAAAAGCATGAATGGAAGATTTCCTCTAATTCATTCATTCACTCATTCATTTGTAGATATTTATTGAGAGCCTACTATGTGCAGGTTCTACCCTAGCATCTGGAAATAGAGCTGTGAACAAGATGGGCAACTTCAAGTCCTCGAGAAGCTTCTGTCCCACCATAAGATAGCTAGTTAGCAACTAAATGAACAAGCAAGATGCTTGGATAGTTTCAATAAATTCTATGAAGGAAATAAAAGGGGTGATGATGGAGAATACATGGGGACATTACTCCTATAGTGATAAAGGTGAAGGAAATTTTCTCTGCAGCTGTGGCACTTGAGGGGTGACCTGAAGGGGGAGAAGAAGATTTCCAGGCAGCGAGGCTGAGGAAGCTCAAAGTCAGGGGTGGGAGAGGGCTTGGCATGGCCAAGGGACAAAACGGTGGCCAGTGTGGCTGCAGCCTAACGGGTGAAGGGGGAGAAGGAGATGAGGAATGGCACACAAGCAAGGTGTTATAGGACAGTGAGGGGCTCACATTTTATTCTCTCCTCAGTGGGAATCCCTGGATGTTTTAAGCAAAGGCATGTCTGAAAGTCTGGGTCCCTGGTTTTGGGGGAGCTGGCACTGAAGTAAGGGGTATTTTTACAAGGAGATATTCTTAAGAAGGTGAAGGGGAATTCACTGAGCACACAGACTCCTCCCAACTCCCAGGGAAATGGCCACCCACAGAGTGAGAAGAGGATGCTTTGCCTGTGGCGAACTGGGAGAGGCCCAGAAAAGCCAGAGTGATACTGAGGGAGAACAAAGGGGGAGGACTGATGCTACTTGACTTCAAGACTTACTCTAAAGCTACAGTTGTCAGCGCAGTGTGGTACTGGTTAAAGAATAGACAAAGAGATCAATGGAACAGGGTAGAAAGCCCAGAAACAGAACCTTATAAATATAGTCAATTGATCTTTGACAAAGGAACAAGGGCAATACAGTGAAGCAAAGATAGTCTTTTCAACAAATGGTTCTAGAACAACTGGACCTATACCCTTCAGAAATAGTAACTCAAATGGGTCATAGATGTAAATGTAAAATGCAAAAGTATAAAACTCCTGGAAGATAACAGAGGAGAAAATCTGGATGACTTTGGGTTTGGCAATGATACCCAAACCCAAGGTCTATAATTTGGACTTGGGTTGGGTTTAGATATGACATCAAAGGCAAAATCCATGAAAGGAAGAATTGATAAACTTTATTTTATGGTCTGAATATATCCCCCACAAAGTTCATATGCTGAAAACTCATCAGCTAAGGGATGTTCAAGAAAGAATACAAGGGCAGTAGCAGGAAGCAGAAGGAAAACCACTGGACATGGGTAGGTCACTGACACTCTCCTGAAGAACCAAGGGTGAATCTAGCATCATGGGAAAACTTGTCCCTGAGACAGTCCCTCTGATGGATGAAAACCTCAAGGCGAGATGGGAACATGGTCTTGCTTCCTGTGTCCTTAACCTACAAAAGAGTAAGAGGTCAACGGGTGTCTGTAAGTTTCTGGATTGCGGTGTCACGGCTCCAATACCCAGCCTTCACTTAAGTGTGCTTTTTGAAAGAGCATATTGAAAGAGAAGTCAGAAAGGATTTTAAACAGCATTACTCATGACTCATAAAGGATAGTGCTGGGATGGACTAAAATGTCACAACTCTCTAGTTAGGAAACTGTGACAGAGGGAATGTTGGTCTCATGGGCTTCTGAGATTCTCTCCCTGCAGCCTCTCAGTGCACTGGTTCCCTTGTGGTCTTCGCACCATTTAAACACTTAAAAATCAGCGAGGGAGGACTCCAAGAGATTTTGTTTATGTGGGGTGTACCTACCAGTATTTACCAGGTTTGTAATTAAAATTAAAAAAATTTTCAATATTTAAATATATTTTACATATTTATTTGTAGCTTAGATTTTAAAAAAGCTATTACATGTTAACATAAATGACATAGTTTCATGAAAAATAATTATATTTTCAAAACAAAACATAAGGGGAAGAGTGACACTGAAAAATAATTTTGCTAATCTCTTATGTCTGGCTTTAAAGAAGCATGTCTGCACTCCATCTGTGGGGGGATGTCGTTTTGATTTGAAATATCTGGTAATCCAACTTCACACAATATTTAGTTGAAAAAGGAGAACTTTTTTTTCTAATTTTATTTTAGTCATTGTTCAAGTACAGTTTTCTGTCCTTTACTCCCATCCCAGCTCACCCACCCCTCCCTCTCCACCTCCCTCCCATTTCCAAGCCCCCTAGTTTTTGTCCATGTGCCCTTTATATTTGTTCCTGTAAACCCTTCCCATTCTC
>CM052538.1:67257815-67303574 GCA_028533065.1 Trachops cirrhosus
AGGAAGGGAGGGAGGGAGGGAGGGAGGGAGGGAGGGAGGAAGGGAGGGAGGGAGGAAGGAAGGGGAGAAACATAGGAAAGCGGAGACGAGCGATGCAGCAGGTACTGTCAGGCTCTGTGAGCTTGTCGTGTGGACACGTGGGAAACATGCTGCTCACCAACAGGACATCTGACCTGCCCTGTGTGGCCATTTACACACTGAGGAGGGCATCTTTGTACACAGCCTCCATTACCCTAACACCTGGCTCTCCTTAGGGCCAAAGGGAGGGAGTCTTTCTGGGGGGAAGGGTAGTGTGGATGGTGGAAAAGATGTCTGAAGTTCTCCACGCGAACATCAAGTCATGGGAAGGCAGCCCGTGGCCCAGCTCTGTGAGCGTTGTGGCATAATTCACTCTTTCTGCACAGGGCATCAGGATACTTGGGTGAAACACAGTCACTCCTTTAGTCGCAGCAGTGTCTTAGACTTGTTCCCTTCCTTTACTTATTTTTCACCAGGTGGGTGGAACTGGCAGTGGCCGGAGCAGAGACACAAGGGAGAGAGGCCACTACAGGAGTGTCTGCTCTGATCCGCACTCGGGCATATGGAAGTCTTGGTGCTTTAAGGTCTGGTTCTAAATTCAGAAATATATTAGCAGCACCAAGAACCACCCTCAGAGGAACTGATTTATTACTGTTTTTGGATTCAAGTTGTTGATTTACAACTTTGGGTTCTTCCTTAAGTTATGTCAGTAATAGCTGTGCAATGAAGCTAAAGACATGGAAGACTAACAGCTAACCACAAGACACAGGCGGGAGGGATCAAGTAGAAAATTAGCAGCAAGCTGGGATTGTCTAATGTGTGGCAAACATACCCACATAAAGTCCCCGTGGGCAGTGCTACGTAATGGCTGACAGTCACATCGAGCACTTCTAACCACTGGGATTTTATTCCACCTAATTTGTTTAAAATGACAGGAAACAGAACACAAAATATACCCTTAGAAAGATTTCCACCAAAGATGGTTAGAGTTAAAATGCTCAGTGGTTAGAGGAATCAGTTTCAAACTCTGGAAAAAATACTTGGCTGAAAGTACTTCTTACAGAAAGTGCTGGATAACCAGTGCCATTGTTGCCAGGGCCGGGCTTGTGTGTTAACTGTGAGTAAGCCCTCAGTCTGGGACAGAGAGCAGTGTGTGTCCTGCCAAGTTCCCAGGTGTGTCACTGACCAAAAAAAGGGGGGACGGACTGCTCTTGCCAACCACCCCAACAAGACCAGGCAAATTGTGGGCACCGAACACACAGCAGCCGGCGCCAACAACTGTTCCGCGTGCAGCGCAATCAAACACATGATCCCCAGAACTCAGACACGTGATGTGTCTCTTTGAACACAATCTCCATGAGAGTCAGGTCTCTGCACTTTCCCAGGTGACCCCCTCGGAGTCCAGGAACCACACCTGTGATTGCACAGGGATCTCAAATGAAAAGGTGATCTCCTACTTCTGAGTCTTCAAGATGTGATCTTTTCTGCAAAATGAGGTTCATCTGTCAAATTCATTCCACAGCCAGGAGCTCCTGCGCCGAGGGGCTTTGGTGAACCACTCCATGAGCAGACTTCATACCTAGACTGTGTCCCTGGTATCAGTGAGATCAGGTGCTTAACTAGGTCAAAGACTTGCTGAGAACTTAGAAGCTACCCAGGTCTGCTTCAAGAATGCTAGGTCTTTGGCCTGATGGAAAATGCCTGGCGGAAAAGGGACTTGGGCTGACTGGGTAAATGAGTGATAGTAATGCTCCTATTTCCTGAGTATTGACTTGATGCTGGGCACTGATCTAATGCTTTCTGTGAAGCTCGTTTCACCTTCTCAACACCTTACAAAGCAGGTACTGGTATTATCTCCTTTACAATGCAAGCAGCTGCCGCTGGGAAGGTGAAGTCACTTGCCCCAGGCTATGCAGCCTGTGACACAGGAAGCCAGGACCCTGCCCTCAGCTGCCAAATGCTGTACTGCCTCTGAGTGGAGCAGACCTGGCACAATGGGGGCTCAGAGCCTGCGTCTGCGCTCACTCCTTAAGAAAGGTATGACAGGGGGTGGCCTCATGTGGACATGGAATGACTCCTGAGTAGGCTCCTTCCTTGTTTCCAGGCTGTGGGATCTCCCTGGGCAAGGTCAGGGGTGATGTCAGTACCAGAGACTGGCTCCAGGGTGAGGGACAAGCATGCTCCAGCAAGCCAGGGGAGCCAGAGGAGTCTCCAAGACCTGTCTTACAGGTTTCTCACAAGTATTTCACCCACAAAGCCAAATAGTAATGGGAGCACTGGAGTGTGTTTTGCTCCTGTGGTCAGGGTCCTGTGAAAGCTGGGGCCAGCTTCAGCACTGCTTCCAAACATCTGAGCAGAGGGTGTTTACCTACACCCTCTCCCAACACACACACACACACACACACACACACACACACACACACACACGGCCACTGCACCAGGCAGTCTGACAGTGACAACGCCCTTTCCTTGAGATTGTATGAACACCTGTGAGTGCTCACCCAGGTGCCTTGCAGAGGGTTTTCTCCTTCCTGTAACATCTGCAGAGGTCTCATCTCTCTCCTCAATAAAGGGGCCCCTGTTCTCCTCCAGGACCACGGCAGTTCTCACCAGGAACACTTTAGGTTTCCCTGGCAACAGTGTCAGTGTGGTACACTGAGAGGGGGCAGGTGAGGGAATGAGTCCTGGGCTTGAAAGTTGACCTCCAACAGGGGACATTGAAAAGACTCAAACCTCTCTCTAGCAAACCTGCCCACTTCTCCCCTCCTTGCCAAACCACATCCTCAGTGGTTCCAGGTACTCCTTCAGCAAAACTGACTCTTACCAGGTGCTGCTATTCTGTGCTGCTATTCCTCAGCACCTGTTCACACTTCTCATGTGGCCCCAGGGGCCCAGCTGCAGGGTGCCGAGCAAGTGACAGTCTCTCCAGCTCTGGGCTCCTTGGCCTGAGCACAGCCTAACTCCCATCACACACAGGGAGCCTCGCAGGCCTGTGGATGCACTTTGACTGTGAAATACTATGAATATGAGGCATTTCTAGTTCTTTCTCACTCCCTCTGAAGAGCTGGGCTCTGCATCCAGGCCAATGTGAAGTAAATCAGCAAAGGAAGGAAGGGGCTCTATCATGCTTAATTGGAGATGGCAACAATTGCCCTTTTCCCAGCCCCAAGTTCAGCTGTCAGATGCCTGGTGGTACTGATCACTCGAGACAGTTATCTCCAATGCTGGCCTAGGGCAGCCAATGACTGCCCACTTAGGCAGAAGCCTGGGTGGGTGGGAAGGTGTGAAGAAATTATTTCAGTGCTGATTCCTGCTCTGAAAAGAGAAGGCGCCGTGTTAGAGAGGAAGCAGGACCCAAATAACAGGCTGAGGAAGAAGACATACTCAGCCAGAAGCCTGGGTCTCTCCCCAAATTCTGGGTGGCCTTGGGCAGAGGACTTTACCTCCTGAAGCCCCCATCTCCACATGGAGAGAACAAGTGTCACATGGATAATGGTGATCGTCCTGTCTTGCGATGACTCTTAGCTAGATGCTCTTTTTGAATAGAAGCCTCTGCATCTGTTAGGGCTGACTTCCAAAAGCCAACTAGTGTTCAGAGTGTGGACTGTTTGATGTAACTCAAACCTCCAGGCAGAAAAGTTTATTATATCAGTTTAATCAAGAAAGGTATACAAAAAGAAGTGAGATCAAGGCTCCCCTTCAAGTGGATATTTTCTGGAGTGTTGGTTTACATCAAACACGAGACTTGTCACAGAACAATAACACCTTCTGCTGATCAGCGTAATTTGACCTTTGATCCTAAGTGTCCTGATCAGATATGGTGGACATATTATCCTGAATTATAGATGAAGGTATTGAGACACAAATCAGAGATGGAGGTTGAACCAAGAACCCAAGTCTGATAGTGTCAGAAAAGCTCTCCCTTGCTTGCCATGTATTATTTAACACCAAGGGAAAATAAGAAAATAATAAGCATCTTGGGTTTTTAATCACAAGTGCTGTTAATAAGATGAAAGAAAAGGAAATTCAAAATATAGATTTATATCTTCAAATGTTCTTAAAAAATAAACAGAGGAGCTGGGTTGCTCCAGTTATTGGGAGCCCCGCCCTTCCTCTCTCGCCTACGAAGCCAGAGCTTCCCTACACTGGTCTCTTAGGTGGACCCACACGTTCCAACCGATACTGGTTGTCAGTTTCATTGAGAAACTAGTTGCTCAATAGGTATTAAGGTCCCTGTACTATTTCAGCACAAAGATGAAATAGCAATGATTCTGCTAGATGTCTTTATAAAAGGAGCTACATAACTGGAACATTTCCCTTTGTGTCTCTTTCTATCTGGGTCCCCTGGACTTGGCGTGGGCTGGGGGTGGGTGTGCAGTGCTGAGGAGGGGAGGTGCTTGCCTGGCTGCCCTGCAGGGAAGGAGAGGATCCCCAGTTTGTCTGAGGGCTGAACCAGAGAGAGACAGAGTTGATCACATTTCTCAGTTGAAGAGTGACAGAATTTATTCCTTACATACAAGCAGAGGTGAAGGGGGTTCCTGGGAATTGATGGGGATCGAGAGGAGTTTTTCTTGAGAAAATCACTGTGGGGACTCCAAGGCAAATGTCCCTTCACAGTCTTGGGTCTCACTAAGTACTTGGGGACAATGCCCAAGGGCCAAGCTCTTGGTCTACATTAAGACTCTGCCACTAAGAGCAGTGGGATTTCCTTCCAAAGAACAGACAAGACAGTGGGCTGGGGAGATTCCCAGACTGGATTTCTGTGCTTAGGGCTGACTCTTAGTAAACCTGCAAGCTTGGCCACATTTGCAGTTTTCAGTCACCCCTTTTACGTCCTTCTATCCCTGAGCATCTTCAGGGGCTGGCCTGCTCGGGCCACCCAATGCTCTCCAGTCTCACCATGGCTCTCAGGCAAGACTACCCTGTGAACGTAAACCAGCATGCAATCCTTCCCTGCATCTGCACAGAGAAACTTGGATTTCATGACAGAATGGAATCAAGCTAGAGAAGGATTCTGTGGGACGGGAAGCCATTTCCTCACTTCTCAAGCCACACTTAGAACATCATTTAATAAACAAGTCTCACCACCACCCATGTGCCAGGTCCTAAACACAACCCAGCTCCTTGATTTCTCGGAGCCACAGGCAGCTGGCCACCTCCTCCATCTATAGATTTGTTGAACGCCCTGGATTGGACATTTGATGACACCCATGGTTGTACTCTGGTAAAATTCCACTCAATTCTAGCTCTACCTGACCCCCACTAGTTCTGGCCTGTGGGACAAGAGCAGGACAGAGGCCTCGAGAGAGGGAAACAGGAACACCAGACACAGCAATCTCACTCCTCTAGGGCCACTGTGTCCACTGAGGAGGCTCCCTTCCCCTTCCCAGCCTTAGGCTCCGTAAATTGCAGAAGCCATCTGGTTCCCTCAGTGTGGCGGGGGTCTCTGGGAGAATCACCTGACAAAAACCTTCTGGGCCAGGAGAGGCTGGCAGGCCCCATGGCCCCAGGGAGTACACTCCAGCCTCTCCAGGGCGGGCCCTACCACTCCAATTCCTGCATTTCTGGTCTGCCGCTGGTTGGTCCCTCCCGGGAGGAGGATTTTGCCTGAGGACATGGGGTGGGTGGGGAGCCTGCCTCCTCCCTTGCACCGATTGCAGAAAAGGAGGGGTTCCCACCCCATGGCAAGGCTGCCATCCGAGCTCTGCCCTCACACAGACACAGCCTCATCCCCAGCTCTGACAGGAGCCCTTTGAGCTGGTTGGCAGCAAGCGACATGGCAGAGGAGCTGTCTGAAGAGCAGGTGGCTGAGTTCAAGGCGGCCTTCACCAGGTTTGACAAGAACGGGGATGGCACCATCAATGTGCAGGAGCTGGGCGATGTCCTGAAGGCCCTGGGGCAGAACCCAACAGAGGACGAGCTGAAGAATATCATCGCCCAGGTGGACACAGATGGCGATGGTGCCATCAGCTTCCCGGAGTTCCTGGCAGCGATGGTTAAGAGGATGAAGTCCTGGGGCGGTGAGCAGGACTTGAAGGAAGTGTTCCAAGCCTTCGACCTGGATGGGGACGGCCATATCACCATTGACGAGCTCAAGCAGGCCATGGTCCGGATGGGGCAGAAGCTCACCCAGGAGGAGCTAGAGGCCATGATCAAGGAGGCAGACCTGGACCAGGATGGTCGGGTGAACTATGAGGAGTTCTCGCGCATCCTCAGCCAGAAGTGAGGCCCTGGGCTGGCCCGACTCCTCTGCCTGACTCTGGTTCTGGGGTTCCTGCTTGTGCACTGGGATGTAAAGGGAAAGTCTGGGTGGTGGGGCCCCTGGCCTCTCTTGGCCTGGGTTATGCGCTGTTGGGACCCCCTGTGTGCCTGGGGGAGCTGGAGCTGCCCCTTACCTCACAGGGCTGTGTGAAAAACCCCAAAGCCAGGTGGTTGCGCAAATAAAAGAAATGTGAACTCTGAGGGTGGTATGCTGCTGCTTGAATGTTCGAAGTGTCCCCAAAGATGGCATGTGAGATTCTTTTGAGTTTCTACCCTTTTCACTGGTTCCCAGTAGGAGAATCAGCCTGCATAGGCCAGGTGCCTGCCTGTTGCCTCCCATCTGATCCTGCAGAGAAGAAAGGGTGCAGTTGTGGTCTGGGGGTGGACAGGGGTGGAAGAGACATGGTACTTTGCCTGAGCTTCTGGATCAGGACAGAGCATGGACCCCAGAGCTGGGACACTGCCTACAGCACAAACAATAAAGTTTACCACCCTTTGAATACAGCCAACTGTATTTTTTAAAATGTGTGTGTGTGTGTCCTGTGTTTGAGATGCAGGGTTGTGTAGATTTATAAACCACAAAGGTGGAGGCTGCTTCACCAGAATGAAAGCAGGACAGTCGGGAAGGAGGAAAGACAGAGGTGCTGTGATGGGCAAAGGGACGGTGGCACTTGCGGTGGGGCTGCTTGCCAGTCAGATTCTAGGGGGATCTGGGGTGTTTCTAAGTGGAGATCCAGCCATCTGTGAGAAGTTTCCTTCCTCTTCTGCTCCCACCCCAAGATCTAGCCCCTTGTTGTTGCCCCTTGATGGCCCCTCTGTGAGTTGGGGGCTCTGAAGTTGCTCCCAGGCTGTGGGTGTGTGCCAGAGGAGCTGAGGAGAGTCAGAAAGATGGAGATAGACGATGAGGGTCTGCTGGCAGCAGCCCAGCCCACCCTGATGTCAGGACAGCCGCCATGTGAACTTGGATTTATGGTATCGCTGTGTGGTTGTTAAAAATTAGATCCATTTGAGGCTGCTTGTCACAGTTCTGAATTTCCGAGGCTCCCTCGTCCTGGTTCTCAGAGACAATTTAGTCTGAGCTCATCTTGCACATGAGGAAACTGAGGCCCAGTGGGGTTAAGGGACCAGTCAGCATTGTCTGCAGCCAGCTCTGTGACCCTGGGTGCTTCTGCTTCCCCTTTTGTGAAATGAGTTTTCCTTTTGTTCCTGTTTGACTGAATGAAATTTGAGCCCAAACTGTCAGTGATGACTGACTTTATCTCATCCTGGTTTGTGTCACATCAGTGGGTCTCAGCTCAGGGTGGGGAGAGGCAGAACCAGCTTTCCCTGGGGGCTATTGCAAAACTCTGGGTCAGGCCCTGCACCGCCCGCCCCCTCATTTGAGCACCTGTGGAGGGGGTGGGAGAGGGGCCAGGTCAGCAAGATAGGGCTGCTGCATCGATGACCTTTTTCTTTTATTCTCCTCCATTTGACAGTTTCAGCAGGTCACTCCAGTCTCCTGTGACCCACACACACTGCTGCCTGGTTCATCCTAGTGGCTCAAATTCTTTCCTCAGAGTTTGGCCATGTCCCTTCCAGAGCGTGGCCTGTGGTTGGACACATAAGGGAAAGTCCTGGGCTTAAGGGCTGGGTGGTGGCCAGTGGGCTGCGGGAACTATGAAGGAGGAAGGGAAGAAATTCTAAGGTCCCTAAGGGCCCTGAGGAAGGGCAGGGATGGGCTGGGGAGGCAGGTGTCTACCTACACCTGGAGATAAAGACTTGGAGACAAAGACTTAGAGATAAGGAAATGGGGCAGAGGCAGGTACAGACCTGGTGGGGTGACCTGAAGGGGGAGGGTGGCAAAAGTTCTTCTGAGTCCAGGATGAGGGTGGTTCCCTCCAGAAAGTCCCCATCCTCTGAGGGACATAGGTCACAGCAGTCTGGGTTTCTGAATTAGTGATTCCTAAATGCCAAAGAGGTCTAAGATGAAGTTTCCCAGGCTGTGTGAAAATGAGAAAAATAAAGACTTTTTGACTAACCTAAATGGATTCAGTCTTTTAAATTCTGAGAATATGCTCTCTCCATATTTTTCATGTTAAATGTTCTTTCTTTCATAAAGCCACTTAATAGCAGATGATAGTTTTGTGGGTTTTTTTTTCATGTTCTTATTCTGAGAGTCCTACACATGCCCAACATTAATTCAGACACTTTAGTGGCCCATCAGGTCCAAATGTCTGAGAACAAGTACCTGTTCAAGTCTGTGGAGTGTAAAATGGATTTTCTTTTCTTTAAAAGACTGTGGGGGTTTTCTGACTTTGAAGTAATATGTAGCTCACACATGGGAACAGTGAACTCCAAGTTCAGGACCGATGTGTCCTCGGAGAGTGAGGTGCAGAGGCCCTTGAGAGATGCCTTCATGTTTCTTCCTTAAGCCTGCTGACAGCGCCATGGAAGCTAGCTTTATTTTTCTCCATATTGTTGTGTGTCTAAGATATGTTATACTAAAAATAGTGCATGCAGAACATGGGAGATGAGAACTTACAGAGGGATGGAGGGAGATGAAGCCAGCAGCCCAGGGACTGAGAAGATTTGGCTGATTATAGAGGCTGGATGTTTGAGGCTTCTCACCAATGAGCTGTTCCTGAAAAGGGCTTGATGGGCCTCCAGGCAAGAAGAAAGCAGTGCAAATGTCTCTTGATCTACTGCCAGAGGAGAACAGGAAGGGAATCTCGGTCCGGGAGAGGAAGCGATGCACAGGAGGTCCTGAGCGAGACAAGGACCTGGAACGGACTTGAGGGGTCTGAGGGCCGTCCCCTCTGGTGACCCTCACACATCACCTGTGGCCCTGCCCCAGGAGGAGCTGGCCCTGATGAGGGGGTCAGGTGGAGGGGGTTGGTGGGGACCTATAGGGCAGAATGTCTTTTTGGAAGCTGGAAATCCTGAGTTTTAGTGACTCTTGCCACGATGACTCTGCAGGAGATACACAGAGCAGGTCTTAGTGCCGACTCCAAACTTCCCTGAAGACCTCTGGGGGTTGAGGTGGGCCCCACTCCCTCATGTGGAGTCCCTGAGCCACGCCGTCCCAGTCTAGAGCCCTGAGGAGAGCTAGGAAGAGTGCAAGAAGCCTCTGAGGAGCCAATACGGCTTTAGGGCACTTCAGGGAAACTGGATTCTCTGAAAGCCACTTCTCTGAAAATCAGTTTGCCAAGACTAGTTCTGCACATGGTCCATTTGCTGCTATTGCCCAATTTACCAAAAAATTATCTTTACAAACACCTTATAAGAATTACAGAGATGCGTGTTGGGTAAGACATTAACAATTTTTGAAGATTTCTCTGAAGTTTTCTCTGTTCAGTTTAATATTTTAGTTAGTTTTACATGTTGGCTTGATAAATTATTTTATTGCAGTCAGTTCACATAAACATTGCACCACAACCTGACAAAGAAGAAAGTTTCCTGTTTGTTTGTTTTTCTCCACACATGGTGTCCATGATTTGGGGGAAGGAGAACCGATTCATTTCAATATTGCATAGTTGTAAATGTCTCTGACATCAAGGATTTTATGGATTATAGATAGGGCGGATTTCTCTCTGCTAACAGATTGTCAATAGAGACTGTTGCTTTAGTACTTGCTTTAATTCAGAGATTATTAAGTGGCTTGGTCAAACAGATATTTGTGTGTATTTTGAGTATCTGTAAATGCTTTGTGTCTGAAATACGAGTCACACACAAAACCGAAATTCATGTGAGCAGAACTGAACTGACAAATCTGTTGGAATTGGTTGGAGTGAAAACACAGCTAATTTAAACTAAAACAAAATTTTGTCCCAATTCTTTCAGATGTTAATCAGTACACTGATTTTAGGGGAATTACTCTACTGGTCAAAACGGATATTTCCAACTTCATGTACTAAAAAATTCCTTTTCTTCATTGAATTCCCCTGGATCTTTTAAATCCTAATTTATAGCTATTCCTTACGGGCCTGATGAACCCATTCCTCTTGGAAGGTCCATATCAAATGCCACCTCCTCCAGGAAGCTTTGCAGAACAGGGCCAGCACATCATAGGTTCTTGATACGTGGCCTGGGAGAGAGTGACTAGATTTCTGGCCCCCCCACCCTGGCCTTTTGTACAATCCTCATCAAAGTGCACCTTATATTGAAGTTCCTTTTGAACAAGGCTTCGCCTTCTTCCTCAGAACCCAAATAATAAAGTAAAAGCCATCAACATTACACCAGATTGGAAACTCTGAGTGCAGGGTGTGTAGACTCCTGGTCTGTGGTTGATTTAGCACCAACCCTCCTACCACCTGCACTAGATACTGGCTCCCTCCCTCATGAGGGAGGTATCACCTCCAACTGCAGAGATGGCTTCCAGAGTGCCCTGGGAGTAAAAGGCATCTCTGCAATGTCACACTCACTGGGGAGAGGGAAGACCCCAGATGTCGCTGGAGAGGGATAGTGATTCTCTGCTGCCCCATTTTTATGAAAGCAGCCCCTGTGAGACCATAAGATTCCAACAGTTCTGTATTAGTTAGGGTTCTCCAGAGTGACAGGACCCATAGGACATACAGAGAGATAGAAGAGAAGATTTATTATAATACAAATTAGCTCAGCTGAGAAGTCCCAACTGTGCCATCCACAAGTAGGAGACTCAGGAGAGCCCATGGTATGGCTCAGTTCAAGTCCCAAGGCCTGAGAACTGAGGGCCGATGGATGGTGTGGGTGCTGATCTGAGTCAGAAGGCCTGAGACCCAGCAGTTCTGATGTCTGGTACAGGGGAAGATGGATGTCCCAGCTCCAGCAGAGAGCGAATCCTCCCTTCCTCCACCTCTTCGTTCTGTTCGGGCACTCAGTGGGTTGGTGATGCTCACCATATTGAGGGAGGGTGTGATGTGCTTTGCTTGGTTCACTGGTTCAAACGCTAATTTTATCCAGACATACCTGCACAGACACCCCTACAAATAATGTTCACCAGCTACCTGGTCATCCTTAGCCCACTCAGGTTGACATAAAATTAACCTTCACAAGTCCATTCCCTCTTGATCTAGAATACAGAGATTCTAAGGCATGTAACCTGTAGGACAGACAAAAATTTAGCTATAAGATCATTTGGACCAGTTTATAAGATTCCAGGTCATGGTCAACATGAAGATGCCCCTTCTACCCTGGAAAGTCATCAAGAGCAGATTGTCAATAGGCACAGGAGCTGTATGTTCCAGAGTGTCAGGAAAATCTAGGTATATTATTCCTGTCCTCTCTTCTCTGTAAGCTAGCCCAGGTTCTACATTTTGAGTCATTAAATGTGGCTGCCCTTCGCCTCTTTCGCTGGGACTATGCTGGGTCACCCTCTAGAGGGAGCAGAGGCGGCCTTTCCCAGCTTTGTACCTATGTAGTCAGGGCCTGCCTTCACCTCCTTGCTGCCCAGCCTGCAGTGATCTCACCTGCCCCTCCCTGCACTTCTCTCTGGCTTCATTATAATCTGGGGAAGGGCTCAAACATCTCACTCTGCAAGCCCCTTCTTGCTTATCTGCAGTTCTTCCCTGTCTTGTTGTATTCTGGTCTCTTTCCCTACCGCAGACGGTCCTCACCCGCGGGCAACTGGCACCCACTGCCTTTCCAGCCTGTGCCTGCCCTTTGTTAGCACTCAGCAGTTCTCGTTCTGGCTGCACAACTACAGCACCCAGAGTGCTATCGAAAAAGGCCGTGCGGGGGCCCCTCCGTTAGTCTGGGCTCCCTGATTTTCTGACCCCCAGTTGGTGGGTGGCCCAGGCTTGGTTATTTTCTTTAAGCTCTCAGGTGCTTGTGGGCAAGGCTGAGAAGGCAAGAATAAAAGCACTGCTGTGACTCGTCCCAGGAAACCATGACTACCAGGTGTCCATGCCCGCTGGGCACGTGAGCAGAGCTTGGGGAGGATCCAGAGAGTAAGCACCCTGCTCTACAGATCTCCACAGTGGGAGGCTGTGCAGATCAAGTCTGAATCACTTTGGGAACAAATGAGGCTCTGCTTGGTGACCTGCCAGCCCCAATACCTACTCTGCCACACAGAGACAGTTGGTGCCAGGAGCTTCGCCAACCTGAGAACTCCTGCCATTCCTGCCTGGTTGATCTTTGACTCAAATGGAAGTCAAATCCTGAGGAAAGGGATGGCAGTGCTTTTGAGGAACTGTATTTTCCCCAATCCAGAGCCTGGTGGTCACAGCAGCTCGGAGGAGGTGCTAACGGTGGTGATACACTCACTCATTCATTCCTTCATTCATCATCATTCATTCCATAAGTGTTTCCTTGAGCCACCTACCTTATTATGTGTTTATGAAGACATGGAGTGAGATGTAACATCAGCCTCTGTCCTCTGAGGAAGATGAGATGACTGGATCTTTAGAAACTCGATGTAACCCAACCTTCCTTTATACTTGGGAAGGAACCAAAGCCACCAAGGGATGGGCTTCACCAGAGTTCCATAAATGACCATGTGCAGAGAGACAGTGTCACCAGTGTGCACTGCAAAGGGCAGAGATGCTGGGGTGGTGGCCCCGGGCTCTATATTGAAGGTGGGTGAGGCTGTCAACAAGTGAGAGGATGCTCTTGACAGAGGGAACCAGGAGAGTAAAAGTATGGCAGTGGGGACATGCACTGCGTCTGGGGACATCCACACTGCCTGGGAGACCAGGGAGAAGTTGGAGCCTGTTACACAGGAGGCCTGACTGCCAGGAGTTTGGCATTCTTTTCAAATTCCATTTGAGCCAGTTACCAGCTGTGTGACCGTGGGCAAGTTAGTTATACTTTCTGTGCCTCGGTTGCCTTACTTGTTAAGTGGGGTGGGGGCAGAAATAATAATATCTTCCTCAATACTATAGGGAAGTTTAAGTGAGTGATACAGATAAAATGCTAAGAGTAACACCCAGAACAGCTTGTTTTGTGTAGATAATAAAACTATACTCATATGCATTATCAGCCCATTTTGTTTTCCAGAGGTTTGAGGTAGGGCTTTTAATCAGAGGTGGTATATGGTCAGAACTGTGCTGTGGGAAGACTGTCTCAGCAGAGCTGTGCAGGGTGAGTGGGATCAGAGAGACAGGCCCTTGAGAAGGCTGATCCGATGACCTGAGCCTAAGCTAATGAAGGAGGGACAGGTAGGACAGGGCAAGGCTGAGGGGAAGGTTACCACAGGTGTGACCAGCTGTGAGCCAAGTAAGCTCAGGGCTTGGGGCTGAGGCTGACTTCACACCTCCCTGAGCGCTAGGAGGACAGGAGTGGAGAGAAGAGAAATAAGGCATGTGTGCTCATGTTCCTTGAGAGCAGAGAAGCAGGATGGGGTGCACCACCCACCACAAGGAGGAAGCCCTGGGAAGACTGTGCAGCAGGGGAGGGATGGGCTGGCTTGGGGCACCAAGGTGAAGGTGGACTGGCCCATAACAGACCCAGGTTCTCTTCTTTCCCAGTCCGGGTGCTCAGGTCAACTTCAGCAGTGGCCTTAGAGGGCTTGGCATTGTGAGTTCTAGAAGCAATCATGCAATCAATTTCGTGAGGTGTTAGTAATCACAGCTGTAGGTGCGAAGGGGAAAGGAGGGTAGGGGAGAAAAGCTGACCTTGGTGCTGCCCCTGAGTAAGACCTTGGGTAGGCTTCTTGGCTGTGGGTTTCTCATTAGCAACACCTCCTCCTCTGCAGACTTTATTGAGTTGTTGTAAGAGTTAAAACCACTTTGGATGTGGTGAAATATGGTACAGATACACCTGTAAGAGACACCTGTCTTTCCTCAGGCTTCTGTCTCCCTACAGGTGTTATCAGACTCTCGGGGCTTCTGACTGGGCCTGGGATGATGGACATTTTTCACTTTCACACCTCTGGGTGGGGCCTGATCAGTCCATGGGGGCTGCTCTGCTTCCTTCGAGGGTTTTTCCATGAGGCAGAGGGGATTTCCAGTCAGGAACCCCCAGTGATATCTGTCAGAGCCAGAGGGGAGGGAGGCTGGAAACAGCTCATTATCTCTCACAAAACAATTCGGTCCCTTGTCCTGTGGGCTGGTGCTGGAAAACAAACCAGGCTCTTTTAGACCAGAAGACTACATTCATGTGTTTTAATTATCACAGGGGGATGTAACCAGGGGCTGGGAAGGAGAGGGAGAAAGAAATGGAGAACAATAAATAATTAACTTGGAAGCTTTGAAAGGGACCCCAGAGACCTTCAAATCCATTGTCTGCCAAAGTCCAGGACCCGTACCAAGGATGGTACCGGAGGTGACTTGAGGCCTAAAACTGGCCAACATAATGAAGAGAGCAGACCTGCCTTTCTGAGGCTGAAGTGTCCAGGCTAGATTGATTAACATGGTTTTGTTCTGAGGACATTGTTATTGTTTCCTTCTTTTCATAGAAAGGGAAGCTTGTTTTCCACTTATAAAAGCGACATGAAGCAGTCATTTCAAATACATTTACTAAATGCTGAACACGTAGATAAAAAAATGTCAGGTAGAGAATAGTACAAAAATGCAGAATTGTGGTGGTGGCTCTCAAATGACTGGACCTTTAGAAACACGATGTAACCCAGCCTTCCTTTATACTTGGGAAGGGACCAAGGCCACCGAGGGACGGGCTTCACCAGCATTCTAGGAGAGGAAAGCAGGGTGTGGTGCAGCGGACAAGGTGTGAGGGAGTTGGAGGAGGGGAGAGACAGAGAACACACAGAGAACTTCACCTGCCGGGTGGGTGTGGGCGGAGGGAGAGGAGCCCTGGTGCTTTGGTCCTGCAGGCGGCCTTCCTCCTGTGCCTGCCACACCTCAGGATGGGACACAGCACTGGTCCCCTGCTGTTCTTCTCAAGCCCCAGCGGGGTTAAGGACCAAAATCTGGCTGCAGCCGCACAGGGAGCCTTTTAAAGATACAGCTTCCAGATCTTCTGATTGGTTTCACCAAGGGTTTTCAAAAATTCCTTGAGGCCTCAAAACTTCTGTTTTTGCTCATTGAAAAGAGTACCATGACCTGTAGATTTCTAACAGCCCAGAGAGAGGCAGAGAGGCAGGGGACTGTTAGAGGGACTGATACTATCTGTCCCGAAGGAAGGAAAGAAGAGAGCACTTTTTTTCCTCGACCAGCAAAGCTAGAGAATGAAGGTCAAGGTCAGTAACTTCGGGAGGGATTTGGGATAGATGTCCAGGAAGTGCTGTTGACATGAACAGATGATAGCAAACAAATCACCTAGTAAACCTGTGTGGGTTCTAAAGCCAGGGGCTTGGGCTACTGGAAGCTTCTAGTGTATATAGAAGGCTAGTGTGGAAGTACAGAGGGAGAGTGCTTTCCTCAAGATTCTCTGCATCTTATTCTTCTGCCATGCTCCCACCACAAGTGGAAACACAGCTGTTAGAGGCTGGCAGACACCCAGTTCTCCCTGGAGCTGCCTCTCCAGAGACTGGAGCAGGAAGAATGGGACATCTCCAAAGACTGGGTGGTGGAAATCCTGCCCAGGTTCCTTGGAGGTAGGGTGGGAAGGTATGTGGTTGAGTTTAGGGGTCCTCTGGGGACCACCAGGTAAGACCTAGGGAATATTATACAGTTGCCCAGGCTCTGTGGGGTGATGCTACCCAAGCTGGACATTGAGTTGGCTCCCAATGAAATGCAAGAGGTACCAGGAGGGAGGAAGGACAGGCTGTTTCCTGCAGAAGGGAGCTGCCTGTGGCAATGGGCTCTATTGCAGACCTGTGCTTGCCACTCCAAGAAGAGCATCCAGAGCATGACTTCTGATTTGCAGCTAATATGGTAAAACCCCCATTTGTTATCTCAGTCCATGGCATGTTCACATGTACAGCATGTGCATCCCTGTCACAGTCCCTTTGGGGGAGGGCTCAGCTGCCAAGGGTCACCGTCAGTCTCTTTGAGATGTCCGCTGCACCCCCACCCCACTCTCCAAAGTAAATTTCAAGAATAGTTAGCCTATGACTTGAGGCAAGGCCATTCCAACTCCTACTCTGAGAGTCAGTGAAAATACTCTTTGGCCTCTTTCTTGTGATGCAATAACAGAAGAAGCTTAATTATATTGTGAAAATAAGTTAATAAGCTGGAGCAATGAGGCATTTGGAGGATGTACAGAATTAAAATTGGAAGGAAAGGAGGTGGAAGAGGGTATGGGGGATAAATGGTAATGGAAAAAATACAATGAAAAATAAAATAATCGCACAAAAAATAAAATTGGGAGTAAAGCACAATGATTGCAAAACATCTGTGGTCTTTCAGAACACAGGCTGGTAGAGCCCACTTCATGGCCACTCGATGAAAGCAGCCTTCCCAGTGTCTTTTGACTACAGGAGAGGGGACTCGTAGGCCTGTGGAGGTCCCCATTTGGGTCCCCTGCAGCCATTTGCTCACCTCAGCCCAGGGACCAGCTGCATGGGGGGTGAGGGAGATGGGTGGTGTGTTGGGTGGCGGGATGTGGGCAGAACCTGGATGTGTGGGCTAGGCACATGCCAGCTCCCTCAGTACAAGGCCTGTAGCTCTGTACTGAGGGTGGGAAGAGAAGAGGACAGACTGGGCTAGAGACTTGGCTTGCAGTTTTTTTTTGCCCCCCAAATAGTAGGGCTGGGGTTGCAGATGGTAGATACCTAATAAATGGTAGTGTTTATTGTTTGTGTTATTAAACCATGACGTTCGCATTTTTGACAAATCTTGCATGGTTATTATACATCCAGGATTTAGACAAGTCAATTTCCCCTACTGTGAAACCAAGAGAGGTTGAGTAAGACTGGGCATTCAAGGTCAGCTTATTTGCTTGGTATCCTGGGATGTAAGATTCAGGGACAAAGAGCAGCAGGCCGCAGGCCTCAGACCTCAGACCACAGCCACGCCTGGTTGATGTTTGTGTGACCTACTCCTCTGCTTCGGGGCCCTGGAGAGCCTTCGTTTCTCTTCCTGAAATTTACTTCTTATTTGTTCTCTCTGGTTTGGTCCAAGTCCCAGGGCACTGATGAGCTCCTGCTGGCCTGGTTATCCCACGACTCTCCCCACAACAGTTGCATAGGCCATAACTATTCAGTGTGACAGTGGGGAATTGTAACCCAGCCCATTGTTCCTTGTTCCTCTGACATTGTTTCGGTAAGTGCTGACTCTGAGTAATATGTAGATTGTAGATAAACAGCATGTTCGAATAAGAATTCTAGGAACCAACTTCAGAAGATATAGACTCCGAACTTCAGTCATCCCAGCTCTGGGATACTTGCTGACCTTCAACCATAAAACCAGGATGATGCACACCAGACCATCACTTGACCAGTCTTGAGGTCCCTATTGGAATGGACTGTGCTTGTTTGCACACAGAGAACTTTTCAACCCCTCCCCTTGATCTCTTTGTTCTGCTTTTGCTCTTGCTCCTTATAAAAATCTCTGCCTGCACTGAGAAGTCAAGATAGGCTTTGGGCCATCTTCTCAGTTGGCCAGCACTTGAATAAACCTCTTTCTTTTTCACCAGCACATGTTTCACGAGTTTGGCTTTGGTTTCGGCAGGCTGCCAGGCCTTCAGTCAGTTATATTAGGACTTGCATTAGTTATCTATTGCTGCATAAAATTGTATAAAAACATTGTGGCTTAAAACGATAATAAACATGCATTATGTTACCATTTCTCCGGGAACAGCTTAGCTAGTGGTCCTGGGTTGGCATCTTTCGAGAAGCTGCAGTCAAGAAGTCAGAAGGCTCCACCTGGGGCAGGTGGGTCTGCTTCCCCAGGGGCTGCCACACGGGTGGGCAAGCTGGTGCTGGCTGGGCAGGGGGCTCAGCTCCTCCTCCCCTGAACCTCTTCACAGGCCAGCTTGAGTGTTCTCACAACATGGCATCTTCCTCCAGAGTGAGTGACTGAAGGCAGAGCACGGCAGAGCAATACAGAGAAGGAAGTCACAAATTGTCACATCCATCTCATTCTATTGGAAAGCAAGTTGCTGGGCATTGCTGGGTCCGTGTGTCTTCCCTCAGGTGCTCTGATTTCAGAACCTCCCAGAACCAATGGAAAGTTTTGCATGCTTTGAACATGTACCATTAAGCAGGCAGATGCCAACCACTGCGCTTGTTTGCCAGTTACAGCAACAAAGCAACTCAGTGGAAAATTCTTGGGACCATCAGCTCTGGAGAACTTGGCTGTAAGCTAGAACAGCAGAGAATGATAGAAATAGTTTCCATTTGTGGAAAACATTGTCTCATACTTCTTGCCTGTAGGCAGTTTCAAGGTTTTAGGGACCCCTCCCCACTTACTGTCAGGCGGGGGTGTGCAGGAGTGTGTATTTATATGCCTGTGTGTCACTTTCCTTTGTTTTGGAAAAGTATGTTTGCCACTGAGACCAGCAGGCACAAATGGGTCTAAGAGAACAAGTGTGACTCACAGGCCTGCCTGCGCCGGCAAGTCTAAAGGCTGTGTTGGGTTTTCAGCTACATCTGCCACCCCGTAAAATATGCTATACCTTTGATGCTCTGAAAAAGTAATACACTAACTATTTGCTATATGTGTAGTCTTGTGGTCAGCTTCAGTCTTAAATGACATATTCCTTTGGGGCAGAGACAGTGCTAAGCCGTCCCTCCTGTCCCGGGCATAGACATGGCACATGGACATCTGAAACATGACAGAAACCAGGGGAAGAAAGTGGGGCTGCAGCTCCACTCTGTGCCTAGTTCTCTGACATCTACAGCGTGGACCCTGGGGTACCTCCTGCCCTTTGCCATTTCCCCTTCTCCCTCACCACAGTCCCTTGAGACTTGTTCCCTCCCCTCCCCCAGTCCCCGCAGGTTCCATGTGTGTCTCTGGAGAACTGGGTGGAGGAGAGCTGTGGGCTGGGCTCATACCTGGACATCACCCAAGATGGAGAGAACCTATATGGCCCTGGTGGGCGGGTGCATAGTGGGGGCTGGAGTGGATTCTGCCAAGAGAAGACAGACAAGGTCTATGCCTGATGGTTGGCAAAGGTGAGTGATGTCAGATAACAGATGCTTTTCCAGCCCTGCAGCAGCTTCCAGGAGTGGAAGAAGGCCTGATGCCAACTTTTCAAGTCATTTTCAACAGTTATAGTAACTGCAGAGAATGGGCCTGGAGGGGAGAGAAACAACCCAACCAAAGGGGTGCAGCCTGAACCTCCACGATCTCATCACTCAAACCCACTGGGCTGCGGGGAAGGCTGGACCTGCAGCCCTGAGCCTACCTCTGGGTGGTAGGGGAGAGGGCCCTGCTTCTGACTCCCACCACACTTCCCTCTTCTACCAGCAGGCATAGGAGAAAAGAGATGCAAAGGCGGTGGGCCTTGGCTGGTCAACGCTAAGTTAGTTGAAAACGGAGTCCAGTTAGTCCCAGACTCAACTGGGAAGGACAAAAACACAGGGGGTGTTGCTGTTGACACTGTGATGTAGGATGACACTGTCACTCCTTCCCCTACGTCCACTTGCTTTGTCCCTACTTGTGAAATGTGGGCCCTACAGTTACATTTATGCCTTAGATTCTGATTCTTTGGGAGTTGGAGGTGCAGTCTGCTCTGGCCAGCTGGGCCTGGGGTTAGACTCGGACCTCTGTATGCACGATTTCTCTTATGCAGCTACAGTCTGGGAGTGGGGGCTGTGGCCCAGACACCCAGACAGGCTCAGGTCACCATGCTAAGTGTTTACATTCAATGTCTGTCTGTAGAATATGTACAGTATTATTTCAGTTTTGATCTCTAGATATGAATGATGTGTACTCCTAATGGTGCATTTTGTTTTCTGGGTCTGGGTAATTTTTGTTTTTAAACAGACTTTATTTTTTGGAGCATCTTTAGATTCACAGCTAAATTAGGTGGACAGTACAGAATTCCTATATTCTCCCAATACCACCCCCCTACACATAACTTCGCCTATTATCGATATCCCAAGCCAGATGGTACATTTGTTATAACTGATGAACCTACACTGACATCAGGATCACCCAAAGTCCATAGTAGACAGTAGGGTTCACTCTTGGTGTTACACATTCTGTTGGATAAATATCTAATGACATGTATCCACTACTGCAGTGCCACACACAGTAGATTCACTGCCCTAGAAGTCCTGTGCTCTACCTGTTCATCCCTCCCCACCCCGAACTCCTGACAACCACTGATCTTTTTACTGTTTCTGTAATTTTGCCTCTCTCAGAATATCATGGAGTTGAAATTATATAGTATGTAGCCTTTTCAGATCTGCTCTTTTCACTTAATGTGCATTTAAGTTTCCTCCATATCCTTTTGTGGCTTTCTGGTTCATTTCTCTTTAGCGCTGAATAATATTCCATTGTCAGGATGAACCACAGTCTATCCACTCACCAAGGACATCTTGATTCCTTCCAAATTTTAGCAATTATGCATTAAGCTGCAAGTTTTTGAGTGCACATTTTCTAAGTAAAGATCAGAGTGCAATAGCTGGATCATATGTTTGTGATTTGGTAAGGAACTGCCAAAATGTCTTCCAAATGGCTGCACCATTTTGCCTTCTCCCAGAAATGAATCAGTTTTTGTTGCTCCACATCCTCACCAGCATTTGATGTCAGTGTTTTGGATTTCAACATTCTAATGAGTGTGTAATGGTATCTCATTGTTGCTTTAATTTGCAGTTCCTTAACAACATGTGACGTGGAGCATCCTTCTATGCTTAATTTGCCACCTGTGTATCTTCTTTGGTGATTTGTCCAGGTCTTTTGCCCATTTAATATTGGATTGTTCTTTTTCTTACTGAGTTTTAAGATTTTTCTTTGCATATTGTAGGTAATAGTCCTTTATCAGATGTGTTTTTTACAAGTGTTTTTCTCCTAGTCTGTGGAGTTGGGGTTTGAATGTCTTCTCATTCTCTTCAGGTAATTTATTGTAATTTTCTGAATTTTGCAAATATTTCATGATGAAAATGTATGATTTTTAGCTAAATGTAAACTTTTAGCATAAAAATTTAAAGCTCTGTTTTACTCTGATATTTTACCATGGCCTGGTTTTTATATTAGAAAGATCGCTGGCTGCCAGATGGAGGGTGGAGTGAAAAGTAGTGAGAGCAGAGTGTGGGGGCCGGTTAGGAGTCTGTTGCTGTTCTTCACACCAGGGTTACTGCAGCCAACACTAACTTGGAACAATGAAAGTGCTGGGCAGTGGTAGGATCCTAATATATCGTGGACATGGCTTATTGATGGAACAGTCATGGAGTAAGAAGAATCAGATTAGATGGTCATGGCATTTACTGAGATGGGAAACTTAGTGGAGGGCAGGGTTGGGAATGAACAAGCAATAGTTCTCTTGGGTCATGTCAAGTGTGACATGCAGATTTCCAAGCAGGCATGTCAGATAGGCTGCTGGGTAGTGAGTCTGGAGCTCAGGGACAGGCGAGAACTGAAGACATAAATTTGGTGGTTGTTAGGTGTTGGCGATGTTCAAATCATGGGAATGGGTTAGACTGTCCAGAAGCATAAAAAAAGAGGTCTGGGGACTGAGGGCTAGGGTTTCCAACTTCAGAGATCTGGAAGAGGAGAGTCCAAAGGAGAGAAGATGCTAGGAAGGTAGAACAAGGAGAGACGTGCTGGCACAGGAGTTGGAGGAGTGAGGCATGATGGGTTTAGTCAACTTCTTAGAGGAGGCTGAAGAGTCATGGTGCACAACGAGCTGGGACTACTGGGCTGTGGTGTATACTCAAGATGCTTGGGGTCAGGGGGAAGGACAAAGTCTTCTACCAGAGGTGGACTGCTGAATGATGGTAGCCTGGGGTGGGGTTGGGAGGATCTTGGGATGACAAGCATACTTGGTTTAAAAGCTAGAATACAGGACTGGTACATAACTGCCTATCATCTCAGCTTTGTGACACACCAGCTACGTGATCTTGGTTAAGTCACTTGATGTTTTATTTCAGATGCCTTTGATGGTAAGGAGGGGATCAGACTAAATGCTGAGGCCTAATATGGCTGAACTATCTCTGCTCGCCCTGCTCAGTGGACGGAAGTAAAAACCTTTTCCCCTGCCCCCAGTAGCAGCTATGGAGGAATCTGAATTCTATGGAGGATTATCAGAATTCTTTAAATGTAACTAATTTTGTCTTACTTTCTGGTCTACTCAACAGTACAAACATTATTAGATATTATAATGCTAGTTCCTTTCTTAAGAGGCAGGAATGTGGAAATTCTCAGGGTTGGGTTACACAGAGTTGCTTCATGGGGCGAACTGGAAACATACCTTTCTCAATACCTCATTGATACAGTTGTGGTTCCAAAAGGGGTACACTAAAGGGAGAGAAACAGGGGGGAAAAGTAGAGGAGGAAAGGGTCATGTGAATTAAACTAGAGTCCAGATCAGTCTAACACTGCTGTGCCAAGGTGTCACAAAAAGAATACAAATGCTGAATTTAGGCAAAAGTTTGCGTTTCTGTGAGTCAGTAGACAGCAAAAGCAGCTGTGTTTGATCGTCATTCTGACTGTACTTTGTAAAGTGAAGGCTGGGAGCTTGGAAGGGCTTAAGGGGTTGAAGAATTGGAAACTCACTAAATACCTGTAATTCCTTAAGTTCTTTTCCTTTTTTAGTGAAAAATTTCAAACATATACAAAAAGCTATGCATAGCCTATAATGAATTCACAGTACTCTCATCCAGCTTCAGTAATTCTTAGCTTATGGCCAATCTTATTTCATTTTTAGCTCCAACCATTTTCTTGCCCTGTAATTTTGAAGGAAATCCTAGATATCATACAATTTTATAAATAAATATTTCAGAATTTGTCTCTAAAGGGACTGTAATCAGAGTACTACTGAATACCCAGTCAATATTGAATATTTCTAATTATATTATTAAAACGGTTTGCTCGATTTAGGATTGAATTAAGTCCATACATTGAAACTGTTTGATGTGTCTCTTAAAGTCACAGTTAGAAACCTGAGATACCTAAATTAAAATTTGAAATTAATTCATCAGAATGGTTTGCTATCAGCCTTACTATCATAACCACAAACCGGCCAGATATTCAACTGTCTTTAATCCAATCACTGTTTCTGATTATACTGCACCCTAAATGGATAAGATGCACAAAATGACCTAACTGCATCTTTCTCTCATTCATCAACGAAGTGCCAAGGTTTAAGTATGTGGAATTTTTTAAAACTTTTGTGAGGTCTGCCATTACTTCCTTTATCATACCAACATATTTTGGCAAATGTCCCCCAGTATCCACCACCA
The DNA here is from genome assembly GCA_028533065.1 of Trachops cirrhosus. Taxonomy (NCBI): domain Eukaryota; kingdom Metazoa; phylum Chordata; class Mammalia; order Chiroptera; family Phyllostomidae; genus Trachops; species Trachops cirrhosus. The sequence goes on from CM052538.1 coordinate 67,281,238, forward strand.
GCCAAGAAACCTTTAAAAGGGTGATTATGTGTGTGCTTTTTTTCTTTAATTGTATAATTCATTTATACAGAGAAATCATTTGGATTGATCTATTTACAGTATTTTTCAAATTTCCCTTCCACATAATAGTCAACACTTGCTCAATTTGATCACCATTACTGACCTGCCATGACAGAGCTTTCAGATCCCCCTTAAAGACTAGGATCTTGTTTGACCAGGTACACTTCACACTGTAAAAGATTAATCAGTTTTTTTCCTCTTATGAATAAATCCACCACACTGACCTGATATTGTCAAAATTCCAACATATTTCGTTCTTTTCAAACCCATTATTTGCAGGCATTGTAAACCAAAGCAAATAAAGTTCACTTCCCCCAAGCCTTCTACGACTTACTACACACCCTCAAGTTTAGCTTTTACTATCTGCTTTCACATTCTGGCATACATAACCAGACATTTTTCCTTTAAGACAAAGATACTCTCTTTTTCCCTCTTTTTTTTTTTTTGTTAAAAAAACCCCCAAAACTTATTACCAGTCAACTGCCTTCTCTCTTGCTCTTCAGGTAACACTAAAACTTTCAACAAAATCCTTAAGGTGGTTTTCTTTCAGTAGTCCCGAATATGCTGAGTCAGTTCATGCATGTTCATTACCGAGATGAACTACACTTTAAAAACGGCAATTTTCTTAATTGGCTCAAAAACAGTATGGCTTGGTTTCACTTGGTAAAATTAATATGATTTAAAATATATATATATATATACACACACACAAACACACACATTTTTTAATCAAGGAAGAAAAATATTTTAAAGACATGCCAATTTGAAAGGCACCAAAGTAAAAAAATAAAAGCAAAAACTAAAAACTACAATAAAAAATTAAATAACTGGCAGGCAAAATAAATGAAAAATGAGGAATGTGTAATAAAAAACACACTAATATAAAGCATTCCAGTTGATAAAATGGGAAACCTATTAAGTTTCATGGTTTGTTTTCCAAGGAACTTTTGTTTCAATGTACATTCTGATATATTACATGTACTCCATGTAAATTTTAGGTGCAAAGGTTAAGATTTCAAATTTTGCACACAAAATTTATCAAAGAAACAGGTAAAATTCCAGTCTTTGCAAAATTTTAAGTTTTGGCAAATAATGTAAATACCACAATTGGTTGGTATTGAAAAGTCATGATGCAGAATGAAGAGAAAACCCATTTCATAAATATTTCATTTGATTAAAAATACCAGGCTTGAATGTTCTAAATCATCTGAGAAAATATCTGAAGAAATAAAAAAGGATTGCAGTTTAACAGCAATCTGTGTATATATGTATATATATATATATATATATATATATATATATATATATATATGCATGTTTAGCTGCCTTTAAAAAGAAATAGAAAAGAAAGGAACAACAACCAAACCAACAAAAAACATTGAAAATGTTAAAACTGGTATTAAGTAACCCTGCAATGCTCTCATGCTCACATTACAAGAAAAAATAAACTGTACACATTTATAAATAAACAGTTTCTCCGCCAGTTATACCAAAGTTTCTTTCCGTTTGCCACTGAACTGGGCTTTGTCCCTTGCTTTTCGGAAGCCACACTGTGTTCGCTGCGCTTTAGCACTCTTAATGTTGTCTGCTGTGTGCACTGGGGAGCCACATTCTGAAGCATCTCCATCAACTTCAACCTGTGTCACATTGGACACCGTGGATGCCCTTCGCTGGGCCCTGATGTTCACAGCTGAGGGGTTGTTCTCTTCGCATTCCTCATGGAGCTCTGGCAAACCTTGCAGCTCGGCTGAACTGGTGGCCTGCTGGAAAGGGGCAATAGCAGCGCGAATGCAGTTGAACCACTGCTGCTTGTGGAACACATCATTTGCTTGCAGAGTGTGTGATTGGCCTGGAGAGGGATCTTGGAAGCGAACTCTAAAAATATTTTTAGCTAGAGAAACAAACAAAAATGAAAACAGACTTAAAAAAAGTTTATTCTAGATAAAGTGGTCATATCATCTTAGTAAAAGTGCTGGTTATTTATATAACATGCAAATCAATTAGGTAGAAATATGGAAAAAGCCCATACATGACTTAACAGATACACATGCTGGTGTTAGAGCGGAGAAGCACTTTACAGCTCAATGAGTGTAATAGTTTGCATAGGACAATGGAATCCATTTCATTTTTAATTTTTTTTGTGTAGGAACAGAATTCTTAAAGATTAAAACTAAATTTATTTAGGTTCTGAGTTTGTTCTTAACTGTTTTAAAGCTAGTATTGTTACCTTTATCTGAGTTGCTGAAAGCCCCTCGAAAGGACCCTCCCATTCTCACATCTCCATCCTGCAGATCTTCCAAGACCAGCTCCTGCACTGGGATTGGCTGCCGGTAAACCTGGTAAGAGTGACGTTCGTTTCGTATGACAGGTCGGGTCAACACCAAGATGTCTTGAAACAGGAAAATGTAAAGTTTCTGGAGAAATGGAGATCAATGTTTACTAAGTATGGAACTTTGTGACTGTAGGTGATTGAAATCCATTGTTAAAATAACTTGATTTGACATTAATTTCACATTAATTTACTAAGATACCCTTAGAAATGACCCCATAAAGATGAGGATTTCAACGCTGTACATGTTCTACTTGGAGAGCTTTACTAATCTCAGACTATATAAAACTTTTTTTTAATTGGTGCATAACATGAGATTAAATAGCCCCTGAGTAAATGCTATTCCCCACAAAGACCTGATCACCAGCAGTAACATGACTGGATATGCCAGTACTGTAAACCAGTTTTCTAACAAAGGATTTAAAAATGCAAGCTGGTAAAAATGTTAATGGTTCTGTTCTGTCACACACAAATTTAAGCCTTTTAAGACAATTAGGCCTCATGACAGAAATCAGAGATGTCAGATTTCAACTTTTTCCCCAAAAGAACCTCAACTTAAAAATTGAGCTTCTGAAAAATACTTAATGAAACAAAACTACTATCTATGCTTATATATAGCTCTGGAAGGTACTGTTGTAATTATTTTAAAAATAAGTTTGTTTTCATTCAATCTGCTGCAGGAATTTGTTTAGTAGTGCTAAACATGACTTCCATCACTATAAAATAAATTCCACAAAATTGTTTTGAATATTCTTTTTTATCAAACATTATGAATCTAATAATTTATTTAGAAAGGATCCCTAGCCAAACAAGTTGATGACTTATGATTCCAAACTAAAAAATAAAGTATTACTGATTCTCCACCAAGGTACTGAAGTCATTCTGTAATGACAGAAACCATACATTTGCTTTATCAAAACTGATAACCAGTAGCCTTCTTTCATTATGTAATGAATTTATTTTATAAACCTGCTTTAGAACTTATGTGGGAAATTTAAATAGGGTGGGAAAGAGAACAGCTCACTTCACATCAGCATTCAAATGTACTCACGTGTCCATTTTTGTTCTTCAGTTCCCCATGGCAAAGCAATACTTTGCTTGTCTCAATTCTAGGATCCTTTTGCTTTTCATCCAGATACTCTAGTTTGTCAATGTAATATTGGCATTCTGATTCACCTTTCTTCAAGTTGATATCAGAGAGAACGCCTTGTATTATCAGTATCTAAAAATTATCAAAACATTGTTGGAGCACTTTTAGCCTATTAACTCATTCCCCTCCCTGTAGGGCTACAATGTCTTATTAAAATGACAGGACTTTAAGGCTTTATTAAAGGGACTCTAGAAATCAATAAATTCAGTCCGTCTGTTCTTTCTACAGATGAAGAAACAGCCTTAGCCAATTGGGTGATTTGTCCAAAGTCACATAGCTAGCTAGCGAAAGAGATCAGAGTCCAGTCTTATGATTAAAATATAAAATGTGTTACATCTCTTTATGCCTAGTATACAGTACACTAACATAATGGGTACTTAAAACAATAGAACATTTCACTATGTTGATTTAATATGCAAAAAATTTGAGTTATCATTGTAAACTTTTCTAAGGGAAGCTAATATATAAATATGCAAAAACATAGGAATCATGTATTTGACTACTTACAGCTTCTTCCAGAAGCTGAACATCAAGGTGGTCTTTTGGAGTGTGTCTAAGAATTTCCTTTAATAGTAAAGGGTATTTGACTAGGCGACTTCGAGGAATATCCAGGAAGCTCCAAAGATCTAGTTTTCGACTGAAGGGAGACTCAAGACATCGCTGGAGAAAGTCTTGGACCCTTGGATCTTGTTTCTTTTGATCAAGGAGAGCTTTGGCTGCCAGCTGGTTACTACAGTAGCCTTTGTAGGCATTCAAGCCGGGCAACTACAGAGTAATAAGAGAAAAAAAAGAGTATGGCAAATTTCTGTTAGGATTTAGTTCATTAGTAAGACTGTGAACACGAAACACAAAAATCTATAGCTATTCTTGAAAATTTCAACAAGCTCTAAAAATTTTCCTGTAGTAATTATGGGGGTGGAATGGTGTTCTGGCTGACATCAAAATGTCCTATTACAATTTCCCTAATTTGGCTAAATCCAGCCAAAGACTCATGACTTCTACTTTCCCCAATCTCAGCTAGATGCTAGTCTTTTCTACTCCTAGGACACCTGAGTATTCCTCTGACACATCTGTCACCAACCCAGCGATTGTTTATATACTTGATTACTCTCTCACTAGATTGTAAATGTAGAAACTGTCTTTCATCACTGAATCTCCAATGATCCCTCCTAGAACAGTGCCTACCATCAGAACGAAACAAATAATTAATGGCATATTTGTGGGGATTCTGTCCAAGGAGGAACATATTTTTATTTAAAAAAACTGTATCACTCATAAAGTATTTTTTAAAATAGGCTATAACTTCTTATAGCTACATAATTTTTTTCAGTTTTAATGACGTGTTTATCTATTTTTAGAATCCAGTTACTGGATCAAATCAATCTGATATTCATCAAAAATGACAAGTATGGCATACCTGTAAAAAACTACCCAAAGCAAACAACTTGCTACATACCCAGTTCACAAGAATGTGACCAATCTGCTCTACTGTTCCATCAGGTTTGGTTGCTTCTCCTAATCTTGCCAACAAATCTGAAGTGTATAAGGGCAGAAATACCAATAATAGGTTTATTTTTAAAATAATTCAGCACTTTAGCAGTTTAGATTTAAAATTACTTCAGATATTAATGAAAATTAAATAGCATATTTTACCTTCATGCAGAGGTATATAAGCATCCAAATCACCAAATATTTGTGTTAGTTCCTCTTCTGACATAATAGACAACTTTAACATGGGGTCATGGTAGGCCTATCAGAGGGGAAGAAATGTGTCACACAAAGAGATCAAGCAAATAAAACACAATGAGAGATCTGTCCTTGAATGACTAACTATATAAAAGCTAGTGTGGATTCTATTTGTTACACATAAAAGAAATTAAAGTATATGTTAATGCCCAAATAGATTCTCTCTTACTGGTATTCATATTTGAGGGGGTGTGTCTAATAAATCATCTAAAAAATATTCACAACAGTAAATATTTTCTCCTTTTCTTCTTTTAAAGACAAAAAAACTATCTTTTACAATTTATAAAGTATAATTTTTAAAAAGTGGGGCATATGATAAGAAAGTTATTTACTAACCTTTCTTGCAAGCTTGAGATCCTCAATTAAATCCTGTTCACCCCGGGACATTTCATATATTGCCTAAAAAAAAAAAACCCCAGCAAACATCATAGTTCATTCCTTCCTTTGAGAAAGGAAAATTATATACAACTGATATTTACCATTATTTAACTGATGTTTTGAACAGTGCTTTTTAAAGTGACTCAGTTTGAAGCCTGTAATTCACAATGGAATCTCAAAAGAGGTTGCCATGTTTCATCATTTTACCCTCTCCTTAAGAGTTGTTAACTTTGATGACCACTATCCATCAAAAAGTCCTGCTCAGCATGTGTTATTAATTGTTGCTTGAATACAAAAATGCAGGTTGATTTTTCCCACAGGTATTAATTTGCTATTCTTCTCATAAAACATATGTTTAAAAAACAGGTATTATTTTTAAATATGGTCTTGCTATTGAATGCCAGCATACCTCCTGACGTTTGATTTCTTTGGCAGTTAAAGACTCCTTCATACTGACGTCTAACATTTCTGACCACAGCACACTACTTCTCCTTTTGGCAGGTGTTGGAACTGTTGATCTGCTTGATAGCTTCTGGGCAGAAGCTGGAGATCTGTTGTCACCACGAAGGGTAAATGACTTAAAAGAAAAAAGAAAGAAAGAAGTGAATAAAAGAAAAGATTTGGAAGATACAATAATTATTCCTTTTTCTTAAAAAAAAAAAAGACAAATTAAAAACAAAATTCTGAGAATTTCTAAATGCATAAAACAATCATTTATGCAAGCTGCAATCTATCATTTTAAAGTATTTATCAGCCAAAATTACTTTTTGTATCTTATATCCAAAACTATGCTTTGATATGATATAAACTAATATAATGAGGTTATATAAATATGTTCCAGTAAATATATTTCTTACCAGCATACTTCAAAAAGAAAACTTATATTTAAGTATAATAGTGTAAACCTGTTTGTACAACTCAGAGAAAAATACAAATCTTAGGCTTCTATAAAATGTCCCCTTCATTACATTACTCACTACCCATCTTCTCCTCCACTGACCTGTAGTGTTTGACCAAAACGTCTGACTGCTCCATTTCTTACAGGAGAGATTAAATTTGCCAAGGATGTGACCCGAGCTAGAGGTCGAACTCTTTTATTGCTTGGTTCCTGTGAAAACAAGTACAGATTATATAAAAATACTAAGAACACTAATGAGTAGAGGTCATTTATTAAAATATAAATGGTATGAGGAAGGCCAGTCAAGTCTCTGAATTACCACTGAGACCACTAACAAATATCATCAAACAGAAGAAAAACTAAAATTAAAACACAGATATTAGATTCTAAAATCCTATAAAACTTTTTATTTTAATACAGAGATTAACTTTTTAAAAAACCACATTATTAGGACAAATTTCAAACACACACAAAAGTGCCGACTAGGGTAATGACCCATGCACTTAAATTACTTAGCTTCAGTTTTTGGTTGAACAGATTGTTTCATGTTGGCCCCTTACATACTGAAATATTTTAAAGCAAATCCTAGACTTTATGTCAGTTCATTCTTAAATAATTCATTTAGAGAACTGCTTTTAAATGAACATGTCTGACACTGAAATGGGTCGACTAATGCAGTCGGGTCTGTGACAGGAAGTGAGGGTTCAGGCGCGGGACAGTGGTTAGGAGAGCACTCAGGCTCTGGAATCGGACTGACTGGGCCCAAATCCTGGTTCTAGCACTTGCTCGGTAACATCATGGGCCTCAGTTTTCTCATTTGTAAAATGAGGTTAGTATTAGAACTTCCCTTTTAAAGTTGTTGTGAAGATTAAATAAGATATGTTTAAAAGGCTCAGAACAGTGCCTGGAACATACTAAGTTGTAGCTATTACTAATATTTTTTCTTAGAAATATTTCCACTTATTATGTAAATGTTGGGATATGTAAATAATTAGATCTTTCCTCATACATTCAATTCATTAACTTTAAGGAAAAATATATACACATCCAGGAGAAAGTTATTTTTCTACATGTATTTTTTAAAAATAATAACAGTGTAGTAATGCATCACTTATTCAAGAATCTCAAAAGTCTACAAAATGCATTATTCTAATTTTACCGCTAGGAAAATGGAGGCATAGCATTTAGGTGACTCATACAGCTATTGAAATAAAGAAAGCCAGATCATAAAACAGGCCTATCCTTCAGAATGTCTATGAAATATAATTATTTGTTTGTATTTGATGCCTTTGACAATTGTGGCATACTTGACCAAAATAATTCTGATGAGAATTCAGAAAGATATATAATTAAAAAATTATATTAAATTACCACTTAAAACTAAAAACTACCATTTAAAAATGACAGATGAAACTTTTTTCTAAAAATTCTTTGATATGACTAAAATCATAAAAAAGTAAAGGCTGTGGAAACTGAGTGAAAATAATCCCATTAGAGTAATTTAAGAATAAAGTGGCAGAGTTAAAATTCTCTGGAAAGAAACTTAAATGGTTCAAAAAGTCAGAGAAACAATTAGACTTATTAAAGCTACTAAAGGTATACATACACATCAAAAAGGAAGGACACCTGCTAAAGTAAGGAGACTTTGTAGATAATCAATTCAGGCCTTTGAGGGGCTTAAGAGGTGGAACTACAGAACCCCCCACCACTCCCCTGCCCCGCCAAAATAATTAACTCCAAAGTAAAACTGTGAATATAAAGCCACTAGTGTGCAAATGTTAAATGAACTGAAACAGAAACTTTCAAGATATATAATAAAGTGACACACTGTGGCAATGACATATGTGAACGCCTTTACAATATACATCTGTGCAAGACTGCAGTGACACATGCATGGGCAGAAGGTCCACCATAAGGCATTCCTTTCTATTTAGTAAAGATAGTACAAAGAGTCTTCTGTTTGAATGGAGATATAATTACCTCACAAAGTAAGATATGCCAATGTTAACTAATTACAAAGTAGTTGTCAGAAGTTCTGTTCTACTTTTTGGACACAGAGGTTAGTTAGTTCATTCTTCTTCCTTGTTTAAAAACATAACAAATGTGACTTCCTAGTAAATCCCAAAATATTTAATTTCAATGTAAAAGTCTATGGAAAGGTACTATTCCCAGTGAATTTGAAAGGAATAGTTAGCTTAGCTGAGAGGAAAATATTTGATATCTACTTTATTACATAGTATCAAATTAATGATAAGAATTCTTTACAGAATATTTAAAATCAAAACTACAGAATTTAGATTTAGATAATCAAATATAAATATGTCTAAAGCATCTTTCTGAACTACTGTGGATTTGTTTGCGCAGTGTTTTTAGGGTGGCAGGATACCATGTTAAGCAGTGTTTGGTGGTTGAGTGTGTTCCATAGTCCTTTCGAAACTCCCCTATAATCAATCTCACTTCTTCACTAAGGACATGTTAGTTGTAAGAATTTATCTAATCTCAAATGCCTTGGTAAGAGAGCCTAGCTAGCTCAGTTGGTAGAGCATGAGACTTAAAATGTCATGGTAAGAAAGTAAGGTATTAAATCAGGAAATGTGTGTGGTGGCAGTGGGGGCAGTGGGAGGACACCTTTGCACATTTCACACATAGTTTTGGGGATCCAACAGTAACTTTCCTGCCTTACTAAAAGGACATGTTAAGAGTGTTTGGCAGACACAACACAAACATTTAGCATGTATATTTCCAAAGTAGGAAAAATTTTAATGAATAATTTAAAAAGTGTGATTGAAATGTGAAGTGTAGTACTAAATTATGGTTCACTACTAATTTCAGAATACATCTACTATTTGAAAAGTATAATACAGAAAAAATTGTGGCAAAGTGATATGGGTTGATCAGGCATTCATAAGTCACCCACAGGGTTGAGACAAAAATTTGTGTTTTAAAATACAGGTTAAGATTTGGCCCATGTGAACTATAACCAGAAGTACTTTTTCTTTCGAGGTTCATTCGAACCCTTTTAATGATCTTGGTTTGGTTATTAAGACCCTAAACATGTGTACTGTCACAACACAAATTTTGATGACAAAGGTTTTTGAGAACTAGTATGAAAACTACACCTACTCTCCACACATACAGAATGCAGGTACAGTGTTTGGAGGTGATGAAGGAAGAGGGGAGCAGGAGTCTACCTATCTTACCACCACCCAAAATAAGGCTTACATAATGCTTTTGTTGCTGTGGTTGTTTATTTTTATTTGGAGTGCTATAAACAATGCTATGATGGATACAAGAAGCTTACAGAACAGATATAGATATTAAAACTATACAGTTTCCTCAAAAGACAATCTGAAAATCTACAGGAACAAAGAACACCAATGAGTTTTGTATGTTTAAGGAACTTTCTATCATAGGCAACCTTTCACCAGGGTAAAAGTTCACTTAGATGGGGGAAAAAGCATTCAACACCCTCTAACATAAATTTATGTTGTTTATTTAAGTTAGCTTTTAACCAGACTATCTAGTTTAGCTAGGCAAGTGCATGTATTTCTGTGGGGAATCTACTTGGGACTGAGTTTTTAATCAATCTATTTATTTTACTAATCCATCTGAAGTCAGATTTTATGCCTTATTTTCTGAATATCTATAAACAGAAAATTGTTAAGATCAATTTAAAGTCTTTTACTGGGATGTACCTTGTATATAACAGCAACCACATGGAAAACTTCTGTTGCAAACTCAGTTTTTATTATAAGAAGGTTTCTTCTATTAATGGTGTCACATAGGGGATTTATTTCAGGAGGGTCTCTTCTATAGTCAACCAAATCAAGACACTTCAGTGTGTCTGGGTTTATTAGTTTGGGTTACTGGATAAGTAATTTTCTCCTCTATCTGGCAAGTACTTTAAAATAATTTGAAGAATGAAAAAAAGTTACTTATAAAAAGACAAAAATGAGTTAAGATCACATAGGATTTCTTCCCTTTCAATTTAATAATTGTATTGTCAAATTCAGTTATTTTTTTAAGGCTATATGGCCAGCACTAAAAACCTGACAATATTCCTGGTGTTTTTAATCTCTGGAATAAAGGTATGGCAGAAACATGGCTAGTGTCTGACACCAAACAAAAAAGACTAGTTCTTCATGGCCCAAAAGGTGATCTGTTTCAGTATTTACACTGATGACCATATATGACTTGCTCTAATCAATGGAAATGCTTAGATATTTTGAGAAAACTAAAACATAAAACCAAAACCCAAAACCAAACAGAGGAAAACAAAACCAAAGGTAAACCACATCAAATAAAAGCAAACCTTCTAAACATGGCAGCTATTTTAACTAGCAAAATGTGTATGCATGATACACAGCTTTACTGAAGTATATAACAAACTGCATATATTTAAAATATATAATTAATAAATTTTGATATATGTATTTGGCTACAAAACCATCATCAAATCAAGATAAGTGTATGCAGTTAATGGAAAACAGGAACACTGTATGTTATATAAATTGTAGCATACAGTATAAATAGTATACTCATATATTAAACCAACTGTCAAAATTAAATAAAATGGCATAAAATCACAACTTATTTTGATAAACGTTCATAAAGATTTTTAAAAGCACAATGACTTCAGACAAATCAAGGAGGGTGGCAGTAGCTAAAAATTCATTGGTTGAAATATTTTAACATATATTTCTTTCTGAAGAAAAAAATCACACGCAATTAACTATTTAGATATGGAAAGAAAAATAAAAATAAGCACTAGGTCAGGTAGCATTTTAGCTGCAATTTATTCACAGCATTAACTGGCAGGGCAGTCTTACTCCATAAAGCAGTTCCTAAGACTATGTAATATAAATGCAAGTTTAAAAAAGTAGTAACTGAATTAAGCATCAGAAATTTGACCAATTTAACCAAATTGAGTAGTGTAACATTTAAAATCCTTTTCTTTTTGTATAAAGTTTGTGTATACTCATGCTATGCTATGTATAAACTATACTACAGTTCCTAAACTTATACCAAAATTCCTAGACACATTTCAAACTTGCATATAAATTAGTCACACATTTTAACTCAGTAAGATCAAAAGTTAAGTTTAAAATTATACTGTTTATAAATTGTTAAAAATCTTAAGTTTCTGTGGAGTTTCAAAATATCCCTTTGGCTTAATTTTTCTCTAAAAGTCTTACCTCTGGTTCTCTGAAGGACTGATTATTCACATCTAGGACTCGTATAGTCCTTTTAATAGGTAGGAGACCTCCAATCTCATCATGCGCCACCATGCTTCACCAAGAATCCCTTAAAATCTTTAGAGTTAATCCACATCCAAGTCAGCCTCTATAACCAAGCACGGCACAGGCACACAGACTTTTCTTCTTGAGTGCTCAGCCACCCTTGGCAGCCATTTGCCCATGCCTCTTCCTTGTGGTGGAACTAACTGCCTCTGGGAGCCGCAGTGAAAAAGCACACAGACCTCAAGGCTCTGTGGGCGGGGCCAACTTCGGACCAGGCTCCAGTGGGCGGGCACCTAATGGACACGTGACTCCAGCTAACTGACAGCTAGGCACACCTAGGCTTCTCAGTTTTCGCTGTGCCAGAGGAAGCTCTTTAGAGGTTTGGAGTATCTACAGTAAGACCAGAAGGGAAAAGGAAACTAGATAAATGTAAAGTTTTTCCTGATTTAAAAGCATCCCCTAAGGGAAACTAATTGCTTATCTAGGTTACCTACTTTAGTACTCAGCCACAGGCAGGAATACCTTTTCCATAAAACCCTATTACCTAGGAAGAAATTTAGTATGGACAACTTGACAACTTTAAGAAAACTGTAATTCAGAGTTAAATAAGTGAATATACTAAAGAAAAGTCTAATTATTCAGGGGCCTTGCCTTTATTTTACATGAGTACCAGCATACACACAATTCTAAAGGTATCTAAGTCTTCAGAAACTGGTTCACACCATTTTTTTCTTAAGACTAGCCGAGTAAGTACAAAAGACACACTTCAGGTCACTCTGTTTCTAAAGTAAATGCAAAGTATAATTGGGTTACCTCAGAGTGTAAAGTTCAGTATTTCTTAGACTTAAAGGCAGTTACTTCTTCTGTTTTAAAATTTTGATATCTGTGTAACAGAAGTTTTATAACAAATACATAAAAGGTGATATCTGTTCTAAAAATGTCTAACATAGTCCTTTTCTATTCTGTATTAACCTTGATATAGTCCTAACGGGGTCAAAGGAAATCTTTAAAAGTCTTGCATTTTACAATTGAAGAACTGAGGTTCAGAGGTGAAATGACCTGCTCAAGGTCTCCAAATTTCTAGTATAAACCCTTTCCCCTATGAAAAAACACTGCTTCTGTTGGTTTGGTAGGCCTGCTATGAAGCAGATTTTCTTCTTTAATATATAAAGTACTGTATTGTATTTTGAAAGGTAGGATTTTTATCCTAACTGTATATACTACTATGAATGATATAATGCTGGTAATCTGCAAAAACATTTCTATTCTTAGGATTTATTAGGAACAGAAAAATCTACCATGTAGAAGGCACTATTTTAGATATTGAGGGTGATACAAAAAAAATAGGTTTCATATTTGCTCCTAAAGTACTAATAGACCATTGTATAAAGGTAGGTCACAAGAAAAGACAACCAGTACAAGACAGCTTTTGAAAATTCCAAAATAAGCTATACAGCTTGTAAGAGCTATAGGAGTTCAGAAGCAGAAACCACTTCTGGTAGTTTTCTGAGCTGAGATGAGGGAAGACACTAGGGAAGAGGCTTTGAGATGTTATTTCATGCCTTGAAGGCCATGTTATGTTTTTCATAAGTTTGGGCAAGGAAAAGTACAAGCCTTTCTCAAAGTAACATGAGGGTGTGAACTTAATGTGAGGTCACAGGCTGTTGGTAAAGACAGAGAAGCAGAGGATTTTATTGAGCAGATGTAAGAGATAAATGAAAGTTATGTTGTAAGGTGGTGTTCAAGATGGTTTTAAAAATGACTGGACATATAATGCAAAAGTCAGTCAGACATCAAAAGCTCTGTGTAAGGTAGGAAAAGAATATATATGCAAAAGACAACCTATGGGAGAAGTCAAAGATGCTTATGATTTATTTTCAAGTTAGAAGGGATAACTGTTAATGTAAATAAAGAAATATAGAGGAATTAAGCTTTGAAAGAAAATTCTGAGTTTCATTTCAGATGAGTCTGAGGTGGTGGCAGAACATGCAAATGAAAATACTGAACTAGTACTTGGAAAGGCTTGGCAAGGATATGGAAGATGCCAGAGGGTAGATTTAGACTGGGAAGACAGATACACAGATCAGAGTTAAGCTTTGGGAGTGAATGAAATGCCTGAGAGAGAATATCTGGATGAAAAGAACAGAGGTCTAAGGATTTAACTTTGGAGAAATGCTAAGGGAAAAAGAATTTTGCAAAGGAACAGTCAGAAGCAAAGAAACAAAGCAAGATGCCAAAGGGAGAAAAAGTGTTAGTTACAGCAAAAAGGCTGAGAAGAATAAGATTCACGGATTTAGTAATTTTAAGTTTAATGAGGACAACTCAAGTGTGCTAATTCAGTGGAATAAAGACAAAGGATTACACAGGTTGAAGAGAGTGTAGAGCAAAGAGTGGCACAGACTATTTATAATGACAAATAATCTACAAAAAACAATTTACTAAGGTTTGCAGGACAATGTTATTTCTTGCAGGAAGAGCCAACGCTACCCTTCTATAAACACCAATGTGTTCTGTATTGGTGTTAATAATTCGTCTTTCTGCATTGACTTTTTTTTATGCTTCATAAAGTAATGGTGATTGGTGATATTTCATCATCTATCCTTTATTACCTGGTCACACATGGGCAATGTGATGTGGTTTGCCATAAAAGTGCTTGACTGTTTGTAGAAGAGAGTTCTACACACTATTAAAGTGGGATCACCTTAGAGATCATGGAATCCAATTCCCTGATTTTACAGGTAAGAACAATGATCTGTCTAAACCACAGGTGGCAAACACAAGGCCTGTGGGCCAAATCCGGCACTCCGCCTTGTTTTTTTAAATTTTATTTCAATCGTTGTTCAAGTACAGTTTTCTGTCCTTTACTCCCATCCCAGCCCACCCACCCCTCCCTCCTCACCTCCCTCCCATTTCCAACCCCCTAGTTTTTGTCCCTGTGTCTTTATACTTGTTCCTGTAAACCCTTCCCCTTTTTCCCTGAAATTCCCCCCCATCTCTCCTCCAGTCACTGTCAGCCTGTTCTCTATTTCAGTGTCTTAGGTTATATTTTGCTTGTTTCTTTGTTTTGTTGTTTAGGTTCCTTTTAAAGGTGAGATCATATGGTATTTGTCTTTCACTGCCTGGCTTATTTCGCTTAGCATAATGCTTTCCAGTTCCATTCATGCTGTCGCAAAAGGTAAGAGCTCCTTCTTTCTTTCTGCTGCACAGAATTCCACTGTGTAAATGTACCTCTGCCTTGTTTTATCCTGCCCCAGCACCTTGTTTCTACCCGGCGGCAGCACTGAGCTCCTTGACCTTAGTTAAGGAGTAGTTACATTTATACAATCTTAAAATTACATTTGGCCTTTTGGAGGCAACCTCAAGGCTGATGTGGCCCCCAGTGAAAATGAGTTTGACACCCCTGGCCTAAACTCTCATAGGTAGTAAGAGTGGACTAGAACCCAGTAGTCTAGTTCAGTTAGTTTAATCTGTTAAAAAATTGTGGAAGTAAGGCCAACAGTTTATGACCACTCAGGTTCATAAGGGAATAGACAGCTATGTACAGTGAGAGGAACGAAGCTTCTAGGGCATTCTCATGGGTCTCCCGATGTCTTTCTCCAAACTATGTTTTTCTATTCAGTTCTGAGACAGGTAAGGCCAATGAGGGGAAGGGATATCTGTTATTTGTCTCTTTTAGTTGAGGACTCACAAGGTAAAGGTAGAAGTCTTTAAAAAAGCCTACAGGGCCAAATAGGGTCTAATGGTGATAGTCACAGAACAAAAATCCCTGTTCACCAACCCTAAAATCAGCTTCATCTGGAATGTTCAGGTTTATGGACCAAATATAATTTAGACAATGGTATATAGAACCTAAAGAAGCAACAATGAACATGGGAAGTTCAATTAGTACTCTGAGTGATGAACCTGAGAGAATCTTGACTCTAACAGTACTCCTTACAAATCAGAGGGCTGCAAAAGTCCTCTGAGATTATTTACTCATTCTCTTCAGTTTTCTTAGGAGGAAATTGAAGGACATCTGTGAAAAAGGAAAGGGAAATTCTGAGTTCTTACTCTGTGCTAGGCACTTTATGCATGTTATTTACCCAGCTTTATAAAATATGTATTATCTCCATTTCACAGATGACAAAACTAGACTCAGAAAATTAAAAATGTTGCACGATTAATCATTCTCTGGATAGGTTGGACTGTGGTCTGTTCAACTCCTATTAGAACATAGCTTCCAAAGAAATCACTACATGTAACATCCTTAGTACATGTTGGATGCATGCTCAGTGCTCAGTCAGTGGTCACTGTCATGCTGTGAGTCAGGGGTAGAGCTAGGTTTAAACCTCGGTCTCCTAATCTCAGGCCAGTGTTTGCTGAATAACTACGGGCATTTCACAGAGAAGAAAACACACCAGAAGTTGATCAATTACTTGCCTTGTAGCCTTTTTATATCAAGGCAGCTAAGTAAAAAGATAAAATACTTCCAGCTAAGTTTCAGAAAAGATCCTATTTCAATTGATGATTTATTTAATATTATTAATAGCAACTATTTATAACTTTCTACAAATGACATAATTGAAGTATAGATTGGTTAAGTGTCTTCTATGTGTGTAGAAAATCTAGAATTTACAGACTTAAGACAACTGAGTTATCTAAAAATAATGCAGCTTTGTAAAAAAAAATCACGTTTTTGGTAAAGTTACTGGTTTCCAAAGACTAGGCTGTTATAGCCTCTATTCTACTTTTTATGGGGCTTTCAATGTTTTATTTCCTAAAAAATGAATAAAGCAAGGAGAAAGATTACATTGTTTTCCTTCTCCATAGAAAAAGGACTGTTAAGCTACAATGACCTTTTTCTTCATTTGATATGAAATAAAAATTCTAAAATTTAGAAATAAATTAGAGCTGAAAATCATCTTTAGTTTTTTAGTCTAGATATTGTGTTTTTATTTACCTTTTGTCTGGAACAATAACAAGTAATTAGAAATTAGGCTAGGAAAGCCATTTTGGGTAGAGAAAAACTAAATCTAAGCTCTCTGCTGCCCTCTACAAGTAATAATGTGAAATGCATTTGCCAGTCTACTTTTTTCAACTTGGTAATTATTTGCAAGATCTTACATAGAGGAAAACATAAACAATCTTTTAATCTGTACAGAAATATGAATGACAGTAAAATTCATATTCTCAGTATTGTGTAGCTCTCATGTTTCATATTACTAACATAAACACATATTTAAAAATCATACAAGTGTATAAAAATTTTCTAAATACAAGAAAACTATATGCCACTTTAGAACTCTAAAGAGTTCAAGATATAAATAACCAGTATGTATCTCACTAAAAATAGGTTAAAAATAGAATTTTAAATGTTTTTTTGAGAGATTTTATTTAATTTCAGAGAAAGGGGGAGGGAGAGAGAAAAAGAGGGAAAGAAACATTGATGGGCTAGAGAAACATCCATCAGTGATCTGTTGCCTCTTGCACGCCTCCAGCCAGGGACCTGGCCCACATCCCAGGCATGTGCCTCGACTGGGAATGGAACCAGCTACCTCCCAGTCTGCCGGATGACACCCAACCCACTGAGCCATGCCAGCCAGGTCAGAATTTCAAAGTTTACTAAAAAAGAAGCACTAACTGAAATATTAACAAAATAGAACTTCAGAAAAACTAGAGTTCCAAACTATCTAGTAATGAGTTAAAACAACAACAAAGAAGTTAGTAATGAAGTTACATGTGGATTTGAGTTTTTTAAAATCATTGGATTAAAAATTTGAATGTGTCTGCAAGTTTTACTAAGAATTTGGTTTTGGAAAAGATCAATTCAGATCAATTAAATACTACTAGAAAGACTATAAAAAGAATAGCTGACAGGCTAAGAAGTTTGGTATTACTGAAATCATGATTCTTTTTGCAATAATACAAACAGTAAAGAAAATGGGGAATTGGTGCTGTTAGTGGTAACTTTTTATTTCAAGTACACAGGACAACAAATCATTCCCAGTATAATGTAAGATCACTTCTGTTCCTGTAACAAGATTTTGAGTGGGATTTTCCCCTGCAACACAGCTAAGGCCCGTGCCCAACCTCTTATTTTCTCAGCCCACTTTTAACTTGAGTTGTTGATGTTCCCCCAACAAACAGCTCCACGACAGCACCTTGCCTCAGCTGCACCATGTACCTCTTGCTTTTCATCCTGGGCTTCTTGGAAGCCAGTGTGGCGTGTAGCGTGACTATTGCAGCACAGGAACTGATGGATAAAAACTCCCCCTTCAGTTCTTTGAGAAAACAATTCTGCAGTATATTTCACACAGCTCTACAGAAGGTCCCAGCAAGATCAATCCTCAGTTGTCTACAGTGTTGATCAGCTTAGTTATAGACACTTGCATAAGTTCAGGCTCTGATTTCTGGAGGGAATCCTGGCTAAGACACTGACATTGAGACTGACCCTAGAGATTATACACACAGGATGGGATTGTGGAACTGGGTCACTCATTGGTAAAATGATGATAAAGGCTATAAGTGTGGATTCGGTATAGATGGAGCAGTGAAGTAATGGTTTATGTAGCAGTGGTGACAAATGAACAACACAGAGGCAATAGTAATCATATAGGTTGAAGAGCTGGCTGGCTTTTGTTAATTGCTTTAGAAGCCTTGAAAAAGCAGCTGGTAACCTTTATAATGTTCTCAGAGTTATTATGACCAGAAGGCCAAGTGGAAGCCCCTAAAATTTCACCTTCTACACCTGGACCAAGATAATAAATAGAAGCACAACTACATACCAAGAGAAAATAGGGATAGCCATCAAAGTTACAGTAGGCAAGAGTGGTAGTCTCCACTGTGTCTCTATTCAATTAATCTTTGTGCCTTCTACAATGAGAGGGACTGTGTTGGCTAACAGTAGACTACTGTAAACTTAACTAAAACTTTAATCTCAGCTGTTACGCAAGATGTAGAACCTTTACTGGAACAGATCAACACATCCTCTAGCATTTGGTAGATGGCTACTAATCTAGCTGGGTTCTTTTCAATTGCCATTAGTAAAGAGGACCAAAAGTAGTTAGCTTTCATGTGGGAAGGACAGCAGTCTGTATTTCATGAACTGAGGCTGTTAATTTTTCTGTTTTCTGCTATTGAGTATCCACATGAGCCTTGATATCCACAGAATATCATGGTAGTCTAATATACTGATGACATCACACTAACAGGGCTTGGTGAACAGAAAATGGCAAGGATTCTGGACACCATAGGGAGTCAAATACATGCCTAGAAAATTCAGGGGCTGCAGTATTAGAAAAGTTTTAATAGATCCGATAAGCTGAGGCCAATGGCCTGGGATTTCCCTCCAAAGTAAAGAACAAATTATTGCACTTCGTATCCCCCACTAAGGAAGGAACATAGCATTACGCAGAACTCCTGCTGGAGGGTGCCTATACTGTATTGGGAAATTCTGCTCTGACCCATTAACAGGGTAATCTGAAACACTGACAGTTCTGAGTGGGATCCGAAGCAAGAGAAGTCTGTAGCAGGTCCAGGCTATGGTGCAAGCTGCCCTGCTACTCGGACCATGTGACCCAGCATTCTGATCAAGCTTGAGGTACCTAGGGTAGACAAGGATGTTGTGTAATGTCTCTGTCAAGGCCTGGAAAGGGATTTCAATGCTGATCCCTAGGGTTCTCAAGGTAGGCTATGCTTTCCAAGGCAGGACACCACCTACTGTTTGAACAGCAGTGCCTGGTGTGCTAGCCGCCCTAGTAAAGACTGTTTCCTATAGTCCTTTGACCAGATTTACCATTCTGTTGGTTCATTCATTAATACATTAAATCTTTGACAGGTCTTCACTTTTAAAGAAAAAAAAAAAGCAGATAGAGCAACTAGCATAGCAAAACAGAAAACCTAGTCTACAACAAAACGAAGAGACAATGTTTCCATCAAAACCTTTTATTGTCAGATAGTGAGTGACTAACGAAACAGTTATGACATTCACAAGGTATTAGTCTTTGTGCATTAAGAAAGAAAGGTAAGGAAAATGGGCTTCTCTGATGGCCCTGATTCTAGGGGAACAGCCACAATGGCATGCTAGTCTTAGAACAATAGTCTAATGTGGGAAGGGCTCTAAGGATCAAATTCTTAGGTTTAGGGCAGGCACACTGACATCCATGCAAGGAGTTTACAGGTGCTGAATCAATATGGGACATATAAATTCTTGAAACTAACACTGCTTGGAGAAAAACTGCTAAGAGTAGAATGCAAATTGAGCAGAACAGGGCAATAGCAGCAAAGACAAGAAAAAGTTCAGATAAAAAGAAAGGGAGCAGAAAAGAAAGATCTTGGAAAGGATGAGGATGGTTTTTTTTAAAAAATTTTTTATTTTAGATTATTCAGTACAGTTTCTATCCTTTATTCCCATTCCAGCCCACCCACCCATCCCTCCCATTTCCAACCCCCCCTAGTTTTGTCCATGTGTCCTCTATATTTGTTCCTGTCAACCCTTCCTTTCTCCCCTGAAATTCCCTCCCCTCTCCCCTCTGGGCCCTGACAACCTGTCCTCTATTTCAGTGTCTTTTGTTATATTTTACTTGTTTCTTTGTTTTGTTGTCTAGGTTCCTGTTAAAGGCAAGATCATATGGTATTTGTCTTTCAATGCCTGGTTTATTTCGCTTAGCATAATGCTTAAAAATCACTTTGTGAGCCCTGGCTGGTGTTCAGTAGATTGAGCACCTGTCTGGGAACCAAAGGCTTATGGGTTCGATTCTCAGTCAAGGGCACATGCCTGGGCTGGGGGCCAGATCCCCAGTCGGGGGCACATGAGAGGCAACCACACATTGATGTTTCTCGCCCTCTCTTTCTCCCTCCTTTCCCGTCTTTCTAAAAATAAATAAATAAAATCTTTAAAAAGTAAAATAAAATCACTTTTTAAAACAACAGAAGTGGGAGCTCTAGAGTTATAAAGCTGAAAACAGGCTATCTTCACCTAAAAATGCAGGAAAACTCACTGCTATTAAAAAGTGAGAAACAGAAAAGAATCATGAACCTCCTTTCAAACTATTATAAGAAAACAGAAAATGTGGAGTAGAATAATGTCTCCATAGCATAAAATAAGCACCTTATAGAAGCTATGAAAGAACATAAAATTTAGAAATTAGGTGAATGGAGAAAGGACAATTTAAAATAAGGTGATAGAACCAAGAAAGAATTAAAAAAATTTCAGAATTAAAAAAACAATGATTAATGCATTAAGATAAAAATGAGACAAAAAGGAAGATGAGCTTTAAAAACATCCAACATAAATATAAAAAACAGAGAGGGAAGACAAAACAATAGAAACAATGCCTTAAACTATAATTTAAAAAAGTTATAAAATAACTTGAAATGACCTATTTATTATAAATTTTTAACAATGGCCCTTTATGCCAGAGACAATGGAGTGACATATTTAATAAATTCAAGTAAAGAAATTGTGAGGCATGGATCTCATATCCATCCAAACTAACCTTCAAGTAACCTGCAAACAAACTGATATGCACACTCAATTACTCAGGGAATATGGTTCCCATGAACATTTCCTCTGAATTCACTCAATTCTGGAACAGCGGTCAGCAGACTTTTCTGTAAAAGCCGAAACAGTAAATATTTTAGTCTTTGCAGGTCATATAGTCTCTGTCACAACTACTCAACTTTTGTCCTTGTAGTGCTTTTAAAAGCAGCAATAAATTATATGTAAATAAGTGAGCAAGCAGGTCAGATATGCCTCCTGGGCCACAGTTTCCTGACCCCTGTACTAGAGAATGAGCTTCAGAAAACCAAAGACCTAGGAAGGTAGTGACATAAGGACTGGTGCTGAGCGCTAAATATATGTATTTGTTTACTTGTAGAACTAAAACTAAATGATGGTTATAGGGTACACAGCACAGCTTGTAATGGCTAGTGCTCTGACCCTTTAGGCACAGCAAAACTATTTTAAAAAATGGAGAATGGTGTGCACATGAAAGGTTAAGTAAGAACTTACTACTTTGAATGTATTAATTTAGAATAATGATACTACTTCAATCAGAGAAGAAGGAGAAGATGTGCTAGTTAATTAAAATAATTCTGAGAGGAATGAGCCAATTTACAATTACCAACAGGAGGAAACTGAAGGCATAATATAAAGATAATCAACAGAATGAAAATATCAATTTTCTTAAATATCAAAAGATAAATCAAAGCAAAAACACAAATAAAACAGAAAAGGAGAGAACAAAATAGAACAGATAATGAAAGAGAACATGCTTTAGTTTATACAAGACAGTGGGATATATAGATATATATGCAACTGCTTATATTTTTAAAAAGTGGAGGATAAACCATAAAACTTAAAAAAAGATTTTGCATAGAGGAAAGGAGTAGGGTACAAGAACCAAGGATAGAGAGTGAGAGAAGATGGCGGCGTGGTAGGATGCAGCGGATTCTGCTCTCCCACAACCAGGGAAAAAAAATCTGAGTCATTTTACGTAGGTACAGAGCAAAGAGCCAACATTATCACGCCATAAATGAAAATAGGAGATCGCAAAT
>CM052538.1:67304074-67344344 GCA_028533065.1 Trachops cirrhosus
GGAAAAGGTACAGAGAATAAGTAGTATAGATGGTAGGTAGAAAATAGACAGGGGGAGGGAAAGAATAATATGGGAAATGTAGAAGCCAAAGAACTTATGACACATGGACATGAACTAAAGGGGGGAATGTGGGTGGGAGAGGGTGTGCAGGGTGGACGGGAATGAAGGGGGGTAATGGAACAATTGTAATAGCATAATCAATAAAATGTATTAAAAAATAAAAAAAATAAAACTAAGGAAGCAGCCTCCCTATACTAAAATGATTAGTAAGAGAAAGTAATTCATTCCTTATATCTTATATTTTTCCAACCACAAAACAAGCTGTTAAAATTATATATATATAAATAACTTCATGCTTTATAATATAGTCTCTTAACTTTAATACTGGTGGGAATAAAAGAAAGGACTGCATAGAGTTAAAGATGAATAGGTCTAGTACTTTTCAAAACACATTTTATATTTAACTGAAATAATTTCTTTTAGAGTGTTAGCAGAAAAGAATTAAATTGGGTTGCCAAAGATGTTGAGAGAAGTAGGTAACTGAGCTGCACACCAGATTGAAAGACAACCCAGAAATTAATTATAATGTCTTAAAAAAAAAAAAAAACACGAAAAACCAAACAGGCATTTACTCACCAAAGTGAAGTCCCAATGGGGGCCAGGTGTTAAAAATGTGAAGGAACTACCTCTCCTAAGGGAATATCTGTTAATAGAAATTAAAGCAATAAATACATTGAGAGTAATGTCAATAAAATAAAGCAGTGGACAGATAAAACATTTTTTCTTCAGTTTCAAAACTGTCTAAAGTAGCCTTACAGCCATTCAATCATAGCAATAATAGGGAGAGTATGCAAAAAAAAATCAGGGTACAGGTTCTAGTCACTTTTAGAAGCTTTATAAAGGTGACAGAGCCTTTATAATATTAGTGGATAGATTAAGAGTATCTTAAAAAAAGTAATTCACCAAGCCAAGCAGAGTTTATTTTAGGAACATATACATGGTTCAATTATGCGAAATCTCTTTATATATTACACTAATAAGTTAAATAAAAACAGTAAATGATGCAAAAAATTATTTGATAAAATTTAACATTCATGCCTAATATTTTAAAAACTAGAATAAAAGGGTATTCTTAACATAATAAAAAAACCCTAGATGTAGTTAATTTGCATTTCACATTAAATCTCTTTCATTACTAATTTTTAAAAAATTATGATTTAATAAACCATCAAGTAAGATTAAAATTTCACTAGGATTTTGTTCTTTATTATTGTGACATATTTTTACTTCTGTGTCATCTATCCATTCAATGTAAAGAGGATCCTTATGACAAACACCTGTCTTCACCTTTATAAAATATAAACTTCTGTTTATAAAACATGGAAAAAATCATTAGAATAGCACAGAAAAAAACAGTTTATAAACTATACTTACTGCTAATTGCTTCAGATGAAAGTATAGTTCGTTTTTTCTTCTTTGTGGAAATAAATAAAGATGAAGCAAATGAGAAAAAAAAGGCTATTTATTCAGAGCTTGCTATAGCAAAAGAATCAGCCACTATCACCTCTGTTCAGGCAAACTCACAAGCAGGCTGAGGGAAACCTTTATAGTAGAAAAGAGGGAGTTGCAAACGTGTCTTGATTGGAAGCTGTTGGCAGGCTAACTAGGAACAGGGAATCTTATTGTGATTGACTGGGGTGCAATTGGCTTGCTCTGGTTGGTTCTAACTCAGAAGGGAGGACAAAAATGAGGGAAGCCAGCAGTTACTGATCAAGTCTGGTCATCTGGGGCCAAATGTTACTCTTTAGCTTTCTGGATTATCAGTCCATTGTTCGTTTGTATAGTCCATACCTCACCCTTGATCCTCAAGGTCTTTGTTCACTGTAAATTACAGAAACACCACAAATGGAAGTTTTATCCTACAATAATTTATAAATTTAAATCAAACACAAGGGCTCCTGTAGTTTTTGAAGCTAAATAAAAAGCAGAATTTTGTTTATATTTTGATAAGAAACACAAGGGAAAGGGGCTACAGGAGAAAGAGGATGTCAAAACAGCTTCACAGAAGAATTAATAATTAAGCAATACAAAAGCTGCATCAAAAAACCCCCCAGTAATTAACAAAGCATAGAAGAGCCAGGAAGGCTCTTTGGGCAAAGGTAAGGTACATGTTAAGGAGTGAAATGAATTAAGTGCAGGAAACTCCAAGTAGTTCCTTGTTTCATAATCAAAAGAAATAAGGGCTAGATCATAATGAAAGGCCTTACATATAATCCTTAAAGAGTATAAGCTTGATATCAAAAATGTATGGCAGCTATTAGGTATTGAATTCTAAGTAAGGAGAACAAAGGATTGGAAGAAGGCAAGACAGACTGGTCATGAAGACCAGTTAGGAAGAAGCTCCAATACTGCTTATAATAGATGGTATAGGGATGAGTATTGCAATAGCAGCAAGATTTGAGAAAAGACGCAGATTAGAAAGAGGGTATGATGACAAAGTTGGTAGATTTTTCCTTTTTCTTGCTATGCCTGTTCAGTTACTTCCAAGGTTCTTCACGTAGGGAAGTATGATGCCACTAACAAAAATTAGAAATAAATGCAGAAAGGTCCTAAGGTATTTAAAGCAAATTATTTCATAAATAAGTATTTGAGAAAGATTTGTTTAGTAACAAAAATTCAACCAGGTAAATTTTAAATATCTAACTTGCTTTATTGAACTATTAATGAGTCAGGCAGCATCCCATCTAGCAAATAGAAAGAACTCCAGGAGTGCTGAGTGAAATAGTTTTTAAAGACAGAAAGGGGCGGGCGGTGGGGGAGGGACTGACAACATTATTAGTGAAGAATACATTGTTTCAGGCAAGGCTACACTCCTGATCTGAATGGAAGAGGCCTATCAGCAGATTATCTCACTAGTGCTAACCAGATATTCCATATGGACTAGTTAAAGGTTACATTCCTGGGAAGTTGAAACTGCAGTAAGCTTAAGTAATAAATCTTGGTTCCCTGAGGTGGGGGTTGGCACAAATGACTCCATTTTAAGCCTGTTGTTTCTCTTTAACAAATTAAAAAACATAGTAAACCTCTTATTACTCTCAGAGTCCAATTTTTTTGAGGGGCCTCTTTAGTGGAACAAAATAACTTAAAATATGATTTTGCTACTGCAAAAAACTCAACAATGAATCAGAAAGCAGTATGATTTTTGATAAAACACTGGAATAAGGTTTTTAAGTTAAATAAAAAAGAATATCTGAAATACATTATAATTCATGTAACTAAACAATACATAGGTATACTATTATAAACAAATGCTACAAGATTTTAAGAAAAACAGGACCTTCACACCATAACTCTATAGATCACACTTTTAACAAAATACTACTCCAGCTAAGTGCTATCATATACCACATGGTTAAATACAGTCTTCAGTGAGGACTAAGCTGAGAAGCAGCAATTATGATTTCTTAGATTATTTTTAACCTAATAGAAATATTTATTCCAAGTAGTAATCATAGTGGCACTTAAAATATTCAATAAACACTGACTTTCGGGTATAAGAAAGTGTTAAGGAGAACACAAAACCAAAGCTATTATTTCTTTATTCCATAGAATTAAGCATACTGACTTTAGAATAAATTTGGTGTCTGAAAGCTGGAAAGAAAAATAGTTCTTAGGAATTTTAAACAGGGAAACAAACTGGAAAAATATTTCCAATTGGATGGCAAGATTCTTTCCAGCACTAGCTATACTCAGCTTTACAGTAATGCTATTTTTTCCCATTTCAGTAACAAGTACTTATTTATTTTGAATACCCATGGAAAAAAGTAACCCCCAAAACAAATTGTGCCCAAAAAGCATGTGAGACAATGCCAACTTTCAAAAATCTTGGAAAGACACAGTCATTTTTCACAGGGGTCAGACTCAAAATGTAACAGCTATTTTAAATCCTTGTGGGAAAATTTTTTTGATTTCATAAAGCATTAAGATAACTACCCTTTCTAGAAGATACACAATACAGTCTATTTAGAGGGAAGTTTCAAGGATAAAATATGTGATGGTCCTTGATCTTTTTAAGAATTTTTGTCCAATCTCCTTTTTTATACATCCAAATAATTATAACATTTAAGGCATAAAATAAATAATGCATGAGAGAACTAGCCTGGTATACAAAACTGTGTTTCCTATTAACCCCACTGTGATTATTCCTTGGACTCATACTTCCTTTTGCATTATTTGGTATGTTTTCAAATGATGTATATTATTTTTGCACTAAGACAGTTTTAGTCTAAATAAAGCATAACTGCAATGGTAAAGTTGATGTTCAAAAAGAGAATCATCCTGCTAATTCATCCTTAAGTCAAATTATATTTCCAGATTCATCCCCTTGAATGGTGGCTTAAGAGATCCCCTTGATCTCTCCCCTTTAAGTTTTAACAATTTAAACAGCTATAACTCAAAAAAGGGTTCCCTGCTCAACACACAAGCACATCTGAGAGATCCATGCATTGAAACATCTAAAGGTGGGAAAGTGGGAGCTAAAGGGAGAGGCAACAAGGAAGACAAGCTGAGACAAGCTGTGGATGCAGCCCAGCAGCAGAGCTCAGGGTTCAGCCTGGAGAGGGAAGGAATCAGGCTGAAGCTGGTGCTCCCTTCAGCAGAGAAGAGCAAAAAGATTTGGTGGGCATTCCTGCAGGAACCAGTAGCACAAGCTGTAGGTGGGCCTAGAGACCTGGGAGGGACACAGCACCAGAGGTGCAGCTGCTATTGTTGGGTGGTTGGCATTTCAAGTAGAGTAAGAAAGCCATGGAGCCCACAGCTTGCCTCCCTTTGCCCTTGGTGTCTGACTGTAGAGCACATTATCTGCAAACCCAAGAACTGGTACTATGGAATTGCTTTTTACCCTGAGCAAAGGGTTCATTTTGTGACCAATTCTGGGGTGGGGGTGCAGGGAGACCCTGTAGAGGTCAGAGGTCACCATTATGAGGAAAGCAAAACAACAAAGAAACTGGCCAGTTCACACAGCCCACTCCACTCCCATGCATTGTAGTTACACTGTCAGCAAATCTGGCTGAGATTTCATAGAACTAAAAAAACAAAAACAAAAACAAACAAAAAAACCCCCAAAGCACAAAACCTGTGATTCAACACCACCTACTGGATAATAAGAGAAAGATTTACTTGTATTAATCTGCGAGCAAAACGCCACTTAGACATAGACAGATGCCTCGATAGCGAACGAATCCATCAAATACAACGAATAACCAAGGTAGTGAGGAAGCTCAGAAAGAAAATAAAAACTCTCCAGCAAACAAACTTAAAGACATGGAAATAAGTGATATAAATGACAGAGAATTCAAGATTGCAGTTCTGAAAATACTCAACGAGATGTGAGAAAATAGACAGGCAATTTAATGCACTCAGAAAACAAATCAACAAACAAAACGTGTACTTTCCCAAGACACTGAACTTTAAAAAAGAAACAAACAGAAATTCTGGAGATATAAAACTCAATAAAAGAGATCAAGAATGAGTTAGCAAACATTAAGAACTAGAACAGACCAGATGGAGGAAAAGATTAGTGACATTGAACATGAAAACCTAGGAATGATGCAGAGGGAAGAGAGAGACTTGAGCATACAGAAATAAAATGAAAGAACTTTATGAGGTCTATCTGACTTCATCAGAAAAAGCAATGTAAGAATGACAGGCGTACCAGAAGAAGAGAGGGAGAAGGGAATGGAGAACCTATTCCAACAAATAGTTGATAAGAACTTCCCAAACCTATGGAAATAACTAGATTCTCAAATCCAAGAAGCAAAAAGAACACCTACTTACCTCAATCCAAAGATGCCTTGTCCAAGGCACATTTTATTAAAACCAAAAAACTGTTGACAAAGAAAGAATTCCCACAGCAGCCAAGGAAAAGAAGAAAAAGTAACCTATACCAGAAAGCCCATTAGGTTATCACTGGACTTCTCTGCTGAACTCTACAAGCCATAAGAGAATGGAACCAAATATTCCAACTACTAAGAGAGAGAAATGACCAGCTAAGAATAACATATACAGCAAAGTTATCCTTTAAATATGAAGGAGAAATAAAGACTTTCCAGACACATAGAAGCTGAGGGAATTTATCACCACAAGGCCTTCATTGCAGGAAATACTCAAGTGGGTCATTCTACCTGAAACAAAAAACAAAAGGTCACAAAATACAAGTAAGGTCACCAACAGACTTATAGCATAAACAGGAATGATTTGTGACAACAAAAACATAGAAGGGGAGGGGATAAAGGCCTGAATTTGAAAAGGAAGCTAGAGATTAGATGCATTCAGAAGAAAAAGGTCTAATATATATTCATATATATGTTTATTTTTCATAAACATAATGGTAACCACAAACAAAAAACCCAACATGAGACACATAGCTTAAAAAAAAAAAAACAAAAACAGAAACACAAAGGGAAAGAGCCAATGGAGGCACAGAGCTACCAGAAAACAAAAAGATAAAATGGCCATAGGAAATCTTCATACATCAGTAATTACCCTAAATGTAAATGAACTTAACTCACCAATAAAGAGGCACAGAATAGCAGTCTAGATAAAAAACAAAACCCAATCATATGCTGCCTTCAGGAACTACATCTAAGCTACAAAGACAAAGTTAGACTCAGAGTGGAAAATGATTCTCCAAGCAAATAACCACCACAGAAAGACAGGTAGCCATACTTACATCTGACAAAAGAGATTTCAGATAACAAAGGCAACTAGAGACAAAGATGGACATTTTATAATGATCATGGGGACATTACATCAAGAAGATATGACACTTAATATATATGCACCCAATCAGAGAGCACCGAAATATATAAAGCAACTACTAACAGAAGTGAGAAACAGGCAAAAACACAATCATAGCTGGGGACCTTAATACTGCATTTAGAGCTCTAGATAGATCATCCAAACAGAACATCAGTAAAGAAATATTGGCCTTAAATGACACACTAGACAAAATGGAGAAAATTCACATTTACAGACCCTTTTATCCCAGAACATCAGATTATACATTAGTCTCCAGTGCACTTGGAACATTCTCAAGGATAGACCATATGGTGGGTCACAAAATTAGACTCAACAAATTCAGGAAGATGAAATCATACCAAGCATATTCTTCCATCTGACCACAATGTTTTGAAATTAGAAATCAACTGCAAAAAGGAAGAAGCCCACACATATATGGAGATCAAACAACACAATACTAAAAAAGACTTGGTCAAAGGTGAGACCAAAAAATAAACAAATGAGAATGACAATAAGACATATCAGAACTTCTGGGATGCAGCAAAAGCAGTAAAGTGAGATAAATTTAAATCATTAGGCCTATCTCAAGAAACAGGAGAAATCCCAAGTAACCAACCTAACATTACATCTTAATAAGACAAAAGAATAAAAGCAACCCAAAGTCAACAGAAGAAAGGAAATAATAAAAATTAGAGCAGAACTGAATGAAATAGAGAACAAAAAGACTATATGAGAAACTAATACAACAAAGAGCTGGTTCTTTGAAAGAGAAGTTATCACAGACATTATGAATATATGAAGGATCACACTAAAATACTATGAGAGACTATATGTCACCGAATTCAATAACCTAGAAGAAATGGATAAATCCCTAGAAATACATAATCTTCCTACGATGAATCATGAAGAACTGGAAAATTTAAATAGACCAATCAACAGTGAAAACATTGAAACAACCATCAAAAACCTCCCCAAAAATAAAAGTACAGGACCAGATGGCTTCACTAGTGAATTCTACCAACACTCAAAGATGATTTGATACCTATCCTTCTCAAACTCTTCCAAGTAATTGAAGAGGCAATACTTCCTAATACACGTTATAAGGCCAAGGATAACAAAAAAGGAAAACTGTATGCCAATATCTCTGATGAATACAGATGCAAAATCCTAAACAAAATACTAGCAAATCGTCTACAACAGTACATTAAAAATATAATACATCATGATTAAGAAGGGTTCATTCCCGGGGGCAGGCATAAAGATGGTTCAACATACAAAAGTCATTCACCACATGTAACATACCACATTAACAAAACAAAGAATAAAAATCATATGGCCTTATCAATAGGTGCAGGAAAAACATTTGATAAGATACAACATCCATTTATGATTAAAATACTCAATAAAATGAGCATAGAAGGAAAATACTTCAACGTAACCAAGGCCACATATAATAAGTCCTTAGGCAATATTATAGTCAATGGTGAAAAACTGAAAGCTTTTCCTCTAAATTTAGGAACAAGACAAGGATGCCTACTCTCACCACTCACATTCAACATAGTCCTGGAATTCCTAGCTGGAGCAATCAAGCAAGAGAAAGAAATAAAAGGCATTCAAACTGGGAAGGAAAAGGTAAAAGTGTTGCTTTTTACAGATCACATAATTCTGTATATAGAAAACCCTAAAGACTCCTCCAAAAAAACTATTAGAAACAGAAAATACAGAAAAGTTGCAGTACACAAAATCAATGTAAAAAAATCCACTGCTATCCTATATACCAGTGATTTTCAAACTTCTTCATCTCATGGCACACATAAACTACATAGTGACTAAAATACTGAGGCCTACCCCCCCAAATTTTTTTTGCTGGTCTGACAAAAATTAGGCATAATCATGATTCATTCACGCTGGATTGCTATCGTTGTGTTGGCTGTTGTCATTTTATTTGAGAATCTAAGAAAGAAGTCACTGCCCTGACTAATTAGTCAGGTATTCATGTTTTAAAAATTCTTGCAGCACACCAATGTTGCCTTTTGTGGGACATCAGTGTGCCACAGCACACTGGTTGGTAATTACTGCTATATACTACCGATGAAACTTCAGAAAGAGAAAAGAAAAAAACAATACTTTTTGTAATTGCAACAGAAAGAATAACATACCTAGGAATAAATCTAACAAAAGATATGAAGGACTTATGTACCGAACACTATTATTAAAAGAGATTTAAAAAAACACAATGAAATGGAATATTCCATGTTCATAGATTGGAAGAATCAACACAGTTAAAATGGCCATAATATCAAAAGCAATATACAGATTTAATGCAATCCCCATCAAAACCCCAATGTCATTTTTTAAATAACTAGAAAAAAACTAACCAGATTTGTACAGAACCACAAAACATCCCGAATAGCTCAAGCAACCCTGAGGAAAAAAAAACACAAGAGCTATTGATACTGGGAACCTGGCCAGTGCTGGTAGCCTGGTGGGTTAGTGTCTCAGTGTCTGCCTGCCTGTCTGTCCATCTCTCTCTCTCTCTCTCTCTCAGGAACACCATCACACTCCCTGCCTTCAAATTACACTACAGAGCTATGATAATCAAAACAGCATGGTGTTACCCTGGCCAGGTGGGTCAGTGGGTTGGAGCACTGTCTTATGCACCAAAAGTTGTGGATTTGATCTCCTCTCTGGTCAGGGTGTGTGCAGGAAGCAACTGATTGATGTTTCTCACATCAATGTTCCCCCCTCTCTAAAATTAATAAACACATCTTCAGGTGAGGAGTTAAAGAAAAAATAAACAGCATGGTACTGGCAGAAAAACAAACACACAGGCCAATGGAATAAATCGAGAGCCCAGAAATAAAACCACATGTATATGGTCACATAATTTCTGACAAAGGAGCCAAAAACACACAATAGACAAAGTGGCTTCAATAAATGGTGCTGGGAAAATGGAAGGCTACATGCAAAAGAATAAAACTAGATTACAGTTTGTTTCCAGGTACAAGAATTAATTCAAAATGGATTAGAGACTTACATATAAGATCTGAAACAATAAATTACATAGATGAAAACATAGGTACTAAACTTATGGACCATGGTTGTACAGAACATTTTATGAATTTGACCCTAAAGACAGGGGAAGTTAAGGCAAAAATAAATGAATGAGACTATATCAAACTAAAAAGCTTCTGCACAGCAAAAGAAACCAACAATAAAACAAAAAGGCAACCAACTGAATGGGAGATGACATTTTCAAACAATTAGCTCTGACAAAGGCTTAACATCCAAAATATATAAAGAACTCATATAACTCAACACTAAACAATCCAATCTAAAAATGGGCAGGAGACCTGAAAAAACACCTCTCCCAAGAAGACATACAAATGGCCAACAGATATATGAAAAGATATCCAACTTCACTGGCTAGTAGGGAAATGCAAATCAACATTACAATGAGATACCACCTCATACCTGTTAGAATGGCTATTATGAACAAGACAGGTAATAACAAATATTGGGGAGGGTATGGAGAAAAAGGAGAGGTTCCTCAAAAAATTAAGAATGAAGTTACCATATAACCCAGTAATCCCTCTTCTGGGTATCTACCTGAAAAACTTTACAACATTTATTCAGAAAGATATATAGACCCGTTATGTTCACTGCAGCATTATTCACAGTGGGACAACCAAAGTGTCTTTTGCTAGATGATTGGAAAAAGAATATACTATGGAATACTACTCAGCCATAAGATTTGCAACAACATGGATGCTAAGCAAAATAAGTCAGTCAGAAAAAGTTAAGAACCATGATTTCACTCACATGTGGAATATAAAACTGAAATTCATAGACACAGACAACGGAATAGTGGTTATGGGAGGAAAGCGGGTGGGAGGGTAGTAAAGGGTGAAGGGGGCCAAATATATGGTGACAGAAGATGATCTGACTTTGGGTGGTAGGAACACAAAACAATATACAGATCATGTATTACAGAAATGTACACCTGAAACCTATATGATCCCATTAACCAATGTCATCCCAATAAAGTTAATAAAAAATAAATAATAAAAAATATTTTCAGAGATGATGATTTGTGTCACTGCGCTCTCTAATAAGGCAGACAATTAAGAGATGAATTGGAATTATAAATGGCAGAAAGGTAGCTCAGTGAACATTTTCATAAAGTGTAGCAGACAATATAAGTGAAATAACTCTTCCAATTAAAAGGAAAACAAACTACAAAAACATAAAGGTACTGGCTTATCATAAGGTAGATTTTTAGGGCTTTATAGTGAAAAACAACCAAAATGAGTTAGGAAAGTTCTTAAAAAGCAAGGAAAAGAGGACTAATGATAGGAAGATAGCAGAGTAGGTCACTGACACTAGCAAGAAGACTTGAAGCATAAGGTCCTCCAAAATATGACGAATGCAACTGATGATAATTTGGGATGCCTCCAGATCTGTTAAGGAAAATTACTTTGTACATGAAAACAAGAAATGTAGCTGCTCGGCTAAGAAAGTTGCTCCTACACACTAGCAAGTACAACTCAAATAAATGCCTCAGCCTAATTACAAACTCAAACTTGATTATACATAACTCAAAAATAGCTAAAATTAAAAATGTTAATCTGTAAATTCTAAGGATATCATTAATGTACAAGAATAATGTAAACTATGCTCTATAGTTAACATGGTTTGATTTTGGGGGGTGCTGAACTATTCAGGTTTTCAATTTCTTTGCAAATTAGACAAAAAAATAGAAGACAATGATTACAGAAACAATTCATTTATTTGAGTCAAATATTTGGTGCAGTACTCTTTTGACTCTTCAGCATCTTTGCTGTTAAGGAACTGTCTCTTCTCCCACTTCATAAAGGTTCCAGAGGAGCTCTATCATATGGCGCTTCTCACCTGTATTTGAGAGTCCCAAATAACAGATACACCTTAGAAAAAATCTCTAGTCTAGAACAGTGGAACATCTAGACAGCAGCTTTTGTGTTACACAATTCTAACATACTTGTCAGGTTGCTTTGCCTTCAGCATCAAATTCAGGAGTGAGGGTACAGGGATAATAACAGCAGCAAGTAACAGTGAGGGAAGAGAAAAATATCTAAAAGTGCATGTCATTAAAAACATCGTAGCCTTTGCAAAACAGTTTGGCAATTCCTTAAAAAGTTAAACATAAGCTTACCATATGACCCAGCAATTCTACTCCTAGGAATCTACCCAATAGAAATGAAAACGTGTGTCCACAGAAAGACTTGTATGTAATTGCTCATAGCAGCAAAATTCGTAATAGCCCAAACTGGAAACAATTAAAATCTCCAACAAAGAGTAACAAAATGTAAAATATTCATTTATGTGAAAGAATACTACTTTGCAATAAAAAGGAATGAAATATTGATGCATGCCATAGTATGAATGAACTGTAAAAACATGCTGATGCAAAAGATTACATATTGCATGATTCTGTTTATGTGTGATGGCCAGAAATAGAAATTTACAGAGATGGAAAGCATATCAATGACTGCCTAGGCCAGGGGGTGGTAGTGCAGACTGACTGCAAACAGACTTGCAGTAATCTTTGGGGAGATGAAATGTTCTAACGTTGGACTGTGGTGATGGCTGCACAACAGTATAGTTACTAATAATCAATCATTAAATTGCACATTTACAATGAGTGAATGTTATGATATCCAAATTTCATCTCAATAAAACTGTTAAAAAGTAGTCATTTGATATAGAAGCAAATAGTTTTAAAGCTAATGTGTGCATCCTTTTAACTATTACTATAAACAGTAATAATAAT
Source organism: Trachops cirrhosus (assembly GCA_028533065.1). Classification (NCBI taxonomy): domain Eukaryota; kingdom Metazoa; phylum Chordata; class Mammalia; order Chiroptera; family Phyllostomidae; genus Trachops; species Trachops cirrhosus. The sequence goes on from CM052538.1 coordinate 67,316,682, forward strand.
GACAGCCCTGGGTTATCAAGAACTGGCTCAATTATTTATGTTTATATGCCCTAAATCATTTAAAATATGTTTTGAAAAAGTCCACCCAAAAAGTTAAATTCCCTTAACAGGAACAATCCCCAGATCTGAGATTATAAACACCTAGCCTGGCTTCAGACTACCTTTAGCCCTGGATATCCATTCTACAAATTCATCAATTTTACTGAAAAAACAATTTCAAAGAGTAAGTTCCATCACTACTGGTAGCTCACAGGTCACAGTATTATCTTTCTACCAATGAATAGCATTACTGCAAATCTCTTAAAATGAAAATAGTGTAAAATCCTTAAAAGGGTCAATATGAATTTATATTCCTGCCATACAGGTGACATATAATAGTCAACGGACCCTCTTAAAGCCCCACAGGGCAAAAATAAAGTGTTATTTATATCCAATATTTATAGCATTTGCAAAGAAGAGCTCCTTAAATGTGTCTGTGTGAGTGAGGGTAATTGTTTCACTGATTAAGATGACTGATACAACTCTTTAGAGACATTCAGTGGAGGAAGGATGGCAAACGAAACATTAGAAGAAATACAGGACAAAATCTCCCCACTATCTAGCTGTGAAACTTCATTTAATTTCAACAAGCCTAATACAGAAAAGAAGTTGTACGAATTTTAAAGCTCTTTCAGCACTAAAATGGATGTCAATTTTTTAAAATATAATAGCAGCAAAAAATTCTGTTGAATGCTGAACCAGACACTATTCTAAGCATGAGATGCCTATACAATGAGTTATATGCTTTAATTCATAATTCCCATAGCCACTTTACAAGGCAGGTATAATGACTATTCCATTTTATGAAGAAACTGGGGTAGTGCATTAACTAACTTCGACAAGGTCGGTGACAGAACCAGGATTCACATCCAGGAAGTCTGGCTCTGGCAATGCTAAATGCTGGGCTCTGTTAGAAGTCACCGCCCTCGGGTAACAATCCCTCCCTACCCGCACTACAGGCTCCCCGGCAGTTTCAGCCTCCTATTTGCATTCCGGAACCGCCCCCATTCCTGCCGGTACCCTGCAGGAGTGAAGAACCAAAATCCGCGGCTGGGCCCCAAGGCCGCCTTCAGAGGAAGGAGACGTTGGACCAGCCCGCGCCAACGCCACCCGGAGGGAGGTCCAGAGGAGGAGGAGGACCAGCCCGCCTGTCGTTCCCCTAACCCCCTCCAGGCCTCGGACCCGCCTCCCCGGTCAGCAGTCGCTGCCGGCCCCCGCGCTCACCTGCCGTCTGGTTCCGGCCTGGGGGTGTTGGGCGAAGGGCCCGCGGTGCCACCCGCGCAGAGCTCGGGAGCCTGGCGGCTTCGTCTCCGCGGCTGGGGCGGTTTCTGGGCCGCCAGCTCCGGCTCCATGGCGCAGATGGGGGTGGGGCGGTGGCCGGATGCCCGGGAAGCCCGCCGGGACGGGCACAGCGCCCAACAACTTCTCTCCTGAGACAAATTTGTCAGAAGAGCGCCGCCACCGTCGCCGCTACCTTCTGGGGTTTGAAAATGGTGGCCGCGCTGCGACCAGCCTATCAGGGGACAGCGTGAGGTTGCTAGGAAACGTGAGTCCCTCCCTTCTCCTCTCTTTTCATTTTTACCGGTCCCCACGGTCCCCGCGCCTTTCTCAGGAAAGAGATGTTGGAAGGGACATACCTGCAGATTAGTTGGGTGCATTTTGACTGCATTCCTGAATCCCCAAGACCCGATACCTATTTCACTGTCTATTAGGACTTTCACCGCACAAGAGAAGTTGAAAGTAATACTTGAGATGAGGTTTGTTTTTTGGTCACATACGCTAAATTATTCATGTGAAATAAACTCCCGATTACCAAAGTTAAGGGAAATGTATTCCTAGAGCTGCTCTAGGAAACCATTAAAATCTAATTATGAGCCCCCCTGTCTGCCGATGGGGCCAAGACAATCTCTCCCCCTCAGCAACAGAATGTCGAAGGTAGCAAAGGACCTTCTCAAATAAAAAAAAGACAGTTGTTAAAAAGAGCACTTTCTTTGATTTTAAATATATTGTACTTCATGTGTCCAAGGCTTTAAATTTACCTCCTCGTTGATACTATGATTCTATTTATGGGAATCTATCCAAGGTACTATAACTACATGTACATTGAGGGGTGGCAGAATATGCTCTCCAAAATATGCTGCTTTGTCATTAGAACTATTTTGAGCTGTCTGTGGGAATTAGGTTCTTCCACAAGATCACAAGAAAAACCCTTCAGAGACCCACACATGGGAGATTGTTGTGTGGCATGGTTTATTTGTGTGGCGATAGAAGCTGCCCCCTGGGTTTCCAATGTCCTGTCTCCCTTTGTCTTGCTAAGGAAAAAGTTCAACCATGTTCTCAGCAAGGCCAAGACAAAAGCCAGTGTTCAGAGTTTCTGCTCCATATGAAAGTACAGCCCAGTTCAGCATCGAGCCAGCTCAGTATATGTTTCCAGCCGCAGTACACTTCAGGCTCCCTCCTGGAGCCTACACGTGATATTGCATGGCTATGAGTCATGTGGCAGGTAGGACAACAGGGCTGGGAAGGAAGGACTTAGAATGCATGGGGTGAGTGTGGGTCATCCAGGTGAGAAAGAGACAGAGGGAACAAGTGCTTTTTTGTCCCCCCAGGAGTATATTAGCTTGAGTGTGGGACAGACCTGGTGCCTTTTGAAAGGAACCAATCAACTTCCTAAAGTTTTGTGGATTTTAGATGGGCCCACCTCTCAACTAATTTCTTCTTTCTCCAGGCTAGACCAGCAGGCCTCTAATAGTCCAGCACCTCCTCCTGCACCATTTTGACTTCTGTTGAGCATGTGTCTACCTTCCCATGCTCCTACCTGACAATCTGGTACTGGAGGTGGGGAAGGGAGGAGAGTTAGTCCTCTTGGCAAAGAAATACTTTAATCCCCTTGAGTGAGAAGCTGTAACTTCCTGGCTGAACAAGCAAACAGGCTTATTCTTCCCATTTTATTAAACTCAGTATCTAAGTCCCTTTTGCTCTCTGTTCTCAATATGTAGCTAAACACCAGTGCTAACACAGGCACTCAAAGAACCCCTGATGCAAGAAGGGCACTCCGACCTTCCCTTTTCTTCCTGAAAGTAGGAGATAAAACTCCCGTGTGAAAGCTGCCTTCCATATACCAGGAGGAGTGAAACCTTCTTACCAAAGATGGGGAGAGCCAAGAGAGAGTGAATTCTGTACAAACAGACCTTACTAAAAAATTCCTATCTTCTTCTTTGGTGTCCTCATATATTTGGATACTTTTCTCCAGTTGCCTCTCTTTCTTTGACCTGGTATATAAGCATTAAGATTTTGCCCCTTCATTGAGTCTTCATTTTCCTATGAGGGCTTCCATGTACATGTAAAAATCTGCCTTTCTTCTGTTAGTCTGTCTTCTGTCATTTTAACTCTCATGCTAAACCAGGCACCCTAAGAGGGTAGAAGCAAAGTTTTGTTTCCCCTACAAAATGAAGATATTAATGGTATTAGAAAATAAAGACTAAATAAACAATGATAGGGAAATGGTTAATTATGGTTAATGCACTGGAGAGAATATTTTCAGGCAATAAAAATGAACTATGAAGCACCTAACAGAATAGTATATTATAACTTTTAAATAAAAATCTGGGATATAGAGGCATATTTAGAATATTCAGAGTTATGAATTATAAGAGATTAAACAACAAAGAGATGAAATCAATGTACTAAAAAAGTCTCTAGATGGTTGGACTAGGTATTAAATTTTTTTTCTTGTATTTATAACTTTTCTACTCTTGTGGCACTTGCATTACATTTGTAACGCAAGGAAAACATTTTTTTTTTAGCTTTAAAAAGGTAAGAAGTTAGGGAGTAAGATGCCTATAGTTAAGAACCACCGTGTTCTATCTTATCCTACCTTCTCCCTCAAAATTTAAGAAGTGTTGATTTTGTAGCAGTTTTGGTAAAACAACAGGCACACAGTTTAAGGAGTTGGTGTCCACTCAGAGAGAGCTTCATAGGACACACACACTGAGATCATGCTGTGTGAAATTGCCAAATGTTGACCTTTTAAAACAGCAAATTCACTTCAACCCACTACTTTGATGAGAACTTTAGAAGTTAGAGCCTCTTATTTCTACAATTCTTGAAACTTGTTTTGTTGGTGTAATTAGAGATAGTCCTCCAGGAACTTGTAATAATCAATTTTCAAAGCATTAGCTAATACTGGATGTTGATGTAGGGATTCTCAGTGGGGAGGGATTTCTTTCTCATGATCAGAATACTGTTGTTCTTTGCAGAGCACGTCTTTTCAATTTTCAGACACTTGGGAACTTACTATTTTGTTCAATTATTCACAAATATTTATTGAATTCCTACTATATTAAGCCAGGCCTTGTGCTAGGTACTAGGGAAAGAGTAAATAGAAAACAAATTTTAATCAGAGAATTGCTGGATACTATAGAAGCAGAGCAAAGGGAAATGGACTGTGCTGAGGGTTGGTCATTCAAGACATGAAAACGACTGGTGAACTGTCTTGATTTTCTAACGTAGGGGTCTACTAGCCAGTGTTCTCATAGCTTTGAGAACATAGCTTTGGGTCTGACAAACTGTTCCGATAACATGAAGAGGGCTTGAATGCGTAGAACTGTTACATTATGTAATGTTTTGGCAGTTTTCTGTCTTTGTTTCCCTCTAGTACTTAAACAGGTAGGGGCTTCTCACTAGTTAGACACACACCTTTAGTGAGCATGGCCCGCCCACCTGTGAATAAAGGCATGGCAAGCATTCCCACGGCTCTGTGCATTTTCTTCCGTCTCCTGGGGGCAAGAGTGGATCTGCCCGGCCTTAATAGGTTGCAACACAAGCTCTGTTGCTTTTAACATCTTTCAACTGATTAGGTGAGGCCCACATTATTGAGGGCAATATTTACTTAGGGTGAAGTGGTTGTCAGTGTTAATCACGTGTACCAAATGCCTTCACAGCAATTACCTAGATTAGTGTTTGATTGAATCACTGAGCACTATCAACTAGCCAAGTTGATATAAAACTATCACATCAGAAGACTTCTTCAGACTTGAAATTTCAATTATTACTACTTGAGGAAACTTTTTTCTTTGAAGACTTAGTTTTCCAAGGAGACCATTACTTAAAAATAATGCACTTAAAAATTACGCTACAAAAGAAATTTTTCTCATTTCGTCTGATTTCTTTGCAAGTCTCAGTTTATCACAGCTTTATCTCAGGGTGTTCAGGCCACCACAGCTAATTTGTGAGTCAGCAGCTGAAAAACTGAAAAGAGGCTGTGCTGCTTTAAGTGAAGTCAGCAGCTCGGCCCTCAGGTAGAGTCACTTCCTGCGCTGTGATAAGGCTCACCTGGGCACACTCTGTCACTCATTACCAGGGGGCACCTTCAGCTCAGCATGGTGAGTGACTACTGGGCTTGTACCTTGTTGACGGTGTTGCTTTGGTGTTGTAGTGAATTTTACTCATCATATTTAGCCCTCTTCCTTACCAAGCAATTCTTAATTAATTCTTGATATGAGAAAAGAAATTTTTAAAGAACCATTTGTTTCTTTTAATATCCATGGTTGAAGCAGATTTAAATAAGCTCTTCTCTATTCAGCTCTTGTTTTTGCTGCTTTTAGCAAAAGCATAGTTAATATGCAGGTGTTCATTGCCTTTAACCGAAATGCTGAAGCATGAACCGCTGCTTTCGTTAGTTTTTGCATTGGTTTTAGACCCGGTGTGCTGATTTTTCTGTAGAAATCAATTACTTCACTTTCAGTTGTGATTTTTGAGTTTCTGGGGACTTCAGACCCAGGTTACCATTGCTGATCTCGTAAGTGCGTGGCAGGTAAAGTGCATGAACATCTTCTTTGTTCTCTCTTGAGTTTAGTCCTTTGGGGACCACCTCTTAAGATCCACTTTCCCTTTAATCTCTATGTTTCAATCACAGTATGTTTAGTTTCTCAGAATTTTTAATTTTGAAATGGAAGTAACTTTTCAAACTGCTTTTTCATCTTTGATCTTCTCACCCCTGTCAAACATTTTAAGGATATTTAAATTATTTTGATGTCTTAAAAATGATGTCTTCCTACATGAGGGATCCTCATGGTAATGGAAATGTGTCTTGACTGTATTAATTCAGTCTTCTGGGTATGATATTTATTATAATCTTGCAAGATATTTCCATTGGGGAAAATGGGTAAGAGGTACAGGAGATCTGTATTATTTCTTATGACCATATATTAATGTGCTCTGACATACAATATTAATATTCAGTGGGCATTTTATAATCTTTTGTTATTTTATAGTTTGGTTAATATTTTAACATAGTTTGGGAAGGAGGAAAAAGCTAAGAGAGGAATAAAGTGAAAATAACATTTTGTACCCTGGGACACAGTAATGTTGCAGACTCAGCTGCTTCTCAAACCGGTAAGGGCAGGGTTGGTCCTTGTTGGGCCGAATGTTCCTGCTGAGTTTGAAAAAGATAGTGCCACCTGTATGTCTGAACCATTTGGGTAACAGGCCACAGAGCAGCAATTTAAAAAATAAAAGAATTTTTTATCCTTACCTGAGGACAATTTTTTATTGCTTTTTAGAGAGAGGAAGGGAAAGAGAGAAACGTTGGTGCAAGAGAGAAGCATCGATTGGGTAGCTCCCGACAGTGCCCAGACTGGGGACCACACACACCCTGACCAGGGACCAAATCTGCCCACATAGGTATGTGCCCTGACCAGGAATTGAACTCACCATCTTTTGGTTATGAGACGATGCCCCAACCAAATGAGCCACACTGGCCAGGGCAGCAATTTTTTTTTATGTTGGTGGTGATTTTTTGTGTGTGATTATTGTGAGCAAATGCCACGTGTGCATCTGATGTGGACTGGGGTGGTCAACAGCTGAGGAAGGATGCTGTGAGAGAAATCTACATGTAAGTAGTTTTCATGTTGTGGAAACAATGAATTTCCCTTCCCTACTTTTAAATTTTTACCTAAATCTAGAGATTTAGATGAGTCTTGATCTGATTATAGCAGCTATTGTACTGAGATCATTTTAAAGTCCAACAGGACTTTAAATGTAAGGGTGTGAGAAGGCTCTTTATGGTGGAATGTGCTGTTTTGATTTTTATGTGCCTAAGACTTTGGAATATTGGTTGGTACTAAGTGCTTTCTAAATCAAGTTCACAGCCTTTGTCAGGAGAGACTGATAGTTATACAGAGAAAAGACAAGGGGGAGGTATTCAATTACTGAGCTTGAATTTCTCATAAAGCAAAGAGGGCTGTGTTATAACTTGTAAATCAAGGAGGCAAAGTACAAGATGTGATGTGCTGAGTGAGGATAGAGTCCAAGTCTGATTGCAGGGGTGTGCCCTGCCAGGACTCCCTCCCTCCCTCCGTCTGACCAGGAGTCTTTTTGTAGTTGAATGTCAGACCTTGGGAGAGTACCAAGGCAGGGTTGCCTAACAGCTTATCAGGCAGACAGCTTGATGGGCCCCATATGGTGCGAAAACAGCCTTATCACCCAGTAAGACCCCTGCTTAGACTTGTCCCATGACCACCTGCATCAAAACTCAACTATATTAAAATCAATTGTTGCTGTTACTTTCGATTTTTAGAATTCTTTCTTTTTATCTCCTTAGATGAATAGATATTGTCTACTCAATAAACAAAAAAGTTTTTTGACTTAAAAAATGTGAATAGTGATTTAAAAGTGGGTTAGGAGAGGCTGATGACAGTGAAGGAAAACAGTAAAGTTTAAAACAAGAAAAAAAATCACTTACTACCCAGATATAACTATAATTATATTTTGATATATTTTAAAAATGCTCTTTCTATATTTTTAAATGTACTTGACATCATACACTATATAACTTATACAACTTATATAATTATTACTTAATTTTTTATTATAAACATTTTACATGTCATACATTTTTTTTGGTAAATATTTGAGGCTTGCATTCCATGCCATTGTATTGATGTACCTTCCTTTAAATGGTCAACAATAAGTGAACAATTAAGTAGATTGGTCCTTGTTTTTTCGCTCTTATAAATTATAATATTTTGAATGCCATTGTACATTTTTAGGTTATTTCTTTTCCTTTGTATTTGTTTGTTGATGCCATTTGCCTATGTATGTAGTAGATATTTCAAGGGCTTTAAAAAAAATCAGTGTATGTAAAAATTATCTTATGTGTATCTGGGTTGTTAAATCTATTGCTTATTTCCTTGGTAAATTTTTCACTACTTTTAAGCTTAGAACATCCTTACTTAGTTAAAGCCCATCTGAATAGTAAGTGTTGCTTGCTATTCTCAAGATATGAAAAGATAACATCATTAATTTATCTGTATGGGTTTTAATATGTGTCAAGTCTATACACTGATATTGGTTTTATTCTTTCTAATAACTAGCTAATTTTTTTCTGGATAAGACACCTTGATTTTGTGTGTGTGTACACAATAGGTGCCTAATTTATGTTATTGAAAGAAACCTCTTAAAGGAATCACAGTCCTTGGTTCAGTTGTTCCTAAAGCTTACCTGTATCCTGGTTTTTGATTTGCATGAATACTTCCAATTTGCCTCATAATAAATTTCTCCTGTTGGCATAAGCTAGCTGGTCTCTCTCAGTTGTAAAAAGTGCTGAGTGACATGGCTGGTGAGCTCTAGAGAGACCTGCTCAGTTCTAACTCATTCTGGCTCATTTCAGAGGGAGTGCCTTTCCATTCATGTGGGCCAAGCTGGTGTCCAGATTGGGGATGCTTGCTGGGAACTCTATTGCCTGGAACATGGAATCCATCCAGATGGCTTTCTTCTCAACAGTAAAAAGGATCAGGTGGGAGTTGCTAAAATGGAGCCTAAGGACGCCTCTTTCGATACCTTCTTTTGTGAGACAAGAGCTGGGAAGCACGTGCCCAGAACACTCTTCATTGACCTAGAGCCAACAGTTATAGGTAAGATAAAGTTTATGTTTTAGTGTACTTTACCAGGGCCACAATCAAAACAAACAAATCAATGATCAGTGGGTGGGACTGTTAGATTATACAGTCTATATAAATAGGATTATGTAGTATTGGCTAGGGAGGCTCAAGTGATCTTTCAACAACTCCATTAGGAAATATTGTCATCTCCAATTTACAGGTGAGGAAACTACATCTTAGGAAGGTTATAGTACTTGCCTTAGATAATTGAGTTATTCAGGGTTGAACTTCTGTGATTGTAGGTTTGCCTTCTCATAAAGCCATTCTCTTTGAACAGAAAGCAGCACAACTGAGTGTAGGAGAAAATGTAAAATAGTTAATACAACACTAATAAATGTATTAAGTTAAGCCATATAAAATTGCCAACAGATGACCATTTTTTTACAAAAATGTCAATTTCATATGCTACAACCTCATAATAATAGAAATTTCTGTGAGGTACAGGGGTAGTCATCCAAGGTCTCCTCCTGAGGAAACAGCATTTGCAGATTCATAGAGGTATAGAGGAACATGCAAGTTTAACAAAAGTTCAGCATGGCTGGACCTTCCAGTGTGAATAGGAGAGTGATGGGAGAGGAGACTGAAAGATAGTTGGGGCTGGGTCATGGGCTCAGGTAGGGAGAAGAAAGGAAGTGTGGTCAGAGAAAGGATTTTGCAAGTTTAAGATTTTAGGGTTAACAGCAGTGAGTGATGGTGACTCAAGTGGAGGGGAACTGAATGGCATTAGGGTTAAGGAACCCATGGGACAGTCAGATATGTGTTTGAAAACCATGGAAGTCCCTGAGGATGCTGGGCCAGGTACTTAAGTAATTGATCAACATGGAGAAGTTCAGGAAGTTGAGTGGACAGAGTGGTGCTGCTGATTTCTGGGAGAGTGGATTTCACTGAGAGAATTTATGGAACTCTCCACCCTTAAGATCGCAACTGGACATTGTCATGAAGAAGCAGGCTTCCATCAATTCCATCAATTCCTCCCTTTCATTGAACTCAGACGTAGATCTTCTGTTGAGAAACAAAGAGCCCATTCAGAATTATATTCCCACTTGTGTCTTGTTTACAAATATAGCTTTTAAAACCCCCAACTTTGGTAGGATTTTGGGGGCTATGTGTAGGTTAGTTAAAAGTCATTTAAACTCAATTTTAGTAAATTTAAACATTTGGGGGTATACAAAATTCGTGGTCATATCATATACAGAAGAGCAAGGTGACTTGAGAGAATCATCTTGCTCTTAGAAAATTAGTGCGTTTACTTTAAGGCAGTGAGTTTCTATGACTAACTATGGATGTCTGGAGCTAAGGCCAAAGATGTATATAGTAAGATGAATCTGCATAAATGCATGCCATGAAGCCAAATTTATCATTATTATTTCTGATTCTTGTTTAATCGGCCATGCATCATGCCCTATGATCTCATTTAAGCCTCATAATAGCTCAGTGGGGTAGGTCTTGTTATTACCCTTATTTATGAGGTAAAATAATTGAGGCTAGAGACATAAGTACTTGCTCTATAGCTAATTGAGGAAGGCAAGATATGAATGTAGGATATTAATTCTTGAACACATGCTCTTTACTACTATGCAATGCAGCAGCACACTGTAACAATCAGAACAACATTCTAAAAGCCTGCTTAACCTTCAAACACCACTGCATAATTCTTCAGGAGTCATGCTATTTGGGTAATTCTAAGGTAGGGGAGTGGGCGTGGGCCTCCGACATGCTGTGTTTCTTATGCTGCCCAGGGTTTTAAAAGGCAATGAAACCAGGCAAGGGTTGCACTTGGTTGTATTGGATACTGCCAACATCTTACCACCAATTTACCTGCCACAAGCATTTATGTTAACTGTATTTGAGTCACGTGGGCATTTCAGCGTGCCACCCCTTCTTTGTTAAAGCATCTTTAAAGTATACTAGTAATAATTTGCATTGGTATCCTCTTTCATACTTCTCCAGCACACTGTTGGCTCTTTGTGGATTAAGAAATACTTGTCTTAAAATGCCGAAGTGCCACAGGATGTGTGGTGGGTTGAAGAGTATCTCCTAAAAGTCTACATCCACTCAGAACCCCAGTATATGAGTTCATTTAGAAATAAGATGATGTCATACTGGATTAGGGTGCCTTAAGTCCAGTGATTTGTATCCTTATAAGAAGAGTGAACACCCAGGGGAAAGGGCATGCATGATGGAGGCAGATACTGGCATGATGCAGCTGCCAGTCAAGGCATCCCAGGAACTGTCAAGGTCATCAGATCTTGCAGACAGGCACAAAGCAGATTCTCCCTCAGAGTCTCTGGAACAAATCAACACTGATTAACACCTTGCTTTTAGGCAGCTGGCCTCCTGAATAAATTTCTCTTGTTTTAAGCCTCCTGGTTTGTTGTAATTTGTTACAGCAGCTCTAAGAAAGGAATAGAGAGTATATGATGGAAAAGCATACTTTCAATTTGTAGCATACCTGTTATACCTTTTCCTAGACTAAGGAAGGCCAAGCCAGCAGTTTAGACGCATTGCTTTACCACAACATTGGGGGAGGAAAGGGGTCCTGGTCCAGGTCTGTGTGAGAATTAGCAGAGGGCTCCAGAGTGGAGTGGCTCACCTGCTTTTCCCTCTGCAGATGGGATTCGAACAGGCAAGTACCGCTCACTCTTCCACCCAGAGCATCTCATTAATGGGAAGGAGGATGCTGCAAATAACTACGCCCGAGGCCACTACTCTCTGGGGTCAGAGATCATCGACCTTGTGCTAGAGAGAATCCGAAACCTGGCAAGTGGCTCTCTTCTTCTCAGCTGGGTTGGGGGAAATGTGCCCGAGTGCCTGAGATTCTGCAGGACACCTCCTAAGCATCACCAGCAGTTCTACTGCCAACATAATCACCACCTAACCTTTCTCCTCAGAGCCTCCTGCCATGCTTAGAGCTGGGAAGTGTCCTGATGTGGGCTTTGTTCACACTGTGTTATGTAGGAAAAGCCAGGTTTCACACCTTCTGTATAGCCCCATTTTCTATTTTTTCAAAAAAGATTTATTAAGGAAATATTTTATTTCCCCTCTGCTTTATTGAGATGCAATTGACATACAACATGTAAATTTAAGGTATACCACAATAGAATTAGTTAATACTTTTATTCCCTCACATAATTACCTTTTTAAAAATTTTGTGGTGAAGACATTTAAGATCTACTCTCCTAGCAACTTTCAAGTAAACAATACAATATTGTTAACTATAGTCACCATGCTGGACTTTGGAGGCCTGGATCTTGGCTTTATCTTCTAAAAGTTTGTACACTTCAACCAAAATCTCTCCATTCCCCTCCCCCAGCCACTTCAGTGCTCAGCAACCACTATTCCACTCTTCATTTCTACATGTTTGGTTTATTGGGATTCCATATATGAGTGAGATGACACAATATTTGTCTCTCTCTATGTGACTTATCTCACTTAGCATAATGCCCACAAGGTCCCTCCATGTTTGCAAACACCAGGATTTCCTTTTCTTTAATCACTGGTCCCCATCTACCCTTGGCTTCTGCTAACTCACAGATTATCTTGTTATCAGAGAGTTCCAAAGCACCCTAAAATTTGTAATTTTTCAATAGTAACTACTAATTTGTAAAGTTAACAGGAGGCACATCCTACCTGAAGATTAGTTACTCTATTTACTGACAGTTAATTCTTTAAGGATGTGTGTCTGGAAAACCCTTTGTTAAGGACATGTTTTGGCATTTGCCATAATCACTAGGTAACATAATGCCTTTACACCAGCCCAGTAGACTGACTGGGCATACAAATTTAGGCCCGTCATTTACTATGGGGGAAAACTATGTTGCTTCAATGTTTTGTTAGTCATTTTCTTTGTTATTGATAGAGACCTTGCTTTAGATGACATATAGATATAATTATGGAGGGCAGCAAAAGACAGTTGCATATTTATACTTTACTTACAGTAAATCTCTATTGCCACCTCAGAAATAATGACTCAAGTATGTTTCAAAATAAATATATTTGTTGTGCAGTTGATAATGGTAAATCGGTCCTTCACAAAAGTTTTGGTTTGTTTTGGGAACCACTGCTTAGTTTATTTGGCTGAGTTCTGACATCTTGTTTCCTTTCCCAGGCAGAGCAGTGCAGTGGACTGCAGGGATTTTTGATTTTCCGAAGCTTTGGTGGAGGTACTGGATCAGGATTTACATCGCTCTTAATGGAGCACCTCTCGGTACAATATGGCAGGAAGACTAAATTGGAGTTCTCTGTCTATCCAGCCCCCAGGATCTCCACTGCTGTAGTAGAACCTTATAACTCCATCCTCACCACCCATTTCACATTAGAGCACTCAGACTGTACCTTCATGGTGGACAATGAGGCGCTCTATGACATATGCCATCATAAACTTGGTGTTGAACGCCCCTCTTACACCATCATTAATAGGTTGATAAGTCAGGCAGTATCTTCCATTACTGCTTCCCTCCGGTTTGAAGGGTCCTTGAATGTGGACTTAAATGAATTCCAGACCAACCTAGTACCTTATCCAAGAATACATTTCCCCATGACAGCCTTTGCCCCCATCATTTCTGCTGACAATGCCTACCACAAGGACTTCTCTGTGTCAGATATCACCACTGCTTGCTTTGAGTTCTCCAACCAACTGGTCAAGTGTGATCCTCAACTGGGGAAGTACATGGCCTGCTGCCTACTCTACAGAGGGGATGTGGTTCCCAAGGATGTGAATGCAGCAATTGCAGCCATGAAGTCAAGAAACTCCATTCAGTTTGTAGATTGGTGTCCAACAGGTTTCAAGGTGGGCATCAACAATCAACCACCCACAGTAATGCCGGGGGGTGAAATGGCTAAGGTCCAGCAGGCTGTCTGCATGCTGAGCAACACCACAGCAGTTGCAGAGGCCTGGGCCCGCCTGGATCACAAGTTTGACCTTATGTATGCCAAGAGGGCATTTCTACATTGGTACATCAAAGAAGGCATGGAAGAAGAGGAGTTTTTAGAGGCCAGGGAAGATCTGGCTGCTCTAGAGAAGGATTATGAGGAAGTGGCGCAAAGTTCCTAATGCATATGTGATGGCGAAAATGAATGTTAAATGCCATGTTTACTTTTTAAGACATTATATAGTTAATGGGTAGAATTCCCTTGATTAGAAGAAGAAAGAAATCAAATCAAGCAAGAACATAAGTTTCACACTAAATTAAATCAGCTGATATTAACAATGAGCACATCTTTTCTTGTCAGTATAATTCAGCACTGCTACCCGTGAATCTTCTAAGCTTTGGAATCCTTTCTGAGTTACAAATGCCTTTTTTTTTTCTTTGAATGAAAACCTGGCTATATTCTTTGCTTTTACAACCATGACACTATGAAACCCTGTACTATACCTGAGGTGGAACACAGTACAATTTTGATTATTAATGTTATTTCTTCCATGTCTATACTTTGTACATTGATTAAATAATGAGCATTTTCAGTATGATTTTTTTGCTTCCAAATGTGGGCCTTAAGGTCTCAGTTTGCTTTTTTTGCAAACAAACAAACAAACAAACAAACAAAGATATTCTTGGGTCTTTCACAAATTTGTATCTGTGTGTCCTATAGGTCCTGTAGGTGAAAGTGATCTCTTTCAGCTTTCTTTCCTTGATGAGGTGTTCTCAAATTGTGGCCCACAGAACCCTATATCAGAACCATTTCGGAAGTTTAGAAAAAAAATGTAGATTCTTAAGCTTCACTATGTACTTGCTAAATGAGAAACCCAGGGGATTGGAGGCGGGGTGATCTGAGGATTTGAAGTTTTAAAAAGACACTTAATGGCCCTTGTTGGTGTGACTCAGTCTTTTGGTGTGATTGAATGCTGGCCTGTGAACTAAAGGTTGCCGGTTCTATTCCTGGTCAGGGCACATGCCTGGGTTGTGGGCCAGGTCCCCTGTTGGGGGCGTGTGGGAGGCAGCCAATTGATGTTTCTCTTACACACCAATGTTTCTCCCTCTCTTTCTCTCTACCTTCTCCTCTCTCTAAAAACAAATAATAAAATCTTTAAAAAATAAAATAAACACTTAATGGAATAAATTTTTTACATTGAACAGTATTACTACTTGGTAGTAACCCATTTTCAAATGAGTTATAATTTAAAATGAAAAAAATTATAAATGCGTTAAAATCACTAGCCAGATTTTTAAAATCCATGATGTTTATTTAGCCTAATAGTTGGAATTAGGTGAACTAGATATTGCAAAGGTGCTTGGTTGGGTTGGTGTGGCTCTTGAGCTGATGGTAGATATTTTCAGGTGACTCATTCATCAGGTGTTTACCTTTCAGCCTTGGTCCTCTGGTTGTCCTCTCTCTTGGCCTGGACATGGTCAGAGCTTTTGGCCTGGTAGGCCCTATACCTTGGCTGAAGGTGTAAAGTCATGTGTATTATCATGAGATTTACCAAACTGCAATGCTGCCACCCTCTTACATGTGTCGCCTGGACCCCAGAACTACTGGTCTATCTTTCACACGTTCCTGGTACCTGTTTCTACACACTCAAATCCCTGCCCTGAGGTGTGGCCTTTAAAGGACTCCATTTGAATGATGTACTGTTTTGCCTGTATTCAACTCCAACCATGGTCACCATGGAGGTCAATGACCACAGGTTTGGTGGAAATGGTATTTAGATATTTGTCAATACCTGTGAAGAGACAGTTTTCCAGCCCACACAACCATCAGTGAGTTTTTGCTCAGTCCTCAAATCTCAGAGTATTTGGCTGGGCATTCTTTGGCCTTGGCTTCCAAGGCCCTGTACCAAGAGCTCAATCTATGCTGACACCTAAACAATAATCATACCAGGGTTCCCTTGGGAACAAGGACAGTTAATCCTAAGATGCAAGCAGGACTTCCAATACAGTAACAGGGTAATGAATATGACTCTCACTCTCACCTCTGACTTGCTGTGATTGATCAAACATTTGGAGAACAGTTAAAAAATGTATGCATGATTTTTTCTCCCAATAAAGGGAGTGATCTGGTGAACCTGATTGTTACTCTCATCAAATCCAACACAGACTAATAGTGGACTGTCTGGCTCTTTATTTAAGTGTGGAAGAAAACCTTCAACACTTGAATGAGCCTGTACTGGTATCCAAATTACTGGGGGGACACTATTTTTTCAATTAACCTATGTTTCTCATGTTTACATTTTAAATATTATCTATCTTATTCAACTGTAAATAAAGCTATTTGATGACCTAAGTACTATGGACACTTCACATACTTGTGAGTTTTAGGGTTAGGTTTCCTAGAGATTATTTATCAAGACTCAAATACTTTTCTTTAGGCTGTTTCTTTTAATCAAATTTGTCACTGTAAAAGGGAAGAGGTAACATGAAAGAAATATTTAACTAGATATTAAGAAAGATGGATCCCATTCATGGCACTATTATAATTATGTGATCTTGAAATATATACTTAGCTTCCCCATATCTTAACAGCCTCATCTTGGACAAGGTTATTTATAAGACCCTTTCCAGTTCCAGCACTTTGTGAGTCTAAGAATTGATTAATTTGTGATGCTACCTGTACAATGCCATACATAGATATGAGATTTATCAAACATTTTTCTTTATTATTCATGTTACCTCTCTAATCATTTATTAAATATTCATTAAAATATTTTAGTGGATACCCTAGAAATTACAACATTCAAACTTGACCTATTGGTATGCATTAGTGTTTTTACCATTGCTGGGCAATGAAAAGATCATAGGATTCTTCAACTTCATTTACTATCCTGCCTTTTGTGCGTTTTTACCCTTGTACTTTAATGCCATACATATTTTAAACCCTACAAAATATTATTAGTGTGTTTTTAAACAGTACATGTTTGCTTAGATTTTCCCTCATTCTTACTCTTCATTCCTTCTTCCATCACCGTACTTCCACCTGGTATCATTTTCCTTTGGACAAAATAACTGCCTTTACTCTTTTTTAATGTGGTCTGGGGTTGAAAAGGAATATTTGCCCTTTCTTCCTTAAAGAGTGAGATCACCTGAGCTAATGATTGAAATGACTCTGAGGAGTATCAGTGCTAATTAAATGTGATCTTGAGTCAGGGACTGTCTTATTCATTTGTGTCTGTGGTGTCAGGCATGGAATAGGTACTTAGTATTTATTAGATTGAAAAACGTGAGTTTACCTTATTTCCTCTTATTTAAATCATGTCCATCTGACTTTAACTTCTTATGGTCCTCTTTGATCTCCCCTTAAACTTATTTTGAATCTTCACATATCCTCTACTATCCCAGAGGAAAGACCTCTTCTTTCCAAAGCCACTTCTGATTTGTGCACCTTCTCCCCTTGACTCTTCTAGACAACCTTGTTCTTCCAAGTCCCTGTATGTTCTCTCTCCCTTTCTCCATTGACTTCTTCTCTTCTCTCTTTTTGTATGTCGAGGTCTCCTCATTAAAAAACCAACACCCTTTTCTGGACTCTATTACTCTTATAACATACTGTCACATCTTTCCACTCCATTAAACTTTTCAAAGGAATATATATCTATTGCCTACAACTCATCTTCTGCTCACTCGTTAGCCTTTGTTATTTGGTGACCTCCCCATCAGTCTACTGAAACTATTATGAAGACCACTATTATGCCTGAAACTTTGAAGACCACTGATCATACCTGCTTCATCAAAACAATGACTTTCTCAGCCTTCAGATTTCTTGACTTCAAACATTTGTTAATTTTTTTTCTTGAGACTTTTCCTTTGCTTGGTGTGGCACTACTTGGTTCTCCTCCTCATCAGACATCTCCACAGATTCCTTTTCTCCATCATCTTCCCCTAATGAAGATGCCTTTGATTCTCTTTTCTGGTTTTTATCTTATTCATAACCACATCAGCTCTACATGGGTACTGTGATTTTCTTTCTCTCTTGAGTGAATTCTGTACTGGAGTTTCTCCCTAATGTACTGACTCTGTCCTCCCAGATGTTTTGCCTACAATTACATTTAACTTCTTCCAAGAAAAACATCATTTTCCTCCAAAGAAACCTGCTCTTCCTTTGGTGTTCTGTCTTATTTATATCATCATCTCCCCAGTAAAGCAGAGACTAAGCAACACCAACATTTTTGACTGCTCTCTCTTTTCTTTTTAATTTTTTTCATCTTCACCTGAGGATATTTTTAAACATTTCCTTTAGAGAGAGAGGAAGGGAAGGAGAGAAAGAGAGAGAGAGAAACATTGATTTGTTGCTTTCCTGTATGTGCCACAACCAGGGATTGAACCTGCAACCTGGGCATGTGCCTGGACCAGGAATCCAACCTGCCACCATTTGATTTAATGGGACGATGCTCTAACCAACTGAGTCACACCAGCCAGGGCTCAGAATCCCTTCCTTTTTCTTCCCATTGACACCATCCTAGCTCAGGCCATCAAATCCTTTCCCAGTCCCTAGCACACTTGTATCTAAAAATGTTTTTCTGCTTCTCATTTTGTCTTCCTGATCCATGCTACTTACTACTTTGTGACTGAATGTTCTGAAGCCCAGCTTGGATTATTCTGCTCCTTATAAAAGACTTTAATGATTCCCCATTGTTTTAGGCATAAAGTGTAAACTCCTGCATGTGACTTGCAGAGCTATTACCACTAGTTACAGCTTAAATTTCCAATCCCATCCTGTACTTTGCTGTCATACATTCCATTCAAACTAGACTCTCCCCACTTCTCAGCATAATTCTTATCTCTCTCCTATCCCTTGTTCCTTCTCATTGCTGTCTCTCAGTTCCTGTGGGATCATGGGCTTAATTCCTACTGCAAACCCAGTTCAGATGTCACCTGTTCCATGTAGCTGCTTGGGACTCTTCTTCCTCATGCCTCTTTGAGCTACCAGAACAATCTGTATTATTCATTTAGTCCCACTCTAGGATTCAAGGGGTAAGGTAAGTTTACAGTTGTAGGTATGTGAGACACAGAGTTAATGCTTGTATTATTATTTATTAATTGTATTATTTTCCATACACACAACTATAAGCTTGCAAAACTACAGCCTACTCTGTATTGTAAATACTCAGTGATGAAACTTTTTTTCATGTGTATATCCTGCACAGTCCTTTGAACATTTATTAGGTTTTTACTAAGTACTTAAAAAAATTTCTTTTAATGTACATGTATGGTTTCCCTTTTCAGACACTGGAGGGCACTGGTGAAATGCTTAAGTACTGCTCAGTTGTTCCTATGAGTGTTGCTGGTCTGAAGGGCATTTGTGTGCTTGTGTGTGTACATTCTCACACACAGAAAAGACCATTTACAGGTTTTTCTATTGTTTTAAGCAATTAATAACCTACTAAGATTAAGATAAAACAACAAATGATTACATAAACTTTTAAGTTCAGCTTGTGAATCTTATTATTGCTAAGTTTAGCAAACTTAAAGAATCACTTTTAAAGGAATATACATGGATTTTTGTTCCTCTTTGCAATCTTAGATAAATATTCTTTAGTATTTTATATTGCCTTAATACATTTGATAGTTTCATTTTATTTTAAGAACTTTAATTGTCTGATGAATTTTCTAAATACCCTATTCAGATCCTTGCTTATTTTTCTTTGTTTTTTCTTTTCTTATCAATTTTTAGTAGCTCTTTATTATGTGATCAATAGACCATTTATCTTTTATATGAGTGGCAAATATTTTTCCAAATTTGCTATTCATTTGTATTTTGACTTTGCTGCTGCTGCTGGTGGTACTGTTAGCTGCTGGTGTATGTGTAGGTTGTTGATTCCACCATGCAGAAGTTCATTTTATGTATTTTTATGACTTACCACCAGGCTGAAGAGAGTGGAACCACGGTCTCTCTCTGGGAATCTGGCCCTCAGGCTCTGCTGCCAGAGGCCATCAGGCCATCAGGGTACTTGC
The DNA here is from genome assembly GCA_028533065.1 of Trachops cirrhosus. Classification (NCBI taxonomy): domain Eukaryota; kingdom Metazoa; phylum Chordata; class Mammalia; order Chiroptera; family Phyllostomidae; genus Trachops; species Trachops cirrhosus. Next base: position 67,336,549 of record CM052538.1, read on the forward strand.
TAATGTCTGTTGTTAGTGGACTTTAACTCATATTAAATTCTTTCATCTCTGAATTTCTCATATATTCTTTATACTAATTGCTATTGCTTTATAGTCCATAACTTATATATTCCATGGAGGTATTTGCTTTTCTTTCATTTTGGTTTTGTCTATTTGCTTAGATGTTGACTCATGGAGAGCAGAGGTCTTGCCTCACACATCAGTATCTCCCAGGTGCCCAGCACCATGCTGGGCAGTTACTGTGGGTTCAGGGAACACCAACTAAATGCTTTGTGGCCCTATGTCCTAGCAGGCCATGGAGGAGTGGGGCTTCCCAAGAGGGATAACTGAAAGCTCCCTCTCCTGTCTAGCCCAAGTGCCATCCTGGCAGCAGACCCCTGGCTGTGCCCCTTGGGTGGGACCAGGGCCATGGAGGTGGCTCTAGATTGAATGACAGCTGACAGAGACCTGCCTGTTTGATCATTCCCAAGCTCTTCTTTACTCTCCATAAGGCCTCCAAGAACCATTCACATCCTGGGAGAGATGGGGAATTGACTCATTTTGTGTTCTCCCTCATTTGTCTTCCTGTCTGAGAGAAGAGTTTTAGAGGCAGCTGGCCGATGGGAGAAGAACTGAAACAAGTGGGGTTCAGAAGCCACTGGTTTTAATGGAAGCAAGAGAGCAGGGAAGGGATTCGGTTGTGGGATGGTAATTAGTGTGTCTCCTCGTCTTCCAGTCTTGGCTGGGGTTGGTGTGCGGAGAGGAGAGGAGCACCACTGGGTGTCCTCTTCTCAGCCATGGGACCCTCAAGGAGAAGCGTGGAGAAGGAGAAGAGAGACACAGAACATAGGGAGAGACCTTAATGGTTTTGAGTCATGAAGGTGGGACAACACTGCACATCTGTGTATTGTATAGAGGAAGGAGTTGGGCTGGAGGCAGGAAAGGATCAGAGGGGTTGAGCAGCGAGGCAGCCTATAAAACTGCATCATCCATACAATACAAACTGGTTGAATGGGCAAACCCTCCCCATCCCCCTGACCTCCGTCCTTGTCCTTGATGGGCTACCCTCCTGCTGGCCTCGATTCTACTTCTTCCGTCCAATCTGTGCCATCAGATGGGCATTGGCAGCTGCCTTGGCTCGCAAGTTCTTGGCCTTGGCGATGTTGAAGAGGATGTTCATGATGTTAGTGGGGACATCAAGGGACAGAGTGAGCTTGGTACGCTGATCACCCTTGGCCGTGTCCTGGTACATCCTCCCCCTGAGCTCTGCTTGGGACAGGTACTTGTACTGGGGGCTTCCAGCTCCACCGCCACCCCCAGGGCCAGAGAAGGTCCATTTTTTCTTGTTTTCCTTTTCCTCTTTCCCCTCGTCCTCTCCTGAGGATGGGTCCTGGCTGGGCAGGTAGGGGAAGCCTCTCTTTCTTAGCAGGGATGCATCCTCCAGCTGGCTCTTCTTGGCCTCAGACAGGGCTGGGTTGATGCAGCAGAAGATGGACTGGGCTCTGGAGAACTTATGGGATAAACCCATTCCAGGGGACCCTATGAGCAGCAGCAGCAGCATCAGGAAGTGGGCCAGCAGGAGCATCTCTCCCTGTGATAGAAATGAGGGAAGTGGGAAGGGGTATGAGAGGGTTCAAGGCTCAGAAGGACATGGGTTAAAATCAAGTGCAGCCTTGATAATGCTCTATGATAACAGTTCTCCAGACCAGCAACATCATCTGGAAATTTGTTAGAAATGCAGATAATTCTCAGGGGACTGAGTTGCAGATTCCCTGCCTCCCATATACCTTTGTTTAGGGTTTGCAGGGTGAAGGAAAAGAAACTGTCCACACAGAAAAGCCATCTTTTGCTCCTCACTGAAGTCTAATTCCTAAGCAAGTTTCTCCTCTTCCGTTTTTTGGGTTCCTTTGCCATCACCTCTACCGAAATACCACAAAGGTTTACATTTCCCTGCTACCTGCTATGAAAACATTGAGTCCTATCTAGTTAGATTTAAGGGGTAAAGCTCTATGTCTATATTTTTCTCACTTGTACACATGAAACTCAGTTATTGTTTAGGGTTGGTACAGCAGTACCTTCTCTGGGTGATTTACAGACACACACTTAACTTCTGAGAGCTGTGACAGAGTCCAGTCCTAGAAACTTGGGCTGGCTTAAAATCCAGAGTGCCTGTGAGGGAGAGGGTACCTGAAGGAAAGACTTCAGGGTGGTGAAGCCAGAAGGCAGTGCCCCTGATTCCATAGCTTTTCCCCCTGCCAGCTCCATTTTCCAGTGGGGTGAGGTAGGGAGGAAGACAGAGTTATTTCCCATTTTACCCAGTGTTTGTCTGCAAACACTGGTAAGAAGTTGAATTAAAAGAATGAAGAATGTAAAAACATTTTAGAAAACGTGTCTGCAAACCTAGGGAAGCTTTAAACATTTCAAAAGTTACAGTCGTGAGCACAGGAGTGAGCTGTTTTCCTTTTGTAGACTCGTGGAGGTATGTGTGTGACACACACACACCTCTAAGCGGTTCATTCTCTAACTGAGCAATGAGGGTTTATTCATGAAAGGCTCTTCCTCCAAAGAGGGAGGATCAGCCAGGGGAAAGTTGACAGGTTATAGATAACTGGTCATTGGCAGAATTTGTATTACTGCCATATTATTTAATCCATTCTCAGAAGTGGGTATGTGTGTGTGTGTGTTTGCTAGATTGCTATGTTTGAGGAGAAAATTGCAAACAGGATTTCTCAGAACACTTGGGCATCAAATGGAGACATCAAACATCCATCTATATGGTCCCACCCCTTCACAGGTAACAGCTAGTCACTGCAGGTATCATCCAATGTCCCCTGTGTAGCAAGGGGGAAAGAACTCCGGGCTTTGAGGACAGAGGACCTCGGTTCGAAACTTCCCACATCCTAAAAAGGAGACTTTATCTGTCTCACAGGTGTGCTGAGAGAAGCAAAGGAGATGGTGGAGGTTGAAAGACAGTGGCACATGATAAGCAATAATTGCAAACATCCTACTGCTCCAGCAAGCAGTAGTGAATATCCTGTAGTTTCTATCTCCCATCCCCATTTGTAAACTATACCCAGGGCCACTTTTCATGTTCATGACTGGATTCTGTTCAGAAAAATAGGTTTGTATGAACCCACTCTGCCTTCGATCTCTTACCTTCTGCAAAGCAGGTGTTTCTATGTCAACAAAAAGGGGATCATTTTACCACCCTTCAAAACTTCCCCGTGGTCCCTTTGGAGCCATTTCTCTTTATTTAAAACACCGTGGTGTTCAGCACTGTCTTTCAACCCTCATATCTCAATGCTGTCCAGTCCCCAGCACCTCCTGCCTAATTTAGGGCAAACAAATTTATCCTTCATAAAGAAGTTTCTAACCAAAATCTTACCCAAGAGTGGTCTTCCCTCTGGAGTGGGTTTGCTCGGCGAGGCAGACACAGCTTCAGGACCAGGAGATCTGCCCAGGGAACATCCCCCTGAACTTCTGTCTCTTCTGGGATCACTGGCTCCTTTTCTTGTACTGTTTTCTCTCTATGGAGACTGCTCCACTCCCCGTGTGTGTATGTCAAAGTGACAGATCACAGGGAGGGTCGTGATTCCAGACGTGGTGTCTACACTGGGACACTGATTTTGTTTAAAATACAACCAGAAGCAGCTGTCCACGTCATGGAGACGACAGGCACTGTGTATCCTTGACCCCTCCTACCTGCACTCCCTCCCAGCCCTCCCCACCTCTCACTTCCCCTCCTGTCCTAGCAACTAGCTTCATTGATAAAAAAGAAAAAAACACAGTTGAACTGAGAGGCAGTTTCTTTGAAGAGTTTTGTTACTGATCTTAATGCTTATTACTTTCAGCCTTTCTATATCCTTGTCACCCTAACCTGCCTTTTAGAAATCTAGAGCCAGGCCCTGCTTTGAACGTAGAGAAGGTGACTTGAAGTTCACCTGTTGTCTTGTAAGACTGTGGGCTCTGAGCTGCAGTGTTGTCTCACAAAGCTCAATATAGTTGTGTTATCAAAGGGCACACAAAGGGATAGGCACAGTGTACCTAGAGCTTTTGGTGGGAAAGTGCTTAATTTTACCCGTTTACTCGTCCATTCATCCAGCATTTGGAGGGCACCTGCTGAGTGCCAGGTATTGCCAGGGCCCGCAGGCATTCAGGAAGTTGCAGCCCCTGTTCTTACAGGACATTTGCACTTTAGAAACATACATAAAAACAAAGCCAATTTTCAGTGTGGCAAATGTCACAGCACAGAAGGGAGCATCCCTGTCCTGGAGACTCAACACAGGTGACATGTGCCAAGAGAGCAGAGCATAGGGGTTCAGACAGGAAGGTTTGGGTGGAGAGAACCAATGACAGGAGGGACTTGTGGGCAGGAGGGTGAGTGGGAGATAGGTGGGTGGCAAGGTTTGGTATGCTGGTTCATCCTGGGATGTACTCTGAATGCAGGTTAGGAAGTTAGGACTTTATTCTAAGTGTAGTTTAAGCAGGGATTTAGAGAGAGGGGCAATAAATACTGTGCTTCTTTCCTTACCAATCAGCACTTTCTGCTCTCAACTTCCTAGAAAACTTCCCCACCTGAGGCCAAACAAAGCTCCATGGCATTAAACAACATCTCGGTGTCAGTGGCTGGTAGCTGTCCTCCGAGCCCGCTGCCTCCTCCTCCAGACAGGCGGGCCCATGAGTTCCCACTGGACCATCCTGGATTGGCCTTGGGAATGGCCAATGCTCCTAGGAGCTCCTGCGTGGGAGCCTGCAGGGTGTCCCATGGGATCCTCGCTGGCCTGGGCAGTGGTGTAAGGATGTCGTACTTATGATTAAAACCTCAAGAAGTAGTCTATTTGCTTTGCAATTTGAAACCTTTTCTGGCTGCATCTAATGGAGCATTATACAGAATTGAAACAGAAAGAGGGTGATTAGTGGATAAAACCCACCAGGGTGTGATTTCCAGTAAACAGTGATTTCCCTTCACGCTCTCACTGAAGTTTGTGTGTGGCATTCTGCTCTGCTTGCACTTCCTCTGGTCATGTGAGCCATTGGTCTCTTCTGCGAATTCAGCATTGGAAGGTCGTTTAGGGACGTAAACACCCTGTAGAGTACGTGGAGGGCCATGGTGGGCAGAAAAGCTGATCGCTTTGTAGATGAATAGGAATGGCTTGTATTTATAAAATTCATTTCTCCAAAGTGCTCAAAGCAGTTATACATAATAACATAGTTTATTTTCTCAATGTTTGAGCTGGGCAATATAAGAAATATAAGCATAGGTATAGGAAAAAGGAATTAGGGAACTGCAGAATGCTTGATTTATAAGAATGAGGTTTCTCCTTGGGGTCAGGAAGGAGAGTTTGCACCTCTGCCTCTGTTGCTAGCTTGGCTGTTTGATTGGGGTGATCATATTCTCTGCCCCTGTTTCTGGTTTTACCTTCCCTATTTTTCTAACAAGGTTGATGTCAAGTTAGTATTTGTAAGAACTTGATAAAGTTTTACATGGACACTGAATATTATTGTCATACTTGTTTTTCAATTCTCTATTTATTTTCCCTTACTGATTTTTAGTTTGACTCCACAGTTGCTGAAGAGGGTGTGCTAATCTCCCCCTGTGTTTGTGGGTTTGTAAATTTCTTTTTGTAAGTCTGTCCCTTTTCACTTTATGTATTTGGAGTGCTGAGTACACACAAATGTCCCCTTTCATCATTTTACTGCAAACCCCTTTATGCCACATAACATTTTTTTTTGTCTTAAAGTCTGCTATGCCTGATGTCAAACACACCTATTTCAGTTTTCTGTTGGTTAACATTTTTTTTGGTGCATGTTTTCCAGTCTTTTCTGTGTTAAAATTCTTTTGAGAGTAGTATTTATTTAAATTTTTAAAATCTACTCTAACAATCTTCATTTTAACAAAGCTGTTAACACACTTATACTGATAGTGATGACTAATGTATTTGGATTATACTCTGCTGAATTATTCTGTGTTTTCTATTTGCCTCAGTTTTCTCCTATTCATTCCTGTTTTTTTCTTTTCTGTATTCTGTTAGACTGATTCTTCTTTGTTTTTATTTTTATGTTTTAAGCGAATTTATTGGGGTAATATTGGTTCACAAAACCATATAGGTTTCAAGTGTACAACTCAAGAAAGCATCATATGAATAGTGCATCATGTGCCCATCACCCAAAACAAAGTCTCTTTCTATTTCCCTTTATCTCCCCCTTTGCCCACTTCCACCTTCCCCCACCCCCTTTCCCTCTGGTTAACATTACACTGTTGTCTGTGTCTATATGTAATATAATATAATGTAATATTATATATATATATTTTTTGCTTGATCACTTTACTTTCTTTCATCCAGCCCTTCAACCCTCCTCCCCTGACAGCTGTCAGCCTGTTCCTTGTGTCCGTGCCTCTGTTTCTATTTAGTTCCTCAGTTTATTTTGTTTATTAGATTCCACATATAAGTGAGATCATATGGTATTTGTCTTTCTCTGACTGGCTTATTTCACTTAGTATAATGTTCTCCAGGTCAATCCATGCCATTGCAAAGGGTAAAATTTTCTTCTTTTTTTACAGCTTAATAGTATTCCAATGTGCAAATGTCCCATAGTTGTTTCACCCACTCATGTCCTGGTGAACACTTGAGCAGCTTCCAAATCTTGGATATTGTTAATAACATTACAATAAACATAGGGGTGTCTATATACTTTCAAATTAGTGTTTGGGCTTTCTTTGGATATATTCCCAGAAATGGGAATCCTGGGTCAAAAGGCAGATCCATTTTTAATTTTTTGAGGATCCATATTTTTTCCATGGTGGCTGCACCAGTCTGCATTCCCACCAAGAATGCACGAGGGATCACTTTTCTCCACAACCTCACCAACACTTGTTGGTGATTTATTGATGATAGCCATTCTGACAGACATGAGGTGATATCTCATTGTGGTTTTCATTTGCATCTCTCTTATGATTAGTGGCACTGAGCATTTTTTCATATGTCTATTGGCCATCTGTATGTCCTCTTTGGAGAAGTGTCTATTCAGGTCCTTTGCTTATTTTTTAATTGGGTTCTTGTATTCTTGGCATTGAGTTAAAATGTCCAAAATTTTACTGCCTGTGTTTTCTTCTAGGATTTTTTTGGTTTTGTTACTTATATTTGTCTTTAATCCATTTTGACTTTATTATTGTGTATGGTGTAAGTTGGTGGTCTAGTTTCATTTTTTGCTTGTATCTGTTCAGTTTTCACAACACCATTTACTGAAGAGACTGTATTTACCCTATGCTTTTCCCTCCTTTGTCAAATATTAATCGACCATAGAGGTGTGAGTTTATTTCTTTGTTCTCTGTTATGCTCCATTGATTTGTATGCCTGTTCTCCTGTCAATACCATGGCCTTGTAGTATATTTTGATATTAGGTGTGGTGTCCTCCCTGCCTGGTTTCAGGAGCCTTAACCTCCCCCACCCACCCCCCATGGCTCAGGCTGAATGAGAAACCTCCAAGAACCAGGAGGCCTAAGGAGACAAAACCTATTTCCCTGAACATGGGCACTGCCTGCTCTGCTATTCCCTTCAGCTTGGTCGGATAGTCAATGATGGGCAACCATTCTCTGGAAAGAATGGACCTAAGACAGACATGATCATGTGGGAATAAGCCATGAGGGAAGAGACTCAGGGGGCTGTGGAAGTGAGGAAGTGATCGACATCTCCCCTGCCCCCTTGGCTTTGACAAAAGCCTGAGTCCTTGTTCTGGATGTGAGAAATCCAAGTCTTCTGGCCGCCTTTGTCTCCTCCACCTGCCTCAGGGCCTGTGGAAATAGCAGGGGCAGTGAG
>CM052538.1:67344844-67380751 GCA_028533065.1 Trachops cirrhosus
TTGTTTCTATATTGTTGTTGTCCCTATCTTGGTTGTGCGAGGAGGCACAGTGCATCTACCTATGCCTCCATCTTGGCCGGAAGTCCCCAAATGACTTCTTATGCACACTCTTTTCACCCCAACTTTTTATTTGGAAAATTTTCTACTCTCCAGAAAAGTTGAAAGAAGAGTATAATGGACACTGGTGTATTATTTACCTTAGTTAACCAATTATTGACTTGTGATGGTGTGTTTGTGTGTGCATGAAGAATCTAAGCCAGGTATCTTGTAAAATGCCCCACATTCATGGTTTGTTTGCTTCCTTATGTTTAGATTAGGTTAAACATTTTTGGCAAGATATCACATTCATAATGTTATATACTTCTTATTACATCACATCAAGAAGTGTGTAACAGTTTATTTGTAACATACAGAAGTATGTAACATGAATATATAAATTACTTTTAAAATGCCAGGTATTAAAATCCATTACAATAATATTTTTACTTTCAAATTATTCAAAATCTGTCATGACCAGTCATTTTAATTTTGATCACTTAGTTAAGATAGCTTTGCTAGATTTCTCTGTTTTAAGGTACCCTTTTCTCTTTCCTAGTTAATAAATAATCTGTGTGCTCATATTTTGAGTGCATGTGAATATCCTGTTTCCCATGACCTTTTACCTAATGGTTTTAACATTTATTGACAACATTTTATTGAATAAATTATAACATTGTGAATCACAAATGGTGATTTTCAAATTCTGTAATTCCTTCTATATGTATTGACTGGTATTCTTCTCTAGAAAACTCCCTATCCCTTATCTCCCTCACCACTTTTTTCCTTTTTCTCTTATTTCAGAATATAACCATGAATATATAAATTACTTTTAAAATGCCAGGTATTAAAATCCATTACAATAATATTTTTACTTTCAAATTATTCAAAATCTGTTCAATATTGGCCCTTCAAGCTAGCACCTATGTTCTTAACATGCTCCTATTAGTTTTTTTAAAAAATATAAAACTAGAAAAAAGAAAATCAAATTAAACCCAAAGCAAGCAAAAGGAATTAGAGAGTAAAGATAAAAACATATGTAAGTAAAATTGAGACTAGAAAAAGAAAATCAATGAAAATAAAAGTTGTTCCTTTAAAAGATCAACACAATTGATAAACTTCTAGCTAGACTGACCATAAAAAGAGAGAAGATACAAATTACCAATAACAGGAATAAAAAAGGGACATTACCCTTCAGGGTAACAATGTGTATTAGGAATAAATGTATGTCCATAAATTCAACAAGTTAGATGAAACGAAAAAATTTCTCAAATGACACAAATGCCCGTAGATCACTCAAGAAGAAAGAGATACCTGGAATAGTTCTTTATCTATTAAAGAAACTGAATTTGTCGTTAGCACACAGAAAACTTTAAGCTTAGATAGCTTCACAGGCAAAAACTATCAAACACTGAAAAAAGGATACTACAAGTCCTACACAAACTATTCAGAATATAGAAGCAGGGCTGGGGCCAGGATGAAGCAAGAGAACACTTACGCGAGTGTACGGTCTGCACCTGTGAGTGACTGCCTCCATATAGTTTGTACCTAGTGTGTCTTGGTTACTTTACCCTAGTCCCAACCCTGTAAAGAACACCTCCCAACTCATCTGTAAGCCCTACAAGAAAAGACAACTATGGGCTAATACCCTTCATGAACATAGATGCAAAAATCCTCAAACAAATGCTAACAAATCAAATTAATAATATGTATTTTAAAAAGTAATTATACATTACAACCAAGTAGAATTTACCCTAGGAATGCAAAGCAGGTTCAACATTTGAAAATTGATAAATTTAATTAACCATATCAGCAGATTAAAAAAGAAAAATCATATGATCATCTCAACAGATGCAGAAGAAGCTTTTGGCAAAATTCAGCATCCCTTCATAAAAATAGTCATAATAAAAAGGCAGCAAACTAGTAATGTAAGAGAACTTCTTCAACCTAATAAATGTATCTACATGAACATATTTTATGGTAAAGAACTAAATGCTTCCTTCCTAGGATTGGGAACAAAGGAAAGATGTCTGCTCTCTCTTTCTATTCAACATCATACTAGAAATCTCAAACCAATAGGTTAGTTTAGTAAAAATCACAAGACATAAGGTCAGCATACAAAATTCATTTTATTTCTATACATTAGCAATGAACAATTAGAAATTGAAATAAAAAGTACCATTTAAAATAGCACCAAAAAATCTACTTAGACATAAAACTAACAAATTAGGTGTGAGATCTGTGTGTTGAAAACTATAAAACACTGATGAAAGAACTCAAAGATTACCTATATAAATGCAGAACTATACCATGTCCATGGATTACAAGAGTATATTAAAGGTAGTAATTCTCCCCATATTAACTTATAAAATCAACAAAATTCCAATTAAAGTCCCAGAAGAATTTTTAAAAATTGATGACCCAATTCTAATGTATATGAAATGCTAAGAAGCTAGAATTGCCAAACCAAATTTGAAAATAAAGAAAACAAAAGACTAACTTTTCTCGATATCAAGTTACTATAATGCTACAGTAGTCAAGAGAACATGATTTTAGAGAAAAGATAGATGCATAGATTAATGGAAGAGAACCAAGTCCATAAATTGATGTATATATGTATGATCAATTGACTTCTGATAAAGGAGCAAAGACAATTCTGTGGAGAATGAATGGATAGTCTTTTCAACAAATGGTGCTGGAACAGTTGGATACCCATATAAAAGCAAAAAGACTCTCAATTCATACATAACTCCACATATAAGAATTAGCTCAAAATTAAGCATAGGTCTAAATGTAAAACCTAAGAAAATAAAACTTTCAGAAGAAAACATAGGAACGACTTTCTTATGCATTTAGGTTAGGCAAAGATTTCTAAGATACAGCATCAGAAGCATTAACCATTGAAAAAATGATGAATTAGACTTCATTAAAATTTTGACCCTCTATTCTTCAAGATCCCCAGTAAGAAAATGAAAAGAAGACACTGACTAGGAGTAAATATTTACAAATCACATTTCTGACAAAAAGTTAGATCCAATATTTATAAAGAATCTTCTCAAATATTAAAAACATTTGCAAAAGTATAAGACAATGGCACTCTTCTCACTAAATTTAGTTCTTATTTTGGATTATATAGTTATTTTCCATAGGATGTTTTTTATTTAACAAGTAATTAAGTTTTCTAGTTTTATTTTTTAAAAAATTAATACATATTTTTTTTCTGTTTTAATGTTGATTTTGATAAACAATGATGGATGTAACTAACATAAACAAAAACTCTTTGTCATTCTCCTTAGAATGTAAAGGGACCCTGAGGCCGAGGAGTTTGCGGTTTGCTGTTACAGACAATAGATAGACAAGTTCAGCGCCAGCATTTTTTGTCGTATCAGCCAGGTGTTCTATGGGGAAAGGCTCTTGTGCAAATTAAGGGAAGGTTATTTTCAAATCACTTTGGTTTCATTAGATGCCTGACTTGGTGCAGGTTCACAGATGGTGCTTAAATGCCAATTTCTCACTGTGGTCACTATTAGATTCATAGGCAGCATCACCTACTTCAGCAGGTGCTTTAGAAGCACTTTAACCTAGAACAATGCTAAGTGAAAGGAAGATGTACTTCGCCAGATGAGTCTGGAATGCTCTGGTTCTGACCATATTTAGATGGTTGATCAGGCAACCTGTTGTATTCACCTGTTCATCTGTTACCTTAAGGTTTTTTCTAGCTTGGTGCTTGTCCACAGATCTAGAGTCTCAGATAAAAAAAAAAGTCATTTTTTTTCCCTGTGTTCGTTGCAACTATCTGTCATAATGGATAGTTCTTTGCCCCTTGTTAGAACAAGCATCTGGTTCCTTTGTCTCTTTCAACATTCTGACTAATTGTCAATTAATGCTTTGCATATGCTTGATTCTTCAGCCATCACATTTCTCCAGTGCCCAGACCTTTTCTGATACTCCTCCAGTGAGTGTAGTCTGAGGAGAATTAGATGTAATGAGGATAAATCTGTTCAGAGATGGATTTTCTTCAGAAATATTTGCAAGGGGGAGTAGGTGGGAGAAAACCTTAAATGTCACTAATAAACATGTTTCAGTTTTCAACAAAGGAAGTGCTTCAGAGACACCCTGCTTTGTCATTCAAAATTATAGGACTGGTTAATTGTCCTATTTGGAAGAGAAGCATGCTAGGTTTTTAAAAATAGATTTCACATCATGAAGAAAATCTGAATTTTTGGTAAGGTCACTTATTCACTTAAATATTGATTGAATGCCCAGGAGTGAGAGGGACAGTCTTGACTGCTGGAGATTAAAAATGGAGTGGGACGGTCCTGATTCTTGCTCTCAGAGCAGCATCTCTCAAAGCAGCATTTCTCAGAATAAATGATGAACTCGTTTCCTGCTGAGAATGGATAATTCCTATTCATTTTTCCCAATTCTCAGATTGTGTTAGGTTGGTTGTCTAAGAACTGTGGGATCAAAAGATCTGTGTAACTCTGTCATTTTAAAAGATACAGTATTTGAAAATTATTACCCATTGCCTTTTAAAGTGATTGTACCAGTTTATACCCTTAAGCCATATAAGAATATGTGTTAGGATCCACTGATTCTGAATCACCTGCAGGATGAGCTGGTGTGGGCTGAAGAAAGTCAGTGAAAGAACAGAAAGAAAACTGACTGCTATAAGAGCGGAAGCCCAGGGTGCTGTGAGGACATCAGAAGGGGCCTCTTGCCCTGTCTTGGGGGCCACAGAAAGATTTTTAGACATTGAAACTTGCACTCAATATAGGCTCATGGGAGATTTTTATTTTTTTTTTTACCCAGATCCTAGACAAAAATAAGATTCTGTATCAACAGTAATTGGGATTGTTTGTTTGTTTGTTGATCATTACTGAGAAAGAAAGCACTTCTAACAAATACATTAATTATGATTGGGTTTCCCTTGAGCAAAGACCTGTGATAGATGGTTTAATAACCCTCCTAGCATCAGCTTTTGATACATTGATTAGCAAGGCAGAACTCTGTGAGTACCAAAGTTACAGAACTGCCTCTAAATATGTTCTGTCAAACCTCAGCAACAAATCTTAACACAGTCCTGACATCATTAGGATATCCAAGAACCTTCGCCCTAATTGGCTGGTGCAAAAATAAACCTGAGCAAACTGTCCTGAGAGCAATAAGGAAATGGCAGGATTGAGGTGTGAAGGGCACTTTTAAGGCCAGCTGAGCCCTCTGACGGTGCCAAGACTGGCCTACTGTTTCTTCTCTCTCAGGAGCTTCACTGAGACACGTGAGTGAGAATCTGGGCCAGCAATGTTCAGAAAGCATTTTCTGGAACACAGTTTTGTACCAGGTTCTGTTTTAGGCTCTAGGAACCAAAGCAGATACGATAGTGCCATTCCACTGTCCTTCATGCTCTACAGACAAATGGAGAAAACAGAAATCACATAATTTAGTCCACAAGAAATACCATTAAGTTTTTTAGATGGTATAGAAATGGAGTAATTATTATATCAGTTGGGTGTATACCAGTGTCTTTTTTAGGAAATACAATACATAACTCTTTAATCACAAACATACTGTGCAAGAAGGACAAAGAGGAACACATTTACAGAGGCTAGGTGTATCTATCAGTAACGTAAGTGAATTATTCCTTTTCTCAAAACTTCCCCCTCATGGACATTAAGAATTGGTGTCTTAATGTGGGATATTGATGTTTTCAATTCAACTAATGTTTTCTGAAGACTTAGTACCCGTATTTTGAGAGGCTCTGCAAGGACTATAAAGATGAACAGAGTTTGGATTATCCTCTGGTTTTACAGCTGTGTGTGTGTGTGTGTGTGTGTATGTGATATTAGGGACAAAAAATAACCACCAGTAAAGCTACCATAGATTGAGTGCTTTCTCTATGCCATGCTACCTCATTTATTTTAATCTCATTTGATCCTGTCAACAACCATGTAAGGTAAGCATTATTCTCTATAGTTAACTGACTTTCCCAGGGTCACAATACTAATAAGAGAAGAATCACAGGAGAATTCCAAACAAAGTGATATGGAGGCTCAAAGCAGGATTTGGATAAGAAGATATCAAAGTCTTCATGGTGGAGGGTGTTTTTGCATCTAAGCAGAATTTTGAAAGACAAAGATTATGAATGTGGAATGTGTGACATATTTTCAGCAGAGGGAAGAATATGAGCAAAAGCCTGGGGTATTCAGGGAACAGCATAGTATGATTTGACTGGGGTCTTGGAAAGATAGAATCCCAGAACCTTTCTTTGGGGGCTGCTTTTTTGAATCATGGCTGAAAAGTTTACAGTGTAGGGGATATTAACAACAGAGGGGTGGGCTCTGTGGTGTGGGCATAGCTGTGCTTTAGGAAGATGACTAGATTAATTCTGGAGAATAGAAATGTGAAAGCAGTGAGATCTATTAGCAAAGCACCACAAGAATTTCATGAAAGGTAATGAGAATCTTAACTAGGGCAGTGGCTTTGGGAGTGGACAGCATCATGTTGTAAAGATGAGCATCATGGGGGTTATTTTGTTTCAGGATTCTTAAGGAAGACATTGTGCCTATTTTTACTAAGTAAACCCATATATAAATACTTTGATTGATGATGATGGTCCTGCTAATCATCTAAAAATTGTATATGCCAATACTTTCCAAGCATCATTGTTCCCAAATAGCTCCTGTAGCTCCACATGTATGCTTAAGGCAAAGCACAGTTGGTTATTTCAGCCCCAGCAATGAGTCCTGTGACACCCCCGGCAGCTCAGCCCCTTACTCACAGGCTTCAGCAGGAGGACCGTGGCAGGGGCTGTATCTCCTGGTGATTACATCACTCAAGGATTTGATTAGAGTGGGGCCAAATCAAGGATTTGGATAGAGGTCCTTTAGAGACATCAACCAGATAGGCATTTTATCCCCTTGGTTGGATGGGAGAGGAAGTGATGAATGAGATTTGGGGTTCAATTGCACCTCAAACTAAGCAGGGAGTTAGTGTAGAAAGGTGATGTACATAGATTGGGGAGCCAAACAGTCCTGAGTTCAACTGCTAGGTCACGTCTGGCTGGCTGGGTGACTTTGGAAAAGATGGATCACTCAGTCTTTTATAGTGAGATTATATTCAATATATATTGAATATAATGTTGCCTACTGAATTGCTGTGACTCCCATAAGACCTATTTCTTTAATCCCATAACTACCTTATAAGGTTGTTGAGTAAAATAATAGACAAATGGACATGTCTAATAATTGTTTTCTATTGTTAGTATTATATATTACTAAATGATAATGTCAAAAGTTCCAATAAAGTGTGAACTATTTTTGTAAATTAGCTTTATAAAAGGCTAGATATAGTTCCCATTCATTTAACTGTGATTTAAAAATAGTGTTTGGTATGATAATTAAAGCATGGACATTGGCAGCTCAGTGCGAAAAATAAACTTCCTAGGAGCAAATGTTTACCAGTGAAAGAAGCCATGATTAGATGGGCTTGATACCATTGATCACACCTGTCTAGAAAGTACTTGGTTATATAGATGACCAGTTGGAGAAAGAAGGTTGTGGGATGGAATGAAGTAAGCTGCTATCACTCATTTCTGTAAGAGTGAACATGCTCCTAGTGCATAGCATAATGCCATGAAAACCTAAGGGTTCAATAGACATGCCATGAATTGGTGGTGGCCTCCTGTGGAGGGGTGGAGAGTGTGCTCAGTGCCTTGCTGGCAAGATGCATGGCCTATAGTGGGCACAAAATAAAAATGAAAGAAAAAAGGAAGGGAGGGAAGGAAAGAGTAAGGATCTCTAGTTTTCTTACTCAGAAATGAAATTTACTAAAGAAACCTAAAAAGGAATTTCACAAAACTTAGAGAATTTTACAAAAACAAGATTCTTTGGTTGATCATCAACAGAAGTAAAAACTCCGTGGGATTTGAGGGCAAGGAAAGGGCCCCCCTGTATCCAAAAGGACTTCCTCACATATGTATCATTTTGCTTCAGAGTTCCCATGGGAGAGTATTTTGTCCATTTTATCACCCATTTGTAAGACTGCTTTCTTTGGATAGAGACAGGGGCAATCAGAAAGGCACCTGGGATCTGGAATGAGACTGATGCAAGAAAGATCACCAAGCAGCATGTTGGGGAGCCATTGCCTTCTGTACTGTTTTTCCTAGGACTGACCTTCAGTCACTCTCCAGATCCTTAGATAAGGGTTGACTCCTTTGGTGGATTACATACCATGGCTCTAAAAGGTCCAACATCTGTTTTCAACATATTTCTTCATCAGGTGCACAGACTTTTCAGGAAGATAAAAGTCGCACTTGCTGTTGGTCTTCCCAGCCTAAAATAAACATATTTCACTTGGGTTCATGTGCGCTGAATTGTTTTGCCATCTTGGGACTCACCTAAAACTTCTAATTCCTTCTTTGGGCTTCAGCATTTCCAGATGCCTTTACAAGATGCCCTGCCTGGGTGCCCACAGGGCTCAGCATATATGAGAGAAGGAAGATTGTAGTTGAGCTGACTAAGCAAGTGTTTGCTCTCCTTTTAGAACGAATGCCCCAGTCCCTGGCTCTTCTCCATTACCACCATTTCTGCTTATGCTGAGCCCCTTATCCTCAGGGACCCTTAGTGATCAGCTCCATCAGTAACTCATCTATTTCCTCCTATACAGAATAACTCAGGCAGAAAAAGATGGTCAGTTTTTAGAGTGGAAGTGAATCAGACAAAGGATCAGTGGAAAGCCACGAAAAGCCTTCATGTCGCCCAGGGAATTGATCTGGCATTTGAGGTCATGAACAACCATGGGAGAATTTCAGTCTCTCTCTCTCTCTTACACACACACACACACACACACACACACACACACACACACAAACACACACACATGCACCGTATGTTATATTGTCAAAGACCTGCTCTGACTGATTGGATGGTAAGTATATCTGACAACCTACAGGGAAATCAGAAATGACTTGGTAAGGGAAATAAGAATAAAAGAGCTTCTTTTTAACTAAGCCTATTTTAGTACCTGCGTATGCAAAGACCAGCTTCTCAAAGCATTGAAATTGGGGACATTGTCATTTCTCAAACATTTAAGCCTTTTTACATGCCACCTTGTGAGGGATTTGATGGAAAACATTCTGTCAACTTGATTCCTCAAGCAAGGCGGATTTTTCAAGATTTTCAGAGGGTAAGGGCTGCTTCTGAGAACCCATATTTAAGAGGACACATTTAATCAAGGAACATGGTAAATACCAGGCACCTTCCCCCAACATTACGGCCTGAGCAAATGTTCGTGCTTTTACTTGACAGAGAGAAGCGAGAGTGAATTTCCTCAATTCCTATTGCACTTCATGGTGTTAGACTACAATAGTCTCAAATACTTGGTTACACATTTCTTACCCCTTTTTACTCTTGCTGCTAAGTAAAATGTAGCCAGCCCCTATTCAAAGGGGCACTTCTGTGCTCCTATCCTTTCATTTCCCCAAAGATCTCCTTCCCTCATTCCTTCCCTCTGTACCAGCTCTCCTGCCCCTCAATTTATGGTCACAAGCAAGACTTCCAACTTAAACAATCAAAAAACTCCTAGACTCTGGGTCTTGCTTTAGTTGCGTTTCTATCATTCTCTTCTTACTTTAATAGTCATGCTTTTCCAGAAATAAATGAGCAATTTTTCTAATTTTTTCTTTACTCATTCACTTATTCATCAGCCTTTGGTTGGGCTCCTCCCATGTGCTGGGAACTGTGCAGGGTGTGGGCAACATGAAGATGAATATGACAATTCTTTCCCTCAAGGAGTTCACAGTCTGGCAGAGGAGACCACCCAAAGGGTGGTCAGTGCTACACCAGAGAGATTTACAGGTTCTCTGGGAATACATAGCACCTTTCAGTTTATCCTTTCAAGACATGGTAGAAAAGTTACTTGGTCTATGAAAGTTTTCTGCAGGGCTAGTCTTTCCTGTCTTAAGGCTCCCACATCACCTTGTATTACTGTTATGATATCATTTGTCACATTTTAGTATAATTATCTCTTTGCCTAGCTAACTCCTCTGCTATCTTGTGAGTTTGCTAAGGTCAGGGGCTAAGCCCTATTTACTGGAAGACTTTTATCCCAAAACCAGTACTAAGAGCTAATTGAAGGGGAATGAGTGAAGGTTAGAAGGAGCATATTATCTTTGGGGGCCAACTTTGATGGTGGTGACAAGGATAAAGTGAGAGAAGCCTTAGGGTGGAAGACAGAGCCATGGAAAGAAAGCATGAAGAACCTCAACCTATTCTCTCTTTCCCGCCACCTGTAGTTTCTCCTACCCACCACATTTCTTCTATTCAAACCTGGGAGGATTTTGAGTTTGGTTTGGCTGGTTGTCCATGAAAACCATGCTTTTTAATCTGCTATAGCTGAACTTCTCCAGCCATCAAAGAAGGAAGTTTTAGCCTTCTGAAAATGAGGAGGGATATGAGTATTGAAATTAGGACAGCAACCAAGTGAAATCTATGAGCTCCTACCTTTCAGTCATGGAGGCAATGCTGGGCAGAATTTACCTGAACAAACTTTTTTGTTGGGAACAGGAAAGGTTTTATTATCCTTATGTACTTTATTGAAGGTATAAGTAAACCAAAGATAAGGAGTTATAAGGTTTGCCCAAAAGTTAGTAAGAACCTAGGTCTTCTGACTTTTAAGGCAAATCTGTTTTCTCAAACACTCTGAAGCTGCTTGAGCAATAAAGTGAAGAGATCAGCTTGACGTTTTCTGAGGAATGAGTCAACTTCCCAATGATTTCACATTGACGTAAATGCCTTTCTTCTTTTGGGCTGTGAATTTATCAGAAGTCATCCTAGACACTGACATAGTAGGTAGTTAAAGTTAAGAGAAGGGGGATATGAGACCCACCTCTCCCCCTCCCAAGTGTAAAGCAGCTTCCTGCCCTCCCACCTCTGTACGAAGGCACAGTCCAGAACAGTGCTCTGGACTCCCTGTGGAGTTTATCACCCCAAATCTTGCCAGAGCTCTAGAGAAATTGCATTCTTTTTTGAAAGTTTAATACCTTTTAACTTTGCTAAATACCCACTAATTCTGTGTTTTTTTCTTTTGCTATTGTTATAAACTCCATAGCAAACTAATTAGTAACTTTTTACCCAGAGCTGTTGCATCTGAGCTGACTCGAGTTAAGGAAAATTAGTTTGTGGAACTTAAATCAATGCTGGAGGTGACCCTTGTCCAGACTATCAAGAGCTTGATAAATGCCACAGCACATTTGGTAAGTGCCGGCAATCAGAAGCAATAAAACCATTAATGGATTTCAATAATTCAGCTGAAAAAGGTCACACGTCAGTCAGGAATGGGATGAGTGGAGAGAGGATGTAGGAGTTAGAGTAATCTCATCAGGAATCCAATAAATTTGCTGGGTTTCAGGAAAGGAAACAAAATAATGGGAAGAGAGGACTGAAGGGCAACTATGAATATATTGGAGTAATCCTGCTAGATGTTAAAGGAATATATTAATTCCTGACAACTTTTATGACTTTGAGTTTCTTACCTGTATGATAAAAATGATTGGTAAGTTTGGATTCATAAAGAAAGGTGTGAACAAGCATGCTTTTTATAGTTAGGGTGGTTTAGTCCAGAATGGCTCTAGGCACACTACTTAGAGGCAGAACAATGAGTGGACTGTAGGTAACTGTGCAAGCTTTGAAGGCCCCTTCCAGCCATCAGTTTTATGCTATGAATTTAGACCCAAGAACCTGTAGAATGGGAGGACATTGTCTTTCACTCAATGAGATTCCACATAATTTAGCATGAGTAACAAAGAGAGGTCCATAATCATAAGCCACTCAACTTTTTAAATACTAGCACCTTCCATTTTACCTGAAGAGTACATTCCTTCTCTGCAGAGTGATTGGTACCTTTGGAAAATGTCAAAGGTAGAACTTCTTGAGCTGAAGCATTTTTAAAAAATATTTTAACTTAAATTTATAAGAAAATGTATGCGTTGGGGTATGTGAGAAAGAGAGAGAGAGAGAGCGAGAGAGAGAGAGAGAGAGATTTTGTATACCCTGTGAAATATCACCATAGTAAGTCTAGTTCACGTCTGTCCCCACAATTACAGATTTTCTTTTCTGATGAGGTCAGTAGAGTCCTGAAGGCAACCTGTCAGACAAAATTACTACCACCAGAAAAAACCTTGTATGTGTGGTGGGGAATATTACTGAAGCCACAGCAAAAGGATCTGCTGGATAATAACACATGATAGATATTCTGCCTGTATGTGTACTTTCTCCTGAGGAAGAGAAGGGGCAAGGCATGTTGCAAGTAAGTTTGAGATTTATTTACTCCTGTATATGTAGGTTTTAAGACTATTTCCTTCAGCTCAATTTCTACAAGTGCTGATGACTCGAAAATTCATATGTCCCTATCTTTGCCTTGTACCTTTCTCCTCACTGTACTGTGTACATCTAGCTGCCTCCCCATCATCTCCATGTAATGTCTTTCAGGCATCTTACATTTCACATCTGCAAAACTGACCTAATCAGAAGACCTCCCTGTTTCACCACCTTTACTTCCCCCCTTAAAAAAAAAAAAAAACATTCTCCCTATAGCCTTCCCTGTTTGTGTAAATAGCAATTTTATTTACTTACATGCTTAGGCCAAAACTTCCAACATCACATTCGACTTTCTTTTACTCTTCTGTCTCAAATAGCATAGACTTGACCTTCAAAATATATTTAGAATATTAAAAAAATTCATAAGTGTAATTCATCACATGCACTGATTAAAAATGATATGATTATCTCAATAGCTACAGAAAAAGCATTTAATAATACTTAAATTTTGATTAAAAATGTATTAAATTAGAATTTCTTTAACTGAATAAAGGGTATAAAGTTTACAAAAGTCATCAGCCTAAATTGAGAAGTATTAGTAGCATTCCCTTTAAAATCAGGAACAAGACAGGAATGATTATTATTATCATCATTTCTAGTCAGTGTTATATTGGAGCTCCTAATCAGCATCTAATACAAAAAAGAAAAAAAGAAGACTGTATACTCTCTTCCTCACCCTTCCTTTAACATGCAGACATCATCCCACCTTAGCTGTTTGTTTATGCAATTCCCTTCTCCAGAAATATTGTTCTTCATGTAGTATAAGATCAATAAATATTTTTTTTTCTTTTTTTTAAAGATTTTATTTATTTATCTTCAGAGGGGAAGGGAAGGAGAGAGGGAGAGAAATATCAATGTATGGTTGCTTCCTGTGCATTCCCTGCTGGGAACTGGCCTGCAACCCAGGCATGTGCCCTGACTGGGAATCGAACCGTGATCTTGTGGTTCACAGGCCCGCGCTTAATCCACTAAGCTACACCAGCCAGGGCTCAATAAATATTTTTAAATGAATTGACAGATAAAGAATGTAAGCTCCCATGGTGTTTTTGTCTGTTTGTGCATTGCTGTATCCCAGCTGTTAGAAGAGTGTACATAGGACTAGAACCAGCTATACAATTGCAACCTAAAAACATGACCTCACGACTGAGTGTCTCTCCTCACTGTTCCCCAATGGGCACTTCATAGTTTAGTGGGACAGTTTCCCCAGGGATCCCAGTTCATGCCACATTCACTGTCCTGAAACTCATTCCTCCTTCTATGCTTTTATCTTGATGTACCCGCCATGGTACCCAAACAATGCTCCTCTCTTTGTTGCTGCTCCAAGAACAACCTTCCTCTTGATTGAAACACACATCCGTCTTGCTCCTCTTCAAACTCCTATTGTGTGTCTAGCTTTTATCATGCAAACCAACACTTTGTTTTCTAATAATTTCATGTGAATTAGTTTTATTGTCCTCAGTTTTAAAACTTTAAGCTATTCAGATTTAAGCTTCTCAGAGTTTCACCTGTTGTGAGGGCTAAGACTGTAGGTTATATATTTCTATAACCTGATTTTTTCTATGAGAAGTGCTTGGCCAACTAAGAACTCAATAAATACATACTTGATCATCAGTAAGAAGTTTTCACTTATAAATAATTTCTTCTAATAGTCCTTTGAACTAATTTTTCAAAATCTTGTATTATTCTCCTTTTTTATTATAGCAGGTGATAGGGAAAGGAATGACCTTGGGGTGTGGCTTAATTGCTCTGAAGGCAATGAAATACTGATATTGGCAATAAAAACAGAAAACATTGCAAG
Source organism: Trachops cirrhosus (assembly GCA_028533065.1). Lineage (NCBI taxonomy): Eukaryota > Metazoa > Chordata > Mammalia > Chiroptera > Phyllostomidae > Trachops > Trachops cirrhosus. Next base: position 67,359,053 of record CM052538.1, read on the forward strand.
AAACGAACAGAAGGAAATTTAGTTCAATCATTGAACATAATGTTGGTGGATATGATAATATTGGTAATATTAGCAGTAACCAATTGCACAGTGTTATGTAACACCTACAACCTAGTTGGCTTAAAATTATAATCGTATCATTTGTTCACAATTCTGTGGGTCAGCTACTTATGCTGGTGGTCCTTCCGGTCTTGACCAGTCTCAGTTTCAAGTATGTAACTGAGTGTTGGCCAGATCAATTTAGCTCACCTCCACAGCTCTTTCATGCCTCTCGTGTATTCTCATGTGAGATCCTATTTGATCTCATGTGAGCTATGGAGTTGGGCCAAAATGTGAACAGAAGTGCACAAAAGGAAGTATAGTCAGTGTCTGAGATGCAAAGGAAAGACTGCTAAGGGTCCCATGGCCATCAGAGCAAGCCGCAGTTCAGAATATCATGGGCCAGCTACAGTTGGAATAAAAGAAATTGACAGGAAGGAAAAACTAGGGTTCAGCAGTCAAACTGGAAAGTCATCAATCAGCAGGAAGGGGAGTGAGACAAGTGGCTAAACCCTTTGCCAAAGGAGTGGAGAGATGTTCTGGACCCGGGATGGGGAGGGGTACTGCATGCAGGGACCCATGAGAGGGACTGCTTAATGAAAATACATTTGTTTCCGTGTTCTCATGTTTCAGGGGAAGACAGGCATCAATCTCCAGGTGGGGATGTGGTTTCTAACGAAGGCAGGAAGGAAGGCACGTCTTGTTCTCCATTCTGGAATGACTGTCCAGACTTATATTTAAAGTTATTTTCCACCTCACTGGTTTCTGGTCCAGGCCAATGCCAGAATGAGGACAGGAGACAAGGACTTTAATTGTATTAAGTCCAACATGATGACTGATCTGTGTTCTCTGCACTTGGAAATAAAATCAGAGTCAAATCTGATCACTGAGGAACAGAGAAACTCATTTAAGTCATGGGCTCATAGGCTTTGCTGGTCATTTCCATCACATTCAGTAGTGGAAGGAAGTGATACTGGTTCAGTAAGCAGGGAGAGGGGACAGGGCCTTATAGGGAGGATTTATAATAGAGCTTAAAATAAAGCAAAGGTGGAGTCTTCCCATCTCACACAAAGTTCAGCAGCATCTTAAGTGTTTAATCCCACGAGCACCTGTGCCTCTGTTCTGTGTCCCCACCACAGGAGATCTGAGAGAAAACAGTGCATATTACATGGTGTAAATTGCGAGGGTAGCTCACAATTATCCCTCTTACTGGATGATCATGGTGTCTGGAATCAAACCATTGAAAATTTTCTGCTCTGAAGCTTGGGGCTTCCCAGAAATCCAGACTTAGATCCAAATGCCAAGGAAAGAGTAATTCAACCATCCCCAGCAGGGGCCCTTGAGTAGCCAAACCGGGAGGTAGTGGAACAAGGCATATTTGTGAGGAGAATGAAGAGTTAAGTCTAAGATGGACCAGATCAAGTTCACAATCTCATCCAGGGATGGCTCCAATCACAAACACTGCTGGATGATTATTTCCTGAGTGGGTATTCTGTACAATAAGAAGAATAAGCTAACTGTTAGGGCCTCTGGTCCAACTTATATGCTTTGTGGGAAGATAATTTCTTCTTTTCTTTGCTAATTGTGGGCCTCTATTCATGATTTTCTTTCAACTCTGTTTGGAAAGATATGCAGTAGGAATCATGCATCTTCTATTGACACTGTAATCTTGGCAGAGTAGCACTCAGTAAATCTGTGAGCAAGATATGTGTGCAGCTGTGTTTCTCAACTCTTAACACCTCTGAGGGAAACAAGTTCCAGAGATTGGCTGCCTGCTGTGGAAAGTAACACTTCACTTTATTCTTAAAAAAGAAATCAATATTGCAAGTTCAAAAGAACAGGTGATTGAATTGTAAGTGGTTTTCAGTTTCTCCCTTCCCTGTTTTTTTTTTAAAGAAAAATAAAAACAGTGACACTATTTTACCAAATGCAAGTTTACTTACATCTTTAATGTATAAAATACATATAAGCCAGGCTGCTTAGTTCCTACTGGGCAGACTTCCATTCATTCACCGCATAGGCAGCCCCAAAGGCAGCAGAGTCCCAGCACTGTACTCCTGGGAATGCGAAAGCCCTGGGCCTTCCAGCGCCAGCTCTCTCTGCTGCGCTTATCTCCTTCACAGACTCCCCGAACGTGTCTGGACAAGCAGAGTTCACATTCCCTTTCTTTCACCCATTTTAGAATTTTATACTCACCTCTGTTAGCGAATGCATCTTTGATCTAAGCCTATTTTTTTCAATGCTTCACCTCAATTCAGAGGAGAATTTTGACTCCAAAGTGACTTGAAAGTCATTTAACTACTTTTTAAAATATGCCACAGGTGTTTTTTTTGTTTGTTTAGAGTCAAACTTCAAATCAAAACAAGCAAAGAGATGTAAAGTTCATAGTTGTCTTATCTGATAATTTATTTGATTTGACAAGACTATGGCTCTGGAATGGGTAGAAATTGAATAAAAAAATCACTTTTTTCTCCTGAAAACTTTTTAAAACAAATACACTTATTATTTTAGAGCAATTTTAAGTTCACAGCAAAACTAGGCAGAAAGTACAGAGGTTTTCCATATTTTATGTTATTAGAATTTTCCTTATATTTCTTTGGGTATGAAGGTTCTCATTTATAGATTATTAGAGAATCTATTCTTACCATTAATATTTAGTTATATATGGCAAGGTTCTTAGTTCCCTTTGTTTTCTCTCCATGCCATCTTCCTCCATCTTGAAATCTTTCTCTTTGTTTAATATTCTGTTTAACTGTTTTTTCTCACATTTTGCTTAGATGGGATCTAGAGGTAGTATACTATCTAAGTTCAAGTCTGTCATTAATTATCTCTCTTGTATCCTGATAGGCAAATGGTATCTCGACTGCTTAAAGGGCACTTGGGTGACAGCCTCATTCTCAAAAGTAGATGCTCTCTTACTGTCTTCTTTCTCAATGTTCATAATCACTGGGCATCTTGTTAAAATACAGATTCTAATCCAGTAGGACTGGAGTGGGGCTTGAGATTCTGCCTTTCTGAGAAGCTCCCAGTGTGGTGCACTGGGCGCACCACAATTTCAGCCACAATGTTTCAGCTTATTGGGTAGCAGATGGGAAGTCCAATGCAAGTTAGATTCCCACTGCCACTGCCCTGCCAATGGGTAACTTGTTCTTTTCCAGGAAGTTTTGAAATTTCTCTCTTGATTATTATAATTAAAAAACTTTATTAGGATATGCTCACATATGTGTCTTTTCTCATCAGTCTAAACTAGGATTGAATGAGCCCTAGGATTGAAACAGCCTTGGGTGTTTCTTCAACTCATGGGCTTTTTTTCCTATCGTTGCAGTCTATTCTCATTATTCACTGATGCTGTATTTGCGAATTTTCCTACTTTCTACAATTTATTTTTAACTCCAAAATCAGTACCTGTGGAGTTTTTCTGTTTGTGGTCACTTGCAGACTGCAGAATGGCAAAAAATAAAAAAAATAAATCCAAGTCACCTGATGCACGCATTTGTGTCTCAGCTCATACTATACATAGGGCTCTTTTCACACAGTCTATTAAGTGTCACATTTTTAGCTTTTTTGTGCTTTTTGTTAATGATTACACTGTTTAAAATGGTCCCCAAGCACAATGCTGAGATGCGGTCTACCTAAGTGTGCCTAAGTGCAAGAAGGACATGTGTTTTAAGGAGAAAATATCTGTTAGAGTTTTATTCATGCATAGAATAGCATTATTGGCCATGAGTTAAATATTAATGAATCAGCAATATATATTAAATGAGGTCTTAAGCATAAACAAATAAAACAAAGTTATATATTTATCTGTTGAGAATGTTGTGACTGGAGGCTGGCAGGAGCCTAACCCTGTATTTCCCTGGGAATGGTACGATATTTGCTAATTCAGTGTTTGCAGCAACTTTAAAGAACATAAAAACCAAAAATAATGAGAATCAATAGCATTTGGAAAATTTTGTCTTTACATGTTTCTGGGATTTAATATCATTTGGTCATAATGTACTATCTTTTTAAATACCATTGCATTTGATTAGCTAATATTTTGTTGAGGATTTTTGTATCTATGTTCATGATGGATGTTATTCTGTAGTTTCCTTTCCAAAAATAATTTATTTTTCAATTATAGTTGACATATAATATTATATTAGTATAAGGTGTAAAACCCAGTGATTAGACATTTATATAACTTATGAAGTAATCACCCTGATGAAACTAGTACCCATCTGACACTATATATAGTTATTATAATGTTATTAACTATGTTTGCCATGCTATTCTTTACATTCCCATGACTATTTTGTAACTACCAATCTGTACTTCTTAATCCCTGCCACTTTTCAACCATACTCCCAAGCCCCTCCCACCTGACAACCATTGAAATGTTCTGTGTATCTATGATATTTCTATTCTGCTTGTTTATTTTGTTTTTTAGATTCCACATATAAGTAAAGTCATATAGCATTTGTCTTTCTCTGTCTGACAGCACAATACCCTCTAGGTCCATTCCTGTTTCTTCAGATGGCAAGATTTCTTTCTTTTTTATGGCTGAGTTATATTCCAGTGCACATATGCGCCATTTATTCTTTATCTATTAATCTATTGATGGACACTAAAGTTACTTCTATGTCTTGGCTATAGCATATAATGCTGCAATGAACATATGAATGCATATGTCTTTTTGATTGAGTGTTTGGGTTTCTTTGGATAAATACCCAGAAGTGGAATTGCTGGATCTTTCTTTGTGTTCTCTTAGGGCCTTTGTTTTAAAGTCCATTTTGTCTGGTATAAGTATTACTACTCTGGATTTTAAAAATTTTTGTATTTTCATGAAAATGTTTTTTCTATCCCTTAACTTTTATTCTGTGTGTCTTTCAATTTGAAGTGAGTCTCTTATAGAGAGCATATGTAAGGATCTTGTTTTCTTATCCATTAATCCCCTCTATGTCTTTTGATAGAACCATTCCATTTGTATTTAAAGTAATTATTGATAGATATGCATTTATTAACACTTTATTATTCATATTTTTTATCTTTTTTCCTTCTTTGTCTGAAAGAATACCATTTAACTGTAGTAGACCATTCTGCATGGCATGGGCCCAGCTCCCACGTGGCGATGCACAAGACCCATGCCAACGGATAGGTTCTCCCGTGGGGAATCAGGCCTGCAATGTACCTAGGTCACTATGAGTCTTGCTTTTTGCTAAAACTCCTTCACCCTGAATTGAGGACATTTATTGCAAAGCAACTTCCTAAAATCCATGCTAAACCTTCCAAGGATGAGTGTAACCGATCCAAGTACTTTTGTCTTTTTATTTGAAAATATCTCTCTTCTGTGATGTGATTAGCAGCATTGGCTCCTTTGTTTTCTGTAAAAGGTAACCACCTAAAGAGAATCTGTGCACAGTAAATGAGGACCATCATGTAATGGGCGGAGAAACCTAATAAAGGCCTGGGATGGCAGAGGCCTCGGCTTTTTCTCCTCTTGAGAGAAAATCCATGCTGTCCCTTTTCCTCCACAGGACTTGGTAGTCCATGTGAATGTCTCATTTCATCCATAATGATGCAGACACTGTGGGCCGGTGTCTGCATCATTTAACATTTCTTATAATATTGGTGTGGTGGCAGCAAACTTCTTTAGCTTTTTCTTGTTTGGGGAGCTCCTTTATCTGTCCTTCAATTATGAATGATAGTTTTGCTCGGTAGAGTAATCTTGGTTGTAGGTCCTTACTTTACATCACATTGCATAGTTTGTGCCAGTCCCTTCCAGCCTGAAATGTTTGTGGTAAAAAATCAGTTGACATTCTTATGGGAGCTCCCTTGTAGGTAACTAACTGTTTTTCTCTTGTGGCTTTTAAGATTCTCTTTGTCTTTAACTTTTTTCATTTTAATTATGATGTATCTTGGTGTGGGTCTCTTTGGGTTCATCTTGTTTGGGACTCTGCACTTCCTGGACTTGTGTGTCTTTTTCTCTCTCCAGGTTAGGGAAGCTTTCAGTCATTATTTCTTCAAATAGGTCTTCTTCTTCTCCTTCTGGTACCACTATGATGCGAATGTTGTTATACTTGATGTTGCTCCAGGAGTACCTTAACCTATCCTCATTTTTTAAAAATTATTTTTCTCTTTTTGCTGCAAATTGCTGATTCAGTCCTCTGTTTCTTCCAATCTGTTCTTGATTCCTTCTAGTGTATTCTTGATTTCAGTTATTGTATTTTTTTATTTCTGATTGGTTCGTTTTTATAGTGTCTATGTTGTTTTTATGCTGGTGAAGTTCTAAGTTCCTTAGGCATCCTTATAACCATTGTTTTGAACTCTATTTGGTAGTTTGCTTGCCTTTAGTTTATTTAATTCTTTTTTTCCAGAGATTTCTCCTTTTTTTCCCATTTGGGGCATGTTTCTTCATCTCTTCTGTGTTGGTTTCTGTGTATTATGTAGATCTGATATACCTTTCAGTCTTTCCAGAGTGTCCTTATGGTAGGTAACCTGTAGAGTCCAGTTCCACAGCTTCCGCAGTCACCTGAGCTGGGCACTCCAGATGAGCCCCCTGTGTGGGCTGTGTTCATCTTCCTGTTGTAGTTGAGCCTTGATTGTTGTTGGCAGTCAATGGGAGGAATTGACCCTCCAGGATGATTGTCTGTGAGGACTGTCTGTAGCTAAGACAGAGTAGCTGCACTGTAGGGGCTGACTCCATGGAGTAGAGCTCACTTCAGCAGGGTTCTGGTGCCCACCAAGTCTGCTCCTTGAGTGTGTAATTTTTAGAGGGGGTTGGGGTAGTGCTCTGGCATGGTATGAAGCTGGCCACTGGGTGTGCTGGTTCTGGGACCTCCTGGGAAGTACAGGCTAAGGTCAGCAGCCACCTGTGCCCTGCCCAGGCTACCCAACATGAGCTAAAAATTGACTTGTAGATAGCTACTACTTATGCTGGTTTTGGAGGTATCCCAGAGAGGTCAAGTTGAAAACTGAGTCCAACTACCACTAGTGCTGGGCCTGGGAGCACTTAGCAATACATATATGACACACCAAGGCCAGATGTGCATTTTTGAGATTTGTGAACCTTTGAGAGAATTTAGGAAGTCTGCAGCATGACCTAACACAATATGTATGAAAAAGCCACTGGATGCAGCTTGGGTGGGCCCACAAGTTTGGTGGGCTGGAGTGATGCAGACACCGGCCTGCAGTGTCTGTGTCATTATGGATGAAATGAGACATTCACACGGACTACCAAGTCCAGTGGAGGAAAAGGGACAGCATGGCTTTTCTCTCAAGGGAAGCAAAGCCGTGGCCCTTACCATGACCGGCCTTTATTTCTCTTTCTCGGCACATTATATGATGGTCCTCATTTACTATGCCTGGTTGGCTTTAGGTGGTTACCTTTTACAGAAAACAAAGGAGCCAATGCTGCTAATCACATCACAGAAGAGGGACATTTGCAAATGAAAAGGCAAAAGTAGTTGGACCAGTTACACTCATCCTTGGAAGGTTTAGCAGGGATTTTAGGAAGTTGCTTTGCAATAAATGTCCTCAATTCAGGGTGAGGGAGTTTTAGCAAAAAGCAAGACTCATAGCAGCCTAGGTACATTGCAGGCTTGATTCCTCATGGGAGAACCTATCCATGGGTGTGGGTCCTGTGCATCGCCATGTGGGAGCTGGGTCCACGCCATGCAGAACCATCTCCTACACTGGAGTCTCAAGTGATTACCAGGGTGAGGTAAAGAGTATTAGGTTGATGGAGACTCAAATATAGTGCCTGCCTGAACCTAAAGGGGAAGGGCACAGCAAAAGAAAAATGGCCTCTGTTAGCACTCTGTTTGAGAGAAAACTGCCCATCTTGCCCTCACACCAAATACAGACAATTCAGTTCCTACTCATGTATCCCTGGCACCTATGGAGCTGCTGCCTCAGCTCTGGAGCTTAGAATGAGTGAGTTAGAGTAATTCCATGTGCTGGTTCTTTAAAAGGAATGCCTGGGGCTCCACAAGTTTCTGTCTCACTCAGCCATAATTTCTGCTGGTTTTCCCAGCCATAAGTTATGGGGACTTCTTTTCTTGGCACTGGAACCTTGGGCTGGAGAGCCTGGTGTGGGCTGGGACCCCTCAGTACTCAAAGGGGACCTCCACAGTCAAAGTACCCCTCCTAATTTTTGTATGTCACACGTGGGTGTGGGACCAGACCATTCTGAGTCTACACCCCTCCTACCAGTCTCGATGGGGCTTCTTTTGTATATCCTTAGTTATAGTACTTCTGTTCAGCTAGCTTTCAGGCAGTTCTCAAGGGTGGTTGTCCTGTAGCTTTGTAATTTTGATGTTTTTTGGGAGATGCGAATACTATGTTTACCTACTCTGCCATCTTGATGGAAGCTCTGTAGTCTCCTTGTGGTATCTTTGTCTGGCTTTGGTATCAGCATAATAGGGTCATAAAAAGAATAGAGAAGTGTCCTCTTCTATTTTGTGGAAGAGTTTGTATAGAAATAATATAAATTCATCTTCAAATATTTGGTGAAATTCACCAGTGAAGTTATCTGGGTCTGAAGTTTACTATGTGGGAAGATTTTTAGCTTCAACTTCAACTTCATTAATCAATATAGGACAAGTCCCATTATCTGTTTCTTCTCGAGTGAGCTGTTAGGGGCTTACACAAGTTTTCCAAAACTGTAGCTTTCTCCTGAAAGCTCAAACTTTATCATTGGCAACAAATATTTTTAGTTGTCTTCCTCACATGAGAAAATGATTTGGCAATTGTCCTTTCAGGTAAAAATAATACTCTCTGGGAAAAGTGACATGTTCAGTCTGCAGCTGAAATAGTTACACATGTGCTTTTCTTTGGGACCATCTCTGTGCTTTTGTACATAGGTGAATTTCCATTTTGTCACACAGAATATTAAGATGCTATATCTTCTAGAGTGGGGATGGGTGAGATTTAACAGTAATCTGAAGTCTTATCAGGGATATCTTCCTGTGAAACTGGCAGTCCTGTGCTGTCTGATAGCAATCTGTGTCATGCATTTTGTCAGGCTACCCAGGGGCTTAAGGCAAGAGGGTTAAAGTGGTCCCTGTGATCCCCTCATATCTGTTTATTTTTCTTCTTTGTAAATCCTATTTGTCAACTATTATGTCTACTAGAGCTGTCCTTTAAGTACGATAGGGAGCAAAATTGTCCCCCCAAAATGTGTGTCTATGGTGTGAGGGTTACTTTAGGTTGATTATTTTTAAGGAAAAAGACTCAGGTAAATAATCTTTACCTCCCCCTTAACTGTCTGAAAGAACTTAGATAAAGAGCCTGTTTCCAGAATAGAGCTATCACCAGAGATATCTGAAGAATGTGAGCTATGTGTGGTAGAATAGGGGGAACTCAGCAAGGCCTTTTTACTCACATTCTTCTCTGGGTCCCTTTGTCTCTGCAGGGCATGGCAAACGTTTGTTTACCAACCATTTTCTTTTCCCATCTCCCCACAAATTGACTTCTTTACTTTTGAAGTTCCCAATTTCTACCCACCTCTCCTTAGCTCAGAATGGCATATAAATGTCAATGATTAACTTTCTGAGGCTTCATATTTATGGAACCCTCATATATACAAAATAAAATTTGACTTTTTCTTGTTAGTCTGTTTCATGTCAATTTTCTTCTTAGACCAACCAGATGAGCTGAGAAGGTAGAGAATAAAATTTTCCTCCCAAACAGTATCTTCTCTTTATCAACTGTGATTTTCATTTCATATTTTTTTCTTCTGCATTTTGACACATTTCCTACACTTGGTCTCAAAAGTGAATGACCATCTTCTTCTTAATTCATATGCTGAATTTTAAAATTCAAAACATGGTTTTGAGTAAGTCCCTGGAAGTCTTTTTGTGCTTTTCGGTAAATACCCTCATTGCCTTTTATTGTGGTGTTTATTATCTTTTTCTAGCAGTGTGTTTAATCTGGCAAGTATTTCTAATGTTTCACCACTCCTCTCTCTGGCTCCTGTGTCCTCCATATGTGCTGTGACTCTCATTCTGTCTGGCTCCTTGGGATTCACATCTTGGTGCTACAAGTCACAGAAAGGCAAGAATGCTAATACCATGTTACGCTGTGTCAGTATCACTTTTTTTTATTGAGATATAATCAGCAAGTGTACAATTTAATGATTTGATATACATATCCATTGTAAAATAATCATCACAATTAGGCTCATTAACAGATCTACAGTTCTTAACCATCACCTCATATAGTTACCATTTCCTTTGTGTGTGTGTGTGTGTGTGTGTGGTGAAAACACAAGATTTACCCTCTTAGCAAATCTGAAGTATGCAACAGGATGTTTACCTGTAGTCACCATGCTGTACACTAAATTGCCAGACCATGTTCATCTTGTATCATGGAACTTTGTGCCCTTTGACCAACCTCTCTTCATCACCCCCACCTCCAGCCCCTGCAATCACCATTCCACTCTCTGCTTCTATGTGTTCAATGATGTTAGATTTCACATATAAGTGGGATTGTGCAGTATCTGTCTTTCTGTGTCTGCCTTATTTCACTCAGTATAATGTCCTCCAGGTTCATCCATGTTGTCCCAAACAACAGGATCTCTTTTTTTTTAAGGTTGAAGATCAATATCTTTTTAAACTGCGTATCACCCTACATATCTTCACCCTTTGGGAAAATAAAGACTTAAGTAGGATTGGGGTTAGAGGTAATTACTCCCTTTTGTGTGTGTGGAAAAATGAGTCTCTGAGTAATAAAACCCCTGCCTAACATTCATCAAATTAGAAATGGAAGTCTGGAGGGGAGGGAACATTTACATCATCATGGTCATTATCAGCCCTCTGTTGAACTCTTACCCAGTTGTAGGCGCTGAGTTAAATGTTTTACACATATTATTTTAATTAAAGTTTCTTAGGAAACTAAGTTGTCTGGTTATTAACATACAACATTTGCCCTGCGGCATAGGTATGATGATTCTTCTCACTTATAGTTGAAGAAGCTGTGTCTTTCCCTGAAATCACATAGGTAAGAAGTGGAGAAATTAGGATTTGAATGTAAGCCTGTCTGGTTCAAAATCCTGATTGCTCTTGACCACTCTGCTCCACCGTCCTGGCACTTTCCTCCTTTGGTTTGCCTTGGGCAACATTGGAAGTTTCTTCTTTTCTCTGCAGCTCCTCAACACTTTGTTCAGTGTGTGGCTTCCACATTTAGAAAAATTCTTCCTATTCTCTTAGTGGATGAGGTCAAGGGCACCACCTCTTCATCTCCCATACATTCTTTCAAGCAGCATAACTCAGCTACTATTGTTTTTATTACTCGTAATTACTTTCCTATTTAAAGCTCAGATAGAATGGTGGGTTGGGTGGTGTTACCAGGTGATGGGTTTCCCACTCGCTTTTGCTTCAAGCTTTCCTGCCCCTTGCCCTTTAGATTATCCTATTCACAGGCTGTCTTCTATTATCAAGGGATCTGGGGGCAGAACAATCGTATTTCTGGCTGTTATTAGCATTTTTATTTTGCAGACCTTTTGAGTTATGGGTGTAGCATGCTCAAAAGTTCTTCCAGGGTCTCTGACAAAGGAGTTTCTGAGCACAGTGTGAGAAAGAGAGATGAAATATGGATTACCTAAACTATTGGTTAACCCCTAGTCACTTTTTAAAAAACTTTGGAATAAAATGTGTGAGAGAAGCTAGATGTCCCTGTGTCCAGACTGGGGCCACAACAGGGACTCCATGGTAGGCGAATGAGGTTAGTGTCTTCCTGGTGTGATGGGGTCAGTAAAGCCAGGATGCCTGTTAGTGCTCAGATCCTCAGCTCTTAACCAGGAGTCATTCTGCCATCCATCTGGGGAGCTCCTAGGAATAGGTTCTATTGCAGAAGGTTTTGATGGGTCCGGTATGCATATTTTGACAAAGTTTCCCTGGTGACTCTGGGGCACCACCATGGATAAGGTGGTGCACCAGCTCCAACTGTGCAGAGGAGATGGACCTTGGGTATATGTCCATGTACTACTGAAGCCAGAGATCCAGAGTCTATTAAATGTGATAGTTCATGTAAAGTGTTTAGCATTGTGCCTAATGCTGAATAAATGACATAGCGTTACTGGGTCAGGAGCAAGGAGGGCTATCCTAGGATAGAAGGAAGAAAGAAGGTCAGGAACACAGAAGATTTGGTCACCAAGCCAAGGGAAGTGAGAGTCAGATTCAGCATGATGGGAGAGACTCCAAGATTCAGGTTTTAAGTTTGGGATCATCTAGAAATGTAGAGAAAAGCTCATGGGTGAAGCAAGTGAACAAGGGCTTTGAACACCTAGCTTTACTGAAGGTCCCACCTGCCCTCCACCTCTTCCTGCTCTGCTTGTTAACTTTTGCTCGTTCAGCCTTACTGGTTCCTTACCTGCTTCTAATATTATTTTACCAATAACTTTAGAATCCAGATACTACAGGAAATCAATTCACTCTGTGCCCATGGCAGATCTTCAATTTCCTAGGTAACCAACATGTAAATAACTTCCCTTCCCATCCGGATCACTAGTGCACCCTTTCTGGATACTCTGCAAGGAATGAGATCAAGAATGAGTCAGTTCAAGGAAGGGAGGCTGATGAGGAGCATGACAGTGGGCATCTGGGGACCATGATGTGAGTAACGACATGAGTCCCTTGTCTGGCAGAGTCAAACTTCTTACTAAGCACCAAGTGACCCCACCACACAAGAATTTAATTGCTTCACTTGACAACCTTCATCACTAAAGATTCATCACTAAAACTTGGAAAATGAGATAACTTGATGATGAAGCTGTCTTCCCTCCGTGGGACAGCCAGTGGCATTGAACACTACAAAGGAGGGATGAGAGGAGGGCCCTCACATTGGTCTCCTTCCCTGCCCTGCTTTGGTCCCCAGGTCTGACTGTGACCTCCTGGCCTCACCTGTGGGCTGAGATAAGCATGAAAGCAAATATCCTTCCCTGCTCAGGATGCCAGGCTGACTTTTGGTCTCTAATTTTTGGTCCAAGTGTTCTTACACTTTTGGTTCTTACTACAAGAGTAACAGTAATGTATTCATTTGCTTAAACATGAAAGTGAAAATTGGAGAATTTAGCTTCAGTGCTCTTCTTGTGCACATGAATTTTAGAATCAGCATCAGTTTTTTTGAAACATTTTATTTACTTATTGTTAGAGAGAGGGTGAGGGATAGAAAAAGACAGGGAGAGAAACACTGATTGATCCCCCAACCCAGGACCTGGCCCACAACCCAGGCATGTGCCCTGATGGGAAATCAAACCAGCGATCTTTCGGTTTGTGGGATAACACTCAACCCACTGAGCCAACCAGTTAGGGCTAGAGTCAGCATCAGTTTTGATGATTATTTTGTTCTGGTGTACCATTAGATGGCATGGCCCTTCTGGATAGTGTGATATTTTGCAAAAAGCACCAGTCACCTTTATAATCTCAGTGTCCCCAGTAACTTTTTGGGTGAGATCTGCAGTCACCCACCTCTGCTGGCCTTAGTGAGACAAGAGTGCTGTCTGGATTGCGTCTAAGATCAGTGCTAGCTGGACAATTCTAGAATCTCTCATGGTTCTTCCCTCGACCAGTTAAATCTTTCCACTCTTGACATGGAACACTAACAGTGTGTGGGGAGAGAGAGAATTTCCTGGTGCAAAGAAAAACTTTAGCACTCTGGGGAGAGGTGGAAAGCTAGTTTGCAACTGGTGCCAATTCTTGAAATATGCTTCTAGCAGTTATGGCTGCCCCTAGACAGCAAAGATACTCTATTGCTCCAGCAAGCATTAGAAGGTAGGTTCATAAATATTATTCTCTCATGAGATATTGGAAGTAATAGGGCACTTGATATTATTGAGATACTTTCCAAGGTCAAGACAGTCAGTTGTTGCTTCCTGATAATATTAACTAAGTAGCATCCACCACCTAAGTCTTTGTGCTGTGCTTAAAATTTTCTTTAAGGGACCACAAAAACCAAGAGGGACACAGCCTCAGCTCGTTGGTCGTGCAATGTGGTTTAGCCACCACAACAGCCATATAACTCTGCAGTGGGATGGAGGGACATCTGTCTCTGGTAAGCCTGTGGTCCAAACAGGAAGGAGTGACATCTTTGGCCTAAAACTGTTTTCCCCTGTAAAAGACAAATATTTTATGAGAAGAGTAACATAGTAAGATGGTATTCATCAATTGTTCCTATAGGTCTGAGACTGTACAACCCTTTATAAAGAAACTGTGATTTAAGAGCAGATTTTCTTTGAGGGAACAAGAGAACCAATCATTTTCTCATTTCTCTTCCTGGCAAAAGTGCTTGAAAAGTATGTCTCCACTATCTCCACTCCCTGTCCTTCTTCCCTCTCGAATCCACCCTCATGGGCTTTCTCCCATGAGATTGTTCTTCTCAAGAACACCAGTGACCTTCATGTTGTCAGATCTCATGATGCGTTCTCTTTCCTTGCTTTACCTGACCTATCGGCATTATTAACATTTTTTTTTAAGCATTTGACAGTGTTTAGCACATTTTTTTCCTTGAAGTTGCCTGACTCTCTTCAGTGATGTGAGTCCCCACTGCTCTGCTGTGTCTCATGTGGATTCTGCCCATCCTATAAGGTGGGTTCACACCCATTGCCCTCTTGTCCTCTTGTTCTGTATGACCTCCCTGGGCAGCTCTGTGTGTCTCCAAGGCTCAGCTAACTTGTAACTAAAATTTACACTGTGCACCAGAGCTCTAGGCCTGCCTGTGTAATTGCCTACCAGTTATTTCTATCTGGGATGTCCTATCCGTAGGGCCTTTAAACTCAGTATGTCCAGTGTTGCAATGATTACTTCGTTGACCTCACAAATCTTCTCATTCCTTCTGAGTCCTCTATAAAGCTTGATAACGTTGACCCATAGTTCCTTAAGCTAGGAAATGAGGAGTCTTTAAGTTCAGATCCTGCATACCCTATAATACCAAGACAAAGCCATGCTTATCTTTTTGTTCCCAGGCCTGCTCTCCTCTGCCTTAGCCAGAATGGCCTTGCTAAATTTAAAAGCAGGTCATAGTTCTCCTCTGCTCAAGACCCTTCCATAGCCATCCTTCTTGCCAGGATTAAGTCAGCAATCCTTAGTTGGGCACAAAACCTCATTATTTGGTCTCTGCTACCTTTCCAGGTTTTCTGGCATCATATGCAAATTATCCCCCACGAGGACCCTGCTTGCATGAATTGGGATTATTATTATTGTTGTTGTTGTTGTTGTTATTTTGAGCTATGGCATAATCTCATTGTCTTAGGTGACAAACTCCTACGGGGCAGTACTGCATACTTTCCAGTTTGTTGAGTTTTTGAAAGCCTTACAGGGAGCCTCACCTCATACATGGAGCCCTTTGTTGTGGGTCTGCCTGTTGTTAACTGCTGAGGCGGCAGAAATGGAAGACAGGAATCCTGCAGTCTGGTTATCTCTGCCAGCCACTCGCTGTGCGACCTGGGACAAACATCTGACTTTTCAGTTTCCTCATCTGTGAAGTAAGTTAGCTGAAGGGAATTTGGAAATGGCCACTAGATGTCCTCAAACTCTTTTATGTCTGTGGTCAGAATCCTGGGCTATAATGTAATCTCATGGCCGCACACTAGGGGGAAGTATTGATTAAAATGTTCTGAGAAGTTTATTTTGCTTTGTTTCAGCACAAATTGGCAATGAAGATTGTGGTGGAGTGAGTGCAGCTTATCTACTTAGTGAGCTATTTCCCGGGGCATTCAAGTTGTTTAATGTCTTCGTTTCTCTAGACAGGAACTCTCTCTTACTATACCTTTATTGTAAGTCTTGAAATAAGGTAGTTTGAATCCTCCAAATTCCTTCTTTTTCAGAATTGCTTTCACTACTCCGACTCCTTTGCTCGTTTGTATAAATTTTAGATCCAGTATGTCAATTTCAAAAAAAAATGGGTGCTAGAGTTTTTATCAGGATTGCATTTAACCTAGAGAAACATTTTGGGAAGAATGGACATCTTAGCAATATTGAGTCTTCTGATCTATAAGCACAGTCTGTCTCTCCATCTAGTTAGGTATTCTTAATTTATCTCACCGATACATTGTATATCTTGCATACAAATTTTGCACACATGTTTAGATTTGTCTGTAAATATTTTCTTTCTTAATACAATACTAAATGATACTGTTTTTAAAATTTCAATTTCTGATTGTTTTATTTCTGGTATATAAAAATACCATTGATCTTTTATTTATTTTTACTGAATTTATTGAGGTGATATTGAGTAACAAAGTTATACAAGTTTTAGGCGCAAAAGTTCTACAATGTATCACCTGTACACTGCATTGTGTGTTCACCACCCCAAGTCAAGTCTCTATCCATCACCATTTATTTCCGCTGTACCCTCCTCCACCTCCACCCAACCCCTCACCCTGGCAATCACCATCCTGTTGTTCATGTTTATGAGTTTTTTCTCTTATTCTTTGTTTTTTTTCACTCAATCCCTCCACCCTGGCAACCATTCCCTCCAACACCCAACATCTATCCACTTGCTCTCTATGAGTCTATATCTATCTTGCTTGTTAGTTCATTTTGTCCATTAGATTTCCACATATGAGTGAAATCATATGGTATTTGTCTTACTTGGACTGGCTTATTTCACTAAGCATAATGCTCTCCAGGTCCATCTATGCTGTCACAGAAAGTAAGATCTCCTTTTTTATGGCTGAATAGTATTCCTCTGTGTAATCATACCACTGCTTTTTCTTCAAATCGTTGTTTTATTACAGTTGTCCCAATTTTCCCGCATTGCTCTCCCCTGCTCGGCCTATCCGCAGCTCCCACAGTCAGTCCCCACCCTGTTGTCCATGCCCATGGGTCATTCATATCTGTTCCTTGACTAGACCTTTCCCCTTCTTTCCCACCTTTTCACCCTTCCTCCCCTTTGGTCACTCTCAGTCTGTACCTTGTTTCCATATCTCTGGTTCTATTTTGCTTGTTTGTTTGTTTTGTGCATTAGTTCTCTCTCATATAGGTGAGATCATATGGTATTTGTCTTTTGCCTCTTAGCTTATTTCACTTAGCATAATACTCTCCAGTTCCATCCATGCTGTTGCAAAAGATAAGAATTCCTACTTTATTTCTGCTACCTCGTGTTCCATTGTGTAAATGTACCACAGTTTGTTTGTTTTTTTACTCTACTCATCTGCTGTTGGACACTTGGGTGGCTTTCAGATCTTGGTTACTGTAAATAACACTGGAATGAACAAAAGGGAGCATATATTCTTTCTAATTAGTGTTTTGAGTTACTTACGAATTCCCAGAAGTGGAATTGCAGGGTCATAAGGCACTTTCATTTTTAATTTTTTGGGGTAACTCCATTCTTCTTTCCACAGTGACAGCACAAATCTGCATTCTCATCAACAGTGCACAAGCATCCCTTTTTCTCTACATCCTCACCAGCACTTGTTGTTTGTTGATTTACTAATGATAGCCATTCTGACAGGTGTGAGGTGATAGCTCATTGTGGATTTAATTTGTGTTTCTCTGATGGTTAATGATATCGGGCATCTTTTCATATGTCTATGGGCTGGCTATCTGTAGGTCCTCTTTGGAAAAGTGTTTATTCAGGTCCTTTGCCTATTTTTTAATTGAATTTTTGGGTGGTGAATTGTACATGTTTTTTATAAATTTTGGATTTTAACGCTTATCAGATATATCATTGGTGAATATGCTCTCCCATTCAATGGGTTGTCTTTTCAATTGCTTGATGGCTTCCTTTGCTGAAAAAACTTTTTAGTTTGATGTAATCCCATTTGTTTATTTTTTCTTTTGTTTCCCTTGCTCAAGGAGACATATCAGAAAAAATATTGCTATGAGAAATGTCTGAAATTTTACTGTCTATGTTTTCTTGTAGACTTTTCATGTTTTTGAGCCTAACATTTAAGCCTTTTATCCATTTTCAGTTTATTCTTGTGTATGTTATAAGAAGGTGTTGTAGTTTCATTTTTTTGTACATATCTGTCCAATTTTCCCAACACCATTTACTGAAGATACTGTCTTTACCTTTTTATATATTCATGCCTCCTTTGCCAAATATTGATTGACCATAAGGTGTTGGTTTATTTCTGGGCTCTCTCTTCTGTTCCATTAATCTATATGTCTGTTTTTATGCTAGTACCATGCTGTTTTGATTACTGTAGCCTTGTAGTATAGTTTGATATCAGGTAGTGTGATACTTCCAACTTTGTTCTTCTTTCTCAAGATTACTGTGGCTATTTTGGGGGCTTTTGTGGTTCCATATAAATTTTTGGAGTAATTGTAATAGTTCTGTGAAATGCCATTGATATCTTTATAGGAATTGCGTTGAATCTGTAGGTTGGTTTGGATAGTGTGTACATTTTAGTGATGTTGATTCTTCCTGTCCATGAACATGGAATATGCTTCCACTTATTTGTATCTTCTTCAATTTTTTTCTGCAGTATCTTCTAATGTTCTGAGTGCAGGTCTTTATATCCTGGTTAAATTAATTCCTAGGTATTTCATTTTATTTTTTGGAGCAATTGTAAATGGGGTTGTTTTCTTAGTTTCCCTCTCTGAGAGTTTATTATTGGTGTATAAAAATATAACTGATTTCTAGATAATTGTCCCCTCTTCCCACTTTGCTGAGAGTTTTTACCATAAATGGGCATTGGATTTTTATTAATACTTTTTCTGCATCTATTGATATGATCATGTGGTTTTTATCCTTCATTTTGTTTCTGTAGTGTATGAAGTTTATTGATTTGCATATATTGTACCAAACTTGCATCCCCAGAATAAATCCTACTTGATCATGGTGTATTATCTTTTTAATTTATTGCTGAATCCTGTTTGCTAATATTTTGTTGAGGATTTTTGTATATACATTGATCAATGACATTGGCCTATAATTTTCTTTCTTTGTAGCACATTTTTCTGGTTTTGGAATTAGGATAAAGCTGGCCTTGTAAAGTAAGTTTGGGGGTCTTTCCTCCTCTTGAATTTTTGGGAGTAGTTTGAGAAGGATAGGTGTTAATTCTTTTCTGAATGTTTGGTAAAATTCGCCTGTGCAGCCATTGGTCCAGGACTTTTCTTTGTGAGGAGTTTTTTGATTACTGCTTCAATTTCACTTGTAATCTGTTTATTTAGGTTGTGTAAATCTTCCTGTTCAGTTTTAGAAGAACTGTGCGTTTATAAGAACTTATCCATTTTGTTCAGATTGCCCAATTTGTTGGTATATAGTTGTTCATAATATTTTCTTACAATCCTTTGTATTTGTTTTGTCACTTCTCTTCTTTCATTTCTGATATTACTTATTGGGGTTCTCTCTTTTTTCTTGATGAATCTGGTTACAGTTTTGTTAATCTTGTTTATCTTTTCAAATACACAGGTCTTGGTTTCATTGATCATTTCTATTGTTTTTTTAGACTCTATTTTGTTTGTTTCTGCCCTGATTTTTATATTCCCTTTTTTTCTACTTGCTTTGGGTTTTCTTTGTTTTTCTTTTTAAGTTCCTTTCAGTGTAAAGGTAGATAGTTTATATGAGTTTTATGTTTGTTTATTTCTTGAGATAGGCCTGTAATGCTATGATATTCCCTCTTAGGACTGCTTTGCCTGTGTCCCACAGGATTTAGGTTGTTGTGTTCTAATTTTCATTTGTTTCAAGGTATCTTTTGATTTCTTCTTTGATCTCATCGTTAACCCATTTATTGTTTAGTAACATGTTATTTAGCCTCCATGTCTTTGTTTGTTTTTTAGTTTTTTCTTATGTTTAATTTCTAGTTTTATGCCATTAAGGTCAGAGAGGATACTTAATATGATCTCAATCTTCTTAAATTTATTGTGACTTGTTTTGTGTCCTACTGTGTGGTCTATTCTAGAGAATGTTCCATGTATTTTCTGCTGCTTTGGGGTAAAATGCTCTGAAGCTATCAATTATCCATCAGTCTGGTAGGCCAGGCAGCCATTTCCTTGTTTATTTTCTATCTGAAAGGTACATCCACTGATGTCAATGGGGTGTTAAAATCTGCTACTATGACTGTTACTATTTTTTTCTCCCTTTATGTCCAACAAGATTTTCTTTACATATTTAGGTGCTCCTATGTTAGATGCTCAAATGTTTATAAGGATTATATTTTCTTGTTGGATTGACCCCTTTATCCACTATACTTTATGTAGTGTCTTTCTTTGTCTCTTACTATAGCCTTTGTTTTAAAATCTATTTGCCATATATAAGTATTGCTACTCCTGCTTTTTTATTTCATTTCCATTTGTATGAAATATGTTTTTTCATCTCTTTACTTTCAGTCTGTTTGTATCTTTAGTTTTGAGGTGGGTCTCATAGACAAGATATATATATGGGTCTTGTTTTCTTATCCATTCAGCTACTCTATGCCTTTGATTAGAGTATGTAAGCCATTTACATATAAAGTTATTATCTATAGGTATGTATTTATTACCATTTTATTCTTTTAACTATATTTCTTCTTCTTCTTCTTCTTCTTCTTCTTCTTCTTCTTCTTCTTCTTCTTCTTCTTCTTCTCCTTCTCCTCCTTCCCCTCCTCCTCCTCCTCCTCCTCCTTCTTCTTCTTCTCCTCCTCCTCCTCCCCCTACTCCTCCTCCTCTTTCTTCCTAAAGTAGACCTTTTAACATTTCTTATAATACTGGTTCGAAAGGTAGTGAACTCCTTAAGTGTTTTTTGGGTTTGTGGTGGTCTGGGAAGCTCTTTATTTCTCCTTCAATTTTAAATGATAGCTTTGGTGGGTAAAGTAGTCTTGGTTGTAGATCATTGCTTTTCATCACTTTGATATTTTATGCCAGTCCCTTCTGGCCTGAAATGTTTGTATTGAGAAATCAGCTGACAATCTTATGGGAGCTCCCTTGTAGGTAACTATTTTTCTTTTGTGGCTTTTAAGATTCTCTTCTTGTCTTTAACATTTGCCATTTTAATTATGATGTATCTTGGTGTCAGCCTCTTTGGGTCCCTCTTGTTTGGGATTCTCTGTGCTTCCCAGATCTATGTGTCTTTTTCTCTCACCAGGTTAAGGAAGTATTCAGTCATTATTTCTTCAAATAAGTTCTCAATCTCACTTTCTCTCTTCTCCTTCTGGTACCCCTGTGTTGCAGATGTAGTTACACTTCATGTTGTCTCAAAGGTCCATTAAACTATCTTCATTAAAATTTTTTGCCTTTTTGCTGCTCTGATTGGATGTTTCTTTGTACCTTGTCTTAGAAATCACTTATTTAGTCTTCTGCTTCATTCAAACTACTGTTGTATTCCTTCCAGTGTATTCATCATTTCAGATATTATATTCTTCTTATTTATTTATTTATTTATTTATTTATTTATTTATCTTTTTCTTATTGTTGTTCAAGTGCTGTTGCCTTCATATATCCTTCATTTCTGACTGGTACTTTTTTCTTTTTAATTTTAGATTATTCAGTACAGTTTCTATCTTTTAATCCCATTCCAGCCCACCCACCCATCCCTCCCCACCTCCCTTTCATTTCCAAGCCCCGTAGGTTTGTCCATGTGTCCTCTATATTTGTTCCTGTAAACCCTTCCCTTCTCCCCTGAAATTCCCTCCCCTCTCCCCTCTGGTCACTGACATGCTGTCCTCTATTTCAGTGTCCTTTGTTATATTTTACTTCTTCCTTTGTTTTGTTATTTAGGTTCCTGTTAAAGGCGAGATCATATGGTATTTGTCTTCCATTG
>CM052538.1:67388748-67409680 GCA_028533065.1 Trachops cirrhosus
ATGACAGGGACTTATCTAAGAAAAAGAAGATAAAAAACGTGTAGTAAAATGACAGCAAACTCACAATTATTAACGACCACACCTAAAACAAAAACAAGAAGAAACTAAGCAAACAACTAGAACAGGAACAGAACCACAGAAATGGAGATCACATGGAGGGTTAGCAACAGGGGAGTGGGAGGAGGAGAGAGGGGGAAAAGGTATGGAGAATAAGTAGCATAGATGGTAGGTAGAAAATAGACAGGGGGAGGGCAAGAATAGTATGGGAAATGTAGAAGCTAAAGAACTTATGACACATGGACATGCACTAAAGGGGGGGAATGTAGGTGGAGTGGGAGAGGGTATTCAGGGTTGAGGGGAATGAAGGCGGGGTAATGGGACAACTGTAATAGCATAATCAATAAAATATATTTAAAAAATCTCAATAGGTGTATTGCATCAAATGGAGAGTACTTTGTAGGCGACTGAAGTTTAAACATGTAAGAATAAATACACAATGTTTTAATAAGTAAATTCCTTTTTTGTGTCCCCACTCCTATATTATTAAATGAAATACACTTTCATACAGTTCTTAAATATTCAGAAGTCATCATAAAAGCATGGAGAGGTCTCTGTAAAAGCATCTCTAACACACTCAGCCTGGGTTACCCGCCTTCTATCTCATGTTCTCCTAGGTCTCTTCTATACGTCCTGTCTCCTTATGCTGACTTACAATTGCTGTTTTACCTGTCTCCCTGTACTAGCTTCAAGCTGCTAAGTTTGTGGTGATGTGCTATGCAGCATGGCACAGCTGAGCTAGATGCTCTACTCAGATTCCTCAATGGGCTGCAATCCAGGTGTCAGCCCAAGTGGGGGTCACATCTGAAGGCTCAGGTGGGGAAGGGTCTGCTTCCAAATGGTGATTGACAGAATTCTTTTCTTGGGAGCCATTGGAATGAAGGCCTCAGTTCCTTGCTGGCTGGTGCCCAAAAGCAACCCCCAACTCCTTACCACACGGGCCTTCCCAACATGCCCCTTATTTTATCACAGTATGCAAGCCGAGAAGCAATGGAGTTGATCAGGGAGGTAGACCTCACAGTCTTGTATAACCTGATAATGAAAATCATACCCTTTTACATTACAGTGTTCTATTGATTAGGAGCAAGTCACCAGAACCACCCACACACATTCCAGAGGGAATATTACACCAAGGCATGTATAGCAGGTGGCAGGGACCCTAGGGGCCAACCTGATGTGGCCGCTGCTCTGCTAAAGGGCCTGGTACCATGAGCTGGTACCATGAGAGCATCCTCTCTCACTGGCAGCCTTTGAGAAATCTTGGTAAACAGGAGAGGTGTCTGCAGCAAACACTAAATGTCTTTCTAGTCACAAAGGGAATATGGATCCTGAAAACCATATGCTGTCAGGCGTGATATCAATCTCTAGAAATGGTGTCAGATGATGTTGAGATGCAAGCTTTATGAGACCTTTTTAAAGGCGAAGCAGGGAGCCTGGTAACCTGGTATGGCTTCACTAAGAAAGAAATTGACCCATTCTCTCTTACTGACAAAGTTCCTAGGCTGCTGAATCAGGAAGAAAGGAAGAAATAGTGTCTCTGCACTTTGAAAAGGAATTTAGTGCAAACCACAGGTAAATATGCAGGGGATAGTAGACAAATTTCTGACAGGTGGAATGATATGCTCAAGGGTATTAACATCAATTGTGACAATTTTCTTGTTAGCTGACACAGAACATAACCCTACTTTTACAATAAAAATGTAAAAGTTATACTCATCAAATTGATAAATACTAATTGAAATATACTGTGATAAATGCTGAATATGTAGAATAATGGAATCTGGTAGAATTCTGACCTTGGCCAGCCAGAGGGATGGGTGGAAAATAAATTACAGTGTTACATCCTGTGGCGGGCTGCAAAGGAAACAGGGCAAAATGGTAACAGTAAACAAAGCAGCACTCAGGGGTTTTATCTGGCACAAGTTTCCTATTAGTTGGGAGTGTAATTTCACTGATTTGGTTTCCTGAACTGCACTAACAGAGGCTATAACAATGTGAGGGCACACAAGGAAGAGAGGGTGCAACTCTGGTGAAGTCATCAAAGATGTGGGCAGGAGCAGGAGCTTTTAGGAAAGTGGGAGTTCACAAGGCTGAAGGGAGTAAGTGGGGACTTGAGTGGTCTGTCCCAGCAGGAGGCACTGCTGAAACAAAGGCATCACTTCAAGGTTCATCCTGGAGCTCCAACAATTATTTTCTTGCCTAAAAGATTCAAAGAAAGAAGCCATAGAGAATCAGAGGTTGGAATGAGTTTCTGATACAGGGAAATATATAATGAAATTAAGGGTTGGGATTCTTAAGGAATTTTGTTACATGTGTTCTGGATGCCATGAGTGGAGCTTAGTTCAGGAAATTCTGAATAATGTCCTTTTTGATGGCATTTTTGACTAAGTGAAGGGTGAGGAACCTAAGGTCCTGTAGTAGAATTAGTGTTTAGAAATGACCACCATAATAACTATTTTTCATCTTGTGTAAATCAGCTGTGATTATCAAGGACAACTTGACATGTTGGATTTCTTTTTTTTTCTTTTTTTTTAAACTTAGGAGTCCATGGTGAGCAATGCTGGAGAGAAAATCCATCTCCAGCAATGGGTGTGACATGTCTGTGTGCTCTTCCTGGAGCTGTGCCTGCCAGGACTTGGAAGAGATATCAAAAGTCAATGAAATGATTTGTTTTCCATGCAGAATTCTGGGGAGCAATCATCCAGCCCCGCCTCGCTTGTGGTTGGTAGAAATAAAAACTGCTGGAGCCTCTCCCTCTACTTGGTTTGCAGTCAGCAGAAAGAAGCAAAGAGAGAGTCAGCTTCCCCAGGACTTTAAACAGCAATGGACCTCACACGCAGTCGTTCCATGAAACTGAATGATGGGCATTTCATGCCAGTGCTTGCATTTGGCACTCTTGCTTCTGAAGATGTAAGTCAAACCAGGGGACCAGGGGACAAACAACCCTACAAGGGCCTAGTACACGCTGGGTGATTTGGAAGGACTCATGTGGCCTCCGCTTCACCACCTCTGACTTTGTACTAAGTGGGATGATGAGCTGCTGGCTCTGGGAAGTCAGAGGTGCAAATTCTGAGGGTGGGTTACCTCTATTGTTATTACTGTTATTATTGTTTGGGTTACTTAATGCATATGCTTACCATGTATTGTAAGTACTTTTCCTGCATTATCTCCTTCAATTCCTCCACAACTGGCCCAGGTAAGTGCTATGGCTCTTCTTATTTCTTACTTGATTAAAACCTAAGCTCGGCTGCTCTTGCTGGACCCGTCTGCTCCTCACTCAGAGTCACTCTGCTCTTGGTTAGGACTCCTGATGGGCAGTGGGCCCAGGAGGAGAGGACAGCTAATGTGACTGCATCTGGCTGCTTTGCTGAGTGTTTGTGGGGCTGGAAGTATTCGCCAGAGAATTTCTGTCATTGAAACTTTTGTCATCAAAGGAGCCACTATTGTTCCAAGCATTAAGCACTTAGAGAGGGTATCTGAAGAGGCATAAGTGACAATGAGTCAGAATGGGGCTTCTCATCAGTTATATTATTAGCTCATCTGCCTGGCTGACTGCAGTGCCCTTTGAGTGTCAAACTCTGGTCACGGTGTGGAAGGGGTGGCTTTGGGGTGGCCTGGAAGGGATTGCCCCGGTCAGTGACAGAGGCCATCCATTCCACAGAGCGATGAACAAAATGTCAATAGCTAACAGCGGTCAGACAGGCCCAGTTTGTTTGCAGTGACACGATTATCCATGTGACCACTGTCACAGCTTAAGTGCGGGGCATGTCTTACATACATTACATCTAAGTTTTATCATCGGGTTGGCCATAAAGTTCATTTTTTGTTTGTAAGATGGCTCTAGTAGCCCTTGGTTGTCTTTAACTTCATTGGAAACAATTTTGGTAGATTGTATTTTGGCCATCTCTTCGTTACATTGTATTTGTGACAGTGTATTTGTTAGATGGCATTTCGATGCCAGCTGCCATATCAGTGTGCATTTCAAAATTACCCAAATTGGTGAATTTTTGTGTAGCTATTTTAATATTGAAGACGGAAAAAATACACAACAGTTTTGGCATACTAGGCTGTATTATTTGAAGAAAAGTAAGAACAAACTGAATGGCAAGAAGAGATTTGTGCAGTGTATGGAGAAGTTTCTGTGAGTGATCGAATGTGTTAAAAGTGGCTTGTGAAGTTTCTTGCGGGAGAGTCCTTGCTGGACGATGCTCCACAGTCAGGTAGGCCAGTTGAAGTTGATAGTGATCAAATCAAGACGTTAATTGAGAAAAGTCAGTGGTATGCCACGCAGGGGATTTCCAACATGCTTAAAATATACAAATCAATAAAGTTATTGGTGAAATGAAAAACTGCGGCTTTTATTTAAGGGAAGAAACTGAATGGACTTTTTGGCCAAACCAATATATTTGTTAAAGGCAGAGAATAGGAAAAAAAAAATCTCATAATCTCACAAGAATAAAAGAAACAAGTACATCTGCTTAGCACAGTATAAAAGGTGCAAAGTGAAATGGAGCTTCTCCTGCACCCTAACCAGAGTTCTGTTCTAATGCAACTCCCCCAAGCTCACCCACAGTTGTGCATCACAGCAGGGACAGGGAGCATGGTCCAGCATCCGTGCCTGTGACTTGTTTTGTGCAGTCAGGTGAGTGTTCTGGGAATCGCGCAAACTCGGTGTCTCAGACTGGGTCATGAAGGCATGGAGCACTGCAGCTCTGAGGCAGGCTGTGTGAGTGTGTGGAGGATGCCCCCAGGCAGAGCCAGTGTGGTAAGGGGAGGAGCAGCGGCTCCTTCAGCACCACCTGCTTCTGCTGTAGGTTTTCCTGGGAGTGGCTCAGGTGTGCTGTCCTCTCAGTCCTTTCATAGCAGTTCTGATGCTGAGCAGGGGACAGCCTCATGTAACCGCCTGTTTGTGAAACCAGCATGTTGATTTTAGCTGCTTCAGAGGCTGGGGTAAATATTAGAATTTATTTATGAGTGTTCGGCTTGGTGGGAAGAAAGGGACAACAAGCTGTTTGATTTTATGTGTGTAGCTACCAAAATAATCTGAGTAGAATGGGTGATTATTAATTAAATTAATTAACCAATTCACAATGAAGAGCAAACTTCTTCTCTATGTGAAAATATCCATAGCAGTAGAGAAAGTCTGCACAGAAAATAGTTCTGCTTCTCTGGAGTTTTGACTGCTAGGTAAAGTCCTTGAAGTACGATGAACACCTACCTAACAATACTATATATTATATCACTAAATGCCAAGGGAAGTTGAGATGTTTGGAAAGAGGGTGGCTGGTGTGAGTGGGGTGTTCTGGGAAGGCCTCCAGGAGGAGCTGAGCTGGGATTAAGCAAGGCTTGAGACATCAGAAATAGACGCTCTGGTGAGCAGTGGTGTGTTGCCACCCTTCAAGGCCAGGCAGGTTCACGGTATTCGTGCAGACGGAAAAATATTCACAGAGCCGTTGGGATGTCTGCATGCCTTTATCCACGGGTGGGCGAGAAGCTGCAAGTCTCCCTGCATGGCTCACGTCATGGCCCTTGCTGCCAGCGTGGCGCCCATCGTGTCACCTGTCCCCTTGCATGTCTCTCATCATCATCAGCCTCAGCAGGGAGTCCCTCCCTGTTTTAACCACTAGAGGGGAACAAAGCCGGCAGGATGCCAGAACATTACATAACACAACATAAGTCTGCACATGTGAGCCCTCTCCATGTTATGGGAACAGTTTCTCAGACCCGGTCTCAAGGCTATGAGAACACAGTTATCAGGCCCCTCCACGTCCATGGGAACACTGGTTCCCTTAGAGACTCAGAGAGCTGGGTAAGGAAGCCAGATGCCTCCACTTCCCCTACAAGTCACTTCTGAGCTTTCTGAAGTTTCTTGCTTCTTTCGAGTAGAAGAGGCATGCTTCTACTTCAGTGCCTTCACAGAAGCTCTGATGCTGACCAAGGGGTGGCCCCACGCAGCCCCTGGGCCCTGGGTGTGAAACAGAAGGCATGGAGGACTGAAGACGGAGGAGGAAAAGTTGCCTGGAGTAGAGAGGATGGACTTCACGCAGAGGAGCCCTCATGTTTTCCTATGGGAAGGGGGAATTAATTTAAAGACCCCTTTTAAAAGTTGGAATGAGATTTAGAAACTGTTCAGGATGTTTTCATTAAATAATCTATCTATATATCTATACAATGATAACCAAAACAAAACCAAGATTTAAAATTCCCTGCCACTCCAGTTGGGTCCCAGGCCATTATAATCTTCCTTGTCCCCACTGCCAGGCCTTCTAGACCCCAGCCACACTCAGGCAGTACTTCTGGGGCCTGGGTCGCTTGCCTAATGGGGTAATCGCTGACAGGCCTGAGCACCTGGTGCGACAACCTCGCCCAGTGGTAATTGCTAACGTTGTTCATTCACGGTTGTTCCCAGGCATGGAAGCACCCAGAGCTGCCCTCGTGACTTGCCTGAACTCCAGACATGCTCCTCCCTGCCACCAGCATAGAGAGGTCATTCTATCTTCTTCTGAAAAGCAGGGTCAGTCGCCACCGTCCATATAGTAATTGCCTTACAAACTCAGGATCTGCTGATATGAGAGCCCAAATGACTAGGGGGTAGACATGGCACTGGGTTAGCTGGAGCCCTTCCTGTGTCACCTGGTAAAGGTTTCTGTCACTGAGAAGCAGGTTCTTTAGCCAGGCAGGTCCTAAAGTTGAGCGCACAGACACCATAAACCCCTAAGTGGGAAACAGAGGGGAGGAGGAGACTGCAGAAGGTGCTGTTTCATTCCTGGGCACGTTGAACAAATTCTCTACTGAATGGCTTGATTTTCCATGTCGTATGTGAAGACCTTTCCACTAGCTCATTTCAGATGAGGGGTAGAGTTCATAAACTGTTATTTATAAGTTTATAGAGTTTGTAAACTCCAGTTTATGAAACTGGAGTTTAGTGCATGCCTCCAGGGTACAGGTTTGTCACTGAGGCTGTTTGTTACGCAAACAGGGGAAGAGGAGACACATAGAAACAGCTGGCAAACATACTCTTAAGGAAATGAGTTACCTCTCTCTGAGTCAGGCGAATTGCCAACCGTCCTTATTTATATTTTGTAGGTTCCTAAGAGCAAGGCTTTGGAGGCCACCAAAATGGCAATTGATGTAGGTTTCCGTCACATCGACGCAGCATATGTCTATCAAAACGAGAAGGAGGTCGGCCAGGCCATTCGAGACAAAATCGCGGATGGCACCGTGAAGAGAGAGGACATATTCTACACCACCAAGGTGCTGTGTGCGCACTGACGAGAGGCTGCTGTCAGAGCAGATATGTTATTTTGAAAAAAACAAAAGACAAAAAAAGCAAGAAGCTCTGGTCTTAGTTGAATAATTTATTGACCTGCTAATGTTGTAGAGGCCCATATAGAAAAATAGAAAACAGGAAAGGACAGCTCTGCTCTGGATTGTGTTAGGGGTGGGACACAGTTTCCCAGCCTCCCCGAACAGGGTCACATTCACATGTAACACCGGAGAAAGATGCTCACCTTCTTCATCTGCTGTGTGGAATGATAGAGCCACTGCAGGGTGGGTCCACTCCTTTCATTCTTCAGTGGATTCCCTCAGGACCTGTCCAGGTGAGCTGGACATATTATCCTGAGAGGAGAGTCTGACTAGGAAATACTGTTTTCAAGTCAGCACTGAAATTTGTAAAAATGTTCTTAGGTGGAAAATCCTGCTTCCAAGGTAAAGAGGGCCGTGGGCTATGCTGAATGGCCCTGTGTGTCTGTGAGCAGTGAAGACTTGTTTTCAGAGCGTGATCCCCTCAGCAGCCCTGTGTCCAGGCATTTGTTATGGAGGGCAGGGCGCTCCATTCCCCTTGCTTGACAGGTCTTCACTGTCCTTTCAGAGATGACTTTTCTAATCCTTGAAACCTTTTGGCTGCTCTTCCTGGCCCATGTAAGTTTTATTTGCAGTTTTCTTACAGTCACCCAAATAAACCTCAGTAATCTGTGAAGAAGCTCATATATACTAAGTAACATGAATTTAGCCCCAGAATTCTTATTTTTACACCCCCACACCTGTTTGTTACTCACATCTTAGTCTCGTAACTATGATGTTCAATTTTGGTTCCCAAACGTGTGACATCATAAGACATTTTTTAATTTCTTTTGTTTACCGCAGCTTTGGGGTACTTTCCTTCGACCAGAACTGGTTCGACCAGCCCTGGAAAGATCACTGAAGGATCTCCAACTGGACTACGTAGATCTCTTCATCATTCATATTCCAATAGCTATGAAGGTGAGCTTTTGTGTCTTGTCATGCCCAAGAGTATTTCATCTCTGCTGTTGCCCCTCCATGATCTCATTCCAGCTAAGTTTTCTGGGTTCTTACCGTGAGGGGTAGGTTTGATTGGGGTGGCTAGAACTGCTAGATGAACTCTCCTTCATAGTTACATTACCTCAGCATCAAGATTTTCTATCCTCATCCCAGAGCCTTGAGAAGGATGGCAATGCAATGATCTCACTGCCTCCACCTCAAAGCGCTGAGGTCACTGCCCTCTGTGTCAAAGTGATGAGCCCCTGTCTGTGGTCCCTGGGTAATGAGGGCCCTCAAGATAGCTGAGTTACAAAAAATAGTGGAGACACAATGGGACGTCCACACCTGGTAGTGGGAGGGTCCTTTGAATACGGACGCTGAGCCCAGTGCAGACAGAGGCACGCTGGGGCGGTTCATGTTGCACAACTGGGCTCCTTTGGGCATCGCTGGTCCAGCTTCTCATTGCAGTGGACATTCACTGAGCACGTCTGGTGTCCTCACTGTCCCTGTGTTGGGTTATCATAAACTGGACTAAAGCACAGCCTTAATAGTAAAGGGAAACCCTATCATACACCCAGCGTGTCCTTGTGAAACAACATGAATCCCAGCTGTAGGGAACTCATTCTTAGTGAAGTACATTTGGTGGGTTGTTGACAGGAAGGTTGAGGTAATTGAGGGAGAGGTACTGTGCTTCAGTCTGGGAAGGGATTCTGATCCCCCCCAAACCTTCTCTTACACATATCACACACACACAGACATGCTGCTGAGTAAAACAGCACATCGAAGGCTGCGTCACCAAGGTACTCAGGGACCAGGAAGACCATTCTTTAAGAAAACTCCTTCTTGCTCCTCTCTGTATTCCAGCCTGGAGAGGAGCTTATGCCAAAGCATGCCAGTGGGAAAGTTATTTTAGATACAGTGGACTTGCGTGACACGTGGGAGGTAAGTTCTGCTACTGCCCCCAAACACACTGTGACAGGAGGACATCCCTGTGTGGGTGCAGAAGAAACAGGCTCTGACCCCATGTGTCTCTGCCCTCAGACATGGCACCAAACTCCTCTGTACCTTGGCGTTTACGGCTATAAAGCAAGGGACTAAAATGGAATCACAGCTGAGGTCTATTTTTAATGTAAACTTCTGTGGTTCTAGTGAGGGTTTCTTTCCCACTGATCAGGTAGAGCCTGGGAGCCCGAAAAGAGGCATCATCAGAAGCAAACTCCAGGGGAGTGAGAGCTCTGTTCCAGGGCAGATAAACACAGCAGGCTTGGGGGAAAGCTGCTGTCAGTTCAGCAGGACCACAGTGAGGCCTGCCCTTCTGTCATTCATTCCATGCACTTGTTTCAGCCATCTAGGACAGAGGAAGCAGAAAACCTTCAACTAGTGGAAAACCTAAGAGGTCCTCTTTGCCCCTGACTCTGATATGACAACATTTGTTAAAGAACTATTGTTCCTGGGTGGTGTAGCTTAGCAGATTAAGTGGGGGCCTGCAAACCAAGAGGTCACGGTTCAATTCCCAGTCAGGGCACATGCCTGGGTTGCAGGCCGGTTGCCAGCAGGGAATGCACAAGAAGCAACCATACATTAATATTTCTCTCCCTATCTCCTTCTCTTCCCCTCTAAAAGATAAATAAATAAAATCTTAAAAAAAGAACTATTGTTATGCACTAGGCAGGAAGATACGCACCATGGGAGGGGGTAGGGAGGTGAAGGGAATTTAAAAGCATCTTCATATCTAATTATTGCTCTGGATGTGTGTGTCACAGACCCAAGGACACAAGGAATAAAGTACTTTAGGAAGTGATATATCTAAATGATAAAACTTTGATTGAGTCAAGTTGTTGTTTGTGTTCAGATTCTTAGTTTCTAAAAGGTTCACTGTCAAATGAAAGGGCTGAACTACAGTGCAGGTTTGCCACACATGCCCTTCCTCCCCAGGCCCTGGAGAAGTGTAAGGATGCAGGTTTAACCAAGTCCATTGGGGTGTCCAATTTCAATCACAGACTGCTGGAGATGATCCTGAACAAGCCAGGGCTCAAGTACAAGCCTGTCTGCAACCAGGTGAGGCCATGTCCACGGTTACTTCTTTGCTTCTGCCCTTCATACTCTCTTTCTTGATTACGAGTCCCAAAGTTTTGGGCTTGATGCCAACTGCATACCTGATCAATCCCTTTATTGTGATAGGAAATTGAGTGGAGAAAAACCAGGTTGAGTGGAGTGGGAAGATCATGACTTTCGTCATGCAGAGGTGGGTTTGAGGTTCCCAGGAGACATGCAAGTGGAGATGCTGAGTTGGTGGGTGGCAGTGTTGGTCTGGAGCTCAAGTGGTGGTCAAGGTTGGAGGTCCACATCATGGAGTCATTGCTGTATGGGTGGCAATTAAGCTCACAGAAATTGATCCCCTCTCCTAGGGAAGTTCATAGAATGACCACAAAGAGGGCAGGAAAGTCAACATTTAAGGATCAGGCAAAAGGTAGTGGTTAGGGGACTGAGTAGGAGTGGGCAGACATGGAGGGAGAAAATGAGGAGTGTGTGGTTTCAGGGAAGCAAAGAAGACACTTGAAACGGTTCCTGTGACCCATGGGTGGATCCTGCTGGGAGCAGCCACTCCAACTAGGGATGGACAAGCCATGGGGTTTTATGACACAAAGTTCATAGGAAACCTGGCAGAAGCAGTACCGAGGGGTGAGGGGAAAAGCCAGAGAAAACAGAGTATTGGAAAGTGAGGAGGTAGATGCATCATAACTAAGAGATATAATTTTTAGAGTAACAATGTTGCCAATGTTCAATCACCAAGATTTTGTAAAATTGAGTATCTCTTTTGTAAAATATTTTGAAAATTATGCAAAAACTACTCAAATATTTATACTCTTCATTGTAGTTATTTACTTCTAGGATTCTATTTGTAGAAAATAATTCATAATATGTTAAAATATGACCCTGGCTCTTTTCCTGTTTATCTCCTTCTTTCCCCTTTTGTTTCATTCTCTCACTCTCCCTCTTTCTTCCCTCTCTCTTTCTCTCTCTCAACTTATTGTGAGAGAAACTAGGCCTGTATTCCTTTAAAACTTTTCTCACAATTGGTTTTACTGATTGATCCCCGTGATACTATTTGATATGTTGCTGTTTTTTGTTCTTCTTGTAAATTGGAGGTTATATCTAAAGACTTGATCACATATATGTAATTGTGAATTCATGAATTCAACGAATGTACTTACTTTCTTACTGATGATTGGATTGTCATCATTAATCAGAAGGTGCCTCCTCAGATGAACTTGCGTCCTCTGGCATCCCTCAGCGTGCTTCCCATCTCATTTGCTAGAGCACAAGATGTTCTCGGCTCAGTTTGCAGCTCTTTGGCCCCGTAGTTGAGTCAGCCATTTTCTAGGGAATCTTGGTTTCTTTCCACAAGGAATGGCATGTAGAGGTCACAACCAGGATATAACAGTCTTTAATAGTTTTAAACACTAATAAAAATGAAGACAGTTGTTTTATCACTTCTGAAAGTTGATAGAATTTCAAGGTATTTCAGAAGGCACATGAGAAAATGACCAATATGGAAAATGTGCATATATTAATGTGGTATTAGGTAAGCCTTGAAAGCTTTTCAAATTTACATGGTATTGGCTCATATATTTTGATACTTTCTGGTTTTGCCAATTCACAGGTGGAATGTCACCCGTACCTCAACCAGAGCAAACTCCTGGAGTTCTGCAAGTCCAAGGACATCGTTCTTGTTGCCTACAGTGCCCTGGGGTCCCAAAGGGACCCTACCTGGTAATGAGAGTATCAGAGTTAACCTATGTCAGCAACTCCGTTGGTGATGAAAGATTTTTTAAAAATTCAGACTTAACATTTTATTATGGAGAACTTCAAATGTAAAAAAAGCGAACGCAACAGTGTAGTGAGCTCCCGTGTACCATCACTGAACTTCCAAGTCATTGACATTCTTTCATTCTTGTTTCATGCATACATCCATCTTCTCCAAACCACATTCCAAGTACTATTTTTAAAAGCGATTTTATGATAAAATTTATATAGCTTGTCATGCATTA
Organism: Trachops cirrhosus; assembly: GCA_028533065.1. NCBI lineage: Eukaryota > Metazoa > Chordata > Mammalia > Chiroptera > Phyllostomidae > Trachops > Trachops cirrhosus. The sequence continues at coordinate 67,401,141 of CM052538.1, forward strand.
ACCATAACTGTACAATGTTGACAAATAGATGTACTGAATAACACACTTCTCTCGATTGTCTGGGGAATTTGGGCGAAAGGGACACTACAGTCTAGATTTCTAGTCTACACCCTTCAAATCGTCATTTTCTGGTTTTCTTTTCAGGGTGGAAAAGGATAGCCCCGTTCTCTTGGAGGATCCGATCTTGAATGCCATTGCCAAGAAACACGGTAGAAATCCAGGCCAAGTGGCCCTGCGCTACCAAGTGCAGAGAGGGGTGGTGGTCCTGGCCAAGAGCTTCAATGAGAAGAGAATCAAAGAGAACTTCCAGGTAGAGGCTGCACACTGACTTCCCTGAGTGAGGAACGGGTGCTCTCTAGACTGTGAGGCCCAAATGCGGGGACTCTCTCTGGGCCATCTTTAGCATCTTTCCCCCCAGAAGTCCTGGCAGCTAGAAAGCTACATAAAAGTTTATAGACTGACAAAGTAAAACATGAATGAATAAATTTTTCCACTAAACTCTCCTTCATATATCTTCTGGTCCCTTGGGTCAGTCAGTGATCTTCAACTTGTTTTGTTGTGAACCTCATGAGAGACTATGTAAACTCTATGACATTTTATGATGACAGCTAGCAATTTCATTAGAAGTTTACTATTTGCAAAAGATGATGTTTAGAGCATATTATTTGTCATGTACTTGCTCCCAAACCTTGAAGCTATAGGTTTAGTTCATTCAATTTATGGAGCAAATTTAAATCTCATGCCCTGGCTGGTGTAGCTTAGTGGATTAAGCGTGGGCCTGTGAACCAGGAGATCACGGTTCGATTCCCAGTCAGGGCACATGCCTGGGTTGCAGGCCAGTTCCCAGCAGGGAATGCACAGGAAGCAACCATACATTGATATTTCTCTCCCTCTCTCTCCTTCCCTTCCCCTCTGAAGATAAATAAATAAAATCTTTAAAAAAAAATTTAAATCTCATTGTGAAACCAATCAGAAGACAATCCCACCTTAATTTTAAGGTCAACTCAACATGTTCATATACGGGGTAGGCAAAGGTAGGTTTACAGTCATTGGCATAGAAAATAATACAACGGTTAATAAATAATAATGCCCTAATAAACTGTGTTTCACATACTCACAACTGTATTGTAATTTTGCTGCACCCTCATATCCCCTTGACAACCAAATCAGTCCTAGAGTATATTTTTAAGATGAATAAAAGGTTACTAGATAGATAAATAGATAGATATAGATACAGGCACTGAGTTTTCAATGAAATTGTCCCCTGGATGAAACAATGAGTTTCCTGCTTTTGTACTTCTTAGCCAAGATCTTTCTGCTTTGCTATTAATTCACTCCCCACTAGGGGACAGTCAGTTTGTATCATCAAACAAAAACAAATCTGGACTTAAGAGAGACTTTATTCAAAAGGGAGAACTCTCTGAATGTTGGATCTGTAAGTGTCTCAACGACCAATCAGAAAGATTGTTCTTTATAAGGGAGTAAACATGAGTGAGCAGGTGTGTTATTGAATAGTTGATCAGCAAATGCTTTTCTTGAGGTCAACAGCTCCTTGAAGAGGCAGTTTGCTCTTCTTTCCAAAGCTTGCTTTAGCTTGAGGCTATGTCACAGGTAAGGGGTGTGTGTGGTGGTTGTGATGGAGAACAGACTGAAGTGTGGTCCAATCAGCAGGTATTTTGTAAACACCGTTTTCTGTGAGGTGGAACAGAGGAGGAGAGGGAGTGGGAAAGGAGAGGTGGAGAACCCAGGAGGAGAGTTCTCAGGCCAGGACATAGGAAGTGGTGACAGGGGACACCTCCCCTAGTTCTCTCCTTGCCTCTGTCCAGCCAGAAAGTCCTCATGTTGTCCAATGGAAGCCAGCTGCTTTGGGGGAGAATAATATGATTCTTTCCTTTTTTCAGATTTTTGACTTTGAACTGACTCCAGAAGACATTAAAGCAATTGATGGCCTCAACAGAAATTTACGGTTTTTTAAACTACCAATGTAAGTGACTTGTAGATTGTGTTTTCCAGAATGTTTTCTACAGCATGTACCTTAGCAGAAGAAGTCAGTTTCCTTATATCTGGGAGACAGGCTTGATTTCTGGTGTAGAAAGAAAACAGGAGGTTCCCAGAGACTCAGACCAGAGGTTTACTCCAGGCCCTGTGTCTGACCCACAGAAATATGAGTGGGGCCTGGAACAGACCAGAAGTAAAATGGTCAAAGTTTGCATCATTGTGAATTCATGACTCTATGACCTAATTCCTGTGCCTGGTTTATGTCCACTCAGCTCTGACTTACCCATTCGACAGAGGAGGCACAGTGCCTGTGGCCCATTATACCTTCAGGGGTGCTAATCTAAAAATAAAAGGCCATTCAAAGCAAGAGGCAACGAGCATTTATTGAATTGATAAGAATAGCTGTTTGGGAATCATCAGTTCAGGCAGAAGCCCAAACAATGTTGTGACTGGGAGATAAAGGCAATGGGCATTTATGAGAAAGGGAAGGGGAGCAACACTTACATCCACAGACGCCCATTCTAACCAATGCTTTTAAGTTTCAGTCTAGTAGTCCTCAGTCCTGTACTTCTAATTGCTTCTTGTTATCCTTGCAAACAGTTCCCTGGGACACGATGTTGCTTAGGCCCAGTCCAAAGAATATTTTGCCCTTTCTAACACTAAAAAGTTTGAGGGATAAGACATGCATGGCAGTTAGTTCCTCTGGCTAGGCAGCTGGCTCCATTTGAAAGGGGGTCTCTTCATACTATTGTTTACAGGAGCCTATGAGAATGTTTCACCTTTAATTCTTTTTGAAATCAGGAGAAAACATGGTTATACTCATAATGACCATGTAATAATGACCCCACCCTGGACCCTATTCATTTTTGTCCTAACATGATTGTGAAATGTAACATTAACAGTTTCTTTATGGAGGAGGGGACCCATGAAGGCAAGTGTGTGCCTATGTGGCAACATCACAATGGAGAGTTGCTTCTACCTCTTCTTCAGAGTCTGTAGCATTTCTTCATAACTGGGCATTCTTTTCCCAAGGCACCATCCATTTCTTCCAAATTTCTCGTTTTGTTGGCCTTTTATCCTTATCACAAACCCCATTTCCTCAGTCATGTAATGTCACCAAAGTGAATTATAAATGAATCACAAAATTAATTGACCCTAGTGACCGATGTGGCCATTATTTTAATAATGGCCCAGTTGGCCAGTATTTTAAAGGAAGGCAGCATTCATTTCTGTCCTCCTGGGAGTTAAAAGCTCAACACCAGTAGTTCCGTCTCCTTAGGTTGTAGAATTATATACCTGCAATAACAGGGTGTATTCGTTTATTTTTGTGTAGGTGCTCAAGTGCCAGTAAGTATACTTATTTGTTACAATGGGCTTACTACAGTGTGAGGCAACTGTACAGGGTTATTACAAAGCTAGTTGTGTTTGTACTTCTCCAGAAAGAAAATTACCTTACTAATACTTATACTTGAGCCAGTTTAAAAGAAACCTCTCTTTACCCAGCCCAGAAACAGTCACGAGACTAAGGCTCTCCTTTATCTTTTAGCTTTGCTGACCACCCAGATTTTCCATTTCGTGATGAGTACTAACGACAAGTGTGTGAGGATGCTCCCGTTTTTACCGTTGGCCCAGGGTTGGAGATCATCTCAAGGATGAGAAGGTGTCTGTTTTGCTCCATGCCCCGTACCCTGCTCAGGCACAATAAGGCTTGCCTGTCTGGATCAGGAAATAAGGCTCTAAACCCAGTTTCCCCCCAAAATAAATAATGATACAGTTCTAACAACGTAACCTAAACTGCTTTGGCTCTTCTGTGTGTTTGTTTTGTTTTTTTATCCTGTGTCACTAAGGCTGAAGTACTGCCATCCCAGGACGTGATCTTAGCTAATATGAGCTCTCAAAAAAAGCTAACCATTTACTGTGCTTCTGACTTTCAAAGTCCACTTGTGTCTTGTCCTATAGTTCTCGTTTTACTTTCTCTCTTTTTTTTGAATTTGCCACTCCATAACATTTTATCAGTCCATTGAAGGAGATTGAATGCTTAATATAAAATTTCTGAGACATCCAGATTTCAATGAAAGATAACTCATAACACCAAGAACAAGGAAGGAGTAAACTGAATGAAAGACAAGTAGCATATGCATGTGCCAAGATGACCCAGACATGAGAGTCATCACAGGTCTTGAAGTAGCCGTCCTAATACAACTGTTTCAACATCAATTACAAAGAAAGTTGGGACAAATAAAAAAGAGAAAAGTTCAACGAAGAACCTTCAGAGGAACTCCTCCAGCCTGAGGAGAAACGGTTGCAACGGAAACCCAGATGGGCGATGAGGCTGGAGAACAGGGGAGATGGTACACGTGTCTAGACACATGGGATACTTCCCTCCTGGCTGAAACTCTGCAAAAGAACACTGACTGTGGAAAGGGCAAGAAATAAGCTTTTGCTGTGCATCACATCTGGAGGAAGGGAACATGGTGACGAAGGACAGACCTGGGGTATTGGCAGTGCGCTGCTTCCCAGTGCTGCCATGGGAGCCAGGAGCTCCCATTGGAACTCCAGGGAGGAATGGGAGAAATGAGCTGCGTGTAGCCCCGAGGGGCCCCTTCAACATCTGCTGGGTAGGTAGGCCAGGCTGTCTTCCAGTAGACCCGGGTCTCCAGATGATGAAAAAAGGGCCTCGCTACCTAGCTTCCTTTTCCTGCCTTCTCCCTAATTTCCTGCTTCCCTTTCTTTGCCAATCACCCCTGATGTCTGTCTACCACACCCCACCCCGCAAAAAAAAAATCCATCTCCTATTAGGCTATTTTCTTTCTTGCTGGGTATGTGTCTAATTTTCCCGGTATCCTTGGTCTTCCATTTCAATGAAAGGAGAGAAAACCCAATGGGACAGATATTCATTGAGATAAGCACCCCTCCCCCAGTCTAAAGCCATCAGAAACAGAAGCCAGGATCTGACACAAGTGGGCCCCTTGAAAGGGACACCTGTGTAACTTTTCCCGTCAGGCCTGTGTCTGCAGGCCCTGGAGTGGGGAAGACCTTCTACAGAAGGCGGGTTGTGCAGAGAAAAGCAGGGCCCCAGGGAGGAGGGCCTGTGAGGCAGGAGCTGCAGAGGGCCTTCAAGTGCCATGTGCCCAGGGACGTGGGAATCCTGTCCACTGGGACTGCTGTCCAAGTAAGACATGTTCACACTGGTCGAGAATGTTCATGGTTTTATTTGAGTCAAACTGCTGACAATCTCTGGGAAGCAAACCCTCCACCAATTGAGAAATGCTCTGGAGGGTGGCAGCTTAGCACCCTATTTTATATGTCACAGTCCAAAGAGGGGGCATAAGGGGGTCACCAGAAGTCCATTGGTGATAGATGTAGGAGGTAGGAGAAAGCAAAGCTGGGTGGGTGGGGCCCTCTGGGTTGGATGAAAGGTAAAATGATGAACACAGACTTCTTTTACATAGGTGGGTACAGAATAGTTAATAGTCAACAATTACCACCATAACAGTAACAGTGAGGGGGTTCGTGCTGTCCCCTGATGTGGTGCCTGTGCTGTGAGGGGTGCAGGGAAAGGAAATGCCAGGTTCCTAGGGCATGTTACCATAGATGCTAAAAGGTAACAGACAGGCTCAGTTAAGGTAAAGATCGAGCTTTGTTAGGGAAAAATACTGGCCTAGGACACGACTAAGGACAAAACCTGCTTTTAATTAGAAAGTTTGAACTTCAGACCAACCTGTGTGCTTACTTTGTGTCTCTGAGTTTGAAGGCTGCCTGCAAGCCCCCGCCCCCCCCCCCCCCCAGCCTGTCAGGTTTTGCTTGTGGCCCCTTTTCTTCCACATAAACTCTGTGAAACTTCCTAAGCTTTCCAATTCCCTAGTGTTTGCTTATTTTTGCTACCTGTTGTTTCTTTCCTCACAATGACTCACCGAGTGTTCAAAAATAAAACAAAACAAAACCCCTTGAACTCTAACAGGCATTGCAAAGACACCTTCTACAGGTAGCTGCTCACTGAGCTTGGACATTGGTGGGTCTCCTTCACCACCTGGTGGCAGATTCAGCCAACAGCTCTGAAGCTGGCTGGGAGATAAATCAGCATTGCAAAGACAGGTATATAAATTCGCTATTCAGCATCCATATTTCAGTATTTACTTACAGGCTAAACTTTATTTGTAATATGGAAACAACACTCTTGGGGCTTTTCTGATCATTCTCAGACATTCACAGGGCAACAAGAAACGAGGCCACCTGAGCTGGTTCCTACCCTCTGACTGGTAGGAAGTATGGTCTCCACCCGACCATGCTCATCACATCCAGGCCACTTGGGTAGGAGGCCTCTCGGACTGCGGCCCCTGGACCCTGGCTGGCTAGTGGACAGCAGGCGCAGACACAGAAAAGCTCATCATCCTGCTACTCCTGCAGACATTCTGTGGGATTCAGGAGCTTCCCTATGTCCCCTCACTGACTAGCACGGAGGCTTAAATGTGAAGGTGGGTGGTGAGGAGCCCTGGGAGCACCAAGGGGAGTAGGAAGGATGGCTTTGCAAACTGGAGGCAGAAAGGAGGATCCAATGAGAAACAGGAAGAAAACAAGTAAAGTCTGTGGCGGGCTGGCCTCTAAATGGACACCTTCACCACTGGGTGATGACGCACCCGCCCTGGGCCAGGGGTGTGGATGGTAGCTGGAGGGGGTGCACCAAGGGCAGACCACCAGGAGCAGCTAACTCCTGTGGACAGAAGCGCAGTCCTTGAGGCAGGTGGGTCAAGTGAGTTGCATCCTGGGAGATGTATGTGTGTGGGGGCTGGGAGCTGGGCAGGATGCATTGGGGAGACGCATCTAGGAGGCATGGTCACAGGTCCCAGGGTACCAGGCACGTTTGGACCGAGCTGGAAGTGATGTGCAGACCACAGGATCACACACTGTCCTGAACAAGCCTGCGTGCACACTCACCCTGTCTCCAGTACATTGAGTGTGTGGTGGGGAATGACCACATGCATCTCTGGTTTGGTGTTTTCACACCTATAATCTGATTTCCTGAAAGGCTTTCTTAGACAATAACATTTAAAAATTGAAATTCAGATTTTCAGGAAGAAAAAAATGCCTCTGTGTTGAACTAAGACAGCTCACCACTTTCACCCAATTTTCCTTTCCAGGTGTGAAGGCAAGCATTTCACTATAAGATCAACTGGGGAAACTGGTGGGGAGCAGAGGGGCCGGGTGGGGGTCTCATTGCCGAAGATGAGTCATGGCTGTAGAGGTTCTTCATGCTGGTCTCCTAACCTTGTGAGAATCCCCCACCCTGTGCTTTTGGGATTCATGAGCCTGGGTGGGGTGGTGGGGTGGGCATGCTCTGAGGCTGCTGTGTCCTTGAGTCATAGACCACGTGGGTTCTGAGGGTGTCTAGGGCAGTCAGCCTCTGCCCCTCCCATCCCCGGCCAGGCTGCCTGTGTGGCTGAGGCAGTGCCCTGCGCCCACAAACAGGGTGGACAAGCCCTTCAGGGCGCTGGGCCGGTCAGGCCTCACGGGAGGAAGGAGCGGCAGCCCGCTCAGCACTCTGCATGGAAAGGGTAGTCCTTGTGATTTGCAGCTCTGCAAAACAGCGAACAAGTCAAAAACAGAAATAAGACGGATTACTGTTTTTAAGAAATACACTTTAAATGACATGATTCTATATTTTTATACTCCCTAGTGTATGAAATTCATCTTTGGGGTCTTTCACTAGCCCATTCCCAAACAGGAAATAATTCTGAGAACACTGCATTAACTTAAAATGTGTGTGATAAATGTCCATCCAGGAGGCAGTCGCTCAATATGAATATTGCTTCCTCTATTTTGAAAGTAGTGAAGGAGCTGGGCTTACGTGGGGAAGGTGGTCAGCCGGAGGTTCCTGTCCAGGCTGAGGAGGTCATTCATGTCCTGTTGGGTTAATTCAAAATCAAACACCTGGAACCAAAATCAAACGTTCATGGGAGACCAGTTCAGTGAACACTTGGCTGGGCATGCGCTGCCAGCAGAGCATTGTGCCGGATGTGTAAGGGACACAGATGTGTGGAAGCAGTCCTTCATGTGACCCCTGGCACATTCCCGGACCTCGGCCCAGTTCCCAGAAAGCACTGGCATTGGCTACAGCAGGGACCCTTGGAAAGAGGACACATGTGCTGCATTTGTTCTATAGGAGTGAGGAGCATATCAGAACAGTCAAAAGGTGCAGCACAGAATTTTTCTGCTGCTTAAAACAAAACAAAATCCCAAATTAAAAAAAAAAACAAAACACAAACAATTGTTCCACTCCCTGCAGCAGGCAGGGAGATGCCAGGGCTCAGGACCATTAACTCTAACCATAGCTGTAGCACACTGTGATTTCTGAGGGCTCGCTTTCTGCTTCTTCTAGAACATTCTTTAAGCTGTCCCCATTACTCGGCCCCCAGCATGCCTAGGGACTGTGACCCGCTCTGACAATCACAGCTTTGCACACGGAAGAGCCAACTCCGATGCACTGCTGAGAACTGGGCAAGAAGGTGCAAGGTGTGAGTTCATCTTTGTCCAGGAGGGGACAG
>CM052538.1:67410180-67436865 GCA_028533065.1 Trachops cirrhosus
CACTGGTCCAAGGGGCTCAAAGGGCCTGCCAACACCTTAATGAGAATTCATTAACATGTCCCATCTCTGAAACTGCTGCACACTAGAGCAAGGAAGAGAGGAATAAATCCCTTTTGTGGTCCACACAGCTGGTGGGTTGAGGGAGGTGGCCTGGGAGCTCGGCACAAAGAGACACGCTTGCATGGCCTGAATGAACACCAGACAGTTCCAGGTCTTCACCAGCTGGGCCAGAGTGAGGAGCCCTCCCCCGACTCAGCCTGCAGCTCTGGGAGCCAGCGGAGGGGCCCCCCAGCCCACCGGGTGCTCCACCTACCTGTGCTGGGGACTTCTGGTGCTTCCGTGCCATGGCCTGGATCACAGGGTTGTCCATCAGGTCCACCCCCTCACTGCAGAGAACAGCACAGGGCTGTGGACCAAATGTGTGCGCTTCCTTCTTTAAAGAAACAAGAATTTCTACAAAATGGAAACTCTAGATTTAGTTTTGTGTGTTCATGATACTTGCCCAGTGTGGGAAATCTGAATGGTGCAGAAAAGCTTACCGCCAAGTCCGCCATCTGGAGATACCAATGGCTGACATGTGGGTGGAAAGAGCTGGACACATGGCCTTCACATCTATGTGGTGCTCTGTCAGAGGCCCAGGCAGCAACATCAGTGCCTAGGGCACAGGCTCTCCGCCGTGGTATGCCCCGAGCACTTCCGACCTCTTTGTGGGGCCCAGAGTGGTGCCGGTAGCACCATCACCAGGAATAGGTAATTGCTGATGGTGATCTCAAAAAGGTTCACTTCAGATACTAAGGGAAAGTTAAGACTGGACACATGGAGCCTTTATGCAGAGACTGTGGAGACTGACCTCGCGTCTGCCACTCAATACTTGCCCAGCAGCTGCCAGGCCCGAAGCACTCTGGAGAGCTGTTGTTCTCAGCAAACATTTATTATGCAGTTGCTGTGTTTCAAGCACTGGGCTAGAAATAGTCCTCAGCATCTATGAAGGGACCAAACAGAGCGCACTCCCCTTGGCCGTGGTCCAGGATGTCAGCCACCTCTCTTCTCCTTCATGGCTCCCAACACACACTCTCACTGGGTTCCTTATTCACAAACTTGGCTGTGACTATAACCCAGTCTCTAGGAACTCACTCAGTGCTACCAAGTTCACACACATGTGCCACATTTCACATGGGAAACACACAGGCCATAACAGTCAAATAATTTCAAGGTTTCCTGGGCTGCTAATATGTCCCAGGCACTGAGCTAGGGGCTGGGTGGAGAGTCATGACTTAGATGCAGTCCCCACAACTCAAGTAGCTCTGCCAAGAAGGAGAAGGGTTGTGGATGAAACGTAAGGAAAAGTCAGGAGGGCTTCCTGGAGGAGGTGATGCTGAACTGAACCTTACATTAGAAACTGGAGTTAGCTAGATTAAGAAAAAAGATAGTAAGATTTCTAGGTAAAGAGAACAGTATTTGCAGCGGCACAGAGACTAGAATGCATGAGCCCCCAATAGTTTCAAATAGCTTGTGCACACCATGTTTGCAGGAAAAAATGTGGAGGAAGGCAGAGGGCAGACCAGGAATTGAAGGATTTGTAAGCAGGACAGTGACAGGAGCACAATGAGATGGCTCCCTTCAGCTGCCATGTGCACAGTGGCTGAGAACCAGGCAAACCTGGGAGCAGGTAAGAGGCTGCTGTAGTCACTGGAGAGAATTCTTACTTAACAAAGAACAGAAATCAAGAGACAGACTCCAAGTTCCCTGGAAGAATAACCAGTGAATATCACTAATGGGGGCTGGACTGGGGGTGGGGAATTGAACAGGGAAGAAGTTTCTGGTGCTGGTGGCGGAGTGGGTGGTGGCTCATCTGCTGATGTATGGGGCACAGTGTACAGTTCAGACTGTGGGGAGATGATTCTACAGAGACCAGGACATCTGTGGTCCGTCTGACAGAGGTTTGGCAGAGCACTAGAGGTACCAGGTAAGAGCTCAGCAAAGAGGTTGCTTCCTGTTGGTTATGTCCCTTAAATATCACTGCCTTTCTCAAGGCAGTCACTGAAGGTGACTCTGCTTTCAGCACCAGTTCTACCTGTTGGGTGCCTATGGTCTCCACACCCTGCTCACGCCTTCCATAAGCCCTCTGCTAACTGTGCAAGTGAGACTGGAGCGTGTATCCATTTCTGGCCAGAACCCCCTACCTGGAACCCCCGAGGGGCTGGTAAGCAGTCACGGACACATCTCTGGACTGGCAGAAGCTAATCAGATTCTTCTGAGCAAGATATGGGTGGCACTCAATCTACGAAGAGAATCACAGCTGACCAAAGAACATTTAGACCACTGAGTCTCTAGAAAAGAAGACCTCTATCCATGTCTCGGCTCCATAACTGACGACCTGCGTGATCTGCCTCCAGGCTCCAGCATCCGCACTTGTGAAGTAAAAGGCTGGGCTGATGGGTCTCCAAGAGGCTGCCAGTGCTAAATGGGCTGGAGGAACCTCTACACCATCTGAATGCAAGAGTCCCTATGAGGCCTTTCCTGACTGTTGAGGTAGAAGTGCGGCCTTCCCACCTGCTCGTCGCCTTACCTTCCTCTGTAATAGGGCCAACAGCTGACACTTTATACACTGTCATTCTTTTCAGGTGTCCAGCTGTTGCCACAGGGCATAAGCTCCTATGAAGGCAGGGATCTGGATCTGATTTTGTTTTGTTCAGGACATCCACCCAACCTGTAGAATAAGCTAGGCATACAGCAGGTGCTCAGTAAGTGCTGAGTGAATGAAGGAAGCTGGAGAGTTAGGTGTGACAAACACATGCTACAGGTGACTCCAATGGACAGTTTAAGAAACTGAAGAGCAGATTCCTGTCCACACTCTCTGAGTTCCCTTGTATGATTCCAGGCCATAAGTGAACTTAAAATAAAGACCAGTTTGGAGTGACTTCAGAACCACGGACAGCACCCCCACAAACTAGGTCTACCCCTCCCATGACTTAAAGTGTCGCTCAGTGAAAAGCTGACAGGGAAGCCGCGTGGTTCTGCATGCAAACAGTCTCTCTGTGTGTGAGGCTTTAAAGCAGGGGAGCTTCCAGAAGACTGAGGACGTGCCGGGTCTCACTCTGGGGGCTGAAGGGTTCCGTATGTTCACTTGTGGAAGTTCACTGAGCTGGAAACTACGAGGTGCCCACCACCAGCAGACGGGGCAGTCGCACAGTGAAATCCCACATGGTAGGGAACAAGGATGGACAACCACAGACGAATATGGGAGAATCTATCACCTGTGATGCTGAGTAAGGAAAGGCAGACACAGAAGAGGACACAACATGTCACATTATCTACATAAAGTTCAAAGGCTAATCTGTGCTGTTAGAAATCAGAACAGTGTCCACCCTTGGCGGGGAGCGGAGACTAGAAAGTGGGGGCTCCTCAGCTGCTGGTCTAGAGCTAGGCCTGGTTATGAGAATTTATCAAGCTTTATTTTTATGTGTGCACTTTTTTGCATGTACATAACACATTAATAAGAAGTTGAAGTAAAATAAATGCTCTTTCTACATACAAAGGCAGCCAGTCTAGAAAACACTGTAACCTTTTCCTCTCAAGTCATTTCTCAGCATTAAAGTCTTGGCAGAGTCTGTGAACCTTTCAGTTGTCCATCTCTTCCAGGCTGCAACCTGCTCTGGCCGGATGGGGAGAGGGGAGAGGGCTCCCTGATGAGGTCCCAGGAAGCTGGCACCACCTCCGACCGTCACCCATGAGGATGAGGGCCTGCCAGACCCTTTGCCGCTTCTGAACATGCCTGGTGATTCACCCCATGGCTGCATGTTGAAAACCAGCTCAGCTTACGCCATGCCTTAAAGGACACCACCTCACCAGGTGAGTCTTTTAGGAAAGCTCTTGCCTGTCCACCCATCATTTGCCTAACTGTGCCACAGCCGTGATGTGTGACAGCCCCTGGGGAAAATGCCTACTTCATGCTCCACTCCGCTTTGTTTCCTGTGCAGCCACTTGGAGGTAACAGTCAAAAACCCGACTCTATTCTTTCAGGCCACCTAGCCATCCAAAGCTCACCTGGTTTGTCAATGGCTTGAACCTCAGATTAGGTTTATTTAAAAGTCTCTCCAGCTGCTCATGGTTGAAGTTGGACACCCCGATGGCTTTCACCAGCCTTGCTGTCACCAGGGCCTCCATGGCCTAAAGAGAGTAAGTATTATTTTGGGTGCATGGACTCTGTTTACTCTACCGGTAGCCCATGGCCCCCATTCCCACACACAGTATCCTGAAACTGGCTCCACCCAATCTCTTAACATACTTTATTTGATGCATCATAAGCATTTCTGCTATTGAGGTCTCTACTCCAAGTTCCATCATTTAGTAGCTGTGGGGTCTTGGGCACATTATTTGACCTCATTAAGCCTCAATTTCCTCATCTTCCAAATGGGGATGGATGGTCTTTTCCATGTCACAGGATTAAGGATTACATCAAATAATGAATACAGAGCATTTAGCTATTGCTCGGCCTGTGTAGCTATTATTTCCATTACTCTGAGAGTCTGTTGATATAGTAGTGGCAAGTATTCCACTGCTACTCTATCTGCTCATCAGTCTTTCTTTTTTAAAAAAAATTTATTTATTTATTTTCAGAGAGGGGAAGGGAGGGAGGAGAGGGAGAGAAACACCAATGTGTGGTTGCCTCTTGTGAGCCCCCTACTGGGGATCTGGCCTGAAACCCAACATGTGCCCTGTCTGGGAATTGAACCAGTGATCTTTTGGTTCATGGGCTGGCACTCAGTCCACTGAGCCACACTGCCAGGGCTGCTCATCAGTCTTTTTACCTAAATTATCATCTTCTTCAGCACAATGATCTACCATGATTCCAATCCAATCCATTTTCCTTATTAAAGGACTTGAGGATACAAACCCCAAAGTTCTGTGCTGTTCACTGACCAGCAAGCTGGACTGTCCCTCAGCTTCAGAGAGCATGACCCGGTGCCAGGACAAGTAGTTAGCATGTGTCCTACTGGCCAAGGGGCTGATGACCATAGTCCCCTGCACTGCAGCAATCACCCAGAGCCCACAGTGTGCACTGCAGCAATCACCCAGAGCCCACTCATGCTACAGGACATCCCGGAGCTTCCTCCCCTCCACCCCCCATCTTTCAGGAGAGGCAGTATCTGTGACAGCAGGGTTGGGGCCGCAGACACTGTTCCCAACAGATCAGACCCCTCAGCTAATCTCTGTTTCAGTGATTCCCCTGCTTAGAGGATGGCCTGACTGGGTGTTTCCCAGGACTGTGCTCCCCTCCCCTCTGCTGGGATGCCCTCAGGCACCTGCACCTGCACCTGCCCATCTCACCCAGTGGCTGCAGAGTCTCATTCCCCAAACTCAGCCAGTTCCAATGTGAACTTGCTTTCTTCCCACACGTCACACTGGCTCTCATGTTGACCTGCAGGATTACAGGTGCCCTGTGGGCTGGGCTAGAGGCCAGAGTCAGCAGGAACCTGCTGTCCTCCTGTCATTCATTCACTGCCACGCCTCTCACACCCGTCATGTCCTGACTCCCACGCTGGACACTACTTCAAACCTTATCATTCCTTGTCTGGACACTGGCAGCAGGCTTGAAATGTGGTCCCCTCCTCCATGTGTGTCCCAGACCCAATCCCCACTTCACCACCTGCCAAAGTTTTCTTTCTGAAATGCTTATAAAAGAGCTAAAGAAACTAAAACACTAGAGCTGGTAATGAAAAATGGATTTTGAATTTTCTTTTCTATACTCTTCCTTAGTTCCTTAGTTTCCATAATGACCATGTGATACTTTTAATAAAAAAATAAGCATTGGAGAATAAAGAGAGGTCAGGATTAATTATTCCTAAATTACACATTTCAGAGAAAGGAACAAAAGGAAACTGAAGTCTCTGAGAGTCACGGTCAGGTGTCCCTTCCCAATGCACCCACACACCTGTGTTTCAAGGAGAGAGCCTGGTGTCAATGAACACGAGAGGCTCAAGATCTTACCGCTGCCCATTCGGAGGCCCATCAGTAGCATGAGGACGCTGCTGGTGAGCCCAGCTTACCTCCCACGTGTCTAGGAAATCGGTGTCACTCGGGATCACCATGCCACTGCGATCCAAGGGCAAGTCTTTTCCTCCAGGCTGTAAGGACCAGAGGAAAGGAGCTTACTGGGGGCTGGTGGTCACCCCTCAAGACAAGCATGAATGAAGGGAGAATGAGCCTCAGGGAAAGAATGCTGGGCCCTGGGCCAGAAGGTCTGAGCCTGAGCATAGCCCTCACACCATGCTGTGGGACTTCCCTTCTCCAGGACCCAGCTTCACCTTCACAAGACAAGGGTTGGGTGGACTGGTGGCCAACAAGGTCACTAGCAGCCTGGAAGTTCGCTGCCCACCTCTCACATGTCAGGAAAGAAGACCTGGAATCCTTGCCCCTTGTCAGCATAGTATTTAGCAATTTCAGCTAAAGCAGAGGGAAAGGGGTTTGTCTTCTTATCTCAAGAGCTCAGTTGACTCTCTCCAAAGTCCATTGTGAGGCTCTTTTCTGCTTTTCTTAGGGTCCCCATCATGTGAGAGATAATGAAGCTAGAGATACCAAGGAGCACAGGAGGTGCAGGGCCCAGAGAGAGACTGACAAGGAAGAAGGGCGTGCCTTAGGACCCCTGGACGTTCTGACGCTTAATCTTCTGCCCTGCCACACAGAGTTGTGCATCATCTGTCATTGGGCAAATGCTGTATGACATGTTTGTTCAATGACACTTAATTGTTCTTCTGAGTGATAGTGGGGAGAACATCTAAAATTGCAGCCTGATCCACATTTTATGGGAATTTTTCATAAGGAAGCAACTAGCTGTCCCATTTAGAGTCTCTTCCTGTGCTGACATTTCTCTCAACCTCTGCACAAGTGTTATCTGGCCTTATCCTTGGAGCTGATCACTCAGATTGCCCACTGCAGGGATCTGCTAGAGGGGTGTCCAACCTGCAGCCCATGGGCCACATGTATCCCAGGATGGCTATGGATGCTGTCCAACACAAAATATCATAAATTTACTTAAAACAGTATGAGATTTTTCTTGCAATTACATGTCACAATGTAGTTAATGTGTGGGCCAAGACAACTCTTCTCTTTCTAGTGTAGCTCAAAGACACCTAAAGTTTGGACACCCCTATAAGAGCACCAGGCAATGTATTGCATGCCTGACCTGAGTGTCAGTGTCTGGGCCCTGATAATACTACTAAATCTTTCTGTGCTCAGTTGCACCATCTGTGCAGTGGGCATAGTAACAGTACCCATCTCGTAGAATTGGTATGATGATTAAGTGAACCATGTGTATGAAGTGTGCAAAACAGTGCCTGGTCGAGCATTAAAATAACACTAACAGCCGACAGCAAGTGTGACCCAGCTGTGGTCGCTACTTTAATCTTACTCTCTGGGTGCACTGAGGTCACAGACAGAAACCACTGCCGACTCGCTCTCTCTCATCTTCAGATGTCCACTAATGTGACGGATGAGCAGTTGCTACCGCCTTTATTGAAATTAAACACCAAGCCTGAAAGTAAAGCTGTACTAGGAATGAAGTGGTTTTTGTTGTTTAATCTCAAAAGGACCCTGACAGCTGGCCACACACCGTGAGCTCCTCAAACATGGTGCACACGTGGGAGATGCCTGTGTAGACGTCACCACCTGCAATGTAGGCAGAGTGTCCTTTCAAGGCTCCCCGGTGCCAGCTGTGTGACTGAGCCCTTGGTTGGGCAGGTGCATGGAGACATCCTGGCCAGGACCCACATGAGACTGAGGCTGGGAAAGTAGTTGGGCAGGGGGCAGGGACGGGGAGGGCTGTGTGTGTTAGACACAATCAACAGAAGGGAATAGCACCAAAAAAAGCAATAATCTCCCTCCAGAACCCTCTGCTCCCACCGCAGGTGTTGAGCTGACGTCTCCCATATCACAAAGCAGCCATCACTCCCCAAAGAGAACACAACCTGGGGGAAGAGACAGGGCCCAGGAATTCCCTGGGACCCAGGGAGTGATGTGAGCAGCAGCTTCACTCAGCTGGTGTCCTCTGTCTGCTTCCTGCTTTCACCTAGAGACCTGTGGAAACATGGATCGCTCTCTTGGCTTGGAGGAGAAATGACTGGCTTGGAAGCAAAAACCACTAGAAGTGGAAGGTCCTCAAGTCCAAGCTTCTCCTGAGCTGAGGCCTGGAGACAACTGAACATGCGTGTGTGGCTGACACAGCCCCAGAACCCATGCACCCCGGCTGCCGGCCCAGTGCCTTCTACCCCCCATGCAGGCACAGCCAGGAAGGGGGGCTGCTGGTGGGGGATCTCACCAGGCCTGGGCAGTACCTTGAAACCCATGGGCCAGTGTATGAGGTAGAGGTCCAAGTACTCCAACTTCAAGGCCTTCAGAGTCTGGGAGCAGGCTGCCCTCACCAAGGACTTCTTATGGTAGGTGCACCAGAGCTACAAGGGGGAGGAGGAATGCTGACAATCGGCTACAGAGCCAGTGTTGACACAGTCTCTGTCCCTGGGGTCACCAAAAGAACTCCTTAAATTGTGTCCATGTCTTCCAGGATCAGCTCCATCACACTGTTCCTTGTCTGTGCTGGCAACACTGCTTGGTTCAGGAACACCAAACTTCTTTCAGGTCCTTGTACCCCACACACTGTCCCATGCCTCATGCCTTTGCTCTAGTTACCCTCTCTGTGAGTCACACTGTCACTGACCCCTTCACCTGCACCACACCCAACACATGCATGAAGCTGCATAAGTCTTTCTCAGGTCTGGTTCAAGCAAGAATGCAAGTCACCAGCTCTACAGGACAAATCATCCATCATGCGCTGTCAGCTGTTTCATCACCCAAGCTCTGAGCAACCAGCACCTGATCTCTCTGCAGGGGATGTCTTACCTTACTGACAATGAACAGGTCCTCCCGCTGTACCACACCCTCCTTGATCTTACACTGGATCCCGGCTCCAACCTCACTCTCGTTGTGGTACAGGTATGCGCAGTCAAAGTGCCGATATCCCACATCTATTGCCACTTTCACTGCCTGTGTCACATCCCCTGGAGCCGCCTGCAAAATGAACAAGTTCCAAGGAGCTGCCCAGCTGACCACCAGCAGGAGCAATCAACCATGTGCTTGTAAGCCGTGGAGCTCTTGTGGTTGGTTGGTAAGCAGCATTTCTGGAGCAATAAGATTGCTGGTGGCAGATTTGTGTTGTACATAATTAAAAATAAATAAAAGAAGCCTTTAAACAGATTAGGCCAGGGGATGAGGATTAACCCAATTCTATGCCTCTGAAATCCAACAACAACCCAAAGGAATGTTTTGGCCTCCTAAGCAGTTTTCACAGCTTTTCCTCACACTGAGTGCAGGAATGGGTGGACTCCCACACCCAGCCGTGTGCGGAAGGCGTAGTGCATAAACAATGGAATTAAAGTCAGGCAAGGAGTCAAGACAGTCCAATCTACCAGGTGTTTATGGAGCAGCTGCCAAATGCATGGCCTTGGCTAGATGCTGAGAACCACGATGAGTGAGACCACATCCTTGGCCTCTAAGAGTTAAGTTGATAGAAGAAAGAGTCTAAATAATATTTACATTAGTGAGGAGGGGGTGAGGGGTTTGATCATTCTAATTCCTACTCCTCCAATAACTTCCTGTGTGACTTCTTAAAGGAACATCTTTTTTTTTAATCAAAAACTAAATAAAAAAACAGAAAAGCAAATTTGAAAGTAAGTGCCAAGTCTCAAAGCACTGACAGGAATCAGAAGTACAAAGTCGAGAAAGTTTCAAATTTCAAAGTGCTTCCACTATCAGGCTTTTACACATTGGGCAAGCAGTTTAAAAGTTTCTGTTAAAAAACCAAGTTGGCAGTGACAGACTTTATTTCTTTTTAAGCTGGAGTAGCAATACTTATATCTGACAAAACAGACTGTGAAACCAAGGCTATTGTAAGAAACAAAGGACCCTATATAATCATAATGGAAGCAAATCAAACAAGAGGATACAACCCTTGTTATAAAAATATATGCAGTAAGAATACATAAATAAGTGAAGCAAATTTGGATATAAAGAGAGAGGCTGACAGTAATATAGTCATAGTAGGGGATTTTAACACCCCCTTGACCGGAATGGATAGATCTTCCAGACAAAACAACAAGGAGACAGAGGCCTTAAATGACACACTAGATCAAATGACTTTAACTGCTATCTTCAGAGCATTTCACCCCAAAGCAACATAATATACATTCTTTTCAAGTTCACATGGATCATTCTAGGACAGGTCAGAAGTTGGAACACAAAACAAACCTCAGCAGCTTTTTAAAAATATATTTTATTGATTATGCTATTACAGTTATTCCATTTTCCCTCCCTTTATTCCCCTCTGCCCTGTACCCACCCCTCTCACGCACATTCCTCCACCTTAATTCATGTCCATATGATGTACATATAAGTCCTATACTGTTCTTAACCTCCCCCTGTCCATTTTCTACCTACCATTTATGCTACTTATACTTATACCCTGTACCTTTCTCCCCATACTCCCCAATCACTCTCCCAACTGACAACCCTCCATGTGATCTCCAGTTCTGTGATTCTGTTCCTGTTCTAGTTTGCTTAGTTTCTTGTTTTTGTTTTTAGGTTCAGTTGTTGATAGTTGTGAATTTGTTGTCATTTTACTGTTCATATTTTTTATCTTCTTTTTCTTAGATAAGTCCCTTCAACGTTTCATATAATAAGGGCTTGATGATGATGAACTCCTTTAACTTGACCTTATCTGGGAAGCTTTTTATCTGCCCTTCCATTCTAAATGAAAGCTTTGCTGGATAGAGTAATCTAGGTGGTAGGTCCTTGCCTTTCATGACTTTGAATACTTCTTTCCAGCCCTTTCTTGCCTGCAAGGTTTCTTTGCAGAAATCAGCTGATAATCTTATGGGAACTCCTTTGTAGGTAACTGTCTCCTTTTCTCTTGTTGATTTTAAGATTCTGTCCTTATCTTTCATCTTGGGTAATGTAATTATGATGTGCTTTAGTGTGTGCTTCCTTGGGTCCAACTTCTTTGGGACTCTCTGAGGTTCCTAGACTTCCTGGAAGTCTATTTCCCTTGCCAGATTGGGGAAGTTCTCCTTCATTATTTTTTTCAAATAAGTTTTCAATTTCTTGCTCTTCCTCTTCTCCTTCTGGCATGCCTATGATTTGGATATTGGAAGGTTTAAAGTAGTCCTGGAGGTTCCTAAGCCTCTCCTCATTTTTTGAATTCTTGTTCTTCATTCTGTCCCAGTTGAATGTTTATTTCTTTCTTTTGCTCTAACTTGTTGATTTGAGTCCCAGTTTTCTTCCCTTCACTGTTGGTTCCCTGTATATTTTTCTTTATTTTACTTTGCATAGCCTTCACTTTTTGCGACAATACTCAACCATTTCTGTGAGCATCCTGATTACTAGTGTTTTGAACTCTGAATCTGATAGGTTGGCTATCTCTTCATCACTTAGTTCTATTTTTGGAGCTTTGATCTGTTCTTTCATTAGGGCCATATTTTTTTTGTTGCAGCATAGCTGTTAAGTTCTAAAAGGCAGAGCCTGAAGTAGTCACCAGAGTGGGACAACCCATGCCACTGCATTGTGGTGCTATACTTGGGGGAAGGGTCAGAAAGGGAACAATGCTGCTTGCTAGGCTCTCAGCAGGCTTTTAGTCACTTTACCCGGTACCCACAAGCAAATTGGGCCCTTCTGGTGCAATTCCCCAGTGCGTGGGTTTGTGTATGTTTTAGGACCCTGTGGGTCTCTCCAACAAACTCTCCTGAGATGCTGGGAGTTTCTCCCTCCACCACAACCCCCATAGGTTTTCACTGCCAGAGGTTTTGAGGCTTTCTTTCCCTATGCTGGAACCCTGGGTTTTGTGGACTGTCTTGCTCCCCAGTTGTTCCTGCTGGTTTACCTGAACGCAAATGTGGGACCGCCCAGTGCGTAATCCACCGCTTTTCCCTCCTGCCCAGTCCTCCAGCCTCAGTCTTGACACATGTCCTCTCTGCCCTGGCTGCCCTTCTCCGGCCCTCCTACCAGTGGGTGAATGTTTCTTCTTTAACTCCTTGATTGTCGGACTATATACAGTTTGATTTTCTGGCAGTTCTGGATATTTTTTGTTTTTAAATTTGTTGTTGTCCTTCTTTTGGTTGTGTGAGGGGGCAAAATATATCTACCTATGTCTCCATTTTGGCCATAAGTCCACAAATCTCAATACATTTAAGAAGACTGAAATCATATCAAGCATCTTCTCTGACCATAATGCTATGAAACTAGAAATCAATCACAAGAAGGAAACTGAAAAGCTCTTAAAAATATAGAGGCTAAATAACATGTTACTAAGCGATAAATATGTTTACAATGAAAACAAGTAAAAAAAATCAAAGATACCTTGAAACAAATGAAAATGAGAACACAACAATCCAAAATCTGTGGGACATTGGGAAATCAGTCCTAGGGGAGAAATTTATAGCATTTACAGGCCTAGCTCACAAAATAAAAAAAAAGCTCAAATAAACAATTTAACTTTGCACTTAAAGGAATTGAAAAAGAAAAACAGAGCCCAAAGTGAATAAATGGAAAGAGATAATAAAGATCAGAGCGGAAATAAAAAAAAATAGTTTAAAAAAATACCTAAAATCAGTTAAACCAAGAACTCTTCTTTGAAAAGATAAGAGAGAGAGAGAAAGGACCTAAATTAGTAAAATCAGAAAACAAACAGGAGAAGTAACAATGACATCAAAGAAATATAGAGAAGATATTACACACAACTATGTGCCAACAGTTTGGACAATCTGGATGAAATGGATAAATTCCTAGAAACATACAATCTTCCAAAACTAAGTCAGGAAGAATCAGAATATCTGAACAGACAGATTACAACTAGTGAAACTGAAGCAGTAATCAAAAAACTCCAAACACACAAAGGCCTATACCAGATGGCTTCACAGGTGAATTTTACCAAATATTCAGAGAACTAACACCTCTCCTTCTGAAACTATTCCAAAAAATTCAAGGGGATCAAAGACTCCCAAGCTCGTTTTACAAGTCCAGCATTATCTGAATTCTAAAACACAGAAAAAAGACACTACAAAGAAAGGTAATTGTAGGCCAATATCATTGATTTATATACAGGCATATTAAAAATCTGCAACAATGTATTAGAAAATTGGATTCAGCAATACATTAAAAATATCATACACCATGATCAAGTAGGATTTATTCTGGGGATGCAAGTTTGGTACAATATATGCAAATCAATAAACTTCATACACTCCAGAAACAAAATGAAGGATAAAAACCATATCATCATATCAATAGATGCAGAAAAGGCATTTGAAAAAATCTAGTGCCCATTTATGACAAAAACTCTCAGCAAAGTGGGAAGAGAGGGAACATACCTCAAGGCAATAAAGCCTTGATATGACAAACACACAGCCAACATAATACTCAATGGGCACAAACTACAACCATTTCCCTTAAGATTCCTTAACCATTCCTTAAGATTATGAATAAGTCAGGGATGTCCACTTTTACCTCTCTTAATCAACATAGTACAGCAAGTCCTAGCCATAGAAATCAGAAAATAAGAAGCAATAAAATGTATATGAATTAGAAAGAAAGAAGTAAAAGTGTCATTATTTGCAGATGACATGATACTATACATAGAGAACGCTAAAGATTCCACCAAAAAACTACTAAGACCGATAAATGAATTCAGTAAAGTGGCAGGATACAAAATGAATATCCAGAAATCAGTTGCATTTTTATGTGCCAATAATAAATGATCAGAAAAGAAACTAAAAAACAGTCTCATTCACAAGTACTTCAGAAAGAACAAAATATCCAGGAATAAATTTAACCAAGGATGTAAAAGACCTGTACTCAGAATATTATAAGACACTGAAGAAAGAAACTGAAGAAGATACAAGTAAGTGGAAGCATATTCCATGTTCATGGACAGGAAGAATTAACATCATTAAAATGTCCACATTACCCAAAGCAATCTACAGATTAAATGCAGTTTCTATCAAGATACCAATGGTGTATTTCACAGAACTAGAACAAGCATTCCAAAAATTTGTACAAAACCACAAAAGACCTTGAAAAGCCTCAGCATTCTTAAGAAAGAAGAACAAAGTAGAAGGAATCATGCTACCTAATATGAAACTATACTATAAGGCCATAGTAATCAAAACATCATGGCA
This sequence comes from Trachops cirrhosus, assembly GCA_028533065.1. Lineage (NCBI taxonomy): Eukaryota > Metazoa > Chordata > Mammalia > Chiroptera > Phyllostomidae > Trachops > Trachops cirrhosus. Next base: position 67,424,400 of record CM052538.1, read on the forward strand.
TTGGCATAAAAACAGACATATAAATCAATGGAACTAAATAGAGAGCCCAGAAGTATATCTGTGTCTTTATAGTCAATTATATTTGACAAAGAAAACAAAAGCATGCAATGGGCTAAAGATAGGCTATTCAATAAATGGTATTGGGAAAACTGCATCATGCAAAATGGATTAAATATTTAAATGTTAGACTCAAAACTATAAAAATCCTCAAAGAAAACATAGGCAGTAAAATCTTGGACATTTCTTGTAGTAATATTTTTTTCTGCTATGTCTCTTTGAGCGAGGGGAACAAAAGAAAAAAATAAACAAATGGGACTATATCAAACTAAAGTTTTTGCACAATAAAGGAAACCATCAACAAAATGAAAAGACAACCTACTGAATGGGAGAACATATTCACTGATACATCTGATAAGGGGTTAATATCCAAAATTTATAAAGAACTCATACAACCCAACACTAAAAAAACAGACAATCCAATTTAAAAACAGGCAAAGGACCTGAATATACAGTCTCCAAAGAGGATACACAGATGGCCAATGGATGTATGAAAAGATGCTCAATATCACTAATCATCAGAGAAACGCAAATGAAAACCACAATGAGCTATCACCTCACACCAGTCAGAATGGCCATCATCAATTAATCAACAAACAAGAAGTGCTGATGAGGATGTGGAGAAAGGGAAACCCTTTTGCACTGTTGGTGGGAATGCAGATTGGTGCACACACTGTGGAAAGCAGTATGGAGTTACTTCAAACAATTAAAAATGTAACTGCCTTTTAATCTAGGAATTCCACCTCTGGTAATTTATCTGAAGAAACTCAAAACACTAATTTAAAAATATATGTGTACCCTTATGTTCATTGCAGCATTATTTACCATCACTAGGATATGGAAGCAGCCCAAGTGTCCATTAGTAGATGAGTGAATAAAACAGCTATCGTACATTTATACAATGGGATACTACTTGATGTAAAAAAAAAAGAAGACAATTTTACCCTTTGCCATAGCATGGATGGACCTGGAGAACATTATGCTAAGTGAAATAAGCCAGTCAGAGAAAGTCAAGTACCATATGATTTCACTCATAACGTGGAATCTAATGAATAAACTTAACTAACAATCAAAATAGAGACAGACTCATAGATAGAAAGTAAGCAGGCAGGCAGCTCTGAGAAGGCTGAGGATGGGTGGGTGGAGGGATTGAGTAAAAAAGAGAAAGAACTCTTGGACAGAGACAACAGTCTGGTGATTGTGGGTGGTGTGTTGAGGTGGAAGAGGGTAAAGGGGCGATAAGTGGTGATGGAAAAAAATTAAAAATGAATACATAAAAAAATAAACATCATCAACAACAAAAAACAAATTGCAATGGTAGAGTTCCTTTCTTTTTTTATAAATCCTCACACAGAGGATATGTTTACTGATTTTAGAGAGAGAGGAACAGAGAGGTGTGTGTGGTGGGGAGAGAAGGGGAGAGAGAGAGAGAAAGCAATGGGGCCGATGTGTTGTTTCCCATGCCCGCCCCGTTCGGGGATGGTACCCACAACCTAGGTATGTGCCCTGAATGGAAATCAAACCCCCAACCTTTTGGTCACGGGATGAAGCTCCAACCAACTGAGCCACCCGGCCGGGGCTCTTTATCATCTTTTAGATACAGATAATTCAGTCCAATAACAGTTGTCTGCTGTTTGATCTAATTAGGTGACTGCCATTCTTTGCACCCAAGACTGACAACCTTTCATTTTGGGCTTTCCCAAACATTGTTTCTGGATAATTATGACTTGGCATCAATATTAAATATCATAAGCCCACACCCCCATTTCCAGAAAATCTTTGATCTAAAAATTCCATCTTTCAAACACAGGAAGCTTCCCAGGGAGGTACAGACTACTAGCTGGGTTGTCAGATGCTGCTGCAGGTGTCCCCGCGGGTTTCCCAGGCCATGGGGCAGAAGTCCCCAGCCCTGTCCCCAGCGGGTGGCCCCTCCACGTCCCGGGGAGCCTCAATAAGCAAAGGTGATGCCCCTCACCGACCGCGAGACCGCCTTACCTTCCAGGTGCCCAGGCCCAGAATAGGTATCTTTTCCATTACTGGGGGTGGGGGCTGGGGGGCGTCTGAGACTGTTGCGGGAGTCTCAAGGTGAGCCACGGTGGCGGACTAGCGACTGCCTGGCAGCTCTGGCGGTGAGCACCGCTGTCGTGCGGAGGCGCCCGCCGCTGGGGGCGCAGCGCGGCGCGTACCAGTGGGCGCGTCAATGTCAATGCGCGTCGGACGTTGGGAAGCTGGGTGCGCGCGCTACGAGTTGAGGTCCTGGCGGTTCCCTGTCTGTTACCTACGGGCCAGGGGGAGCACAGCACCCGGAGAGGAGCGAAGCCAGGTTGACAGGCTGGGGCCCGAGGGTTCCAGTGTTGGTAGGGCCACCCCCAGGGCGGCCTGGAGAGGACAGGGTTTGGGTTGCTGTGTCCAGAGCTCCGGGCGCCTGGGACTAGGGTAAGTCCCCTACTCCCACGCCAGGGGACGGGCCTCCAGGATAAGGAGGAGAGGCCTGCTTCCTAGTCTACAACTGGATGTGCTTTGGGCGGGCACCCTGAAGGTCCTTCAGGTTCATGGGAGAGTGTGTTGTGTTTTTTCTCCTTCGATGACCTTTTGCGGTGAATCCTGTAAATGCTTTCTACCACCTGAAGTTCTTGGGACAAGGGGCTGGCCTGGGGGCCAGGGAAGGGCACTGGACGACCTGGGGCCGGACCACCCTTTCTGGAGCCTCAGGTACTCTGGTGGAACTGGACGGAGTCTTGCCCTGGCTGGCGTGAGCAGGCTTTGAGAGGGAACTGGGCGCCCCGGGACAGTAGATGGAAACTGGAGAACATGGAGGATTCCAGGTCTCTTTCATATCCCCTGGAGCCCCCTGCTCCTTTGCCCCCTGGAACGTGGGAGCCCCACTGCCTGAATGACACTGAACGATCCTGTGTTTTTTTCCGGTTTCCGGCCTGCGGCTGCAGTGCTACGGCTGACCACCAGGGGGCGGGCTGTGCCAACTGTAGCAACTGTAGCAGGGAACGGGTCAGTTATTCTGAGCTTGCCCCTGACTCTGAACCAACTTGCAAGTTTTATTATTAGTCTCCATCTCCATGTGAGCTACTCAGAGGCGAGGGGGAGCTATGAGATCCTTTCATTGATTCATTCAGCTACTGTGAAAACAAAATTACTTGTGGGAATATCATAAAATTCTTTATATACATCTTTCACTTCACATTATGGCCACAAGTATTTCTCATTTCCTACTGTTTATATTGTTTGACTCGTCCTGCGCTAGGATGAAAATGAGTCGTCCCTGAACCTGAATGAGACTTTCAGGGTGGGACCGTGAAGGCAGGCATGCTGGAGAAGCTGGTACAGTACTAGCTGTCTGCCCTCCAGACGGACTACTGTGACCCACCTCCCTGTCTGTCTACTGAAACTTCTCCAGCACCCAACAGGTCACAGACCTGCTGCAGAAAAGGTGGGTGCTTCTCCTTGCTACAGCACAGTGGTTACTCTGTCACCCCATAGCTGTGTGTCTTGGGAATGCCACCTTACCTTTCTAAGCCTCAGTTTGCTGATGTGAAAACGGGGTGCTGTGAGGACCCAGCTCAGGGAGTTTTTGTCAGGACGAAATGGTATAAGCCATGGAGAGTGCTGACCCTGTGCCTGGTGTTGTGGAAAGGACTGCCGAGGGCTGTGATTTTCTTGTTTATGATTTCCTCTTCCCCATGAAGAAGCTCTCTGCCTCAAGCCTCACTTATTCTGTGGTCTTGGTAAAAGCTGTTTCCACTTGTAAAGGAAGTTTCACATTCTATCTGGGTGTCCCTGTCCTAGGTGTAGCCCGAGCAGGAACCCCTGGGAGCTTGCTGAGTGTTCCCACGTACACTGAGATATCTGAGAAGGTTCATTCTGTCAACAATAGATGTATCAAATGCCTACTGTGTGCAGACCCTTTTCTAGGTACTTGGCATAGTTCAGTGAATGGAACAGACTAAAATCTCTATCCTCCAGTCTTCTGTTCCAGTTGGGGCATAGGCCAGTCCCACTAGACTTCACTGAGGACCCAGGATGTTCCATGTGGCACCCTCCTGGCCTCCTCTACTTACGGATTCCTCTTTCCTCCTTGTCATACCCATAACAGACCCCAGAAACAGCTAAAGGTGTGAGAAAGCTCCTGTCTTCATGGTGGGGGATACTTAGGGCTGAGGCCAGTTGGGGCCAGCATCTGGGAGATGTGGACTTTACCAGCCTAAATGTTTATGGCTTACATGCAGCTCAGCATGCCTGGCCCAGAGCTGGAACACCATGCCCATCTTCTTTTGGCCCAGCTGGATGACCAGGAGCCCACAGAGGCAGAGCCCTAGGGTAAGGCAGTGGGGGTAGGTGCATGTGGTCATATGGGGAGGTCAGTGCTGAGGCCCCTTGGGTAGGAGCTGGGGAGGAGCTAACAGAGGTTGGTGTGAGGACAGGAGCAGACGGGCCTGAGACCATTGGAGTCAGCCTGGGAAGATGTCCTTCTCTGGAAGGCTCTGGGATATGTTCTGTCTTTGGAGAGAGGCCCATGGGAAGGCAGGCTGTGGGTGACCTCTCCTCTTGCAGCTCCAGTGACGTCTCCAGAGTAGTGCTGACTCCTGTACCAGCTCCTGTACCTTCTCAAGAGCTAGATCCTACTGTATAACTAAGAACCCAAGGCCTCTTAGAGCTTGAGGCATTTTGCCATTAGATTTGATGCCATCTCTGTCAGCAGGTCCAGAGCCAGAGCTGAGTGCACAACCAGTTCTAGCAGCAACTCCAGAGCTGGAGTCCGGCTACAGAAGAAGCTCTAGAGCCGCCTTGTCTTACCACCTGTGGAGCAGGGGCAGCGCCAGCTCCCGAGCTACACCCAGCACCAGAGCTGCCTCCTCTCCCTGCTGGCGGTAGCACTTCTTATGTTTTTCCTTTCTCACTTTATATTTAAAAAAATTTAAAACATTGTGTTAAAATTTAGGTTCAGCATAATGTAATCTTTTAATCATGTTTAAACTTCAATTCAGAGGCTTTAAGTTTTTCACTATGCTGTGTAACCAGCCCCACTATCTAACTGCAGCCTGTCTCCATCCCCCAGAAGCGAAGCCCATACCCCGTGGTCACTGCGGTCACTTCCCCAAGCCCCCAGCAACAGCTAACCTGTTTTGTCTGTTTCTTTACCTGGCCTGGATTATTCATATAAATCAAATCATAATATATGGCTTTTTATGTCTGCCCATACATTTTAAGAGGGACTCATTTTTGCTTTTTAAAAAAATTTAAAATAGCACTTTTTAATTTGAAAGACAAATCCCAGATGAAAAGGTTATATGTGAAAATTGAAGCCCTTATAGTAGATATGTTCAAATCTTGGGTGGGAGTTGCTGTTCTAAGGGTCACCAAGGGTCAGGAGCTAGAAAGAAAGAGTGGGCTCTTCTGTGGCCATCCAAAACCAAGGAAAGCATCACCAGTGGAAGAAAAATGGAAACTAGAGCAGCATTCCTCAGAACCCGAGGCCAGAGGAAGGTTTAACATTCCGGTGGTACCAGAAACTCCCACAAATCACTGTTTTAAAAAGGGCCTGGAAACAAACATGCAGTGCAAACGGGAAGCATGTCAGATGCTCGCCTCCCCGCTGAGGACACACATTATGGAGATGACATGTGCCACCATCACTAGCAGTTTTTATGTCTGGTGACAACCAGTCCTGGGGACAATGTGAGGATACAGATGCCACCAGATCCCCTGGAGAGAATTGTGAAAGGACACTCCTCTTTGGGAGAAGAGCTCACAGGACCCATAAAGCCTCACAGGTACATACATATCTTTACCTAGCTGTGCTGAGCCTAGGAATGTATCAAAGAAATTCTTGCATGATTTTTCCAAGCTATATTTATAAGACTACTCATTACAGTCCACACTGACTATTCTTTGCAGGGCTATTGCCCTGGTCCCAGCCGCATCCATGCCCCTATCCCTCCTGCTAATAGCTTATCTTCTGTTATCCAGGATAGAGGGAATGACCTGGCTGCCTGCCTGCTTCCTCTCCCTGCAGGCACAAACCTCTTCCTCTCAGTCAGGGAAGCACATGGAGGGCAGCTCAGTGAGTCACAGGGACGACCTTGAATTTGCTCCACCCAGGGGAAGCTCAATTACAACAGAAGAACTCACTTGAGCTTGTGTGAGCAGAGGCATTTACAAAGCACGGGGGTGTTGGGAAGCTGCTGGAGGGTCAAAGCATCAGCCTGGGGATATAGAGATGGAAAAAGTGCTGAGACTACTTCTAAGTCTCCCCTGGAGTGACCCATGCCCTGCCCCTCTGCCAGCCCAGAGTCCACATAGCCAGCACATCCAGTGCCTATGTGGGAGGAGGCTAGTGGTTAAGGGGCACCGAGGTCAGACAGATTCAGTGGCCTTGGAAAGGTCACTTTTGGAAAGGTCACCTTGGAAAGGTATTATTGTTGGAGCCTCTGTTTCCTCCTCTGGGAAATGGGGATAGCAGTAGCCTCCCTTGATAGCATGAAGACAAGTTCAATGAGATTATACTTGGAGTGCCCCTGCCCATTCCAAGAGCTCCTGTGACATAGACCTTATAAAGGGCACTTGGTAAAGGTGGCCTGTCCCAGTGGAAGGCACATTCTCAGAGCGTGGGTTCACTGTGAACTGTAGCTATACCTCGTGTGACAAGAGTGCCTGTCCCCTGTGCCTTGAGGATGGGACCCTGGAAAGAGCAAAGCGGCTCTTTGCCCAGCGATGTCTTGCAGTAGGGTCTATAGCACAGGAGGAAGAATGTATCTTGATGTATCTTGATAAATGACAGTGAATTATTGTAAGCTTAGCCAAGTGTGACTCCAATTCCTGCTGCCTTCTAGATGTTTCACCCCCTAGTACTTGGCCTGTGGCTTCTGATCTGGGAAGTGCTTTTTTCCCTCCATACCTGTTAGTAACAACCCCCAGAAGCCATCTGCTTTCAGCAGGCAGGACCAGCAATACTTTCTCTGCCCCATCCCTGGGGTGTATCAGCTCTCCAGTCCAGTCACAGTTTAGTGCACAGGGATCTTGATTGTCTTTTCTTTCACAAGACATCACACTGGCCCACTGTATCAATGACATGCTAATTGGGCCCAACGAGCAAGAAGTAGCAACTGCTCTAGACTTTACTGGTAAGTGTGTGTGTGTCAGAGGATGGGAATCCAATAAAATTCAAGGGACTCCACTTCAGTGACATGCCTAGGGGTCAGTGGTCTAGGGCATGTCAAGATACCTCTTCCAACGTGAAAGATAAATTGCTGCATCTAGTCCCTCCTTCCACCAGAAAAGGCACAGTGCATAGTGGCCACTTTTGATTTTGGAGGCAATACACTTCTCATTTTGGTGTATGGCTCTGGCCCATTTATCCAGTGAACTGGAAAGCTACTAGTTTGCAACTGGGCCCAGGACAAGAGAAGGCTGTGCAGTAGGTCCAGGCCGCCATCCAGGCTGGTGCAGCAGGTGCAGTGGTGCCTGAAGTGTCAGGGGCCGTCAGGGCTGCTGTGTGCAGCCTTTCGCAGCCCCTTTGGTGAATCAAGGCACAGGCTCTTGAGATTTGCGAGCAAGGCCCAGCTGTACTCTTTAGATAACTATATTATGTATTATACAATATGTAAAATATTTACTACATGCATCACCGTGTTATAAATATATTAATATAAAATATGTATCAATATCAATATTTTAAATACATATTATATATTATTATATGATAAATGATATATAACATACAATATAATATATAGTTATATATAAGTATATGATTATATTCTAGAGCATATAACTATGTACTGTGTAATTTGTGATCGTTATATGTTATTGCATAATTGCTCTGGCTAGAATTGCCAATATTGTGTTGAGTAAAAATGGGGGGAGTGTGCATCCTTCCCTGTACCTGACCTTACAGCAAAAGCTTTCAGTTTTTTCCCATTGAATGTGCTGTTAAATGTAGACTTTTCATAAAAGGCCTTTATTGTATTGAGCATTTTATTCCTAGTTTATTGAGTATTTTTATCACGAAAGGCTGTTGAATATTGTCACACGCTTATTTACATCATCTGAAATTGTCACATAGTTTTTTCCTTCATTCTGGTAATGTTGAGGTTTTTTGTATGTTAAAGCGTCCTCAGAATGGACTCTCTCACGTCTGGCTTCTGGCCTTACACCCATGACGTCCCTAAGTGCCTGTGTGGGAGTCTGCACGACTGCACGGCGTGTCTGCCCTTGTACGCTGCTTCACTGCCCTGGTTTCTGTAGCGTAAGGAAAAGTCTGAGCAGCTGGGATTGTATGTCCTCTGACTTTATTCGAGATTGTTCTATGCTGGCCTTTTGTATTTCTTTATAAATTTTGAAATTAGTTCATCAATTTCTACAAAGAGATACCTGCTAAGGCATTTTATAGGGATTGTACTGAATCTATAAGTAAAATATAGGAGAGCTGACATTTTAACACTATACTAAGGAAAAGGACACAAGAGCTTAAAGAGAAAGAAATGATAAAGTGGGAACAAATATTTGCAATTCACATCTCAGGCAAAGGGCCTAATGTCCCCTTTAAATAAAGAGATCCTAGAAACTGATGAGAAAAAAGCAGCCACAAAATATAAAATGGACAAAATACATCATCACATACTTCATGAACAATATAAGTAGCCTTATACACATGAAATATGCTAGTCTCAATTATATGACAAAATTACTAAATCCAGAAGATTGAGGATACACTATGAAGCTGTATAGAATAGGAACTTTTATTCTTTAGTGGTGGGGATGCCTGTTGCTTTCCAATGGAGGCAGTTTGGCCACATCTATCAAAATTACAAATGTCTGCCCTTTGATTCAGTCCAGGTTTGGGGCATTTTTCCCACAGAAACACGTACACATATGCAGTGATTACTCACTGCAGCCTTCTTCATATGAGAAAAGATTGAAAACAACCAATTTCCTTCATTGTCGATTAGGTTATATGAATGATGGCCATCCCTGAGATGGAATACAATGCAGGTGGGGGAAAGGTCAGGAAGAGAGAGTGAAGAAAGGAAGCTCTTTGTCTACAAATTTGCAAAGATCTCTCCCTGGTCCTGATGACTCACAGGGCTGGCCCTCACTGTTCTGTCCGTCCCACTTCAAGCTGGCTTTTTAAAGCACCTGGAAACATGACTAGTGTGCCATCAGTGCCAGAGTCTTTGTGGCCAATTGGGGTTAAAGGCCAGGGATCTGGACCAAGTGTGGACAGTGACTAGAAAAGGGATCCTAGCCGGTCTCCTGCTAAGGGAACATGCTAAGTCCCCTTGGTAAACTTAACCCCCAGCTTCTGGTTATACCGATGGGAAGACAGATCACAGGGACATCTTTGACTGTCTCATAGGATCAACAAAAACTTCATGTGGGAACCTAGGAATGGTTTCCTCCTGTTCATTTTAAAGATGGCAAAACAGGGCAGTTAAGGGAATGGGCACAAAGGATCACGAGTAGAATGGGTGCTCAGACCAAGGGACCCATGTCCCCTCCAGCCCCACCAGGTTGGTCCTGAGCTGGACAGGTGTATGACCAGGACATGTGTGTGACCTACTGATCCTGGCAGTTGCTCTGGCTGGCCTGTGACCCCACATTCCCTCTGAGCCCTGTTCCAGTTAGCTTCCTCTGGTAGAACCTAGTAGGCACTTACCTATGCACTGAATCAGTGTTATCCTCCCAACAGGCCTATCAGGTGGCTGTTCTCATTTTACAGATGAGACCTGAGACAAAAAAGTCTTAGGTTGACTAGTTCATTCATTGATGCACTCAGCACCTGTGTACTGCTCGCTGTAGTGTGCAGGCAGCTGGAATATAATGTGAACCCCAGACACCTTCTGTGCCCTCAGAGCTCACAGCCCAACAGGTGGGACAACATCTAACCCACAGCCAGTAAGTGGGGGCTCCAAAGCTACGGCCACCTCTAGCACAGGGATGTACATGCCTGTGGAGTTAAGAGATAGCTCTGGCACTGGCTATAGAGCTAGATATAGGACCAGCTGCAGAATTAGAGATACCTCCAGCTTGAAGACTTGCACCAGTTTGAGAGTTACAGCCAGCTCCAGTTCCAGATGCAGACCTAAAGCAATGTCCATAATTCATTCTCTCACCAATTCTGGTACCAGTGCCAGAATTAGAGTCAGCCACAGAACTAGCAGCAATTCTAGAATCAGCTTTAACACCACTGCCTGAGCTAGAGTCTGCTCCAGCACCAGCTCTGGCACCAGATCCTATGCCTGTTCCACAGCCAAAGCCAGTTGCATGTCTACCATCAGCTGCAGCACAGGCTCCAGTGCTAGAGCGCCCCCTGGCAGTCAGAACCCAAGCTATAGTCAGCACCCGCTCCAGTGCTGGAGCTGACTTTCTCTCCCTTGTGATGGTAACTTTTCTGAAGAATTTTTCTAATTCATATACTTTATGGTTTACTGGGTTTTATGTTTTGAAATTTACATACAGTGAAAATTTACCTTTTAATAATTTTTAAATTGTACAATTCAGTGGCATTAAATTTTAATATACTGTGCAATTATTGCCACTATTTACCATGCCAAACAGAAATCCTGTCCACATTAGTGCAGATGTCAGACTTTGCTAGCCACGTCAGACCTGCTTTTAGCTCTGAGGGGCCCCAGGAGCCATACGCAGGAGCTTTGGACACTTGGTTCTTTCTGTGGGTGCAGAATGGGAAACACTGGCATCAGGAAAGGGTCCCAGTTTCCACATCCCTCACTCCCTGACCACCACTTACCTCCTTTCTGTTTCTGTGCAGTTCCTTATATTTGGCCTGTGGGCTCCTCCTAAGTGCAGCTGACCCTTCCTCTGCCCCCACCCCACAAGAGCTGAAGATCCCTGACAACGCTAACCTGTTCTGCAAAGTGGACTTTTACCAAGGGGTGAAGGTCAGGCATGGAGCCAGCCCAACCCTCTCATGAAGCAGCTGAGACTCCAGATTGCCAAGGACACCTGATTGGTCCCTAGCACTGGCCAGCACAGGGCCACATCCCCACAGTCTGGCTATTCAGGTAGCTAAGCATTTACAGAGTACAGGGTCCCAGAGCAGGTGGGCATTTTCTGCTTAACCTGCCACCCCAACTCACCTGGGAGTCCAGATTCACCTTGCAACTCTCCTGTAGCCTCAGTGCCTGCCCTTCTGTGGACTGGCCTGGCCTCCCCTTTTCCACTCACAGGCCCGGGTTTTTCCTGCTCTTTGGGAACCAGAAGACTAGTTGACACTTGCCAAGGAGTACTGGCAATGACCATAGCATCCCACTCCAGAAGTGCACCACAGGGCAGTGCCTTTTGTACCCTTCCCTCACACCTCTCAAGTGCAGGTCATGGTTACTGGTGCCCATGGCATATCTCACCATCTAGCCACAAGGGACAGCACATCTTCTACTCCTAGTCTTTGGACCAGCTCAAATGTGTCCCTTGCCTTAGCAACAGGGATGTGCTGATGTCCTCAGTATGCACTCAGTCAGCTCTTCCAATCTTCTGGGGAAAAGAACAAAGTGAGTGTTCCTGGGGTTCCCATTGGCCAGGACACTAAGTTCTCACCTTGCCCCATTTCTCTGACATATCTTACCTTTCTCAGCCTCTCCCTTCCTTGAAGTAGGTCTGGTGTGCCTGGCAGAGTCCGGTATTTGTGGCTCTAGCTGTCCCCACAGTCCTGGGAGTCAACATTCCCGTCATCCCGGGTCATCTAGGCATATGTCAGCTCCCAGCAGCCCCTCTTCCTCCTCAGCTCCCACCACACCTGTGGCCACTTTGTCAGTGTGGTGGTGGACAACTGCAACATGTGCCAGAGCTTCCTGATGAGCTGCGCAGGTGCGGTGTCCCCTTGGTCCCCTCACTTAGACCCTTCTGAGTACAGACCTCTCCTAAATGGCTACTTTGAAAAGTAGCAAGCTCTGGGTTTTCGAGGTATCATACCATTCCTGAGAGAAGACAGATGGCCACCAGAGTCCCCAACTGTACACAGGAGGCCACTGAGGCAGGCCTCCTTTGGACCTAGAGGCAGCTCCAAAACCAACTGCAGAGTCAGAACCAGGGCCAGATACAGAAGTAAAACCATCATAAGGCTCAAGAAAGAGTCAGTTACAACACTGACTCTAGAATCAGTTACAAAGCCAGAGCCTGTGCCAGCACCACCTCCTGCATCAGGTTTACAGCTACAGCTAGCTCAGGTACCACCAGCTCTTGAACTAGAAACTGCTCCATAATCAGCTCTAGCATCACCACTAGAAGTAGAACCAGCTCAGGCAAGAGCTCCAGTACCAGCTCCAGAGGTAGAGCCCACTTTATCATGGTCTCCTGTGCCAAATCCAGCAACAGTTGCTGCCGGAGTCCAGCTCCTGCAGGTCCAGGGAATCCCTATGGAAGGAACGGCGTCGGC
>CM052538.1:67437365-67466425 GCA_028533065.1 Trachops cirrhosus
ATCCCTATAATTCTCAAGCAATTCTCATTCTCACCATCTGCTCCAGTATGTATAGCAATAAAAATGATCCCAAGCACAGGCAAGCAAAAGAGCAACAACACAAGGGAGATTCAGGTGCTTTCCCTGCCGAGTCTGCTGTGCGGACGTGCGGCTCCCTCTGCGACTGTGTCATACAGCAGGGATGGGTTGGCTTCCGTCAAGTTGCATCACCACCTCTAGAGCTAAAACCTGCTTCAAATAGATTGCAGAATTAGAGCAGTGCCAGGTTGGAACTGGGACCAGCACAAGTTTCAGAAGAGTCAGGTCCAGAACTAGTTCTAGCATCAGCTGTAAGCTAGAGTCTATACCAGCTCAAGAGCTCATACCGGTTGTAACAAGAGCTCTAGCTATAGCTCCAACACCATCACTAGCAGCTACTCCAGAGACAGAAGTAGCTGTCATCAGTTTGGGACCTCCAGCACTAGGTGTAGACCTATAACTGGCCCCAACATCAATGATAGGGATAGAGCCACTATGAATTTCAGAGCTAGAGCCAGCTCCAGAAATAGCTCTAGCACCAATATCTACCCTAGAGTCAGCTCTAGCAGCTACTCCAGAGCTACAGGTAACTCCACAGCAAGAGCCAACTAAAGCTCCAGATCCAACACCTGCTCTAGAATGAGAATGAAGTTTGGTGTCACCTCTAGTGCAAGCTTATGAGAGAGATACAACTAGTAGCAGCTCCAAAAACAGAGCCTTCCTGTCCCTGGTCTGTGGGGGCAATTTTTTCCTCCTTTTGTAGCTGTTTTTGTTTCTTTTTTTCATATACTTTATGGATACCTGTATAAAACTCATATTAAATCAGGTTTACCTTTTAGAACATTTTAAATTGTACAACTTGATGGTATTAACTGCATCCACTACACAGTACACCATCACTTCTATCTAGTTCCAGCACATTTTCATCATCCTAAGCAGAAACCCTGTACCCATTCAGTTACTCCCCTTTCCACATACCCCCTGCTCCCTGGCAACAATTCCTGTGTCTATTCATTGACCTATTTAGGATGTTTATACAAGTGGTGTATCACACAAGATGTGGCCTTTTTTTGTAAGGGATTTATTTATCATAGCACAATGTTTATAAGGTTCATGTACACTGTAGCATGTGTTAATATCTCACACCTTTTTTAGCTGAGTAATATTCCATTGTATGTATATATGACTTTATTCATCTGATGGAGATTTGGGTCATGTCTATTTTTCAGATACTGTGAATAGTACTGCTATGAACAGGCATACCGGTATTTGTTTGAATACCTGTATTGATTTATTTTGGGTATATATGCTGGATTGGAATTGCTGAGTGCCGGGTCCATTGGCAATGCCACACTGAACTTTTTTGAGGAACTGCCAGCCTGTTTCCCACAGCTACACCATCATTGTACATTGCTCTCAGCAAGGTATGATGCTGCAAATTCCTCCACATTTCCAACAGTTATTTCCTGTTTTTAAGTTACAACCTTCTTAGTGGGTATGAAATGTTATCTCATCATAGTTTTTGATATTTTGTTCTGTCTTCACATGCATGTTGGCGTTTGTGTATCTTCTTTGGGCAAATGTGTACTGAAGTACTTTATCCATTTTTAATTGGACTGTTTGTGTTTTTATTGTTGAATTATAGGAATTCTTTGTATATTCTAGATATTTTTCCCATTCTGTGGGCTGTCTTCTAAATCGCTTGAGAGTAATTTTGATGTATTTCAATTTATGTTTTTTCTTTTGTTGCTTTTCCTTTGGAGTCATATATAAAAAACCACTGGCAAACTGATGGTCATGATTTGTCCCTATGTTTTAATCTAATAGTGTTATTCTTTAAACTCTTAAATTTTGGTCTTGGATTCATTTTGAGTTAAAGTTTCATATGGTGTTAGAGTAAAGCTCCAACCTTGCTCTTTTGCATGTAAATATCAAGTTTTATGGCACCATTTGTTGAAAAGACTGTTTTTGGCCATGACCACTATGGCTCAGTTGGCTGGGCATTGTCCTGCAAAGTGAAAGGTCCCTGGTTCAGTTCTCAGTCAGGGCACATGCCTGGGTTGCGGGTTTGGTCCACAGTTGAGGCACATATGAGAGACAACTGATCAATGGTCTCTCTCACATCAATGTTTCTCTCCCTCTGTCCATCTTTTCCCCTCTCTCAAATAAAAAATGAAGAGGCTTTTTGTCTCATATAATGATCCTGTTACCAACCTTGAAAATCAATTAACTGTACATGTATGGATTTATTGCTTGACTCTCCATTGTATTCCATTGACCTGTATGTATTGATCTTCTCTGTTGCAACTTTGCTGAAAATGTTGATTGGCTTCAACAGTTTTTTTTTTTATTCCTTAACATTTTCTACATAGAAGCTCAAGCCTTTTCTGAATGGAGATGCTTTCACCTTCCTTTCCAATTCTGGTGTATTTTTATTCCTTTGTCTTGCCTGATTGTTCTGGTCTAACTTCCTTTACAATGTTGAAATAAAGTGGAGGAAAAGGGCATCCTTGTATTGTTCCTGTTTGCAGAGAGAAAGCTTTCAGTCTTTCACCATTGGGTATGACAGTAGGTTTAGGTTTTCATAAATATTATCATGTTGAGAAAATTATCTTCTATTTCTGTTTTATTGAGCTCTCCTATCATGGTTTTGTACTTTGTTACAGATGGTCATGTGGTTTTTATTCCTTCATCTTATTGATATGGTGCATTACATTGGCTGGTTTACCTACTTGAACAACCCTTGCATTCCTTGAACAAATTGTACTTGATCATGATATATATCCCTGTCAGTATGCTACTTAATTCTCTTTGCTAGTATTTTGTTGAGGATTGTTGCACCTTTATTTATAATGGATTCTTGGCCTGTCATTTCCTTTTCTTGTGAAGTCTTTGTCTGCTGTGGTATCAGTGTAAAATGGTGGCATCATAGAATGAGTTAAAAAGTATTTCTTCCTCACCCCAGCTCGTGTGGCTCAGTTGGTTGGAGCAGCATCCCATCCACCAAAATGGTGAGGGTTAGAATTCCAGTCAGGGCACATACCTAGGTTGTGGGTTTGATCCCTGTTTGGAGTGTCTATGGGAAGCAACCAATTGATGTTTCTCTGTCACATCAATGTTCCTCTCTCTCTAAAATCAATAAACACGAAAACAATTTTAAAGTATTCCTCCCTCTTATACCTTTTTGTGGGTATATGAGAATGACTGGTGTTCACAGCTTCTAAAATATTTGAGAGAACCTACCATAGAAGTTCACTGCTTTTTGTTGTTGTTGGGAAGTTTCTGATAACTTATTCAATCTTTTTACTATTATGGTCTTATTTAGATTTTCCATTTATTCTTGAGTCAGGTTTGGTAGTTTGTGGGTTTCTAGGAATTTATCCATTTCATCTAGCTTAATCTGAGGGCCTACCATTGTTTTAGTATTTCTCTTGGTAATCTTTTTTCTTTATGTAGAGTCATTAATGACCCACTGTCATTTCTGATTTTAGTAATTTGAGCCTTCTCTCTTTCCTTAGACAATCTAGCTAAATAATTTGTCAATTTTGTACATCTTTCCAAGAAAGAACTTTTTAAAAAAGATTTTATTTATTTATTTTTAGAGAGAGGGGAAGGGAAGGAGCGATATGGAAGGAGAAAGAGAGGGAAAGAAACATCAATGTGTGGTTGCATCTTGTGCACCCCTTGCTGGGGACCTTGCCTATAACCCAGGCACGTGCCCTGACTGGGAATCAAACTGTAACCCTTCGGTTTGCAGGCCTGTGCTCAATCCACTGAGCTACACCAAACAAGCCATCCAAGAAAGAACTTTTGTTTGCATTGTTTTCTTGAATGCTCATCTGTTCTCTATTCCATTTATCTCTGCTCTAATTCTTATTATTTTTTCCTTCTGCTAACTTTTGTTTTACTTTCCTCTTCTTTTTCTAGTTCACCAAGGGCATCTTCTAATCAGCTCCTGGCACTGGTCAGGCACAGAGCCGTACCCTCCAGGGTCTGGGATGTCAGGCAGGTTAGCACTTACTGACTGGAGTACACTAGACTACTAGGGCATTTTCTGCCCCAACTGCCAGCCCAGGCCACCCTCAGATTCCACTTTTGCCCTGAAATTCTCTTGGCTGTTGAAAATATGTGTGTCATATATAAGAAACCAGCTGGTCCACAACTGATTTGAACTCCCATAGACCACTCAGAGCCTTGGGTGCCTTCTGCCCTCTGGGACCCAAAAGACTAGGTTACTTTTGCCAAGGAATGCTGGCATGGGGGTGGAGCCCTGCCCACCACCTATCGTTGTCCTCTGTGCACCTCCCTTGTGTCTTCCTGGGGGTGGGTCACTGCCACCTGTACCCAAGGGCACCCACTCTACCAGTGGGCCTGACCACTGCACAGCTAGCCCTTCCATTAAGCCACAAGGACCCCAAAGGAAAGCCCAGGACCAGCAGCAGCTCCCACTCCAAATCCTGTGACCGTTAACGATACTGTCCTACCTCACATAGGGGATTTGCTGGTGTGTTCAGTGAGCACTCAGCTGGTTCCTCTGGCTCTCAAGATCAACATGAGCTTTATCCTGGAGTCCTCTGTCAGCACTGCCACGGAACCTCTTTTCTCAGTGTCAGTGTTCCCCAATCAGCACACATAAAAGGAGCCAAGGAGCCAAGAAGCCCTAGTTTCTAAAAGTCCCGGATGCTGCATCTTGGCAGATGGCGCCCTGCAGAGTCTGGGACTTCTGCTGTCCTTACCAATAGGGAACCTATCCGTGTGGTATGGGGAATGTAGCCCAGCCCTTACTCAGAAAGGCCAGTGGGGAGCGAGGTTGGCACACAGGAACCACGCCCACAGATAGGTTTTCCTATGAGGAATCAGGCCTGCACTGTACCTAGGCTGCTATGAGGCTTGCTTTTGCTAAAACTCCCTGACCCTGAATTGAGGCAGCAAATGCTTACTGCATATCTTTAAAGTAACTTCCTAAACTCTGAGCTAAACCTCCCAAGTATGGAGTATAACCAATTCAAGCACTTTTCCCTTTGCATTTGCAAACATCCTTCTTCTTTGATGTAATTAGCAACATCCTCTCCTTTGTTCTCTGTAAAAGGTAACCACCTGAAGTGAACCTGTGCATAGTAAATGAGGACCATCCTCAATGTAATGTACCCAGAAAAACAATAAAAGCCTGTGCAGGCAGGGGTCAGGGCCTTCTCTCTCACTTAGAGAGTGACCATGCTGTCCATTTTTCTCCATAGGACTTCTGTAGTCCATGTGAATTTGTTTGTCACAGCCACAACACACGGACCCCAGTGGCTGAGGTCCGCATCACTTAGCATCCTCGTTCTGAGAGTCAACCTCTCCCTAGACCACAACACACGGACCCCAGTGGCTGAGGTCCGCATCACTTAGCATCCTCATTCTGAGAGTCAACCTCTCCCTAGACCCCCCCAAATCTATAGCATCAGTTTGACCTCCAGCAGCATCTCCTCATCAGCTTCTACCATGCCCTTGACTGCCACACACAGCCACAAGCACGGTGCCTCTGAGGACTGCAACTCCACCTCCTCCCTGTTGTTTCATGGCCAGCAGGTGTGCAGTGCTGCTTCATCCCTGTCAGCCTGGACGGAGGTCAACAGCAACATGGACAAGAGCACCCTGGTGATCTCTACGGGTGGGGTGGTCCCCTCACTTGGACCTCTCCTGAATAGTTACTTTGACAAGTAGCCAGTCCTGGCCCTTCCAGGCAGCACATCTCATCCTGGGGGGGTAGACAACTACCACAGCCTTCCACTGTACATGAGGAGACTGAGGCAGGTCTGTTCTCCTCACCCCTGGGGAGCTCTTTGGGACCCATGCTTTGGTGGGGTGGATAACTATGTGCTCTACTCAGTTTTCAGATACTGATAAGACTACCTGGATTGTGTTTCCTGCCCACCCTCCACCTGCTGTGACCTCTGACCCCTTGTCTGGCATTCAGAGCTCTGTGGGGCCTGGTCCTTTTGGCCTCCCAGTCTAGCCTCCACTCCAGCCTCCTTAGAGCCTTCCTAACCCAGAAACCCTGCAAGCCCTGGCCCACCTCACAGCTCCCTGCCTGCCTTTCCCCGTTACCTGCCTCCCCGGTGCCCCAACTGCCCCACTGCTCAAACTGTGATGGACTCACCTCCAAGACTGGGCTCAGGGGCCAGCTCCTTGGGCCTCTGTTAACAGTGCAACCTTTGGGGTCAAACTGAACCAAGCCTCAGTCCCGCCTTGCTCACTTATAGCTGAGGGACCTGGAGCTCTGGCACCACTGCCCATCTACAAAATTGAGTGAATTCATTGAGCATAGGGGGCAATGTTCCCTCGTAACAGTGATTACCCCCACCATTCACTCTGCTCTCATCGTGGGGCCACCTCCTCCCAGGGTTCCTTCCTGCCCCATTACACTATGAAACAGGCTGGAACTTGCGTCTTGGGTCCTGCCATAGAGAACAGGGAGGGGAGCATCAAGAAGGGAAAAGGGGTGGCCTGAGTTCCTCCCTGCCTGGACTCAGTGTCCACTGCTGCCTCTAGGACCCTTGACCCAGCCATGCACAGAGCTGGCTCATGGGGTATAGTCTGGGGAGGAGGAGAGTGGGACAGGGGGTATTCGAGGACTCTCATGTCCATAGGGCTCTGGCCCACCTGGCAGGAGTGGGGTGACACAGTGGTCCCAGGGGTCATGGGGTCTCAGAGCAGTGGCTTCTGGAGTCAAGTGGTACAGGCAGGGATGGGAACTGTTGGTATATTGTGCATGACATGAGGTGGCATGTCATGCACATACTGTCCACAGCCCCATGTGCCCCACCCCCATGAATATGAGGCTGGCTGCTCCACTCGGAGTCCACATGTGGAGAGGTCATGTGCCCCCTGACCCCCACCCAGGGGCCAGGTCCACGTTGAGCTCAGCTCACAGGATTCCATCTCCAATCCTCATGCTATAGTCATGAAATTGAGGCCAGGAGAGGTGGGGTTGGCCCAGGCTGTGAGGTGGGTGTCCAGATGAGAAAGGAGGGCTCCAGCCTCCTAGTCCAGGGCTCAACCATCTAGTGGGGCTGCTCTGGGAATGACAGCCACTAAGATCCTGGGGACCCCTGCCCACTCTTCCTATGTGGGGCTGTTTCTTCTAGGCATGCCCATGTGCACACAAACACACCACCCCAATTTAACTACACATCTATGTTTAGTATGCAGAGAACATTTTTGAAGTAGATGAGAAACTTAGCAGTGTTACCTGTGGAATGGAGCAATAAGGTATTAGGTATAAAGACATTTTGGATGTTGTGATTTTTACAATACACAAATAATTTTAGTTTCCAAAAACAGCTCATAAATTGCAGCAATGTGAGAAAAAATACTTTTATATTTCTTTGAGTAGGTCAAAAAGGTAGGGCTAATGTGTTTTTACAGACATCTTTTAAAAAATAATTGTTTTATTGATTATTTATAGATAGGAAAAACTGACAATTGTAAATCAATCCATATGTAGAATGTGCTTCACCTAAGCTTGGAAAATATTTTGTGATTCTGTAGAGATGGATTTATTTACTTAGGAAATACAAATAAGGAAAAATAACTGTATGATAAGAAGTTATCTATTATTGTAGACTTCAATTTGGTTCTCCTGCCCTCTAATGGTCATTTCTCAAACTGCAGACAAAGCCATTTTTGTAGACTTCAATTTGGTTCTCCTGCCCTCTAATGGTCATTTCTCAAACTGCAGACAAAGCCATATTAAGTTGAAACATTTTAAAATATTAAAATACAACTCAACTGTGTGAATCACGCCTCAAATTTTGGAGATTTGAAGAACCTCAGGAATTTTCTCAGTTTCCCCATTTTAGCTTTGCAGCATAACCACTATATCTCAATTGTATACTCTCTTGTGACTACAGACAAAATTGAATTCTGGCCTCTCCTGTTTGACTTAGTAAATTATGCAAAGTAACAGTAATTTTCTGTAAAATTTTTACATAGTATAGTCTTAGTCCTTATAACTGCACAAAGGGTGCTTTGCAAATAAATAAACACATTAAAATGTACTGTTTCCTACTACTAACTCCCTTATATACGGTATTTTTAAATTTCTCATGTACACAGTGTGAAGTATGTACAATATTATTGACATCATGAGAAAATAAAGTAATATTAAGGGATGTTAATAAAACTTAGGACACCCAGGCTTAAAACACTGAGTTTGGTGCCTTCACTTCCCTCTTCTTTTAAAAATCTGGAGTTGTTTGAATTGATTTTAAGTTATTTCACCAGAATAATTTGGTAGTGTATTTTAATATTTTAATTTAAGCAATATTTATGTATCATATTCATTCATATGTTAATATATACCAGCCTCAAAGGCCTAGGTTCTTCTATAAAGATCAAGAACCAGTCCCCATTTTAGAGAAGGTGGGTTTTTAGAAAAACTGAAAAAAAAGTTTTTAATTTTTAATTGAAGAATTTTGATGCAGAAACTATAGTTTAGCACCCTTTCATGGTAGACAGAATATAGATGTTTGTGGGCCCAGAGAAAGTTTACCTTGGAAAAGTTACATTGTACAGAATTGAGTATGATTTCAGATAAAAATGATTACTGACTTCAAACAGATTTTTCAATGACGATACTTTTAGAGTCTTTTGTCTAAAATAGCTTCATTTAAAAAAATCCCTTAAGCATTTCTCCAATAGCCAGTTCCAAATGAGATAATTTCTGATTAAACTATTAGTTGTCTACAGACAGGTCACGCTGGTTAATTCTAGCCAGTAATGACTTTTCCTCCCTTGAATTTCTATGACATCCTATTTATGCTGCATACACAGTACTAACTTCACATAAGAACTGGACAACCCTGAGAAGAAAAAGCATCATCCTGTAAGAGTTGAGCACACAAAACCCATACATAATGGGCAAGGTTAGTTGCTTGTAAAATAACCAGAGATGTGTCTAGAAATGTGTGACCCCTCACAGGCTGAAATTGACTGAAATCTCAGGGAGGCAGATCAGAAACCCAGCCAGAAATAGAAATGCTCAAATATGGGGCCAGCTGAACTATCTCCTGTATGAAGACAGTATTAAAATATTCATGGAACTGTGTTCATGTTAATTTAATAATAGCTGTGTGAAACACTTAAAATCCTATTGTTCTAAATATTAATTCAAGCAATTCTCACCTCCACCCCCAGGAAACAGGTATTCCTGTTAACCAGACATTCATGATGAATAAACTGAAACACAGACACGTTCAGTAACTTCCAGGGTTTCAATCTATTAAGTGATGGAGCAGGAATCTTTCCTGGGTTCTAGAGTCACCACATGTAAACACTCCCAGTCTATACTGCCTCATTTAAGATGGTCTACCCTGGTGAGGGTTATCTTTACGTGTCAACTTGACTAGTCCACGGGGTGCCCAGAGAGTTGGTCGAACATTTTTCTGGGTGTTTCTGGATGAGATTAACATATCAGTTAGTAGAGTAAAGCAGATTGCCCTTTCTAATGTGGGCAGATCTCCAAAAAGCTGAAGCCCTGAATAGAATAAAAAAGCTGACTGTCCCCTGAATATGAAGGAATTCTTCCTGCCTGACAGCTTTTAGGGTGGGACATTGGTCTTCTGACTTGGACTCAGACTAAATGTAAACCATTGGCTCTCCTGTTTCTCAGGCCTTTGGACTGAGACTGAATGACACCATTGGTTCTCCTGAGTCTGTAGCTTAACTGCTGATGTTGGGACTTCTCAGCCTCTGTAATTCTGTGAGCCAATTTCTTAGAAAACACACACACACACACACACAGAGTTACATATAAGTAGATAGTCTGGGAGAACCCAGACTAATATACAATTTTATTTTGAGGATGGGGAGATTACATACACCACCTTCATGTGCTGTAAGCTCTCAAAAATGGGGGAATGTATGTTATCTTTCCATTGTATATCCAGCACCTGTTCTAATTCCAGTCACAGCGTACACTTCCCAAACTCAGCATGCGTTTACTGGGGAAAGAGGAGAAGTGTCCAGAGAGCAAGGATTTGCCCTCATTCTTTCTTCATAGCACTGGCAGGGAAAGAAAGGGGTCGGATCTTAACAGGAAGCATTCTTTTATTCTTTTATCAGGCACTTAGTGTGTATGTAGTATATAGCATGAAACAGACCTTGTATTTGGTGAAAGGATACAGAGATAAAATACATAATTTCTTCCCTCGTGAACCTCATACTTTTTAGTATAACTAAAATCTATATGGATAAAATCCTAATTAACAGGGTGACTTCCACATTAATCTTAAATAGGTATGGACCTAATAAATGCAGCTTCTAAATATGAATCCAAAACTGATAGAACTGAAAAGAGAAACAGATCCATAATCATAGTTTCAATATGCTTATCAGTAATTGATATTAACAAGTAGAAAATCAGTAAGGAGAGAAAACATCTTAACAACTTTACCCACCAACGGGGCCTCACTGGCATGTACAGAGCACTGAACCCAAACAAAGCAGAATGCTCATTCTTTTCAGGAGGACCTGGGGCACCGTATCCTGCGCTGTAAAATGAATTTCGTTATGTTTAAAACGATTGAAGTCCAACCTTTGCATCCCTTCTAATCGCAAATCCTCTCCTCTTTGGGTGCAGGTGATGAGAGCTCGGAAGGGACAAGGTGGCATTCAGCGGTGACAAGCGGCAACTGCTTGCAATTATTTGGACCTGAGCGCCACAACGTCAGCGTGAGCGCAGCGGATAATTGTGAGAGATTCCCGAGAGGACCAATGAACGGGGCTGGACCCCTTGTAGTGACGTATTTCGAAGAGGCCTATCAGGTAGGAGTCGCCCCCAGGTTCTGGCTTGAGTAAGTGGATGTTGATTCGGCTTCCCCAAAATTAAAATAATTGACAGGCTCCCTCCACTTTTATTTTCCTGCAACAAGAATTGCTCTAACTCTTCTCCCTTTTTAAGCTCCGCCCTCTTTCCTATCCGCGGGGGAGAGGAATCCGTAGCCAAATACCGCGAGCGAAAGCGCCTTGGAGTTCCGAAGACCGGAAGAAGGTTTTTTACGAAGAGCCGTAAAGCACGTTCTTTTCCGCTTCACGACAGCAGCTGCGACCGTCTCCTCCGGCCTTCCTCCGGCCTTCCTCCGGTAAGCGCCTTTGCCGACCCTCGCGAATTCACTTCTGTCCTCATTCCGGCACCTTCCCTACTGTCGCCCCAGTAACGTTGGATCATGTTCAAGAAATTTGATGAAAAAGAAAATGTGTCCAACTGCATCCAGTTGAAAACGTCAGTTATTAAGGGTATTAAGAACCAGTTGATAGAGCAGTTTCCAGGCATTGAACCATGGCTTAATCAAATCATGCCTAAGAAAGATCCGGTCAAAATAGTGCGATGCCACGAACATATAGAAATCCTTACAGTAAACGGAGAGTTGCTATTTTTTAGACAAAGAGAAGGGCCTTTTTACCCAACTTTAAGGCTACTACACAAATACCCTTTTATCCTGCCACGCCAGCAAGTTGATAAAGGAGCCATCAAATTTGTACTCAGTGGAGCAAATATCATGTGTCCCGGCTTAACCTCTCCTGGAGCGAAGCTTTACCCTGCTGCAGTGGATACGGTTGTTGCAATCATGGCAGAAGGAAAACAGCATGCCCTGTGTGTTGGAGTTATGAAGATGTCTGCAGAAGATATTGAGAAAGTCAACAAAGGGATTGGCATTGAAAATATCCATTATTTAAATGATGGGCTGTGGCATATGAAGACATATAAATGAATCTCAGAAGGAAAACGCTTGGGCTAAATATGGACATTGTACTGTGTCTGTGTTTGTGTCTGTGTGTGACAGCATGAAGACAATACTTCTGTGGTTATACTGAATAAATCCAACAGATGCTACAAAAAAAAGTAAAGATTTGGAACGAGTCCATATGTCTGTATCTGTGTCATTGTGTGCATGTTTGTGTGAGTGTGTAGGCCTGTGAATGTGTGTCTGCCTGTGTGAGACTGTATGCGTCATTGCAGAGGGGTAATTAGTTTAGATTTGCCCTTGTCTGTTCAAGCAGATATCAGTTGAAACACAGGTAAATTGTCTCTTCAAGAAAAATAGGTTTCCATATGAAGAGCTTATGGTTGGTATACAGAGCCAAAGATGGGAGTGAAAAATTGGGAGGAGGAAAATGACTGGAGGGGGGCCCTGAACAATATTAGTATGAATATTTAAGGGATGAGCATAAGCTGGGAGGCTTAAACAATTTTATTAGAAGCAGAAAATCCAGTAAAAAGTACACAGATGGCATTATTGGTTGTACACTCAACAAACATTGCCCCATTTCCTCGCTGGCAGAAGCCTGTGTCTGTTGCTTTTCTACATGGACCAAGTAAATGCTGGTTAGTCTGGGCTCCTGTGGTGGTCTATTTCCCAGTGAGGTTGATATATTTATAGGTAGGCATGGTGGTGAAGGCCAAGTAGGACTGTCTCTATTTAGAAAAAAATGAGTGCTTTTCTCCCCAGGTTTTGAATCATTTACAGGTGAGTATGTGACGTGTGTTACTGGGCACCAATAAAAGCTTTCTGGAAAAAGTTTTCAGGCTCTTGAAGAAAGATGCATGGGGAGAAATAGCCTCCCTACCCTAAATGGATGTTGGCACGTGTGATTTTGCTCTTACCAAAGACAAACACACACAAACATGCACAATCTTGATATGCAACAAGTCTGACCATGGTAAAATTGAAAATGAAAAGCAACAGGGCCCTTGATTTATGAACTGGTAGTTAACAGACATGGAGACACTATATGTTGGGACATTTATTAAGGGCTGTAGCTAAGTTATGTGAGATAATAAAATTCCATTATAGATTACTCCATTTTCACTTGAGGTTTCTGAAACTGAAAGGGGGAAGATAACCCAATGTTTAGAGAATGGCATGGGCATCTAACTGAAAAATTACTTAAAGGAAGGTAAAATAGGTCAGGTGAAAGTTCGTCAGTAAGTTTTGAATGAGCCATTTCAAACATGTAATTCCATTAATGCAAGATCAATTGTGGTAGATTTACAGGTGAATGGAAAGTGAGAAGCCAGAATGTGGAAGTTTAGATATGTTATTCATTACAGAATTTTGGTTCTGTATTAAAAGATAACGGGTGAAAGCTAGAGGAAAGTTATAATCAAGATACTTTGTTTTGGAGTTCAGATTATCTTTTTGTTATTTTTACTGTTTTCGATTGTTGCATGTTTGTTAATGACATTCTTGAATATGTTTATACGCTGAGGGGAAAGATTCACTAACAGAGGCGATACTTGACAGGGAT
Source organism: Trachops cirrhosus (assembly GCA_028533065.1). Lineage (NCBI taxonomy): Eukaryota > Metazoa > Chordata > Mammalia > Chiroptera > Phyllostomidae > Trachops > Trachops cirrhosus. Next base: position 67,450,677 of record CM052538.1, read on the forward strand.
TTAATAAGTGGAATAGGGAAGTAGGAAGGAATGGCTGCAAAAGGAAGGGTGGAAGGATGGCATTCTATCCTCATGAATACGTATTTGGATTATCTCCATTCTTCATAGTGTAGTCATATAACAACTCTTAAACACTTTTTACCATAACATTGGTGGGTACCTGTGGAGGATCTAAACTTCCTAGGACAATATTCTGGAGCACCAATGACAGACGAACACAGAGGCAGACAGTCAAGGTAAGCAACACCACAGTTCTTTTACTGTATCCTAAGCAACTATCTCCACCAAAAGCTGACATAGGAACCCTCTGTATCTGTTCTAAGCCTTCTTTCAGGTCTCTTCACCTATACACACAACCCTACCTTCTTTTCCATCCTGATTCACCTGGCCCCTAGCTGACAGATTATATGGCTGTAACTGCTGAGCCACAGGATCTCCAATGCTGAATGCAGTGCTATTAATAAGAGGATGAAGGGCTTTGGAGAAAGAGTGTTTATTGAGAGGAACAGGCAGTTTTGCTTCCTGTTGAGAAAACTCACTCTTCCCTGCAGGCCTCTGATACCTGGGCCCTCTCAACTCCTGCCTCAGCTGCTTTAGAACAAAGCTCAGTGAACTGGGCCATTCTAGTGGGATAGCAATGAATGTGACTAACTGTACAATTTGCTGGGATTGAGGTGGTTCCTGGGGTCCTGAACTTCCAGTGGAAAATCAGGGAAGTCCGAGCATACAAGTATGAGCAGCACACTCTAGGAGGAGCTCAAACTTTACCATTCTGTTGGGTTCACATTCCCAAATCATCATCCTGCTTTGTCCTATGGGGAGAGCAGTGCTTTGGTGGCCAAAGGTGCTGAAGTCAAAAGCAAAGTCCCTGAGACCAAAGGCATGGGAGGGTGTGCCATTAGCCTGGGGCCAAAGGAGAAAAATGGCACCAGGCTACTCAAGCCATTCACAGGCTAGCTTCTGTCACCTTTGAGTAGCCAAGGAGACATCACATCTCCTGTGGCTATTATAGCCCCTCATGCACAAGTGTTAACTCCTTGGATTGTGTTACCATGGAAGGGAGAGACACCTGAATTCAACTGATAGGGTTTGACAAAAACTCACAGAGCAAGAAAAAAATGGTAAACTGCCAGTTCATTTAGGAAAAAAAATACATAAAACAAATTTTTTGTTAAATTATTTAAACAAAGAAAACTCTAGACCTAGAAAGTTTCTCTGGTGAATTCTATCAAATATTTAAGGAAGAAATAAATATTTTCAGAATTTCTTCTACAATTAAGAAGTTTTGGGGACACTGCCCAGCTCATTTTATGAGGCCAGCGTTACCCCAAAAATATTAGTCAAAGACATCATTAGAAAATAAAACTACAGGCCAATATCCTTCATGAATATAAACACAAATATCCTACAAAATTTTGTGAAGTGAGTCCAGCAATATGTTAAAATGGCCAAGTGTAGCATTTATTCTGGAAATGGAAGACTTGCTCAATAGAAATCAGTCATTATAATAAAGTGTATGCAGGGAAAGCATATAATCATTTCATTAGATACAGAAAACAAATATTTGACACAATTCAATATTAATTCATGCAAGTCTACCTCAGTCTGATAAAGTAGATTTACAACCTACAGCTAACAGGTGAAAGACCAAATGCTTTCTTCCTAAAATTGAAACCGAGATAGGAATGCCTCTATAACTACTTCTATTGGTCATTCTAGGTAGTGAAATAATGGAAGAAAAAAGAAAGAAAAAAGGCATACAGCTTGAAAACAAAAAAATAAAACTACCTCTATTCATAGACAGCTTACTTGTCTAAGAAAAATTCAAAGGAATCTACAAAGAAGCTACTAAAATAGGTAAGTGAGATTTAGAGATCAATGTTTTAAAATTAGGTGCATGTCTATATGCTAACAATGAACAATTGGAAATTGAAACTTTAAAGTAGACCATTTTCAGTAGCACCAAAACACTTGAAAGGATTATGTATCCATCTAATAGAGTACGTGATCTCTATGCTGAAACCACAAACACTTATGAGAGAAGTACTGATTAAAGGAGACATTAATAAACATAGTAGTGTGTTTGTGAACTGGAAAGCTCTATAAGGTGATACTGTCAATTCTCCCAAAGTTAATGTACAGATTTTTAAATATAATTTGAGTCAAAATCACACTGGATTTTTAAATGTGAATTGCCAAACTATTTCTGAAATTTTCATGACAACTCAAAGGAAAAGAATAGCCCAAACCATTTTGAAAAATGGAGAAGCAAAGTGGTGGGCTCCCACTCCCTGCCTCCAAGGCTTGTTATAAAACAGGTAGACGTGTCAGTGTGGTCAATAGCAGAAGGATAGACACATGCATCAAGGAAGCCAAGAACAGTCCAGAGATAGAACCGCTAAATATTGTTGATTGATTTTCTACAAAGTTGCAAAGGTAGTTCAATTGAGGAAAAACAGTCTTTTCAACAAATGGTGCACAGGATATCCATATGTAGAAATATTGAACTTTGGTCCATACCTTGCAATGTAGACAGAAGTTAACTCAAAATGGATTACTGCCCTAAATATTAAAATGCACCAAATATCTAGAAGTAAACATAGGAGAAAAACTTTGTGACTCTGAGGTCAGCAAAGATTTCTTAGGCATAACACCAAAAGCACTACTCGTAAACTTAAAAAAACAATAATTGAAGTTAAGAACTTCTGCATTTGGAAAGACACTTAAAATGAAAAGACAAGACATAAACTAAAATAAAATATCAGCAAAACACATGTTGAATAAATAATTAGCATTCAGAATATATAACAAGCTCTCAAAATTTAATGGTGAAAAACAGAAGAAATAAAAAAACTGGCCAAAACATTTGAACACACACTTCACCAAATAGGATGTACAAATAGCAAATAAGCACATGAAAAGATGCTCAACAACTTTAATCATTAGAGAAATTCAAATTAAATTTCACTGAGATACCCCTACATATCTATTGGAATGGACAACAACAGAAAGGACTGGCTACATAAAGTGTTGCAGATAATGCTTGATAAGGATTTTAAATATTAGGAATTGAGCTTTTCATATTCTGGGGATTAATGATAATGTACAAGTTGGTACACCTTTTTTTTTCACCTTGATGAACTTTCTCAGTCTTTTGTAAATCAAAGTCTACATTATTCCTAGGACTACAGTCTCTTCAATTCATCCTCACATGATCAACTACAGGAAGACTTCAAAACATTTACAAAAAGCATGGCTGCAATTCTTGCATGCTTTTCAGCAGAGTTAAATTCAGGATATAAATTATTTCCTTTAAAAATTCAGTTGGCTCAACATATTTTCAAAAGAGGAAATTCCAAGGCTTTGAAAAGCACATCTGTGTCACAGAGAAAACACTTTCTAAGCAGAACAAGCCTTTCTGACTATGCAAAATATCAAATTTTTAATCACATGTTCTTCAGTCAGAATGATTCAGAAATGTGGGCAGGCAAATCATGGTCATGTCAGAAGCTTAGCTAAACAACCGTTCTTTTTAAAGCAAAGCTTTGCCTTCCCCAAGTGCTGAAGATTCAACCTGAAGATGACCGAGCCTTTCCAAAGCACAGAATGATTAGCACCTCCCACGGCTCCTTAAACACATACTAACATTGGTAATTATGTCTACATCCTTTCAAAATCAAATGTCAATAGATTCTCTTCTCTTATGTTTGTATTCTTCTCTATATCTCATTAAAATGGCAATAATGTGAAAAAAAGAATTAAAAATTGTCAGTTGGAAATCCTGGCATTGGTGACAACACGGGTGAGCCTGGACAGTGTTATGCTAAGTGAAGGCACCCTTAAAGCCAAGGCAAATTCTCAAGCCAAAGAGAGCTGTGATTTGTTTGTTGTTGTGTTTACTGGTAATGCTGTTTTTTTGTTTGTTTCTCAATTACCTTCCAAATTGCACTAGATGACATTAGAGAAGTGGCACTAAAGTTTTACATTTCATTCTCTTAATTACAGGTAAAGCAGTCTTTCAGGGAATGTGAATTAAAAGTGAGCCCTTAACAAAGCAATATGCAATCACTCTGTAATTAAAAGATGCTGTTTTCACTACCTATTTGTAGATGGACACAAGAGAAATTCCCTGAGCTATGAGTGCTTCCCCACAGCCTGAGGTGGTGATTAACTCTCACAGCTGCTAGCACCATCACTTCATTCTTCCCTTCTTGGTGCCCCTCCCCCCAACCTATCCAGTTCTCCCTCCACAGCCTCCCCTCTAAATATGCCCTTAGAGTAGCCATAATTTATGAGAACAACCCTCTGTGATAGGATTATAACCCTTTTGGAGCTCACAAATGTAAGGCACAGAGAGGCTAGGCTTATAACCAAGGTCACAGAACCTATGGATGGTGGATCTAGGATTGGACCTCAGAGTCTGGCTCCAGAATCTGTGAGCTAGTCTGTAGGAGACACAAAACTATTTCGCCTACTGATTCCACGTGTTGTTTCACTTGTTAACTCACCCCAGAGACATGCAACGACTTCTGTTAGTTTCCTATTAATGAAAAAAACAAGTTAGAGAGCCTTTGTTTTCAGTATGATCATCTCCAAAAACTAACCACCCCACTCGAATCCAGCCAACCTGTTTTTCTCACTCTCTCACAGGGTTTTTGTGGACATTTTGGAGTCTAGCTTTGCTTCAAACTGTTCTTTTATCTTAAGTTTGCCATTTCTTCTTGGCCTAATTATGTTATCACTTTTCTTCAGGACTGATGAAAGTTCTACATTTCCTCTATTAGATTCTCCTCTGTTATGCCATTCACCAAAAATCAAATCTTCTGAAACCTTAGCAGAACTTAATGTCTGTGTATCTCATTTTGCCATTTTATCACACTGGCCTCAAGGAATCAAATAAAAGCTGCATCGATTGTCATCTAGGTTCCAAAACACAATGCTGGGTACTTTGGGACAGTAAAACAGTGTGACCCAGGGTTTTTCCACTCAGTGAATTATATATATGCACACACACACATATAAAGTTAAGATTGAAATATACATTTTTAAAATAAAACCAAAACTATGAATAATAAGACAAGATGATACTGTTATGGTAGAATGAGCAGCCAGAGACAAAACAAAGGCAGGGCCCACACCATTGCAGTCTAACAAAGAGCTTAATACAGGAGGCTGAAAGCAAAGGCTCAAACGTTGACCCAGTAATCCTGAGCCTGGTCTGATAAGGCTGCCAGGCATTCCGAACAACATAAACAAAACTATGATAGTGCAGGGGGCAGTCCTTGAAGGTCTGTGTATCATCTTCACTTGCTGGGAAAAGGAAAACCTTGAGACTGTATATTCAACCCAAGGCCTGGAAGGGAGAAGGGGAGGGGGACTACAGTGCTCAAAGGAAAAAAAACCCCACAAAACATCTTTGGTTAACTGCCTGCCTCCTGTCACATATGCAAAATGAACAACTAGAGTCTGGAGAAGACAAGGGTTCAGGCTAGCCGACCCCATACCTATATTTGGTAGTCGCATCTCCCCAGGAAAAGCTGGCACCACCTTTACCCATCAATCAATATGTAACTTCTACATTCCCCACACTGCCAACTATGTAAGTTCTCAGAACAAAGGACTGTTTCTTTTGGCCTCTTTGCCCTTTCTGGTCACCAACCTCTGGCCACCTGGGCTCTAGCCACCCTTGCTTTTTTTTGCCATTAGAACTTAGCACTAATAAACTTTGCTTACACACTAGTAAGCTCGCTAATCTATAATTCTTCACTGCATCAGTGAGAAGAACCTAGTTTCTGGGTGTTTCTCCCATAATGATACCAAAGGAGCTGGCACCACACAGACATGATTTATGAGGAAAAATAGCTGTTGACATGGAGAGGAGAAAGAGGTAACTTGTGTTTGACCAGTCAAGGAAGATTATGGATGATATGAATGAGACCTTATGCCATTAAAATGGAATTTGCATTTGACTTGGGCAGAAGTGGAATGTAAGAATGGAGAGGAGGAATTAAAGCCTCGTAGGAGAGGGCTTTGTGTCATTGCACTCTTCTGAAGGCAAAGATCACCTAATCTCGATCCTCACAATGGAATGCGTAGTTTGAAAGTGTCATGCAAGAAAGACTGGACAGAGAAAACTCTGAGTGCCCTAAACATGGAGGGCTGAGACTCTGAACCCTGGGAGTGAGAGCAAGATGGGAAGGAAAAGAAAGGTGAAAAAGTCATGTCTACAAGCTATCTACCCATTACTGAGTGTGTGTGCCCATTCATGCTTTTTTAGCAGGAGCAAAATATTTGAGATTTGAACAGCCCAAGTCTACATGAACTTTTCCCTACAGAATCCACAAATAATTAGCCATTCAAAAGAAACAATAATGTCTGTTATCTGGCATCATATAGCTTAGCAAGAGCAACTGTGCTCTGCTGTAGACATTCTTCACTCTCTTTCACCTGCCTCACCCACATCGAAGGGGTGCTGTAAAATTTAAATAAGGTAGTAAAGTAAGTAGACACTATAAAAGTATCTTCAAACAGTACAAAGTCTAAAATACCATTATAAATAAATAAATACATAAATTAATAAAATAATACGTTTAAAAGGCATGTGAACAACTTAGAGATCAACATTCACATAATACCTAGGATACTAGCTCTTCCCTTGGAATTCCTGTGTTCAGAGAGCCAGCCTGTTGCCTGTTCTGTGTGGCTGCAGTATGGGTTCCTTCCATTCCTCTTCTGCATCTGGAACTAAATGAGAGAAAGGCAAATCAGGAAAATGGGGATTAACATATACATTTACAGAAACTGACAGAAAACATGGCTTAGTTGTGTGGCAACAATGTTTTTACATTTATAGAATGACAAACCCACAAAATTTAGTCTCAAAAACTGTTGGAATTAAGGCTTCAAAACCTCTTAACTCTAGTGATTGTGGCCACACCATATAAACTTGTTTGAACATCAATTTTATTATCTGTAAATGAATACACATAATACCACCCCTACAAACACTCTTGTAGTTGTTTGATGGACAACTGATAACATGTGAACACATCCCATGCATTTTTACATGGTGTAGACACGCTACACCATCCCCATGATCATGTGAGACTGAGTAGCTTAAGAGGCTGAGAGCAGCTGGTTGTAGGGCATTCCATGCGCCAGATACTCTCTCACTGTATACTTTGGTGACAAATGTATGGTTCCAGATTTGCACATTGAATACATTTATTTGCTCATTTTCTTCTGTGTTTTAGCCAACCATGTATTTGAGCACCTTTCTTCTATTCATATAATTTTATCATATTGTATAAAGAGACTCCAACTGGGTTGACTTTAGTTTTTTTCAAAATCTGACCTCAATGCATTTGCTCAGCTTGAAAATCTTTTATGGTTGTCGCAAGTATTCTTTCTCCCTGTCTACATCACCCGTTTTATCTTCTTTTTTATTTTGAGCTTCCGTTTACTGAATAGTTAGGTAAGTTCTGATTTTAGAAACCATTCCTACTTGCCTCATTCCCCTCACTGTCCAAACAAAGAAATAGAGTGTTCTGTGGGCTAGGTGTATGGCGGAGGCTTGTGTGCTCTCTTGTACATACATTGACTTGTGGAAATAATGCGACAGCTACGTGGAAAACTGTATCACTCAGTTTTAGATTTGTGTGTGAATTTGAAGATAGCTGTTATAAATTAAGGTGTAGTTTTGAATGTGTTCAATGTGCACGTATTATCCCTCTACTTTTAAAGGAATAGCTTTCCGAAGTTTACCTACTATGAGAATTGTGTTGTTTGGGCCTGCTTATTCTGCACTCTCCCCTTAATAAACACACTTAGATTTTTGTTCCAGGATTTCCCCAACCCTCAAAATTGGTTTGTTCCAGGAGTCACTAGACTCCCTGCAGGTTTGGGCTCAGATCTGAGCTCCTCAGTTCACTCCTGCTCTGCCCTCATCCCCACTCAAATGAATTATTTTAGGGATCTGGGTGGTTACTCCTATCTAACCCCATCGGAATGATGACCAGGATGTTATTCAAAGACTGGGGAGGAAACCAGGCAGTGGGCTTGGAATGCCAGCAGGTGGTCTGGAAGTCAGCCTGAGTTTGAGGACCTGACCCAAAGGGGGAGGTGTCAGATCCAACAAAACAGGACAAGCAGAACCGGCTCTGATGAGAATGCATGGAAGCCTGAACTTTCTTGTCCTTGTCAGTTACGTGCCAGTTACTTTCCTTTGCAGCTGTAGTCAGTTCCATTTGTGGCATACAGGATACCTTTTTGTTACACTGCTACATTAGCTAATATAATTGATTCATGAGATTGAATTCATAGATTGCACAAGATATTCAAATCATGCAGTAGCATCATATATTTCTAACTATATGCAAGAAAACCTTGGCAATTTTATCTGAGAACTACACACTATTCAGAACCCCTAAAATCACATAGTTCAACCCCTCATTTCATAAATGAGAAACTAAGCCCATTAAAGATAATTGAAGTTGTCCAACTTAATAGACTTGGATAATGACATAGGATTAAAAATCAGTTCTCTCTCGCACAGAAATCACTTCTCCCAGCGCAGAGCATTTTTCATTATGTTTTCCGTGAGCTGAGAAAGCCCAGTGCAGGTAGCCAAGCAACCCGTGTAAGGCAGCTTTGGGAAAGTAAGGTCAGAGATGGGCATGCTCTATCAAACCTGGAGCAGGGGCAACGGACTGTGAAGGGGAATAGCAATAGTAATCCCAGTGCACAGTAGTGATAATGTGCTCACTCAGGGGTCAGAGGTCAGCACGGACGATGAGGACTTTGCCCAGTTGTACTGGAGGCCCCATCATTTCAGTCGGATAGGTTAGAACTCACACAACAGCCCCTGCCCCCACCCCACATCTGCAGCTCTTCCCTTGGCTCAGTGGTTCCTGCAGGCTCATTTTAGGTTCTGAAATGTCTGGCTCATTATGAATTTGGCAATCTTGTTACTATTATGAATATGAATTTCTAGGAGGTAAAGGTAAATCACCAATCAAGGTTTCCTGATCTAATATTGGCCTGAGGCCCAAGACCAAAGTACCAGGACTGAGGCAGGAAAGTGATTTGAAACAGTGCTTGACATTCAGGCAATCAGCTAGAAATGTCAATTGCTGCTTGAGGTAAACATTTATTTTCCAGGGCAAATGTTACAGCCTCTGCTTTTTATGACTGGGTGCTGTTTAAGCACTTGTCTAAAGGACACAAATGCATCTTGGAAATAGCTTTCATTCCTAATCCATATTTGTGTTTAACTGTAAAATCATTTAACCCACTAGTTTATTCTAATTGTCAGAGAACACAGAAAACATTTCCCTCATTATAAAAATAAAAGAAAGTTTTTTTCTTTGTGTTAGCTTCCATTTGAATACTAATGCATAAAAGCCCAGATTAACTAATCTCAGCTGTCACAGTCACACTTGGCAAATGAATCACAAAATAGTTTCCTCTTCGTATGACTAGTTACCCTTGACAGCAAATTAAAATCTTAATAAGGGTTTCTAAAACACTCATATATATATATATATATACATGCATTATTTCATTTGTTGGTGCTCAATGTCAAAATACAAATTATTGTATTTCAGAAATTGTGAATTTTTAAGAACATCTTCCAGATTATTTTATTTTAAATTCTCTATGCACTTGAATATCTTTTACTTACTTATAAAATAATTGTTTTTGAAATCTTAAAAATTTTTTTTTGTCAATTTCAGTTTGTTTTGGGCACCTTGCTAGGGATGTTGGATAATGGTGTATCTTTTAAAATCACATAACCATTATTTATTATCAGTATGGTAACTATTTACTTCATACAAATATCAATGATATAATTCTCCACCTCCCACCTTTCCTCAGGAACAGTGGCTTCTTGAGGCAGTGGTGTGACGAAGCCAATTATAGGGACAGAGTCCTGCTACCATTGGAGAGAGGAAAGGCAGGTGGTGGAAAGATACACTAGAAAATGGGTGGAGACTTACAGCTTCAACTCAGATGTAGGAAGAGGTTGGAAGTTGTCATTACTGTCCTCACAACACAACAAAAGCTGAAGAAACTAAAAAAATCAATGAGGTCTCAGGTCTCTAGAGAGAGACCTGAAGAGAGACCACAATCTAGAGAGAACAGAGAACCTGAAGAGTCCTTCATAGCCAAGACCTGCTTACCCAGAACAGAAATCTCTGAGGCTGCAAACTGATACGAACACTTAAATGGTAGTTCTGATGAATTGCTGGAGGCAGAGCATGCAGCTGCATGAGAGGGAGAAATTGGTGAGGACCGCAGAACAGGGGTTTTACCTCCAAGGACTCTGTGGAGAGCCAGAGGATCCCCTTGTGTCTCTGGCTGGGGAGAGGGAAAGGAGTCATTGTGAAACACACTGCAGTCTTCTCCATAACAGAAACCCACTCTGTGGGCCTCATTCCACCTAGGGGCAAACCCGATGCCAGCCCCTTCTAGATCTCCTGAAGCTAAAGAGCATGTGTAAGAGTCCCAGCCCAAGGACACAGGCCCACTAAGACCCTGAGAGTTAATCATAAGATAATAGAGCACGTCCCATGCCCACTAACACATCAGCAGGGCCCCCCTATGGTAACAGTATATTGTAACTGAGAGCTGCAACATTCAGACTCCATCTAAGGAGGAATTCTTAAGGAAGCCCCAAGGACATTAGGGAAGACAATAACACTGAAACTAGAGGAATATAAAGTCTGTGGCATGTACAGATACCACAAACATTAAACATAGCCCAGACCTCACATGAAAAGGCTATTTAGCTTAGTTCTGATTGCCCTGCATGTCCTGTCCTTCAATAAAAAAAATCAAAAGGCATGCTAAAAGGTGAAAAGATGTACAGTCTGGAAAATCTAAACAAGCATCAGAAACATACTTAGATATGACATGGATTTAGGAATTATTTAAAATAACTATGCTTAACATGTTAAGAGTTCTATTGGAAAAAAATAGACTATGTGCAAGAAGGGACACATAATATAAGTGGGGAGATGGAAACTCTATTTGATTGGCAGAGGGAAGAATCGCTGAGCTTGAAGATATGTCAATTGAAACTTCCAAACTAAAATGCAGCTGGAAAAAGGAATGGGAAAAAAGGAAGGCAGGAGGAAAAATATGACTGGTATCTGGATTTTATCATATCCGTGGTAATTTGAGGATTGAGTAAAAAATAAAGAGCAAAGGTCTAGTCAAGATCACATAATCTTGGACTATTTAATAAGTGAGCTGATGCCTAAAGAAATAAGGAAGCTGGGATCTGGGCGGTTTATACCCGGTTCAAAGGGGCGTATTTCAACTGAAGTTTACATAAGGCATTTTTTTCTCCCAAGGCAATATCTTCCTTACTTTTCTGACCTACATTCTGTCCTCTAGGGTCTGGGAGGGAATGTTAATTGCTAGCAAACATTACATGCTATATAATTCAGGCTTCTCAGTTAGGAAACTTCATCCAGACTCTGAGTCTGCATGGGCAGGATAGCCTGGCAATGTTCTCGCGATTCTCACAGTCATAATACTGTCTGCATATCTGGGACAATTAAAAACAGACTGTAAACTGTTCTCAGGCCAATTTTTCTCCATTTTAGTCTTTCAGTGTTTTTATAGATTTTTAAATAAAATCTCATTTGAATATGTGCTTTATATGAGAAATGTACAAAAATTTCAAAGTTGCTGTTTTTTGTTTTTATTTTTCTAGTTTTTGTGTTTTCAATAAAAATTGTACTATTTGCAAGCTCACATCTTGCTTTATATAAGCTCAATGCCTTTTGTTTTCCGTAATACTTCCCTACAGAATTGCAGTTGATACTTGAAGACTAGGATTACTTGAAGGATCATCAGTTTGGTTTTATGATGATTGAATTTTTAATTGGAGCCTTTCACATTATAACTATTTCCTGATGTTAGCCTTGATGATATGTGGCTCAGCCTAAATCAGTCTGGGTATACACAATAATCTACAAGGATTATAAAAAATAAATTTGTGATAAAGTTTTATATGAAAGGATGTTGGTTTAGTTAGAAACACTGAAACATATAGCCTTTGCTGAGAGGTGGTGTATATTGTAGGGTTTGACGTCAGGGGCTCTAGTTAAGTGTCCAGTGTTGCAATCTTGTGTCTGTACCTTAGAGGCTGTGTGACTTTGGGGATGTAATTTAAACTACATCCCTCAGTATTTTCATATGTAAAATTGAGATAAAAACAGTGCTTACCTTATTTAGTTCTCATGGAGATTAGAGGTGTTAATATACATAAATCATGAGAAGAGTGACTAAAGTAGGTGCTCAAGGAGTATTTGCTGTTATTTTAAAACTTCCTTTGGTCATAAAAATTATACTGCCTTGGAGCTACACGGAAATGTTGTTAAAGTCAATTGTTATATTTGGTAAAATCATTTTTTAAGAGATAAATGAATATTTGTAGTTCCGCCAGAACACAGCAACGTTTGACTAACTGGTGTTTTTCTTGCCACCATGATGCAGAATTTCATCCACATGTACAATCTTCTTCTATTAATTATCATTATTGTGTCTTGATGATTCTTTATGTCTTTCACACGATCCTGTCTTTTCAACTTGACTCATCAGCAGGATTTTTGGGATCACTGGTTAAACACAGGGATTCTTTCCTCTCTGATCTGAAGGTCTAGAATGTGGCACTTCAGTATCTATTTTTTTTCATTTATTTATTTTTTTGTTGTTCAAGTACAATTGTCTCCATTTTCACCCCACCATGCCCCCCGCCCCACCCATCCCTGGCTTCCACCCTGGAACCCACCCCGTTTGGCTTTGTCCATGTGTCCTTTATACATGTTCCTTGATGTCCCCTCCTCTGCATTGTCCCCTATTATCCCTCTCCTCCCTCCTTTCTGGTTACCATCCAATTGTTCTTTATTTCAATGTCTCTGGTCATATTTTGCCTGCTTGTTTGTTTTGTTGATTAGGTTTCACTAATAGATGAGATCACATGGTATTTGTCTTTCACTGCTTGGCTTATTTCACTGAGCATAATGCTCTCCAGTTCCATCCATGCTGTCTCAAAGGGTAGGAGCTCCTTCTTTCTTTCTGCTGCATAGAATTCCATTATGTAAATGTACCATAATTTTTTGATCCAACCTTTTACTGATAGGCACCTAGGTTGCTTCCAGCACTTGGCTATTGTAAATTGTGCTGCTATGAGCATTGGGGTGCACAGTTACTTTTGAACTGGTGTTTCAGGATCTTAGAATCTATTTTTAACAAGCACCTCAGATATTTTAATAACTAGCTCAGTTGGAGAAATATTGGTCTAAATATCTACATATTTGTTGATTTCTATGTCCCAAGACAGTTGGAAACAAGCATATTTTTCATATATATTGGAAACCATATTAGAAAAATTAGTATCTGAGATTATTGAGAACTTTGTCTTTTGTGAAATACTGATATGGTTTGACTCTCAGTTGTTAGCACAGTGCATTCTTTTGCATAATGCAGATGTTGTAGGCAGAATAATACACCCCTCCACAACAGATATCCACATCCAAATCCACAGAACCCTCTGATATGTCACATGGCAAGGAGGAATTAAGGTCACCCATGAAAGTAAGATTGCTAATCAGTTGACCTTAAAATAAGGAGATTCTCCTGGATTTTCTGGGTGGGCTTGTGTAATTACAAGAACCCTTTGAAGTGGAAAAGGGAGTCAAAACTAAGGGCAGTGTCAGAGACAGATTTGAAGGTGCATGGTTGCTAGCTTTGAAGATGGAGGAAGGGGTCATGTGCTGGGGCCATGAGGGATGCAGGGGCCATGAGGGATGCAGGGCAGGGGCCATGAGGGATGCAGGGGACATGTGGGATGCAGGTGGCTTCTAGAAGCTGGAAAAGGCAGAAATGCAGATTTTTCCTAAAGCTTTCAGAAGGAACACAACCATGCTGGCCTGATTTTTAGCTCAGGGAGACCTATTTTGGGCTTTAGACCTCCAAAACTATAAGATAATAAATTTGGAGAAAATCTACTTGACCTTCTGTTGGTGACGAATTTCTACAGATAGCACCCAAAGCATGATCCTGTAAAGAAAAAAATTCATCTCTCTGTCTCTGTATCACTCTCTCTCCCTCACACATGTGCGTGCGCGTGCACACACACACACACACAGATACAGGATGAAAGATAAAGCTTGGTATTTTAAGCCTATCAGATTAAGAGTTATTTGTTACCACAGCAAAAAAAAAATAACCACATCTCTTTAGACTTCTGAGAGTCAGAAGAATCAACCTGTAGCTTGTAGTATTGAATCAGTCAGGAGTAGGTATGAGACCAAACCTCCTTCTGTCACCTCAATTAGTAGACCCTGACCTTTGAAATGCTAACAGGGGAAGTAGCTCTTATCATTAAGATGTCATGGAGCAGTGTTGCTTCATTTGAAGCTATTTTATTTGGAAATGAAAGACAAGAATGAACTCTCACCTTGCAGGACTCAGTTGCTTTTAGCTGTTAAGCATTTATTATATCCATATGTTGGAAGAAGGATATGAGACAAGTAAATAACAAATGCAACAAATTAAAAAATAAACTTTAACTTGAAGTTTACATAGCACATTCTGGTGAAAATATTGTTCTTAACATTGGTAGCTATATAGACCTTTAATGTGCATGCACATCTCTTGGGGACCTTGTTAAAAGTCAATCCTGATTCAGTAGACCTCAGGTACAAACTGAGATCCCACGTACACAAGCGTGGTGTGAGGCCAGTCCGTGGACCGCACTTTGACAACCAAGGTGTAGAACACACACATGTAAATAGAATATGTTTGTTTTGTTTGACGGTATGATTGAAGTTTTAGAAAATAAAGGTATACCTAGGAGGGTAATTATGGTTCCTTTAGTTTCTCAAAATCTGATGAATTAGTCAACTAAATTAAAATACTTTATCTGTTTTTGTTTTTCTTTGAATTCTCAGCATTGGCTTAATATAATATTATTTCCACTTGGCTCAGAAGGAATTTCTAAATGAAGACTATTATTGCAAATAAAAACAAAAAGAGAACAGAATAATGTCAAATATAAATTAAGAAGAAAAACAAAATCTCGAGCACCAACTTACACCATACACAAAAATAAATTCAAGATGGATAAAAGACTTAAATATAAACTGTGACACAATCAAAGTCCTAGAGGAGAACATAGGCAGGAAAATCTCAGATATTTCACGCAGAAACTTTTTTACCAACACGTCCCCTAGAGCAAGGGACATAAAGGAAAGAATAAACAAATGGAATCTCATCAAAATAAAAAGCCTTTAGCATGGATAAAGAAAACAGTATTAAAATCAAAAGAGAACCAACTGTATGGGAAAACATATTTGCCAATGATACCTCAGACAAGGGTTTAATCTCCAAAATATATAAAGAACTTACACATCTCCACTCTAAGAAGACAAGCAACCCAATCAAAAAATGGGCAAAGGACTTGAATAGACACTTCACCAAGGAGGACATACAGAGACACATGAAAAGATGCTCAGTATTGCTAGCTATCAGAGAGATGCAAATTAAAACCACAATGAGATATCACTTCACACCAGTCAGAATGGCCATCATAAACAAAACAACAAACAGCAAGTGCTGGAGAGGTTGTGGAGAAAAAGGGACCCTAGTACACTGTTGGTGGGATTGCAGACTTGTAAGACCACTTTGGAAAACAGTATGGAACTTCCTCAGAAAACTAAAAATGGATCTGCCTT
>CM052538.1:67466925-67510039 GCA_028533065.1 Trachops cirrhosus
ATTTAAAATAATAGTAACTTGAACAACCAAAAAAAAAAAAAAAAAAGAAGAAGAAAAACAAAATCTTAAAAGATTCAGGGTAATTCTCTTTTATTTTGCTTTGTTGGATGGAAGAAGGTATGATATTTTATACATCTCAAAGATTTAAAATAAGGATTTGTAATATTACAATTCATTTACTAACCTTTTTTCTTTCAGCACCAAATAAGATGCTCAATGGAATAGGTATGTATTCAATTGTAATACTAATGCTCATGCCATGTTAAAACTCAAACCCAAATGCCAAGACATTTAGAAAACTAAATTCTTAGATGTTACCTCAGTATTTTTTTTCCTCCAATGAGAGAGCACTGTTTATCGGTGCAATGACCTTTCTCGTGGTCCTAGGCTCAAGTGGTTGTTTAAAAAGCAGCACTCTTACAGCCAAACTACAAATTAATTTATTATTTGAATGCTCCTTAGCAAATCTCTCTTTTATAGATTTGTTAGAATAAAAATGTTTGTTAAACATCACTTCTGTTGTTATCCTCATTTATAGAATGGAGAAGAGAGGCACAAAATCCTGAGACATCCAAGATCATACTGCCAGCTAAGGAAAGCTTAAAACAAAGAACAGCTGTCCCTTTAGCTACTTATTTTACAGTTGAATCATATAAGCCCATATGGAAAAGGCTTATCAAATATACTATATGATGAATTTAAGTTTATTCTCTTGATATTCCAATTACACGTATGTTACATGCTTTAAAATTGTCCCGCCATTCTTGAGTGTTCTGTTATTTTTTTCTCTCCTTGCATTTCAGTTTGGGAAGTTCCTATTTGTGTATCCCAGCTCTCTGACTCTTTCCTCAGGTGGGTCCTGTCCACTGATGACCCCTTTGAAGCCATACTGTATGTCTGTTACTGTGTTTTTGATTTATAGCATTTCTTTTTTATTCTTAGAGCTTCTAACTCTCTGCTTACATTACCCATGCGTTTTTGCATGCTCTCCACTTTTCCCATTGGAGTCCTTAACATAGTTATTGTGCAAGGCAGTTAGACATGCAGGAGCAGAGCAAGAGTGATAGGTCAGGTACAGAAGGTCACCAGGGCAGAAAGCCCTGGGTACCTTAAAATGGGCAAAAATGGGGAAAAAAGGGCTTCACACCCAGGGTAACATTTTCTTCCCTAGCATTTTGCTGGTTATGTGATTTAACCTCCCCCTGACCTTTCACATCAATGGTTGTGTGATGTGGACCCTTTCCTGACCTTTCCTCCCCTGGCATATTGCTAGTCATGTGTTTTTAGACTCTGTAGGAGCAGGAACAAGGAGCTGGAAAGTGGCTTCATTTGGGCCCTTGCACAGCCACTATCTTAAGCATTAACACCTTGGGATGACATCTAGGCCTCAGTTGTGTTTTAGCTCCAGGCCCAGAAAAGCAGGAAACCAGACAAGCGATGCCATAGCTGACACTAGAACCAGCTGCCCTGACTTACGACCCCCTGTCCTGGTGCCCACCAATCAGTGGAGAGAGACTATGACTCTAAAAGGACACCCCTGGAAAGCTGAAGAATATTCTTTTGGGATCCTCCCCTGAGACCTCCAGATAAATACCCTCAAGACAAGGACCCAGGGTGGCTCTCTCTATACCAACACCCTCCCTTCTTTCCCAGGCACGTTTTCCTTGTCTCTCCCTCTCCTAAACTCCAAGGGTCCTTCTTTTGCCTCTGTAACTTTTTTCCTGAGCTCATTTCTTCTACAGCTCACATCCTCTATCTGTGTGACTATCTAACTAAACTTTCTCCTGTGGTTTGTTTTGGCTCTGAATTCTTTCTTAGCCAGAAATCAAGTATAGAGTTTGCTGAACCGAGGTCTAATCACTACTAACATTCTGGTGCCATTTTGCCACCAACAGTAATTATTGTTATTTTAAATTCCCTATCTGATCATTCCAACATCTGTGCCACATTTGTCTGATGCTGGCTTCATCTCTTCACACTGCATTTTTTCTTGTTTTTTAGTAGGCTTTGTAATTTTTTGTTGAAAGCAAGACACACATTGGGTGACAGGTACTGAAGTAATAGGCTTTTAGTTGGAGGATTTATGGCATCTGGCTGAAGGCAGCTGTAGCTAAGTGTGCCCGAGGGCTCAGATTCTCTAGTCCCTTGTTTTTGTCTCTCAGCTGGTGTCGGGGTTCTCTAAGTGGTCCTCAGAGACAGTCTGTGTCCTTCTGCTCTTTCAGGGATAATTCACTGTTACGATAGAGGAGCAAATGCTCTATGGTCTTAGGACAAAATCTCAGTGTATTGAGAGCCTGCACCTCCGGGTTGGGATCTTCATGAGTGTTTTTCTGGTAGTTTCTCTAGGGGTGTTCCCTCATCCCCCTCCCTTTCATGGCCGTAGAGCTCCCCATCTATTTCCTTGAAGTTCTTACCTGGCTATTGTGGAGTCCACCCTGCCTGGTTTCAGGAGCCGTAACCCCCCGTGGCTAAGGCTGAGTGAGAAACCTCCATGAACTGGGAGGCCTAAGGGGACAAAACCTATTACCCTGAACATGGGCACTGCCTGCTCTGCTATTCCCTTCAGCTTGGTTGGATAGTCAATGATGGGCAACCATTCTCTGGAAAGAATGGACCTAAGACAGACACGATCACATGGGAATAAGCCATCAGGGAAGAGATTCAGGGGGCTGTGGAAGTGAGGGAGTGATCGACATCACCCCTGTCCCCTCGGCTTTGACAAAAGCCTGAGTCCTTGTTCTGGATGTGAGAAATCCAAGTCTCCTGGCTGCCTTTGTCTCCTCCGCCAGACTCAGGGCCTGCGGAAATAGCAGGGGTGGTGAGGCTCAGACTAGAGTCGGTGGACACCTGGGGTGAATTAGACTTGGGGCATAAAATATGCAAAATCCTGTGAGACCTGCTTGCTAGGATGCTCTTGGATGTGTAGGCATGGGCAGGAAACGAAACTAAGCCTATGTCTGTTAGGTGATAACAGCCCCAAAACTTAGCCTGAGGTCTTTGAATCCTTTGTAAAGTATCTACCTGTTCTTGATCTTCTCTGCTAGACGATAAATCCAAATTTTGTATCCGTTCACCTACCCAATATTACCTAATAAAAAGCCTACTGAGGCGGCAGCTCAGGGCGCTCACCTTTGAGAAAGTGGCCAGGCCACTCGGAGGCACCCTCCCCTTGAGAGGGTAGCCATGCCGTCCCTATTCGTCCACCGGACTCAGTAGTCTGTGTGTATGTTTTCTTGTTCCTCGTGAGCACCTGCAACATCACCGCTGGCTGGCGATCACAAAAGGCTATGGTTCTGCTTTTGTTTTATCCCCTTGAGTGAAACACAAATATAAGAGGGAGCTGGAATAAAAGAAAGACCTTCCCCCAGCTGAGGTTAGGTCAGAGAAGTCTTTTCTCCTAAAGGGTAGGCCCTTGTTAAAGAGAAGATCCTGAGTTCACACTGATTACTCTTTCCTCTCTTTGCCAGAGTCAAAAGGTGATTTTTCTGGGCTCTTTACCACGAGTACCTTCTGGGTTACTTTGAGGTTTGGCCAGGAAAGTGTGGGTCCCCAACCCCCAGGGCTGCAGCCTTCAGAAGTTTCTCACTCTCTTTCTATTCCACTCTCCACTATTCCACCTTCTTACTATTCCAGCAATTCATCAAAATTACATTTTAAATGTCACTTTCTGTTTATGCCTCCAGAAGCTTCTGTTCCAGGTGAGCAGGTCTGGGCTGTGGCTCCTGATTTCATGGTGGCTCTGCAACCTCAGTTCTCTGGTAGCTCCAAGCAAAGTCATTTATTTTCAGTTTGTTTAGCTTTCGTCTTGTTGCAAAAATGAAAGTGATGGCTTCTAATCTTTTTTCTTGTCAAAAGTAAAACCAGAAGCCAGGCATTAGTTTCTTCCATAAATTTTCTCCAAAACTTCTCCTTTGCCTTTAAAAAGAGCAGTTTTATACGGCACAGTGACCAAGTAGTGACCAATAGGACTGTTTTCAGGACAGTGGAAACACTCAAAAGCATTTTACATGACTAATAGTTAGTTAAAAAGCTTTCAAAGTTTATCCAGGTGAAGAAAAACTCATGAAGGAAGATGGGAACTTTGCCACTGTCCTCACAAGTGAAAGGCTGCCTTGCAAAAACATAACAAGATAGTTTATATGATAATTGGATTAAAATTACGTGTCAAAATGATTACAGAGAAAGAATGTGTTTCCTTAACAAGTTTATTTAGAAAGTCAGAGGTTAAGCACACACATAATTTTCCTGCTCTGGCTAATGCTTCTGTCAGACTGTGTTCAGTCCTGAGTTACCTACCACTGTTGGTTTCTTTGTTGATAAACTGAGGGCTGCTCAGGGCTCGGTGCACACACAGGCTCACTGTGGAATCTCCGGGTCCATTTCTTTTTGGCTGGGAGAGGCAAGGTCACTGGGCTCTGCAGGAGGAACCATGAGCACCGGATCACTCTTCAGTCAGACTGCTCATCACCCTCCTGGTTCTGAGCCATCCATTTGTCCTGCTGGCAGAACTTGGTCTTCTGTTTCTAGATCTTCCCCTGGTTCTTTATGAAAAATCCACTCAGGATTCAGCTTTCTCTGTTTTACTAAGTCAGTTTCCACCATCCCTCTGCTATCTGTCTTTTAAATATTTATTAATGTCTCCCATCCATTGCTGCCTCTCTTTTTATTCACTTTTGGAGTTTATACTTCTCTTCTATCATTTCAGTAGGGTATACAGAAGGAGCAGACCTAGACAAGTATGTATTTATTCTACTACATTTAATCAGAATTCCTACAATTTATTTGCTTAGAAATGTTATGAGGTTTATTTCTAAATCATATGGTAGCCATAATGCATTATTTAATAGAGCAGAACCTTATGTTTTATGACTTTATCATTCATGAATAAGTAATGAATGAAAACCTGAAGAAACTAGATCTTAAAATGGTTGAGCTGAAAAATGTCTAACTTACGGAATTTGAGAAAATGTCTAATTTATGATTCCTAGGAGAAAACTGGTATTCCTCTTTGTGGCCAATCCTTTCTTTGCTCTGGGATAAAATGACATGGTAATACAACTTCATACACGTTGTAGTTTCCATATGAACTCATGCGGAGTTGAGGTCCCTGGTAATTTTTATTAGTAAGGGGACTAGCCCAGTGCATTTTCTTCATTTTGAGATGCTGTGCTTTTCTTTAGAAATGGAAATTGGATCTATAAACAAGGTACTCCTCTTGTACAAGTAGAGCATTTTAAACTTAACTTTGGCATTAGACTAATGAAAAATTAGGCCCTTGCTCTCAGAAATTTGGAGACCATTCAACTGTGAGAGGGCATGTCAGCATTATCTCCATTCAATCCTCTTTGGAGAAAATTCCAGGACAGGGAACTGGCTTGGCTGATATCTCTAACTACAGTTTCTCTCTCCCATTTCCCTTTAGTGGTGGGGAGAGACCATGAAAAATTTGAGGATCTGGCTAAGGGGAAGGGGAGTTAAGGATTCACTTAATTTGGGTTTAGTGAGAGGTATTTATGTAAGTTGTAGTCACTTATTAACAGTTTTGTTGTAGAAATGGCTGCTAGGAGTGTCTTTCTCAAGGATCTAAAACCTATTCCTTTAAAATGTCATCATCAGAAAGGATGGGGCCTGTTCCCCCGTCTCTGCAGGAAGACAGAATCCTAACTTGGATAATCACCATGTAGCAGACTCAGCTGCCTAATCAACTTTTTCACTTCCTTGACTCTACTGAGGCCCCGAATGCCCCTTTCTCTCCCTCATTCTCCCTTTTAAATGCCCAGTTACCTCTGTACTAATGGACATTGAGTGCAGTTTGTGCCAGACCTTCTTCTCTATTGCAATTGTATAGTGTTGATTAGAACTGTTTTTCTCCTTTAACTAGTGTCTGCTTTGTTTATCTGTGATAGTCCCAAACCCTCCAACCAGGTATCCTGCCTTCACAAAGTCTCATGATTCTAGGCTGTAGATGTCAGATCAAACTGCTAGAGTAAACATTCCTAGCTTGGCTAACTTGAACAACACGCGTGCAAGTCCAAGGTCAGGGTGTCAGCATGGTCAGGTTCCTGGTGGAGTTGTTCCTGGTTTGCAGAGGGCCGTCTTCTCATAGCTTCATGTGTGCAGTCATCTCTCTTGTTTTTTTGTGTCTCATATCCTGAGGGCTCCACCCTCATGGCCTCATCCCCTCCCAGGGCCCCACTCCTAATACTATCCCATGGAAGATTTTGACTTCAGCATACATATTTTGGGGGAACTCAAATATTCAGTTCACAGCACGAAGTGTTAGTAAGAACAAGTGTTCCAGTAACACTGTGCAGATACGACAGCCATCTGATTAGATGGTCTGTACCTCATTACAATACTTGGTTTGCTTTTGGAGGTGTCATAATTTCACAATGAATTTCTTTTTTTTTTATTTTTCAGTGTTCTCAAATGTTACATAGGATGGACAGTAAGTTGCTTGATTCAGGGTATTTACAATTAGTCATGGAACAGAAACCCCCTGTGGGTCTTTTTGTTCTGCGGTGCTTTTTGCCCACCGCCGGT
Organism: Trachops cirrhosus; assembly: GCA_028533065.1. NCBI lineage: Eukaryota > Metazoa > Chordata > Mammalia > Chiroptera > Phyllostomidae > Trachops > Trachops cirrhosus. The sequence goes on from CM052538.1 coordinate 67,473,469, forward strand.
AAGAATTGTGACTCCCAATGCCAGAGTTTGGTAAAAAGGAAAGGAATTATTTAATTAAAAGAAAAGTAATACAGGTTTAGAATAATAGTGGAATTCTGCCATTAAATCTCACTTCCTTTAGAAGCAAAGATATACCCACAAACACACAGTCCTGCCCTCCACCCTGTGCCCAGTCAGACCAGTCTGAGAGCTTGCCAGTCAGAAGTACCACCTTCCAGAAGAAATAAACAGAAGTCTGCAGCTCATTTCCTCCCAGTTCCTCCCAGTAATCCATGCTCAGCTGGGCAGGTCCCCCATGGCTCCCAGCAGCATCAGCTGTGTCACCTCGATCTCTTATTCTTAATCCAAAACCATGTGGCACCTCCTTATGGTGAGAGTCCTTTCACCCCCTTTTGACCCACAGGGTCCTGCAAGGTCCTACATTGTTTCATCGCAGATGGCAGTCCACTGTTTTGTTTAAATGCCGGCCTGGATCCTCCTCTGTAACCCCATTTCTGACCCCTCCCACAATTGGCTACATCTGCTAGCACTCCCACATTTTTTGCCTTTTTGGGCTGCCATTGTAAGTCCAGGCAGGTGTGACCCCATGGCATGGAGTGAACCATCTCCAAGCTCTTACACAGGTGCTGTAATGGGGAAGCTGCCTCCCAGCTACATCACAGGTCAAAGTCATGCCTGTCTCCCTGGCCCAGGTAAATTATTCCGCATTACTACAAAGCTAGCCTGCTGTTATTGACATATGCAAAGTAATTCTTAATAGCTCTGCTCCATGTCTCCCATCCCCCAGCCAAGTTTATGGGGAATATCCTATATTCCCAGACACGCCAAGTTCATAGACCTTGTTCCACACTTGTTACAGTTACTGCACAAAAATACTCAAAATGCTGCAAAATATTAGATCATATGAGAAATAAACTTAACAGAGATTTTCTTAAATTTGACAAGAATCCTAAAAATTCACACAAAAGTATCAATTATGAATAGTGAAGGTGACATGAAATTCTCAAAACTATCAATAACAAGAACTTAAATTCTGGCCAGTCTTGCTGGAGAAAAAACTGAATTATCTTTTTGTTTTTTTTTTCTTTAAAAGTTATGTTACTAAATTATTGACATATAAAGAGATGATCAAAGAGAATGTAGTAAAAAATACAGGGAAAAATAGTATAAAAGCATTGGGCAGTTTATTAATAAGTTCTTTCTAGATATGATGCTTGTGGCATTTATCATCTTTTTAAAACTTGTAATTTATAGAGCTGTTTGTTCTCATTTCAAATAATCAGCTTTCATACATATCTATAATATTTTTTCTTAAAGAAGGCCCCTCACATTACATCAACTCCAGAGCCCGTGAAGTTTGGATACTCCTTTGCTTAAGCCGACGTTTTTCAAATATACTAACACACGCCTGCTGAGGTCAGGTAGCTGTGACTGACAAATATGGAGGAACAATGGGAAATCCCCTGAAGGAAGGGAGAACGTTTTAAAAAGGGAAGGTTTGGCCCAATTGTCTGATCCTGGTCCCAGACCTTGGATGTCAATGTGGAGAACTGATTCTATATTGAGAGTAATGCTAAACCCTCACAGAGCAGCCCCCTCTTCCAGGAGGGTGGGAACCTGGGTGTGAAATAAAGAATTATGTGATTGACCAGCTGTGACCCCAGGAACCTCAGAGCAAGAGTGACCTGGAAAAGTGGGGGTTTAGGAAGATGTAGAGTTGGAACTCCTGTCACAATGGAACAGGGAACAGGAGGGCCCAGAATGAAGAGGAGATGAGACATCTAAAATAACCTCACTTCCTTAGGCCTGCTGTCTGGATACTTCATCATTTGGGTAGGGTCTATGTGAGCCATTTTTTTAAAGAGCAGCTTGAGGTTTACAACAAAATTGAGAGGAAGGTACAGAAGTGTCCCATATACTACCTGCCCCACAAAGGCACAGCCACCTCGATGATCAACCTCCCTCACCAGAGTGGTATTTCATTCTTTTTTCCCAAGAATGAACCTATTTGATAGCATCTTCCCATTTTATTTTTTAGATTGTATTTCTTTGCTTTTAGAGAGAAGGGAAGGGAGGGAGAAAGAGAAGGAGAGAACCATCGATGTGAGAGAGAAAGAGCGATTGGCTGCCTCTTGCACCAACCCCAACTGGAGACCAAACCTGCAACCCAGGCATGTGCCCTGACTGGAAATTGAATCAGGACCTTTTGCGTTGCAGAATGACGCCCAACTAACTGAGCCACACTGGTTAGGGGGCTTTCCTTCCTTCCTCTCTCCTTTCCTCTCTGCCTTCCTTCCTTCCTTGCTTCCATTTATAAAGAAGAGAAAAATCTAAAGTTGATTCAAAGTCTCAGTAATGAATGAAGCACATGCATATTACCCACCCTCTTTACTTTCTTTTATTCTCTGGAACTTTTTCAACCAAAAGCATCATTTATAAGAAGCAAAAACAAACTTAGTATTAGGGTGTGTGCAGAGAGAACTTGTTTTACAAAGAATTTATTTCCTGCTTCCTGTAGATGGAGCTAAATCCTCAAGCATATGCTTACACATCTTGGAAATTCCTGGGAAGACCTTTGAAAGACAGTATTAATATCTGCTGCTTAAGACTCTTAATATTTTATTTTTATTTTTTACTATAAGTGGTGCTGCAGCACGCAAGGGTTGGTGCTAAAGAAAAACACATTTTGAGACACAAATCCTGTGTCTGTTTTTGAATTGCAATTGCTAACAATGCTGCTATTATTTTATATTTTGTCTACAGTTGTATTTTTTTTTTTGTATTTTTGTAAAAAATGGAACTGTTAAACTGCCCATTATCCATTGTCCTTTTTCATGGGTGTTTCCTGTGTACTGATCTTGCCCCTTGCTTTGTAGGATTGAATGACCACATATAACAAATAGTAATGAGTTCTCAGTATTTCTCTCGTCAGTTAATAAACACTGCATATCTGCAGACATAGAGATGCCCTTCATTACTTCCCCATATGGTTTCTAAGGGATGTGAGAACACAATGTGACCGGCCAACAGGAAACTTAAAAAAAGAAACAGAAAAAAGTGTTTTAAAGAATATGATTGTGTTCCTACCAGTTGCTCATAGCACTGTACTTGTTTATTGATTCCAAAACCAGGAAGAGATATTTCATACCTTAAAAAGAAAAGAAGCCAAATATTATTTAAAGAATTTTAAATATCAATATGAATATAGAATATATTTTAAGTGAATTTCCCAGTGTATTAAATGCTTTTTAATTTATCCAACAGAGCATTGAGTACAGTTTGCTTTTCTGAAATAAGAAAAAAATGCTTCAAATAAATTAAAAAAATTCTTTCCTATTAGCTTTCAATTTTGTAGCTAGTAAGATAAGTCATAGCCAAAATAAAAATGAGGCAATGACATTAATTAGAACCTGAAATATAATCTTGAGCTAAGGTATAATTATTTTCAAGTTCAGGAAATGAGAGTTGTTCTCAGCAAAGTAAATTTCATACTTTCCACTTTTAAGCTGCATGTTAGAACCTTTAGCACTCCTGTGTACATTTTAAGTCTCTAAAGCTATGACATTTTCAATAATAAAATGTATCTCTTTTTTGGGTTAATATGTGGCTTTGCACATTGAGTTAATTTTATTAATATATGAGTTTCAAATAATTTTCAAAATATTGAAATAATTTTATATATTGGCTAGTATCAGATGTATCATTTACTATTGGTTTTAGAGGTTAGAGGATTGAGGGAAGAAATATTGATATTAAAGAGATAAATTATAAAATTTATGGTTCTCAAAAACATCCAGGATTATTATTTTTAAAATAATATGATTAAATTACATTTACCATTATACAAATAATTCTTTGTTTTGATTTATTAAGAAGACATTAAAGGCATATTTTTTTTATGCATTTTGCTTAAGACTCCATTAAAACAAATGGCTTTCCGGTCTGTGCCCTCTTCCAGGTCAGCTAGCAATTTTATATTGAATTGCAAAGGGACTCCATTACAAAAACCTTTTGTAATTATCTAAATTCCAATGGTTTAGGAAGCTTTTGAGACATAAGGAATTAGCCAATTTCCATAATGGTGAGAGAGCATTGTATGGGGGATACAATAAATGCTTGTCTGTTTGCTCAGCTTGTGCATGAGTAAGTTTATGATTTGTTAATTTTTTAAAAAGTAAAAATAATGTTAACATTGATTTATATTGTTGTTTTCTGCATAAAAAAACAAACCAGTAGCAACTATCATTTTATTTCCCTGGACAATGCTGTCAACCACTCTCTTGAAGATGGAACATAATAAATCACAAATGATATTTGATGTGATGGAGAAATTTAAATTGATTTATATACTATTAAGTTTATAGAACATTAGTAACATGTAAGCACACCAATTGGCAGACATTTGTAAAAATCATTGAAGATGTTATCTTTGCATAGGAATGGATAATCCATTCACTAAAATGGGTACCAGGGCTGGGAGATGCTGGTCAGAGGGCACAAGTTTCCAGTTGGAAGATGAATAAGTTGGGGGGCTCTAATGCAGTATGGTGGTTGTGGTTAGCTATAATGTATCACATAGCTGAAAGGCGCTAAGAGAGGAGATCTTAAATGTTCTCACTACAAAAAGAAATGGTGATTCTGTGATGTGATGGAGGTGTTAACTGATGCTATGGTGGTAATCACATGCCAATGTGTAAGTGTATCAAATCAACACATTGTACACCTTAAACTTACACCTCAATAGAGCTGGAAAAAAAGTTAGCATCTTTTGGGTTAGGTATTTGCAAGTTGACCATGCTCATATCTGTTATTTCCAATTCCCTGCTTGTTTGGTGCTCTCTGGAAGCGAAGGGAGCTAACTGAGTTAAGGCGATGGATTTCCAGGGTCCTCTTGGCTGTGGCCTTATTTAATAAGGCATGGCTTGTGCAGTCACTAGCTGGATTCAATTATGTCCCTTCCTGACATTTTCATTCATTTGATTTCCCAGGCCTAACATGTTAGGCAAGATGAGGTCTGGGGCCAGGGTAATTTTTCTTTCAAAGAATCAGTTGCTCATCAGATTTAAATATTTCTTCCCATCATCCTGTCTACATCTAAGGCAATTAAATATTTTCCCATAAAATTTATGAAAACACCAAAACAATCAAGAAAAGCACACATTCAAACCTCAGTCTAAAACTGATGCCTCAGTTATAGATTGAGACATGGAAATGCAGATTTTGTGAGATTGTTCTGCATAGAATGACTTTTATTAATTCAGGAGGCTTGGCATGTAGCCCTAGGAAGGAAATTGCCTTGAACATAAGCGCCTGTAAAGAATGTGTCCTTATTTCTAATCTCTCCGTTAGTTTTGGAGCCCTGCTGCAGTTTGCCTACAATCCCTAGGTAGAGGAGGGAGATGGAAGGGAATGAGAAAGAGATAAAGGAAATCACGGTGACTCATGATGCAGACAATCCAAACTGCCTAACCTTATTTGTGCTGGTAATGTACATATTACAAGCATGTGAAATTACTAGTTTGCATTTCCTGCACATATCCTCCCTCACCTGTCTTATGACCAAGTCACAGACTGTCATGGAACTGAAAAGCTTTCAAGCTAGTGAGGCCAGCATTCCAGTGGGGGGCCTTGAATGTTTTGGCAAAATTCAGCCATGTTACCAGCTCTTCATGAGCTCAACTAAATGTTAATTCAATTTAAAAGACTTTTGTTTTGCATGTCCTGTGGTCTTTGTACTATAATACATACCAGCAGTTTCAGTGGTTAGCTGCCTGATCACTTCCAAGTATGACAGTATGATTATGCAACATTTGTAGAATTTGGGTGATCCATATTATCCTCTATTCAAAGACAGATTTCAGAATTTAAAATGCCTTCCTAGTTATTGTCTTCAGTGTGCTCAGCTAACTTGACCTGAAGTAGCATTGAGCATTCCCTATAATCCACCTGAATTGTAGACTCTCCTAGAGGTAGTTCTGTAAGCCTGCCTTAGGTGAAGGATGATGGAAGAATTCAGTTAATTTTTCCAATACTAGAACCATAAAAAAGTCACAGAAACTGTATTAGCCTTTTGGTTTACTCTAAAAGTGATACATTATGTCTTCTTCAGAAACTTAACTGCATCATATTCAAAGGTAGCTCCAGATTGTTGAAGAAGACATAATTTCAGGAACTTTTAAAGTTGTGAATAATGGAAGAGTCCTTTATTTATTCTTCTGATAATTCTACGCAAAGTGCAGTTTTTCCAAGAAGTCATTTTCTTTGTTCTTTGTACATGAACAAATTTTTATTCATCATAACTTGGAATCGAATTGTCCCTTTCACAAAGCCACTCACGTTCCTTCCCGTTCCCTGGCACAATGAAGTCATGCATATGCATGAGACCTCACGAAGTGTCATTTTAGGAAAGGCTCTCTTACTCTACGTGTGGGAAGAAACAGTTAGAATGTGGTAGCCATGGAGCCACTTTATTTTGCAGACTTTGGCTTCCTCAAGGGAGTCCGGGAACGAATTCCATTTTAAATAATCCTCGTTAAAGTGCAAATACTCCATTTATTTTTACCAACAAGTCCAATCTAGAAATCTTATTTAAAAAGCTTTTTTTTTTTATCAGTACCTCTTCGGAGAACATGTGACAAAATGTACAAATAAAAAAGCTCATGCTTTTGAGTAATTTTTAGACTATGATAACTACCTTGGCATTAATAATTACCTTATGAGGAGATCAGAAGTGTTGAAAGCTTTCAGAGCAACAAGGGGAGAAATGTACCCTTAAAACTCAAAGGACACTGCAGTCACCCAATAGACAACCTCAAAAATACCAGTAGATGGTGCAACGAGCTATTTTTATAGCCAGAGGGAGGATTTTTACTATCAGAAAATAACCTAAAATGGCAATCTCTCGCCTTGCTTATTAATTCTTAATGCACTAAATATAACAACTTTATTGACAATAAAATTTAAAACTATAACCATAGAAGCTGTAATAATTGTGTTAGAGTAATGGTAAGATTATTATATCTGACCTTTTGAAGTAAAAAGGACCTTAGAGCCCTCTGGTCCAATTCCTCTGTTTAATAGCTAAGGAGACTGAGGTTGTTAACTTTGAACTTAAGCCCCTAGTGGGGAGGGTCTTAATGAGCATCCCGGTCACATTGCTAAGTCCAGCACTCATTGATTCAGTGAGACTGCTCCTCAGTCAAATACCATTTGTAGCCCAATAACCACAATTTGAGGGGTTAGGATCATTGAAGTCAATGACTATTTTTCAGCTGATGTTACTTGTAGAGACTCTTCTGTTCTCTTGGGAACATTCATGTTTTCGAGAAATGGCATTTCCAGGGCGAATGTGCTGTTCTGTCACGTCTTTACCATTTTGTAAAGCATCTCTATTTTCAGCTGCGAACCGGAAATGCCATTTTGCCAAATGCTTCCTTTCCAACCTCTGTCTCTTTCTGCAGTAAAAATAAAAGATTTCCCATACATTCAGTTTATAGTAGGAAGATATTTCCGATAGAGTCAACAAATACACTAACAGGAATGATTAAGGAGACCTAGCTTCTGTCCTCCTGCCAGCGTGCTAATGGAAATACGCACTGCTATTCGAAACAGGGTGTTTGATGTAAAGCTTCATTATTAAATTATAGAAAAAAGAGTCATGAAAACTTGAGTTTAAAAAGAACACAGTGCACCCAAAATAATCAGCTTTCTTGAAAACAAAAAGGACAGAAAATTGATATGACAAGTCATGGACTTCTACAACATTGAATATTTATTTTTTGGTTTACATTTTTTTCTTTTTAATGTTGTCAAATGGCTTAGAAACTGTCAGAGGGATCATACATGATTTATACTAAAAATAAGATATTAGAAGCTTTTGTTGAGGAGGCAAGGAAGGATACAAGTTTTGGAAAACCAAGATGCCCTGCAACACGTGCCCGTATTTGTTTCCTCTTTTCAACGGTGATACTTTCTCCCAACTGCCAAAAATGGGGATAGTAGTACAACAATAAAATAACTCTCAGCTTCTTAGAATTAGAAAATACAAGGTAAACAACACTTCAATCAAATACCTGATTGGAAAGGATGAGTTACTTTGCAGAATTCTTTAAAATATTATCTTCACATATGGTTTCCTTTGGGAAGTATCTGGAAATCAAATTGCCCAGATCATTACACTAAGTTTCAATTTGAAAAGAGCTACCTATTGGGACATGTAGTCTAGAAGCAGGAATAAGGGAGTGAATGCAGAGTAATGCTCTTTGCCTATTGCCTGGCTCAAATAATTTGTTACTATTAGTATTATTACTATAATATTTTCACCATTACGATGCAGCAAACTGAGCATCCAATTTTTGGTGTGTGTTACTTATAAGCAGAAAGAACTTTGTCAAATGACTGAATGCCCAGTCCTGGTGTACTCGTAAAAGTAAATGGCCTAATCAGATGTTCTCCTGGAGATGTCTGAGGCTTAACTATCACTGATTTTACCATCATGTTCCAAATAAAGAAGTGGAGAAACCTCTCTGATTTTATTGTGAGAGCTCTGTATGAACAACTGTGTATAACAATTTGACAACATTATGGGAAGATTTGGTGAAAGAAATTTGATTTGCAATACCTATTTGAATTGGAAATGATCTCTTAGGGGACATGACTTCCCTGATGCTTACTTCATTAGAAAATATGCTGATCCAAAAGCCTGGCAAAATATTCTCTTGAGAGGAATCGTACATTATTTAAAAGGTCTAACAGTTTATCCTCCTAGCCAAATTTAAACCACTTTGCATATCATGTGTTTTCTTTTGGTTAATGTTTACCTTAGCTTTTATCATTTTAAAATGAATAGAAACTTGAATGAGTATAAAATGTACTGATAGCTTTCATGATATGACCAAGAAAATGATTTGAGCCTAGTAATAATGGCAAAATATTGCTTACAAATTATGACTTATTCCATTTTTTTCTGCTAGTGTCTCTTCTTGCTAAAAAGTTGTCAAATTTTCTACGATATCTACAGATGTGTGAGGCCCAGTAATGTGAGCAATCCTGCGCCTCAGTTTTCCCTTCAGGAGGAACCAGGCTAAATGACACCTGGTTTCCTCTCCCAGGCCTAACGGTGGTGTCTGTGATAAGAGCCTTGTTTAAGAATGTGTGGATGGTGAATGACTCCAGAGCCCAGTCAGATAAGGTTAAGTGCCCAGGGCCCTGTTTAAAACATGCTGAGTCTGATGTGTTTCAAAATTCAGATTTTTTTCCTTTTGGGTTTTAGAAAGGAAATATATAGCAAATACAGTGCATTTTATAATGCCCCCAGCACGGTTTGGGCAGCTCACCACAACTGAGCGTTTTAAAGATTCTGCAGTCAGTGGCCTGACTAACCCACATTAGGTGAAGGTACACTGGGACTATAAATTGCGTCTCCTCTGTTCAGGTCAGCTGTTGTGACTAAAACAGTTACAAAACATCTTCTTCTTTTTCATCTGTGTTTTGGATTTCAGAACCGTGGATAAAAAACTGTGAACCTGGACAGCCATGGAACATACCAATGAAAACAACACAAGAAGAATAAAACTTGTGATAACTCTTTCCGCAGGAGGGGGGATCGAACATAACAGGATGAACTTGTGGCTCCTGGCCTCCTCCATCCGTGTCCGCTTTCAGGTCCAGGTGGGCAGAAGTCCCATCTGGGGAGGGCGTGCGCTTGAATAGGGGTGTGGGACGGACTCTGTCAGTATTTACTTTGCTGGTTCCAGTATAACTTTCACGACCTTTTTTTGTGTGTATGTGGCAATACAAACATATGAACTAACTGAGGAAAAAACCCCTAAGTTTTATGAATTTTGCAACTAGGTAAGGGAGGGGAGGGGGCAAAATAGAGAGAAACTGATGGTTACTGGATCAGGTCCTGGCTCTTAGGGCTGGTTGCTGCAGAGGTTATGGGTCAGAGTTCTGTTTTCATAGTGGTCCAGCTGTTGTCTTTTCCCATATTAAGTCTCTCAGTATAAAGGAGTTCCAGCATTTCTAAAAAGGAGAGACTCAAAAAGATAATGTTATGGAGAGAGAGTGTTTGAGAATTATTATGAAACTCTGTGTGAGGGAAGCTCCCTGTCTGTCTGGAGATTGATTGTTTGGAGCGGCTTTGAGTAGGACATGCTGGATATAGCGTGGCTCTCGAGGTTGCCCCTGCTCTCAGTAGCTCCATGGCTGGGGGTGCCTGCCTGTGTTAAATTTATTTCATTCATATCAGGGAGCTGACATCAACTTTCTAAATGTCATTGAACAAAAAAACTTTCTAAGAACAGGCAGAAATTTCAAATCTTGAATAAAACATCCTTTTTCTGTGCAAGATTCTGCTCTAATGAAGCATGCTAACCAAATAATTTGCTTTGCAGGTCTCTGGGAAGTCACTGAGAAAATGATGAATAGGAGGAAAAGAGAAGGAATCGCAAGACTGAAAAGAGAGATGGGCCAATGAACTTCTGAGTCACTTGAATAAAATCAAATACTAACTATGAAAATTAACCATTAGTCAAACTAATTGATTTATAAGATGAATAGTCCTCTCAGAATCAAAATAATGATATTAAATGGCAGAATAACTGCATTTGGGGTTATTGAAAGGAAAGAAAACCTCGGCAGTGACAAAAGTTAATGGCCTGCTCTGCTCTAATGTCAATGTCCTCTAGTCAGAATATATAGATTTTCTTTCTCTCTCCCATCCATGGATTATTAATATTCATATGGCTATTGGATTAGTTCACACATCACAATAAAACAAAATTATGATGTGAATATTACTCCCATATTTTGAATACTCCCCAAAGTGCCTTTTGGGTGATTACAGTGATTTTTCATTTAGAATGTGAAGATACTGGTTTTAAAATGAAGGGTTTCTAATATACAGCACCTAAATGCATATTGTCATTTTACATTTTTATAAAGATGCCCATTCAAGGCTTCCAAAGCTCATGGTTAATTGAAGTTTATTTCCTATCCAGCCATACGGCTGCTCTAAAGACATATGCCGTGCAGCTCCCTATAGGAACATCAAGAGCTGCGAACCGCCTGAGATTTCGCCCAACTTGCAACTGACAAGTTAGGCTGCTACAGTTTCATGGAAGCTCCCAGAAGACACAAGGCTCCTGCATCAGAGACAAAGGACTTTATTACTTATGGTGCCACAGGCAGCTGAGCCTCCTGCCCACCTTGTTGGTGAGTGAGTCTGACTCAATCCACTCAAAATCAGAGTATCAGGTCAGAGACTCACAAGGCCTCCATTGACTAGTACACAGGCAACACACCCAAAACCCTGGTCACCTCTGGGTGAAGGGTGCCACCCTTTGTCAGAAGATCCTCTTGATGAAATCCATCAGTCACAAAAATTTTGTAGTTTAAGAGGTCGCTAGAGTTTTGGCTCCTAGCAGTAGAGAGTGGATCACAGTTTGCTGGGCAATTTCTAACAGAACTTGTTGGTTTGAACTCCTTTCTGGAGGTACTGATTTGTATTTTGGGCAGTAAAAAGGACCTCATGGAATGGCCAAGGGAAGCCCAGGCTGTCTGCAGACCCCAGAGTCCTATAAGGTGCTGACTTTTCCAGTGGTGGTTGTGGCTGGAGGAGAGAAGCAAAGAGATGGCAGTGCTGGACTAGATGCTGGTGGGATTGGAGGCTGTGAATCCATACACATGTTCCCAAGAAACATTATTTTGTGGCCAAGGCCCTGATTTTTATATGGGTTTCTCCTTGGGAAATAGTGTGACTATTCTATAATCAGGGCCACTGAGGCTTCTGACTTTCCAATCAACAGTGAAAACTTTGGGCAGGATCAGGTGGAGGCACTTGTACTCAATCTTGACCCACCCTCTAGAAGCAAAAGACGGGGGTTTGTCCCATTAGCACTTCTCCGCCTGTGGTTCTTCCTAGTAGAGAAAATCCCTTTGGCACTTATGAGACTAGGAGTTCAAGCATATGACGTTTCAATGACCTTTTATACATTCAGACTTACCTGGGACATCAACAGGGTACTGCGGTGCCTCAAGGGCCCCATAGTCTTCCTATTGAGAACTCAGCTCAACCACATTGGTTGAATTTGGGCTTTTCTGGGATCAGATAGGGTGGAGCCTTGGGTGACAGTATCCAGCAGAGGTGCAGAAGTTTCAGACTCTCCTTCCTGTTCTGCTGCCATTCGGATTAGTGGGCGTGGTCTTCAGTCCCCCTGGGGAACCACCAGACTTCCGCTCCACCCCTAATCATCTTAAGGTGCTTTAATACAATCTTTGTTTAAAAAAATTATTTTATTGCTGTTGGTGCTTTAAATACAGCCAACAGTCTGCAGTTAAAAGAGTCTTTAAATTGTAAGGAGAAAATAACTAAATGTTTACCAATATTTTAACTTAAATATATATGTACATTCAAGGACAGATGTTTTAGACCTTTATGTCTCTCAGGACTTTTGAAGGGAGTCTCGTTTGGATCATTACCTTCTTATACTGTTGGTTCACTGATCCAACATGGCAAAGTCCTGTCCTCGCCTGTCCCCTCCAGGGTCCGCCACATTTTCCACCACCAGTTCTAAGATCTCCACCACATTTACTGTGTGTCTTGATGAACTGACTATTCTGGGTACCTCAGATAAGTGAGATTATACAACATTTATCTTTCTGTGACCTGCATATTTCACTTAGCATAAAACCTTCAAGGTCCACAGACTGTGTTGTAGCCTATGTCAGAATTTTCTTCCTTTTTAAGGCTAATATTCCTGAAAAATGTTTTTAAATATAAGTTTTTCATTGCTATTTTCATTTCAAGTTGAATTTATCATATTCTATCATGCAGGTTATACACATTCTTTGAAAGGATGTCTTCCTGGGCAATTTCAGAACTTTTGAGAAAGTGAATAAGATAGGAATAAACTATGTAAAATCTGAATCAGGCCATAAATAAGGGTACAGCATATTAGTGAGAAGAAATTTGATTCTGCTGACCAGTACCAAAGTTTGACCTCTTGTGATTATCTCTTAATAAAATAAAGGTAGAATACTGCAGTCTGAAAATGTTTATTCATGGATCAGCAGGGTGAGGAAGACCTTGATCCGAGAGGAAGGTCTCAGACTTTTATGCCTGTCAACCTTCCCGTGGGTCTCAGGGAGCAATAATGGCTATAAATCTGCACCTCAGAGCATTTCAGGCTACACACAACCAGCTTTTACTGTCATTGTTCACTTGACCTCTTTATCGAATTTTCCTACCGGCCTGCTAATATCACCTTGTTCTGATGTAGGCAGTGCTTTGGTTGGCTGGAACCTCACTAACAAATGAGGCAAAATCCATGTGAGGTGAAATCCATGTAAGGAGAAATCAGAGGCCTGTTGAATGGAAAGGACTTGCCTCTGGAGCAGCAAAGTAGGTGTGGGATGAGAATAGAGCCCTAGATGTATATTTCCAGTCCCTTACTTCCCCTGGGAGCTGACATCCTTCAACGAATCAATCAACATTTACTTATATATCCCTTGCAGCAGTCTTACAAATCGTTTTCAAAAATCGTTGAATCACTAACAGTTTAACCACTCTGAAAATACACATAGCCTCTTCTCATAAGCAGCAGGGTTACTCCTCTCTCAGCTACATTCAACTCTTTTCACTGCTCCTGGTTTCAATAAGCAGAAAATGTATAAACCTACCTAGGAAAATCACTCTTACCATACAATTGCCTCATATTGAAATGTCTGAGACCTTCTCTCCTCAAAAAAGCGTGGAAGAGCTGAATCACTGGCTTTCCCCAAAGTTAAACCTACCTCTCTTATAAATAACATGCCCTTGGCAATGGCCAACACTGCTTTCTCCTTAGGCGTTGACTCCCACCATCTTAGACATGACCTTCAGCTCTGATGAAATCACCAGCAAAGATACTATTCCTACCCACTGGCTTCTATTCCATCCTGCTTTGAATGCCTATAGAGTCCCAAAAGGTGCGGTTCCTGGTCTCCTTGATCTTGAAACAAAATGAAGGGGTGGGGGTTCCCTCCACATGCAGCTGAATGAAGCTGGGGATCGTGGTGCTGGTGCTTCCATAGATTGTGACCTTGGGCAAGATTCCTAACAAACTTCACTTTCCTTATCTGCAAAATTAAAATTTCCCTAAGGTGTTTAATCCTTCTCAGTTAGCTTTTGTTGTTTAAATCTGTGCCAAGGACTATATCCTACTTACTATCTTATCAATTGGGCCAAAGAAATTGCAAGTGAGAGCCAGTACATACTTCTGAATAAGTGACAGGAATCTACATTTTCATTTTCCAGACTGACCTAAACAGTTTAACTGTCAGCAATAGTTAGATCCTTTTGGTTAGTTATGGTAGTTAGAAAGGAACACACACACACACACACACACACACACTCACACACCCATTCATACACATTTAGCTGCTAGAACTCCCAAGTTCCTGGGAGTGAGAACAAGTAATCTCTGACTTGCAGTGTTCATTAGGACAATTAGGGGTAATATGATAAAGTAGTCACACAACACCCCCCCAAAAGACTCTTAATAAATATAATCTTTTACTACTGGCTACAGACAAATGTATATGTTCATATTATATTTGAAATTAATTTTGTTTTATATTGGATGAATTCTTGCTATTTAAAAAAAAACCCAAGCATGGCAACAACATATGATATACTAGAAATATTATAGATATCCCCTTGCTACTCAGTCTTCTGTAACAATAAAATTATATTTAATATTCTAACAAAGCATACCTATTTTAGCAAGAAGGCATAACTTGTCTTATAACCTGCTCTTCCAGCAGATGCTAAGCCCCACTTTCTGCCATCAGGCTCTGCATCCTGACATGTGGACACAGTTAGGGTTTTTTTTTTTTGGCCAGGACCTCTGTGTATCCTAAGGCCATGACAGTCTTCTGCTGCAATATTTCATTGAAAAAAAAAGTAACAGTGGCATAAAACAAAGAGCATCTATTCCTTCCTCATGGGATTCCAGGTCAATTGTTACTCCCTGGCTAAGCTGACTTCCAGAATTTGGACTAGAGGTCCCAGATGCCAGTTCATTTTAAGGTTACCCCATATATTTGTTCATCCTCTGAGGACGATGAACTACCCAGAACATCTATTCTCATGGCAGTTGATATGATGCAAGATGGCTAGCTAGACATGCATGCGTGTTTGAAGATTTTTGTTTACTCCATTGCACTACTAAAAAAGTCTGCATGATGAAATTAATATCAGTGGGACAGGAACATACACTCTGTATTCTATTGCACTGCGACATGGTGTGGAGGGGGCGAGAGACAGACGAATAATAATCACAATGATGAAACCTACCACATTCCTGTACATTGATCTAAAAAGTCCTTTGGTAATTTTGGCAATGAAAGGTAGAGAAACCAGGATTGCTTGTCTCTGTTCATCTCAGCCATCTGATCAAAAACTTGGAGCCTAGAAGGAATGGAATCTTGAAAACCTAGCAAGTAAGGCTTTGGAAAATACCAATTAATGACAATTCCATTAATTATTCAGAGAAACCTGATCTTAATTATTCTATTAATTATTTACTGGTCCAGTACACTAAAATGTGAACATCTGTGAGTAGATCAATATGATTGTCTTAACTCTTATCCTTTTTTAGGACTTAGAATGATTTTAGTAGAGGACGATATAGAGTAATTTTTATTTAAATTTATTTTTGAAAAGTTTTGTTTTAAACACTAAACAAACTATTTTAAAATTTATAACAAAATTAAAATGCCAAAATAAGTTCAATATACTTGCATATAATAAAATGCAGGAAGTAGATTAGTTTTATTTTTTAAAATCCAGAAATAATAATCAGATTTTCAAATGTTTAGAAAATAGTTCATGTTTTTCATTCTTTATTGTGCAGATTTTAAATCAGATGTGTCTATTGCAGTTGAGTTTTGCAATTCCTGCTTTAAAAAAGTTCTAAAAACTGATCTGTAGAATTTAGAAATAAATTGTGTGAATTTTATTCATGTACAAATATTTTTAAAAGGTTAGATATCTCCATTATTATTCATTTCTTCCCTTCTAAAAAGAAAAAAATTTTATAATTATCATTCTGATATAGTTTAAAAAATTGTTTTAACATGTTATAGTTTCATTCTTAGGTACTAGCTGAAAGATGTCTCTTAGTTCAGGTATTATTTTTTACTCAGTAGCTTTTATCATATAAGCTTGAAGTTCAAAAATATGGTTATCCTTAAAATAAGCTGTCATTTACTGAAAACAAGAAACAGTTCAATAATTCATCCTATATATATATCTTCTCGGAGTAACTTGCTTTCAGTAAAAGGCAGATTTATGCAAACACATTTAACAGACAATAGTGAGTTTCAACATCTTTAAGTCATTTTGAAGAAAGATTCTATGTAATTCAAAGAAAGTAATTTTAATATGAAATATTTTCCTTAACAACTCATATATACTCATCTAAGAGTATGTTTGACATTTTCATGTCTTTTTACATAAATATTAGGAATGCTTAAGTAGAATTTGGATGACTTTAATTTTCTCATATGCTTTGGCTTAAAGGAAATTAAAATCATAGGGCCTGTGTTTTGGCAGCAAGCAGAACAGAAGTGAGGGAGTGTAGAAACACAGAGGGAAGGGGTCATTAATAAGAGACTCTGGAATGATTTTCTTGGGATAAGAGAAGTCTTTACTCTAAATTAAACAATAAATTTCTACTATGGAAAATGTGAAGTTTTCTAAATGATTAACAAATAATAGAA
The DNA here is from genome assembly GCA_028533065.1 of Trachops cirrhosus. NCBI lineage: Eukaryota > Metazoa > Chordata > Mammalia > Chiroptera > Phyllostomidae > Trachops > Trachops cirrhosus. The sequence goes on from CM052538.1 coordinate 67,490,233, forward strand.
CCTAGGAAGTGTATTTTTATTTCTCAAGATAATTTTATATTATCTTGGCTATTCAAATGCCTTAGGCATTCAGGCTTTCTCAAGAGGTCAAAGTTGGTAGGCTTTACTGGAGGAAGTTATACAGAGATGGATTTCAGCTTTATCCAAGGAAGACCATCATTGCTGTCCTAAGAAGAGATGTCCTGGCTTAATGTGTTCAAGCTGAAGCTGGACCCCTTCTTAGTGAACTTACAGAGCAATTGTTCTGCAAGTGTGGTATATCTGAGATCTTGTGAGATCTCCATGGTAGGCAAAGCCATTTTTGTAATTATATGAAGACACCAGTGACTTTTGTGTTGCCATTGACACTGATGATGCAGAAGCAGCTGTGGATAAAATTGCTGATGGCTTAGTATGAATTAAGACAGCGGCACAAACTGTACTAGCAATCGTGATTCTTACTATCAGCACAATAAAACAATGGTTGGCTTTGCTTAAGACATTCCTATTGTAGTAGTAAAATACATTAAATTTCTTAATTTTTTACTCTTTACCTTTTAACATTCTGTGTAATGATATAGGAAATACACATTATTCACTTCTGGATACCAAAGTAGCATGATTATTTTGAGGAAAAGCACATGTCTAATTGTTTGAGTTGTGAGCTGAACTAGCCCACTTTTCCATGGAAAATAATTTTTCTTTTAAAGGATGATTGACAGAAAATCTCTGGTTATTCAGAGTTGGGTACCTAGGAGATATTTTCTCAAGTGGAATAAACTGATCCGCCATTTCAAGGAAAACAACTGACACTGTTTGTTGCTAGTACATCTCAAGCTTTCAAGTGATAGAATTCAGAGAACGTGTATCCACCATGGTGATCCTGCAACTTGCTGGTACTTACATACTTTTCTAATGAGCTTAGTGGTGATAGTGTAAGTGTGAATTTTTGCTATTACATATTGAGATAGGTCAATATATAAAAGAATTGAATAACTCAAACTGATATTTTCCAAATGACAAATTGTGAGGGGGCTCCACCCTCAGGCCACCTCCCTCCCCCGGCTGCCATGGATGAGAATAAGTCTACCAAGACATTATTTGCTTGGGGAGGAAAAGTGGCCAATCTCTCAAAGGAGAAGAGCCAGGAGCCTGTTTCTCAATAGCCTTTTATTGGGTTCATTTGCACAGGATTACAGATAAAGCTCATTAACCATTGTCAGGCAGTAAAGATCAAACTATGGATAACAAAGAACTCTGAGGGCCTATTCTGAGTCAGGGTCAGATAGCTAAAGAACTGTAAAACTTTGAGGAACAAACTCACTTCTTGCTTGGACCCTTATCATTTAATTGAGAGCATTCTAAACAAAGCAGGTTTCACAGGATTTTACATATTCTTTCTTAGGCCTGATTGCCCCGGGAACCCGCCCTTTCCAGCACAGGGCTGCACCACCCTGTCATTGTTTCAGGATTTGGTGGAGCAAGGGAAGTGAGGCAGCCAAGAGATTAGGAGACTTCTCCCAGACAGAATGAGGACTCAGGCTTTGTCAAAGCTGAGGGGCGAGGATCCTTTGCCCCCTTTTGCTGTACCCCCAAAGTCCTTCCTTGGGGGCCTCCCACATGATCATGCCTGTCTTAGGTTCCTCTCCCCTTGGGGAATCTTACCCATCATTGGCTAACTGTCCAAGCATTGAGGGCCAGTTATGGAAAGAGGAGCAGAAGCAGCACTCCTGCCAGGGAGATAAGCTTTTGTCTCCTTGGTGGCTTATGGTCCAAGGTCACTCCCTCAGCCTTAGCCTTGGCGGGGGCTACAGCCTCTGAAACCAGGCAGGGCGGTTCCCAACAACAAATGAATGACATTATGACGTTGCACATAGGAAAAAGATCCATTTGAAAGTGTAAGATAAATGCACAAATATTGATTTAACAGAGTACAAAACATTGTTGTTATAGTTTCAGATTACACACCACATGACAGTTTTCACATCAAAACTTATAAGAAACTCCTGCCTGTCAAATTTCGGTAAGGTATCAAAAATACAACAATTATCTGAAAAGGTTATTATAATATTCTCCCCTTTTCCAAATACATATCTTATATAAGGCTGAATTTTTTTATATACTTTGTCCAACACATTTCAACAGAAGTAATGCAAAAGCAGATATTCAGAATTCAGAGACTCTATGTTCTAAATCAGATATTAGAGATTTTTGAAAAGTAAAACAATGCCTCTCCTCACTTTTTAGAAGACAATATAGTTATTTTTGAAAATATGTTATAATGTATAGTGTTATTATTATTATTATTATTTTAAAATGAATCAACAAATAATATATTTTTTCTCAGTTTTAGTTTTGAGTGTGCTAATGATTTATAGATATAACCCACACAATCCGAAGCTCTTTGAGATTCCCTAAAATTCTTAAAAGTGTGAGGGGATCCTCAGTTCAACAAATTTCAGACCACTCTTATAAAATATAGGAGTAAATAGGCCACATAATACATACTGGCTCAATCTGTCCTGAGGGACTATTAGTCATGTGTATGTGTGTGTTTATGTGTGTGTGAGAGAGACAATATAATATTTGAAACCCAGGATTGTCATTTTTGGTTTGAAATAACTTGTTAATTGAGTTCCTTTGACCAAATAAAAGAAATCTTAATGTTTGTGTGAAATCCCTTTCTTCAAAATGATTGGGATAAAAGTTATCAAGTCTTATAATTATGTGGACATAGTTTTATTTTAATAGGAAAGGGTGTTCCCTTCCAATACTTAACACAAAATGTTCACTTACACCATCTGTTAGTAAATATTGATAGCAGTCCACAAAGGCACATCAGCTCTCAAAAATATCAATAAGTTGACGGGTGCCAGAATGTGCCAGTCGTGCTGTGATTGCCAATATTGTGGCTGGAATAAAGACTTAAATGGTTTATGATTGTATGTAACAAATGTAGGCCGATTGTTGAAGGTTCTTCCTTAAACATAAAGAAGGAAAGAAGTTTACGTGGATTTAAAGTGTTTAGCATTCCTCTTATTTCACTATGCTTTATGATCCCTTGGAAAGCACATCATCTATAAATAAATGACTGGTTTTCACTTGATTTTTCTTTCACTTTACCTTTCCAAATGGCAAGGTTCTGTTTATACATGAACTTAAAAAGTTTGAGTATTATGCCTCAATGCTAAGCTTTTCCCTCAAGTACCCCTTTCTAATTAAAATTTCTTTGAAAAGTTTATATCTTTTTTAATTGTTGTTCAAGTACAGTTGTCTCCATTTTCTCCTCACACTTCCCCCCACCCCAGCCATCTCCACCTCCCACCTTCAATACTAAACCCTTTTGGTGTTTGAAAAGTTTATATCTTAACCTAAATTTTAAAATGACATTTCTTCATAATATTATATACCAGCTACACAGTTTTATACCAACTATACCCTAATTGAAAATCTTCATCTCTAAAAAGATATCAAATATCTCCACAACAATATTGACCTAGTGGTAATATGTAGTTTTAAAATATGGTTATTTAACAAAAATCCATTTAACTGTAGATTGTTACTCCCAAGATATAGAGGAAATAAAATTGTTTTTCTTCTTTCTAATATTCCAGGACCGCTCAGCATGCAATTTTGTATTCTAAGAAATGTGCTGTTATCTACAGAGTTGAGAAAATAATAGGCATCTTCAGATGGCTATTTTCCCATTTTTTTTCAGCAAATATTTACTGACTGTCATTTAAGTGCCATTAGCTTTTCAGGGTTCAGTGGCAACCAAATAAACTCATGTCTGTTAATATACTGGTTTTATTTCATGTTGCTCTAACCCTGAATGTCTGTGATCTGTTAGTCTTGGCTTTACCACAGGTATTCATAAGTACTATTTGCCATTGTCAGTGCAGGGTGCTTATAAATTGTATCCATATTTTAGTATTGATTCTTATTTATGGGTACACAGAAGCATTCCTTCAACAATTTTTTGTGTTCACAATAGTATCATAGATGTTTTAAAACTTCTACTTTCAATATCGATACATATGATCTGTAAGAATACAGTCAAGGTCAACACATGTAATACACTTAATATTATGTTCTAATATTGTGTTTGTTTCATGAGGGCAGAAATCATAGTTTTGAAAAATTTACTTAAGTTAATAAATTTTTAAAAACAATCCCTAAGGTCTATGAGCTTTGTAATAGCACATAAATGGAAACTTCAAATCAGCACTTAAGAAAAATCACTAATGTCTCTAAATTACCAAAGAAACCAAAAACCGAGAAACAATGTCAGTTTGTTATATGCCCTTAGAAGCGATTTAACAATCAGTACACTTGAAGTAATTTCCTGGCACTATTGGCCAAATGACTCGATTCCTCTTCTCATTCAGATGTGGATACTTTATTGGGATCAGCATTTATAAGCAGTGAGTGATGTAAAAAACTAAAGAATGTAAGGAAGTAAATCTATAATGCTTTTAGGACAGACAATGAATCACAGTGAACTTGAAATGAGTAATAACTATGATTTAGATTTGCGTGGCCCAACACAGCAGTCACGGGCCTCCTGTGACTACAGGCACTTAAATGTGGTCAGTCCTGATGGAGGTGTCCTGGGAATGTGCGTACCCACCAGATTCCAACGCCTTAGTAGGAATAAAAAAATACAATGTGTTTCATTCATAACTTTTATATTGATTGCACCATGAAATGATAATTCTTGAATATATTGGTTAAAATAATATATATTAAAGTCAAGATGGCCCATTTTTCCTTTTTTAATGTGGCTACTAGAAAATTTAAAATTACCCTTTGGCCCTCATATTTCTATTGTGCAGCTCTGATATAGGCACCCAATCAGTGCAATATACAAAGAGAACATCCACACATACAAATAAAATTGTTGCTTGCAAAATATGTCAATATTATATCTGGCATTAATATTTTAAAAATCCTGTTAATGTTTTTGCCAATTAACTATTTTTTGATCCATTCTATATGATTAATTTCTACATTATTGGTAATGATATGTTGTGACTATTTACTAAAACATATTTTCAATATCTACTTTATTTTATTTTCGCATTCATAATGATCATTTTTAAACAATTTTTAAAAGATTTTATTTATTTATTTTTAGAGAGAGGGGAAAGGAGGGAGAAAGATGGGGAGAGAAACATCAATGTGCGGTTGTCTCTGGCACATACCCTACTGGGTACCTGGTTTGCAACTCAAGCATGTGCCCTGACTGGGAATTGAACCAACGACCCGCTGAGCCACACCAGCCAGGGCATAATCATGTTTTGGATGAACAGTAGGAACCTGCCCTTGAAGGGTTCTGCCTAAAAATATTAAAAAACTGAAAGCATTTGAGTAACTTAAGATGACGTGGAAACACATCGACAGAAAAGTCAGTGCACATAAAACCTGAAGAATGTATATGACATCAATTTTATTCATTTTGCAAAATACTATTTTATCTTTGAACTAATGATAATAAATTTCTTACTTGGAACTATTCCATTCCTCTTAAATATCTAGCCCTGCCTTTACCTCAATATAAGGCTGCTTTGCTGTGCCAGGTGGCTGAAGGCATTAACAACCTACACTACAAGAACAGGAAACTATATTGACTACAGGCTGAAATTTGAGTCAGATTTTGGCAATGAATGGGTGATTGGGAAAGATACAAAATCAACTCTAAAAGGGGAGAATGAAAGGATCTCTCCCCTTTTCTCTCTCTCCTCTGTTCCCTTCATCTGCTAGAAGTTAGGAGCGTTCAGATTTCAGGCAGTCTGCATGCAGTTCATTGTCTCTCCAGGATGCTTTCCCGGCCCCAGTAGAAGCCTTTTGCAGTTTCTGCAATTGTAAAATTGTCCAGGTTTTTGTTTGTCTGGTTTCATAACATATCTACTTTTTGTCCTACTTATTTCTCTTTTTACATCCTGATTTCAATCTGAACACCTGTGCAAATTCACCATGAAATCAGTGCCCCTAAGATGCTCCTTCCAAACTGCCAGCCCTAAAAATACTCTGCTCTAGGGCTCTTCCCTGATCCTGCCCCATAATCAAAACTCATGTGATCTGAACACAGCTCTGAAAAGTAACTCACACAACTGATATAATGACATAGTTTGTATGAATATAATGGATGCAGGTAGCATTGTGTATTTGCCTCTAGGTAACTGCTTAATATATATCACTTTAATAATAATACAGAAGATTTGTGACAACACTTGGGTATGGAATATTTGGTATAAGATTGACCTTTTAGAATCCCTTTAGTTAAATAACAGTCATGATTAATTTGTCCTGTTTTGATTCTTCCTATATAAAATGTATGGAACTATCATTTTATCTCAGTCATTTCTGAGACACCTTGTCATCCTTTGGATGAAATATGTCTCATTCAGTCCCAGGAAAACAAGAGAGAAGTCTTAGTTAATGGCATTGCATTTTATTATTACTTAAGTATTTTTAATAATTAAAATACTTTATTTAAACACTATATATATATAAAACATTTGTGTATGTGTGTTTGCTATATAATGTTTATATGTATAAATATAAATAAAACATACATGTAACATATATTTGTGTGTGCTATATAAAGACAGAAAAATGTTCCCAAGTTCACAAAGACTAGGCTATAACAAGAAGAAGATCCTAAGTCAAGTTTTCTGATTCTAGAGCCTAAGCTTTGTGGGATGGTGTTATTTTTATATTCTTAAGTCCAGCTCCAAGAACAGAGCAAATAAAGAAAAGAAAAATTAACAGAGCCCATACATTTTAGTTTGTCACTAAATCATTGAAAAATTGGCAGGTTTTCACCACATTTATAGAGTGTGTTTGGAATGATCTGCCTTAGAATATAGGCCATGTGGTGAATGGAAATGTATACACTTAACCTTGAATGGAACAGGGAAAGAGCTTAAAGAGATAGAGTCACATTCCAGAAAAGAAACACAGAAGAAAAACTGTCACGAAATGGGAAGGTGTGGTTTGGTGGTCGGACTAAATGCTATAGACAGAATTTGCTTTGAGAAGTTTGGGATGTGGGGCTCAAAGAGGTAGATGATCCTTACCCTCTCCCAAAGCAGATAAAAATTGCTGCTTAGGGGAGCTGGGAACTCTGCTTATTGAGAAATAGACACAGCTACTCAGACTGCAGGAGCACAACCATGCCAGAAATTGTCTCATTGATGAGCAGCACCCCCACCAGACCTGCTGCAGCAGCACTACTGGGAAAACTGGTGAGGAGTTGTAAGGGTGTCCATTTCTTCTAGGGTAGCACTCAGAGATAAAGCCTGTAGCCAGACTCAGACACAATGATTTCCACCCTAGGGCTACAAGGCATTTAAAAAGTGAACAGAGAAGCATAGACCCCTCTCAAAACCTTGGCTTGGGTCCGTTCCAGCCAGCAGAACCCTCTCCTAGTGTGATTGGTGTGGAGGCACTTAGGAGCGGGGGTCTGAGTCCTGCAATTGTGGCTGTGTGTCATGGAAAACTTGCAGGGGGAGTTGCCTTACCAGTGTTGATGGTTGAGAAGGCACCAGCCCTAGTTCTGGCATTATCTTACAGTAGATCAGAATTTACTGCCTTAAACCCTGGGCCATAACTGGTGTCCAGTGGTGCCTGTAGGAGGCCAGGTCTGTCTTTGGAATGCCAAATGGCAGGGGAAAGTCTGGGAGAAGTCAACCTTGACCTCTCTTAGTGTCTTCACATATAAGCTCCATTTTGATAAGCAAAAAGGCAAGTGCTTGGAAGCAAAACTGTATTGATTTGCAATTTAGCTTCTTCTCATGTGGTAACTCTATAGAACATATTCCGGCTTTAGTAAAAGCTGGACTTTTTTCAACAAAGGAAACCTGGTAAAGCTCTGACCAAAATTGCCCCTTTAATGGTCTTTTGTATCAGTAGAATGCTGGACCTTTTCAAAGTTCTAGAAAGACTCATGTAATGCTTTTTCCAAATTTGTATGGCTTACAGTTATGTTTCCCATTTCAAGGGTTAAACATACCTTAGACTTATACTCACCGCTATCTACTTTATGTAAGCACACTACTTCTTAGAAGTGAAGCCGATTGTGCATGCTATTTGAAAATTTACATGATGTTTGTATTTTTATTAAATAGCTCAGAAACCAAAGAAACATATTTAAATGTCTATCCCAAGTATAAAAGTAATTTTTTTGAACTGGGACCTCTGTTTTTTAGTTGCCAATATTAGTGTTATTCTTAAATAAAAGATATAAAACTAAACAAGATACATTAACTTTAAACAATTAAGAAACACCAGTGAATTTTTAATAAAAGATGATCCTTATGAATCTGTGAATTATTTCCTACCTTTAAAATTTATATCCTGTGTTTGACTCAAGAACTTTAGGATTGAACTAAAATATATGGTTAAGTCTGGGAGAGCAATGTTGCCAAATGTTTAGAATTTATCTAAATTACTACCTTATAGTCTCTTCAAGTCTTTCTGATTATTGATGAGTTTCAAAAATAAAAAGTACATATATTTTCTATTGTAGACATAACAAATATGAATTTAGAATTATAAAATTAAATTGAAAATATGGATTTTCCATACATAAAAATGTAAAATTTTGGAAATTTATTCCTTTTTTCTTAGCTCTTTTTTAAAATTGTTTTTCAAGTACAGTTGTCTCCATTTTCCCCTGTCCCCTCTCCCTCTGCCCCACTCATCCCCACCTCCCACACTTGATCCTACCCCTTTTGGCTTTGTCCATGTGTCCTTTAGACGTGCTTCTTGATGGCCCTTTCCCTGTTTTCCCCATTATCCCTTTCCCACCTCCCCTCTGGTTACCCACAGTCTATTCTTTATTTCCATGTCTCTGTTTATATTTTGCTTGCTTATTTGTTTTGTTGATCAGGTTCCGCTTATAGGTAAGATCATATGGTATTTGTCTTTTACTGCCTGGCTTATTTCACTCAGCGTAATGCTCTCAAGATCTATCCCTGTTGTCACGAAGGGTAGGAGTTCCTTCTTTCTTTCTGATGAGTAGTATTCCATTGTGTAAACGTACCACAGTTTTTTGATCCACTCATTTACAGATTGGCATTTAGGTTACCTCAGAAATTTATTCCTAAAGTAACATACAATTTACTGAAAATCATTAACTGATAAAAATTAATGTTTCTAATTTAATGACACTTACGAAATGTGCGATATATTTTTGTAAGTGCCCTCAAAATCAGCTACACTTAGAACAATGGCTAAATTTCAGTGTATCTCAAAAATTAGGTTTGGACTTGGGACATAAAGTAGTTGGGAGATAAGGTAGTTGAAAAATAAGTAGATTAATATTTTACTTCCCTAATCCAAAGTAGACATATTTCTATGGTATATTAGAAAGGTATGTTTCAAAAAATGCTATATAGAAGCAAGATCTTTTGTTAATACAGTGTATTTGGGCATGTCTATTCTATAAAGTCCAGATATTTAAATATTGGGGAATATCACATGCAATATTCACGTGGTTTGTTTAAATATGTGATTCACCTTTACAGTAAACTGGTGTAATTACCTACAGCTTGATCTGATGTCAGGATGAGTCACCAGGGAAAATAGGTAATCAAAGCAAACAGTGAAAAGACACACAAACCCGTGGAGTAGAGAGAACTGATGACACACACTGAGTAGCTAGATGCTGAACCTTAAAATAGATATCTGCTAGAAATTGTTCTGGGCAAAGATGCACAGGGAGAGAGTACCTGTCCTTTTAAATACAGCTCTTTGTGGAAGTAACTGCCAGTAACGTCCACGTGGTTTAGAGACCTCCCTCAGTCATGTGGGAACTTTTATTTCTCTTTCTATGGTCTGAATGCTTACTGTTGTTACCTATTTGGACAAATATCATTTTAGGTTTTGGCTTCTTTTTCAACATTTTCTAGATATATTCTTATTGTTAATTTCAATTTGAGACTCATAAATGTATTACATAAAACCCTAAGGCAACTGTATCTCATTCGTTAATTCTTTCATTTTACTTCAAAAAGAGAAAAATTTTGATCTGAATCCTCATTATGTAAAGACAGCCTAAATCAGAACTGCCTTCTGTTAAAGACAAAACAAAATAAAACATATATGCAGAGCAATTTTTACACTAAATAAGACTGTAAATATTGATGGATGACTGAACGCACTTCTATCACCTCTTGTTTCCCACTCAGCCACGAGGACCCTGTGCTCCACCACCACTCTCCAGTGTGGCTTCTCACCTGTTGGACCGTACCCCCTGCCTAGTGTTTGAGACCTGGGTGGGCTGGTGAGAGGATTCCCTTCATAGGGACACACTGAGTGCCCCCAAACACAGCTGCAAACCTGCTAAGAGAAGGGATAGATACTGCAGTGCCCTACTCCCAAGAGTCACTGTGTGTGGGGGAGGGTGGGGGAGGGTGACTGCTGGGGAAAGGGGTGAGGCCAAGGTGTCAGACTGTAGAAGAGAGGGCTGCTGAGGACCTAGTCCTGGAAAGGGTCAAGTCGGGCCTCCCTGAGTCCAGGGTCCAAGCCCTGCAGCATGCCCCAAGGGCCCATCAGATTTCACCTGCAAACCACAGATTGCAAGATAAAATTCCTGCGAACTTCCTTCTGCAGAGGTTCATCCCCAAGCATGGGTCCCTGAGCCCGGCCCTGTGTGACTCACTGTCCAACACCCAGGAGGCTGGCCTGCCTGCCCGCCCACCCCAGTGGGACTGGCACTGTCGCTGATGAATGTACAAGGAGAAACAGTGTACTGGGTGTCCTCTCACTCTTCGCCTTGGACCTTCCTGTCCACAGGAAGCAAGTGTTTCTATGCTGGTCCAGACATCAGTTTATAGCAGCAGCTTCTTCTCATTGGGAAAGCCTGCCCGGCAGCACTTGTCCCACTGGGTGTGAGGGTACTTGGGCCTAATTCCGGAGTCAGGGCCAGGGAGACCCTCACACCAAAGATAAGCCACATCTCCCACTGTCGAGATAAATCAGGGTAGTAGTTTGGTCTTTCATCATCCTTGCTGGTATTTTGTTTTAACTTCTCAATCAGATCAAGGACTAGACACAGAGGGAAAAGTGCTATTAGTTGGGCCCTTAAATCCCCTCAGAGTGGATTTGGTTCTTGTTGAGCAGATCCGGGCTTGTACAGAGGAAAAGACCTAAGGAGTGTCTCATCTCCATCTCGGGCTCCGCCCCTCTGTCCCTACTCTCCAGCTCTTCCGCAAAGACCGGGTTGACCAGTGCCCTCACTTCTCCCCTAGGGTCCAGGATGCCCCTGCTACCGATTTTTAAACTGAGATGAAAAGGAAATCCTAATGAAGCATTTGTGAAGCTTGTTCCCTTTTACTGTCTCTCAATAATGAATGAGTAGCAGAATCAATAAAAGCATACATGCTATATTCAGAGTGCAATTACAGGAATTTATTCAGCATCTGGTTTGTGGGACCTGTCCACCCTCATGCCCTCATAGTTTATGTTCTGGTCACTCTGGAGGGCCCACACCCACGCCCACACTACACTGCTTCTTGCTTTCATATTTTGCTCATACTACGCAATATACTTTTGCTACCTGGCTCATTTCTATCTTTGTCCACAAAATTGGCTCAGAGACCTTCCTCCCCCTACCCCCTCGCCCAGGGAAGTTTTCTGATTCCCTCAGAATCTCTGTTCTGTGTATCCTGCAGTTAGGGTACTAGAGCTATAATTTCAATTATTGTAATGCATTGGGACACTTTATCTACATTTCTATCTTTTCCTACTAGACTGAAAGCTATATAAGAGCAGGAATAGCATTTTATTTACTTTCTACAAACCAATCTCTGCCACAGAGCTTGGAATAGAAGAGTATCTCTATAAATAATTTTTTGAACAAAACAGAACATTTTTACATATATTTACTTCAAGTCTAAGAGACTCAGAATAAAACTGATAAAATGTTTTAAAAATGGGTATGTTTGTTTAGAAATGGTTTTTATGGAAAAAGATTGACCAGACACCAAAAGCACCAAAACTACCTTTTAACCCGTTTATTTTCATCTTCTGTTATGCCCTCATGTGGCTCTCACTTGGGCTAGTGAATTAATTTGAAGGGTCAGCTGTCACACTAACTTCTGTGACCTTCATTCTATGTCTGGGCTACTGTGCTTGTGAAATGAGAGATGATAATGACAATGGTTAAGCAATAGTGATAAAAGAGCTTTGATTGAAAAGTTTCATAACTGAATGCTGGCTAATAATGATTTCAAGTACATTTTTCCAAGGGTTTGATGATCATGTGCATGATCAAGGAGAGGAAAGATGGGTTTTCAATTTGACAGTTTGGTATTTCTAGGTATCAAATCTAGCTAGCTGAATTAAATATTCTGGTCAATTATAAGTAATGCCTCTTGTTTCCAAATTATTCAACTATGTCATAGAAAATAATATTTGCTTGATCCTCTTATTAAATAGTATGCTGATAGACTTAAGGAATGACATGATTTTTTATTTCTGTAAACCACATTTAAAACATTATTGTGTTCTTTTATTGGTCTACTCAGTGATAAGTTGCTTTACTGTTTTCAATGTGAACTTCATACTTTTTGACTTTTCACTCAAAATTTCTCTTTGTCATCCATTCCCCAAATAAACTACTATGCCCAGAGATAGTGTAATGTAAAGAGAAATGTCAAGACAGCACAAATAATCTAGGAAAATAGTGAAAGAAAGTTCGAGGCTCACACTGAAAGATGGGGTTTGCCTCATGTCGAGGGCCATACCATATTTTTTGGTGTTAACATGGACCTCCCATGCATCATCTGACCTCTTTCTTTCCACTTTTCAGCATTCATAAGGTTGCAATGTTCACCTCTATGTAGATAAATTCTGACTTGCTGGACTTAATTTCTCACTCTATTTTTTATAATTTATTTTCTGTATACATCTCACTTTGGGATATTTTAAATTTTCAAATTCCAGTGAACAAGAATAGACCAAAAATAGGTGTGCATTTGAAATTTAGGGTCTAGCATTGTTTATTACCAACTCAACATATACACAGAGCTTTGTCTCCATGAAATAAGAGTATAAAACATGGATGAATGAAAGCATTTCCATTGCCTTCTGTTTCCCACTCAGTTGGTAGGACAGAGGGAAGGCACAACTCTTGTCTTCCTTCTACCAGGGTGATACAGGACTTTGCAGAATTCAAGACTGTACCCACAGCCACAATTTCAACCTCCCTTCTGCCTTCTGTTGCTCACAGATCTGAGGTCCCACAGCAGGTCTGAACTTGGTCCACCACATCCTACAGAGAAATTGCATCATGCTCAGTACAGAAGTCATTATCTCCTTGAAGACTCTTTCCTCACTATGACCAGTGGATTGTCTGTTGCCATAAAGTTGTAGTCACAGTAACTTCGATGTGTTTCAGGAAACCTTCCTCTTTATTCTTCACCAAATTAGACCACTTCATGACAATTTATTCTCCATGATGTTTCTTGGCTATGTCCGTTATTATTTGAGCCCATAGCTACCCAACCAAGGATTTTTATGGAAAACTATCCTGTGGTCCTACTATGATTTCTCCTCTACTTCTTATTCATCTGTTCTTTTGACATCACTTTTATTTAGCGCTCTTTGACCAGCCTTTTGCAGTGCTCTGTGGTTGCCTCTGCAAGGCTCAGTTTGGGCCTTTGGTCCTATCTAGAGTCCCTCAGAGTCCACCACTAATCTCCAACATTAACTGCTTGTCACTCTCCTGATAGCATGCCAATGTAACCCTACACTGAGGATGTTGGCTGCCAGTCTCTTGAGAGCACATCTTTCTACCAGATGCTTCCCTTCCAAATGCCTGTCTAGGTGACTATGTCAGTATGGTTTTTCTGTTAATGAGCCCCTTAATCTCTGGAGCACAGTGGCCCTACTTTTGTTTAACCTGCCTTGATAATGGGCACAAAACAAGAAATACATACTGTTTAATTCCCTCACAATACCAAGTACAGTTCAGTTACACAGGTAAACATGAGGCAGAGTGCCCCAAATATTTCAGGCAGGTTGGTGTTTTCAGGGCAGAATTCCTCCCCAGACAAACAAATGCAAAGGGGGAATTCAGGTGGGGCCATGGGCCAATTTCCTTGTTTCCTGATTGGGGAAATACACCAGGTACCAAGGAAAGTCATGGCCTTGAGTGTTGTCTTCAAGCCACTGAGGACTGAGATCATAGTGGGACAAGAAAGAGCAGCAAGGTCCTAAGATACTCTGAGTCCTGGTGAGGATTGAGGAGCACCAAGGCTGAGCCTGCAGGATTAGTGCAACAATGGCTGGTACTCAGCAGGGCTTCTAAAAGTTCCATTCATATGTTTTGTTAATGTGCTTGCTGATTATAAGGATGCAGTACAACCAACATACAAATCACAGTTATTTTAACTTTTAAAATGTGCTTGACATTTTTGCATATGACTATTTCAAGAGCAATTCCCATTCATTAATATTGATGATCAATGAGAGGTGCCTTTCTTAGGCATGCTGACGTATTTTATGGAGGAAGAATCTACCCTTTAGATTGAGATTGCAAATCTCCATAGAGGAGATTGAATAGATAAACATTCTGACTTGTTTCAAATCTCTGAGCTCTTTGGAAACTAGCTAGCAAAATTGTTGTCCTTAAATCTGTTATTTGGATTTTTTATGAGATTTGAAGTAGAAATAAGGAGAATGTTTCCCTTCCTGAAATGTTACATTTTTCTACTTCTTTACTGTCTTTCCTGCATAATCTCACCAACACACATGTCTACTTTGGTAACATTATCAGGTGATCTTTAAACACTGGGCAGCTAGGGAAATTTCTGCACCCAGTGGCGACATATTAGGTCCCTGGGCTGACTGTTCCACTGAAAACAGCTAACAGTGCTGGATAAAACATGAGACAAGAGGAGGGCAAGAAGAAAGAAAATGAAAAGCAGAACATCTAGGTAATAGAAAAGAGAAAGAGAAAACGTGAAATGGAAATAGAACTGGCAAATATTTTGAGGCAAATAAACATTCAAATTATTAAATATTTAAATATTCTTCCTCCAAAAAACAACAAAGGGAAAACAAAAATCCCCTTTGACAACAAATAATGCAAGCTTGGCGGTCTACAAGATCCCATGTTTAATCTGTTTTTCAATTCCCATATAAGTTTTAAAAAAAACAAAGATTAATTAGGCAAGTACTGGGATTCATATAAATCATAAACTTATTGTGGAACATTCCAAAGATATGCAAGTGTATGAAGTGCAACACTGTGCATCACTGACCCCCCTGGACCTATCCTATAACTTCAATGTCAGTTTAGGGCCCCCTTTGCTTCACCCGAAGCCCACTCTTTCCCCACCTTCTGGATTGTTTTGAAGCCAATTCTAGACATCATAGCAACTGTAACCAGTGCTTACCCCTAAAGATAAGAAGTTTTGCAAAGTATAACCTCAATACCATTTACCATATCTAAAAGTTTAATAATTCCTAATATCTAATATCCAGTTAGGGATCAAACTTCCTCAATAGTCTCAAAAAATTTTAAACATTTAATTTTCACATAGTAAGGCTGAGCTCAGTTTCATTCATTGGTTATGATATAAACGAGGGGTGTTCAACACTTTGGTGTCTCTGGGTCACACTGGAAGAAGAAGAGTTATCTTGGGCCTCACATTAAATACATTGTGACACATAATCACAAAAAAAACCTCATAATGTTTTAAGTAGATTTACAATTTGTGTTGGGCCTCATTCATAGACACCCTGAGCCGCGTGAGGCCTGCAGGTCTCAGGTTGGACAGTCCGATACTCCTTTTGTTGCTAGGTCTTTTCAGAATATCTCTATTCAAGGTGCAGAGCAACCAAGAAATCTTCCAAGTTCTTTACTGCTTAAAAATCTTCACACTGTGGTTCATGGCAAAACTCACAGGAAGCAGTTTGTCGGTGTATAGCAGAGATTGACCACATCCCTACAGTTAAGCTTTGAGTAGAAGGATCTGTTATTGTCAGAAGACCATGCTAACTCAGCCTCACATATTGTTGAATCAATGTGTGCAGTTGTGCCTCCTCCAGTTCTCTGGAAAGTAAATACACTAAATCTATTTACAGGCTGCTGGGCAGCATCCACATGTATTCTTCAACTTACTACACATACAAATATGTGCATTACTGCACACTGTTTATGGAAATTTTATACCAATGTTTTATGGCCATTCTGAATGGAACAAGAGCTATGCAAAACTATAAGGCTTGAACTTGAACCATAGGATATGATTCAATAGGGAAAAGGAAATAATAAGAACTGTTTAGATGAACTCATAAAACCACTCAGCAATGGTTTTCTCCTTTTCCTGTTTTAATGATTAATCCTAAATTTCTTAAATCCTAAAATCTTCTGGTTTTACTAAAGGTTCCAGTAATTCAATAATAATAATAATAATAATAATAATAATAATAATCTATTAAATTTTGAAATCCAGACTAACCTGGACAAAGCTCGTGGTAGGTCATGCTTCATTAACCATAGCCTTTGAGGGGCTGTAGCAGTTGACTGAAAACTCCTGAAATCCAGACAAATAAAACAACTGGCAAAAAGAAATTTAGGGAAGTTATTGATGCAGCTCATGAGAAAGATAGAGAAAAAATTGAGAGAGCAGATGAATACCATTATCCTTAATTGTATGTGTGATTTGAGCACAATATAGCCACCTGTTACTTCTCAAAAGCACTCAGTCATAGAAACTGGTAGAACAAACTGCTTGTCTGAGAAATGGGCTGTGACACAGTCCTGAGTAAGAGCCTTTCTCTTTCCATCTATCCTCACCTCAGGAGCTCTGAGGTGTAAGCTATCTGGTGGGCTTGGTCCCAATTTAAAGGCTGGAAGCACTTCATACACATTTGGACAACAAAGTAAAAATTTCAAATGGTTACAGAAATGAACTTTTAATATGAAACCCATTTACAGAAGATGGAGTTGATTCTAGAGATCATTAAGAGTGGGCAGGCAGTTAAATTTACTTGTCTTGGAGGTGCTTCAAAATTTGTGATTATTTACATATTCAAACTTTCAATTAGAATGGGATATAATGCCACACTTCTATTGATTTAGGTTTTACAAAGTGGAAACCTGAATATATAAATGAATAAGAATATTATAAAATATATAGAATGTATAACTTGATCAGATTTTTTTAGACATGAACAGATTTAAATGAGTTATTTTTAACATTATTTATCTTTAAAGAATCTTTCAAAGGGAATGAATCTTTTTTCTTTTTTTTTAAATTTTTTATTTGTGTTTATTCAGTACAGTTTCTATCCTTTATTCCCATTCCAGCCCACCCACTCATTCCTCCCCTCCTCCCTCCCCTTTCCAACACCCCTAGTTTTGTCCATGTGTCCTCTATATTTGTTCCTGTAAACCCTTCCCTTCTCCCATGAAATTCCCTCCCCTCACCCCTCTGGGCACTGACAACCTGTCCTCTATTTCACTGTCTTTTGTTATATTTTCCTTGTTTCTTTGTTTTGTTGTTTAGGTTCCTGTTAAAGGCGAGATCATATGGTATTTGTCTTTCACTGCCTGGCTTATTTCGCTTAGCATAATGCTTTCCAGCTCCATCCATGCTGTTGCAAAGGGTATGAATGAATCTTTGTTCCCTGAGAGAAAAGGTAATTGTGAAAATGATATTTGGAAGGACATAAGAAGTCTATCACACTAGAAGTCAGATTTTTTTCTTGAATTACTTTAGGGAAAATATGATTTTTAAATATTTTCTATTATTTGTAATGTAATTTTAAAGTTATATTTAGTAAAATTCAATCTTCTTTTGAGTACAGTTTTATAATTTGTGACAAATTGTGGTGTCCGCCCTGCCTGGTTTCAGGAGCCGTAACCCCCCATGGCTAAGGCTGAGTGAGAAACCTCCAAGAACCAGGAGGTCTAAGGAGAAAAAACCTATTTCCCTGAAAATGGGCACTGCCTGCTCTGCTATTCCCTTCAGCTTGGTTGGATAGTCAATGACGGGCAACCATTCTCTGGAAAGAATGGACCTAAGACAGACACGATCACGTGGGAATAAGCCATCAGGGAAGAGACTCAGGGGGCTGTGGAAGTGAGGGAGTGATCGACATCACCCCTGTCCCCTCGGCTTTGACAAAAGCCTGAGTCCTTGTTCTGGATGTGAGAAATCCAAGTCTCCTGGCTGCCTTTGTCTCCTCCGCAGGACTCAGGGCCTGTGGAAATAGCAGGGGCGGTGAGGTCCAGACCAGAGTCGGCAGACACCTGGGGTAAATTAGACCTGGGGCATAAAATATGTAAAATCCTGTGAGACCTGCTTGCTAGGATGCTCTTAGATGTGTAGGCTCTAGCAGAAAACGAGACTAATCCTGTATCTGTTAGGTGAAACCAACCCCAAAACCCAGCATGAGACTTTTGAATCCTATATAAATTATCTATCTGTTTTGATCTTGTCTGCTAGACGATGAATCCACGTTCTGTATCCATTCACTTACCCAATATACCTAATAAAAGGCCTATTGAGGCAGTGGCTCGGGGAGCTCTCCTTGGAGAGAGTGGCCAGGCCAATCAGAGGAACCCTCCCCTTGAGAGGGTAGCCATGCCATCCCTATTCCTCCACAGGACTTGGTAGTCCGTGTGTATGTTTTTCTCGTGACTTGAGAGCATCTACAATGCTTACGGTCTCTGCTGGCCGGTGACTGCAACAACAAATGTGTAAAGTTGTGTAATCAGATATAGGGTTCAAGATGGCGGCATGGTAGGATGCAGCAGATTCTACTCTCCCACAACCAGGAAAAAAATCCTAGTCATTCTAGGTAGGAACAGAGCAAAGAGCCAACAATATCATGTCATAAATGAAAATAGGAGATCGCAAATCGTAGCAGACATTGAAAAACCCGATGGTAAGGAGACTACGTGGATCAGCGCGGGGACCAGGGAGTTTGCAGCTCCAGGCCCTGCGTGCCAGGGTCGGCTGCTGGGCTCCCGGGAGAGAGCTGAGTCATCCGCTCCCTCCCTGGCCAAACAAGGACTGAGCAGCACCGGGGGAGGCCAGTTTACCGGAGGGCACAGAGAGAGGAGTGAGAGAGGAGTGAGGACGAAGAGGCAGCCACACAGGGGCTGTAAGCACCCACGCAAAGCCCTGGTGAAAGTGTGCAACCCACCTGGTGCATCCAAAGGCACCCGCCTCTACGCCCGCGCCCGCAACGCAGAGGGAGCGTGGCTTGGTGAAAGTCTCGGAAACCACAGCAGTGAAAAAGGAAAAGGCGCGGGCGCTCCGTGGGACCTGTGAGGCCCAGGCCCTGAAGGCAGGAGAAGTGGGCGCCCCTGGGGAACCAGAGAATGTGCACCCGTGAACCCGAAAAAGGTGCAGGCGCTCCGCAGGACATCAGAACACACTGCGGTGAATCCCCAAGGACGCACATAGCTGCACCCAGCCCCCACACACAGATCCCTTCTGGGAGGCACCAGATGGGCTTGGGGGAGAATGCGTGCCTACACTATGAACAGTACGCCAGAGGTTGTCTGAGTCCTGAATGGGAACAGAGAAAAACTGTCTCCAGTCACCCCTCAGTGTGATGAAGCCAGCTAGAAAACCAGTTTGGCCAGTCTGAAACCAACAATAGGTGTTTTTTGTTTTGTTTTGCTTTGTTTGTTTTTTGTGTGTTTGTTTTGTTTTTGTTTTCTTTTAATTATTTTAAAGTAACCTTTCATCTTTTAATTCCTATTATTTTTTGATCTATAAATTCTTTATGCTTCTCTTTCTGTCACCCTGGTCTTGACCCTGCTCCCTTGCTTTCCAAATTTGTCTCTTCTTCC
>CM052538.1:67510539-67547154 GCA_028533065.1 Trachops cirrhosus
GGTGGGCTGGAATGGGAATAAAGGATAGAAACTGTACTGAATAAACTAAAATAAAAAATTAAAAAAATAAATAAAATAAAATATGATTTAAAATACAAAAAAAAAACAACAACAAAACTAACAGGGGGAATGATAGGAGATCTCAGAGGTTAAAGAATTTAGCCTTACTTCATAGGCTTAAGTGACTAATGCATGTGGAAAGCTGTTATTCCAAAATCCTGTAGCTTTTGAATAAAGATTCCTTGCCTTTATCACCAAAAAAAAAAAAAAAAAAAAATTGTGTAATCATCACCATAATCAAGATACGGAAGAGTGGGTCACCCCCAGAAAAACCACCTAATGGTGACACTTGTAGTCAAACCCTCTGCCCATTTGTCCCTCTAATTTTATCTTTCCTAGAATGACGTATACATTAAGGTGAAATGAGGTCATAGGATGGGGTCCTGATCCAATAGGGTTATTGTCATTATGAGGAGAAAATGATCAGGTCATGAGTGTCCTCGTTCTCTCGTGTACACAGAGGAGGGTCATGTGAGCACAAAATGGGACAGAGCCCACCTGCAAGCCTGAAAGACCTCTTACTAGAAACGGAATTTGCTCGCATCTTCATTTGGACTCTAGTCTCCAGAACTGTGAGAAAATAGCTGCCTCCTGTTTAAACCCCCGGCGTGTGGTGTTCTCTTACGGCAGCTTGGGCAGAGTAATATCTTTGCTTCCTTTTTTCTCATTTGACTATTTTTAATATATAATTTTAACATATCTATTTCTAAGTAACACCTTTTGCTATTTTTAACTGGTTGTCTAAGGGATTAAAATATACAAGACTAAACACAATTTTCTTTGAATTGAAAATATTTTCTTTTCCAAAAATTTTACCAATAATACAAGTACACCTTATTTATGGCAATTAGCACATCTGTCTTTTTCAATATATTTTATTGATTATGCTATTACAGTTTTCCCATTTCCCCCTTCACTCCCCTCCACCCTGCACACCCCTTCCCACCCACATTTCCCTCCTTTAGTTCATGTCCATGTGTCATAAGTTCTTTAGCTTCTACATTTCCCATACTATTCTTGCCCTCCTCCTATTTCCTACCTACCATCTATGCTACTTATTCTCTGTACCTTTTCCCCCTCTCTCCTCCTCCCACTCCCCTGTTGATAACCCTCCATGTGATCTCCCTTTCTGTGGTTCTGTTCCTGTTCTAGTTGTTTGCTTAGTTTATTTTTCTTTTTTTATTAGGTGTGGTTGTTAATAATTGTGAGTTTGCTGTCAGTTTACTGTACATGTTTTTTTATCTTCTTTTTCTTAGATAAGTCCCTTCAACATTTCATATAATAAGGGCTTGGTGGTGATGAACTCCTTTAACTTGTCCTTGTCTTTCATGACTTGGAATATTTCTTTCCAGCCCCTTCTTGCCTGTAAGGTCTCTTTTGAGAAATCAGCCGACAGTCTGATGGGAATTTCTTTGTAGGTAACTGTCTCCTTATCTCTTGCTACTTCTAGGATTCTCTCATTCATTTTTACCTTGGCTAATGTAATTATGAAGTGCCTTGGTGTGTTCCTCCTTGGGTCCAACTTCTTTGGGACTCTCTGAGCTTCCTGGACTTCCTGGAAGTCTATTTCCTTTGCCAGATAGGGGAAGTTCTCCTTTATTATTTGTTCAAATCACTTTTCCACTTGTTGCTCTTCCTCTCTCCTTCTGGCACCCCTATAATTCGGATGTTGGAACATTTAGAAATGTCCTGGAGGTTCCTAAGCCTCTCCTCATTTTTCTGAATTCTTGTTTCTTCCTTCTTTTCTGTTTGGTTGTTTTTTTCTTCCTTCTGGTCCACTCCATTGATTTGAGTCCCAGGTTCCTCCCCATCACTATTGGTTCCCTGTACATTTTCCTTTATTTCACCTAGCATAGCCTTCATTTATTCATCTAATTTGTGACCAAAATCAACCAATTCTGTGAGTATCTAGATCACCAGTGCTTTGAACTATGCATCTGAGAGATTGGCTATCTCTTCGTCACTTAGTTGTATTATTTCTGGCACTTTGATCTGTTCTTTTGTTTGGGCCATTTTTTTTTGTCTTGATGCACCTGTTACACATGAGGGGCAGAGCCTTAGGTGTTCACCAGGGCAGGGCAACCTAGTCGCTGGGTTGTGATGCTGTATATGGGGGAGGGGTACGAGAGGGGACAATGGCGCTTGCTCCGCTCTCTGCCAGATTTCAGTCGCTTCTGATGCTTCCCCCAAGCACATTGGACCCTTCTGGTGCTGATTCCCATGTGGGTGGGTTTGTGTACATTCTAAAACCCTGTGGGTCTCTCCAATGAACTCTCCTGTGAGGCTGGAAGTCTCCTGGTACCTCAACCCCCACAGATGTTTTCAATTGGTGTTTTGAGGCTTTATTTCCCCATGCTGGGATCCTGGGTTGCGCGGTCTGTCTCAGTCCCCAGTTTCTCCTGCTTTATCTATGCATGAATGTGGGACTGCCTGGTCAGCCAGCTGCCATGTACGTCAAGTCCCTCCACAGTCTGCCACCTCCCTGGGTTCGCTGGCTGTCAGTTTGCCATGAGTCCTTCCCACCCAGTCACCTGACTCTGCCCCTCCTACCGGTCTGGATGAGTGTTTGTTCTTTAACTCCTTGGTTGTTGGACTTCCATACAATTCAATTTTCTGTCAGTACTGGTTGTTTTTTCATTTCTAAATTTTTGTTGTTCGTATTTTGATTGTGCGAGGAGGCACAGTGTGTCTACCAATGCCTCCATCTTGGCTGGAAGTAGCACATCCTATTTTTTAGTTTAATTATTTTTGTCCATTTACATGTTTCATGCACCTTAATAAGCTCAAAGCTCTTTTTTTTACAGAACGGTGTTTTTATTTTACTGTATTTTTCAGGTAGTAGTTAGAAACTTCCTTAAACCTAATTGACAATCAATAGATATTCTATAGTTAAATAATGAAACAAAGAGATATTCAATGATATATTTATTTTGATATTATAAAGATTCTTTCCTTAATCATGTTCCTAACATTATTATATAACATATGCTTATGTAGAACGTGTTTTCTTCATTAGGGTAATATGAGTAATTATCTATTTTTAAAGTCACAATTAAATAGGCAGAAATTGGATGTGTGTGACATATTTCAGAAATAAACCTCTTGTTGTATTCCGCAATCTGTTAATTCTCCAACAAAAAATACTGTTAGGTAACAAAGTGAAACATATTAAATTGCCCCTCCGAAATATATCTTAGCCAACACCATGGCTATAAATTCAACATCTAACATCAGACCTTAAAAGAATTGTTTAATAGGCACTCACAGATATTTTCTCATTTTAATACTTTCTAAAAATAAAATAATCTGAAAATTATCTGTTAACACTACTTAAAAAGAAAATCTGTAAGGACTTTGGTCTTGCTTTGATTGGAGGTTAGTTTTTTTTAAACATTTATATCTATAGTCATCTTGACATTAGCCTTGTATCACCAAGTGACACATGCAGTCAAGGATATTGTATGTCCTGCCCCAAAGTGATTCCTGGGGTGTTATAGTTGCCGACAGGGGAGCAGAACAAAGAGAAGGTGAACAGCAACTTGAGGGGTGGGTCTCTGAGTGATCAAAGGGTTCGAATTAGACTCAAGGGAGTTCCAGCATCAGTCAACTGTTGACCAAGAGTTTAAAAATAAGATAGAAGGCAATGGAAAGATCTAAAGTTCCCAGAGGTGCAGATCAGGTGATTTATGGTGAGAACCAAACATAAAAAAGCTAGAGAATAAAAATTTAATTAAGCCAGTGTTTTTCCCCTTAGAAATCCATGTGTGGACTTCTCTTCCTTTTTCTCCTTTTGAGTCACACTCTTCACACACACTCACACACTCTCACACTCACTCACACACCCTCCTATAAACACATTCATTCAGTGTCTTATTCTTGTCTGTACTATTATCAAAAATCCTGGAAGTTGATATATTTATCTCCTTCAACCCAAGGGGACAAAATGAGGATTTTAATAAAATTATAAGCCAATAAACCAGAATTGGGGATGAGATATCTCAGCAGTGCTCCTGTAAAGGGTTTGGATATTTTATGCTATTTATTATAAATATGAAATGTATACTCTGAGAGCTCCATGAGGCTGCAGCTGTTGCAATGTCACACCTCGTGGTCAAGATTCCAGTGTGTTTCAGGCAACTTCCCCGTCACCCAATCTAACGTGAGTGCTGCAAAGGGCCAGCTTGACTGCACAAAATGAACTGAAAAATTGAGTCAATTAACAGGCTAATTCAGGATAGAGGACCCGCACAATATGAAAGTCAGTTTTATGGGACTTTGTAGATGGTGGAATTGGTAGTCTGCTAAATTGTCCCTTGGTCAGTGTGTGCAACATGAACACAGTTATTTCATTTAGAGGAAAATGAATGGTGTGTCAGCCTCCCACATCCAATGCCTGAGCCAGCAAGACACATTTAATGCTGCCTGAGAGAAAGCACTCGGCCCTTTCAAGGCCCCATTGTCTCTGTAGATCCGCAGATCTGTCAAAGTCTCTTCCAATCTCTCCTGATTGTGGCTGGGTGACAGTCCCCCACCCCCGCTTCACTTTGAATTTGATTCATTCTTCATACCTGACTCTTCAGATGGTGTGATTCCTGAGCCCAAATTCTGTTGGAATGGTGCCTTTGCTCTCTGTGTTATACTTTAAACTTTGGGTGGTTGTGCCCCACCCAACCCAGGCTTTGCCCCTAATGCCTAGCCTCAGCCAGATACACAACCTTCAATTCACATGCTTTGAGAGGAGTGTTCTGATATCAAATGTCTACCCTGAGCTTCTGCATCTGGAGAAAAGACTGCTATTACTTATTTCTAATTTGTAAATGGAAACCCTGAAGTTGGCAAAAGTCATATTTGATCTTAAGCTTCTGCCTCTCAGCCTGAATTTGTGAAATACAGGAACAGAAAACAAAGGACCAGGAAGACCCTGAAGTGTAGAATTGCTCTTTCTGTGAGGCATGAGAATAGAATGGTAAATGTCAGATACACATCAGAGGGAAAATAGTTGTTTATCAGATATTGGTTTATCTTCCAGGTGAATGGAATAAAGTTCAAATTTGTGCCAGATACTCAGAATTAATTTCAAAATCATTCATGGTACTTTTGCAAAGTTGTCTTATGTCTCAGAGGAAATAATAATTTAACATGACAGAAAAAAGTAAACTAATATATATGACATTTTAAAATGCATGCTTTGTTTTTCTTTTGGCTTCATAATAAACTTATTTCAATATTTAATTTCTAGACAGTGATAGAATTATACATATATTTAGTGCACATATAGCTTAGTGTACTAAAATTTAGCTTACTAAAAATACTAAATTTGGCATCAAATTTGAGACAACATCTCTTAACACTTGTGTCCTTTCTAGCTCTTGTAGGATGCTTTTTAGTCTCTGTTACTTATTAAATATTACATGTGATGCTCTACCACTCTTTTAGCTATTAATGTACTATCATTGACTAGTCCCTGTTACTCTTCAGTTATTTATTCTTTTTTAAAGATTTTATTTATTTACTTTTAGAGAGAGGGGAAAGTAGGGAGAAAGAGAGAGAGGGAGAGAAACATCAATGTGTGGTTGCCTCCTGTGCACCCACCCACTGGGGACCTGGCGTGCAATCTCAGTGTGTGCCCTGGCTGGGAATTGAACCAGAGACCCTTTGGTTCACAGGGCAGCACTCAATCCACTGAGCTACACCAGCCAGGGCAAAAGTATGATTTTTAAGCTTATGTTCATGCCTCTACCAACAAAAGATATTATTTTCCACTTGCATGGGAATAAATAAAATAATAAATGAGATCACTTTTAGAAAAATTAAGAGAAGTTCAATGACACATTATATATCAAAATTATATGAAAATATTAAAAATGTGAATTATATATTTTGTTGGTTTTAGACATATAGATACCTTAAGTATGCATATCCTCAGATCTTTCCAAATATTATTAAAACTTCTCAGGATTTAGATAATCAAGTGTAAGATGCCTCACATGATATAGCCAGGTTATTAATACTTGGTTTCATGGCTTCTACTCTTGTCTTCTCACACTCTGTTCTCATACAGCATCCAGGATCCTCTAGGAGCATAAGCCATGAAATTGTCTCTTCCATCCTAGGATCTTGCAATGGCTCCCCATTCACTCTGACTAAAAGCCAACACCCTTACAGTTATCTACGTGAACTACCTGGCTGCCACCCCCCACTAATGTAGTATTTGTTCATTTGCACTACCTGCTCCCTCAGCCTGCAGTGTGATTTCCCTGGATTTCTCTGTGGCTCATTCCCTCACCATCTTCACGTCTATACTCAAAAATCCTATTCTTGATTCAGTGTAAGGGAGGAAAAAAATATTTCCTCTACCCCTTTATGTTCTGGATCTGGAGTGCCACAAATAAGATCAAAACACTATATTAACAGGAGAAAATGTATAGAGATTCTTTTGATGTTAATATTCTCATATACATGAGGGCTTCACAGAAAAGAAGTGAAAAATCAAGTAGGTGGCCAGACAAGGAGCTTGCATATCCCCTTATAACAAAGAGTAACACATTGTAGGAAGGCAATTAGACAAGGGAAAGGGGGTTTGGGCTCTAGAGGCAGTTAAATTGTGAAAGGGTAAATGTATTGGGGAAGTAATGATAGATAAGAGTTATTTAGTAAGGTTCGTTTAGGCAGATTCACCTTGGTGCTGCCTCCACCTCTGATCACAAAGGTTGTTCTCCTCCCCTTGTATGGGAGATGGGGGACACCTTCACAAGCAGAGTGTATGTTAACTTCACAAAGGGAAATTCATGCTCTGCTTTTAGGAAGAAGAGGGGAGGGAAGAGAGTTCTTCCTGCCTCTGCTGCTTTTCAATTGACTTCAGCTTAAAATAACTCTTATGCCACAGGGACAATTTTGGCATGGCATGTTCTGATCCCCTTCACAGGGCACCCAACCAACATTTTAATATTATAGTATCCCCAGTCTCTGCCTACACTTTCCCCCACACAGCCGACACTCCTTAGCATCCTCCATCTTCCTTTTCCTTTTTTTAAAACAGTATCTTTTGCCTTTTATTGTTTACTTTCTATCCTTTCTATTATCATATAGGCTCTAAATGGCACAATTTCTTTTATTCCCTTGCATCCCAAGTATTAGAATAGTGTTGAACATATAGTAAGCAGCCAATAATTACTTATTAAATAAACGTTGTAAATGTGTAAGCACTCATAATATGCAACCTAAACATTCAAACATAGGTCTACCTAATAAGAGAGATATGTTATGATTCAAACTGTAGTTTTGTTCCAGTTTGTTGGTTTTTTAAATTTAAAACATGTGAAATTGCTTATGCAGATTCTGAAATCTCCACCATTTCTGAGTCTTCAAAAGATCCTATTTCTTCTATAATAAAATTAACTTGTTGGGAAAGGCTAGTAATTATGTCTGTGAAGCAGAGCCTATGTAAGCACCTAAACCTAATATGTTAGTTTACATCAGAAAAATTGGTGCTTTAGAAAATAATAGCAAATTTTACACTTCATTGCTTCTGAAACTGAAATAAAGGCAAATGTTCTTGTTGCTATAATAATGTGGGTAACTGAACATGTGTCTCAGCAATGCTTTACTTCCATGCCTGACAACATTGGAAGATACTCAACAAGGACCGTGTGGTTCGCAGTTGATGATGCTCTCTTTTGTGTTTGTGAAGCTGACAGCCCTGCCCTAGGGTGGAAAGTGCGCACCGCGATTACCTGCCCTTTGTACGGTGGGGACTTCTATAGAACTGCTGGAGATGCCCTTCTTGGCAGAGGGGATCTGCAGAACAGCCTGCTCTTCTAAGGAGAGGTGTAGCCTCTTTGTCTCACAGCTCAAATGATATTTTTGGTCCAAGCAAATAAATCTGTCTACCTAGTTTCACTTCCTCCATGTGTTCAGTAGTTTCAAAATACTTTAATTTCCGTCCTTCTTTCTTATAAAAACATAGGTCTATGAAATTTATGATGTTTGCCTGGGCTCTTAGGTATATGAAAATGTCAAATCAGAATGTTTGTTTCACATTTAATTTGCAAATCCTTACTTTATAGTGGGAATTTACTACTAAGCAAAAATGCCAGACAAATATTAAAATAGTCTTATGGTTATGATGACATTCACATTTAAAGGAAACAAGGAGCCAATGAAATGTGTGTGTCTGTGTCTCAATCATGTACCACATTGCTTCTTTAATAGTAACACCAGTGCTAATTTTATACAAATAACAGATTTTTTTGTCCTTTCCTCTGGTGTCTATTAATTTTACCAGATAGAATAATTTTCAACCTGATGTGGGTTAGGTCTTTAGAAAATAAATTTTGTCTAAAATAAGAAAGGGAATTAATTCTTTTTTGCTACAGGATAAGCCCAGTGTGGTCAAGTAAGCTGACAGAAAAAGAACAGACAATGGAGTGTTTCAGAAAAGAATTGGTTCTTGATGTTCTTTTACATGTAATCTGGTCCCTCTTTTCACATCCCAGTAATCGCAATATCACTAAAACTCTCAGACATGTCCTCAGAGTATGAGGAATTATTAGGAAAGGAGAAAGTATGTGTGAAGTATCAGTTTGGGTTGCTTTTGAGATAACGAAAATGGAGAACATTTTAATCCCCTGAAATAGTGAAATGATGTTTTGCCTCATCTTTCTTCCCATTGATCTCAATCCTGCATTCTACCAAAATTCCAATCAATTCCTCGTGGCGGGGAATCAGGTGGATAGGTAGGCCGGGGGTGATATGTTCAGTTTGAGTTTCTAAAATGTCATAAATGTTTTCCCCTCTATTAGATACTTTTCACTCTAACTCTAAAAATGATGAGGCTATGAAAATCCCCATTTTCTTCTAAACAGGAGAGTGTTTTTTCTTCCTTTTTATTGGTAGTAGGAGAATAGAAAGGATTATACATTGCTTGATAATGTATTTTAAGAATAGGTTATCTTGGAAGTTGTACAACATTTAGAGACAATGAATATTCATTATTTTAGTAAATATGTCAAATAAATTTTGATTCCTCAAATCTTCCTTCATTTATTTCTTTTATGACTTTACTTGTTTTAATTTCTTGGCACCATGCACACCATTAAAATGTGTTAGTTTCAAAATAAACTTCTGAAGTGTAAATATCGAAATCAACAGACTTACGTTTTTCTTGAATGTAAAGACATTTAAAAGTCACAAGCTTTCTTGTAATAATGGAAACAAAAAAGAACAACAAGCTCTTTTCCACTGTTTTTAAAATTTAAGTCACAGAGACATCACTCACACGTTGGAACAGCAAAGACAGTGTGTTGGCTAGAACCTGGACGCCCTGGGCTGAGGGGATCGTTGACAGCAGGATGGTCGCTGACTCACTTTCTTCTCGGTTCACTTCCTTCTCCTTTAGTCTCTGCTCCAGCCGTGGGAAGATGCCCCCCAGCAGCTCTGCACTATGCAAACCCTGGCACTGGCTCCTGCAGAGGGGCACTAATTCTCTCCTGAGGTTTAGAGGAAAGATCAAATATACTCATTTTCTAAAATCATGCTGTCATGCCTGGACCATGGAAGACAACACTTATCATCAGTCTGGTCATGCCCACCCTGGTGTGTAAACCTGGGTGCGCTAGGTTAGGGGAGGAGAGTTCTCAAAAGGAACGAAGCAGAAAAGGATGCCAGGCAAAGGAAGCATTTGATGACATTACAGAGGCAAAATAATTGGGTAAAATCCTCATTTAATAAATGAGAAAACTGAGGTGGCTGGAGAATTCCTCAACTTTCCAGTCATTTGGTAAATAGTGACTCCAGCCAGAAAAATGTACATTTTTGTAAAATTATTTTATTGTTGTTCAAGTACAGTTGTCTGCATTTACCCCCACCACTCCCTCCTACCCCAGATTGATCATTAATGGACGGAGGGGTGGATAGGATTGAGTGTGGGAGGTGGGGGTGGGTATGGTAGGGGAGAATGGTGGGAGGAAAATGGGGACAACTATAGTTGAACAACAGTAAAAAATAAAAGTAATAAAATGCTCATTTTAAAAGAAAAGAAATTTTAAAAGGGAAGTTAATTGTATTAATTATTTGTTTTATAGTGCTTTCACATGTCTATGTGCTGCTTCTCTCTATGTATTTTACCTTAACTCAAGCTTATATAGGTCAATATATATCCATACATATATATGTATATGAGTATATGTAAATATATGTATTATGTATGCATGTATATATGTGTAGAAAGATAATCTGTATGGTGATTCATTGCTTTAATGCCAACATAGATAAAGCAATTACTGAAATTTTCACTCAAAACTTAACATTGATTGCCCTTGCCAGCAAATACATTATTTTCCATGTCTGCATTACTTTCTAGCAGTGTGCACACACTTATAGAAACATCTCTTATTATGGAAGAATGACTCAAACCAGTTCTTGACCACCCACTTCCATCCCTGCCTGCCCTGCCATTTACGCAGACAGATTTAAATTACCTACTGTGGGTATTGAAAATTCAAGTACCGAATTTCCAAAGTCCCATGTGACTGCTACCCCCGTCAGCTCTAATCCTGTGTCTTTGTGGATCGACAGAGGCTCATAATACATCACATAGTTGGTTTTTGGTCCATCTGCCTCCATAATTTCTGTGTCACTAAATTCACTCTGAGTGCACAGGGAGGCAAGTTCCTTACACTAAACTCCGAAGAAATAAGTTAAAAGTATTTCCAATAACTGAATATTTTCCAAGAGCAATCCCTGATTCTTTCAATCCCAGACCCCCAAACACATCTTATCTGTGTGAACGCAGATACACAGAAACCTCTAGTGGCAAAAAGTCTCTTCCAAAGGAAGGTTCTAACAACTCAATAGCATCATCCGATTTTGTTGTTGCAACTTTGAAAAACTCTAGAGTTTTCATACTCAGTAATATAAATGTGTGTGGGTCTAAACACATGTGCACATATATAAATAAATTTACATATGCACATATGTAGGTGTTTATATATGCACACGGCAAAAGGCATAAATATGGTAGACGAGTATGTTCAAAGCTGCTTGTACTCTTGGGGAATGTAGCAACAGACAGCAGCATTGCAACGCCTTCCATGGGACATCTGCCACTGTGACAGTGGCTGGAGCATGGAATTCCTGACTCAAGGGCCAGGTGAAAAAGGATTCCTGGCAAATTAGAGAGCTGCACGGATAGAAGTGGCAAGTCATTGCGACAGCGATTTACTTATGTCCTCATGAAGAGCACATGAGGTTTTTCACATTTTTTGTTTACTTCTTAATGTGTACTTTGGACCTTTGAGGAAGGAATCCAATTTCAAAATTTCCTAAATATGTTTGACAACAAATGTCATGCAGTTTGAGAGCACACTACTCTGAGTGACATGTCTGTGACTACTTACTGATAGACCCAATTTTTTTTTTCTGTAATGGTTTTCTTTCAGCAGAAAATATTATATTGTTCCTGGAAAGTAGAGAATTTACATATGATAGAAACTAACTATATGTTACACAAACTAACTATATCACAACTTTTGGCCCTGCAGATTTATGAAAAATTAATTTGACTGATGGATATTTTTCTATCCCTCCTATAGGGTAAAAATCCAACATGCAGAGAAATATTTCTCCCTAGGCTTTCCCTCTTTTTCATAAGCTTCAAATAAACTTTGAAAATTATTGCTTCTGCATACCTGAATTGATTGTCAGGGAAACACAAAACTAAAATGTTTGGTAACTCAGCACTGAATTGGGAAGCAGAGGTGAAATTCCTGTGAGACATTTTCAGCAAAGTAGGTTACACATCATCCCATTTATATATATTTATATTTTTTCTACTTCCACTAATCAATCCACAGCCATTTTATAGCGGTTCTGTGAAAAGCGCTGTGTTCAGGCACGTAGGGGATGCAGAGCAGTGCAGAACAAGTCACGTTCTCATGGGACTGATGGTGGAGATGGGGAAGCCACAGGTATAGCTCCAGGACTACGTCAAGGTTTGCGAATGTTTTCATCAGGTAATCCTGCTGCCAAGCCACACATGGGTTATTTACAGTATCATCACCAGCTCATGTAAAGCTACATGTAATCTGTAAATAACAAATAAATGACAGAGATAATTAGTGTTTATTATCTCAGAGGTGTGATATTCAAATTAATTAATGTAAGATGTCAGACATGATCTAAGCTTTGTGGGATGGGTGGAACTGTTTAAAGGTAAAAGCTGATGTTACCCTTCCATTTCTATCAACATTACTCTCCATCAGTATTTATGTTTCTAGAGCACTATGTTAGGTATTATTCTAGAATGGTTTGTTTCAGGAAGCTGAACTGAAATAATAATGGTTGGTTTTCAGTTTTATGCAACTGATCAGTTTTAATATAATGACTCTATACTATTCTGTAGGACCCTATCAACTTCGTTATTTACTTAAGGAGAGAAAGGTGAGCGAAGACAGATAGTCATAGAATCTTAGTTCTTGAAGTTTTGCAAGGACAAGTGTGACATAATAAGAAATGTTGTCAGTGACCAGAGGGGAGAGGGGAGGGAATTTCAGGGGAGAAGGGAAGGGTTTACAGGAACAAATATAGAGGACACATGGACAAAACTAGGGGGGTTGGAAAGGGGAGGGAGGAGGGGAGGAATGGGTGGGTGGGCTGGAATGGGAATAAAGGATAGTAACTGTACTGAATAAACTAAAATTAAAAAAAAAAGAAATGAGTATTTCATCTCTGCCTCCTGTTCCTGACACAGAGGTCCTTGTAATTTCCTGACTGCTGGGGGTTACAGAAGCCTCTTACACAGAGCTCCTAAACTGTTTTGGAATTTCTTGGGTGATAGGAGCATCTTTTGTTCTAATGAGGTGACACTGTGGCCTCTTGGTTGAGGGCTAGTGATGAGAAAGACCAGTCATGCTTAGAAACCTCTGGAGAGGGGGGAGGGGATAGAGATTGAGTTAATAATGCATTGTGCCTACCTGACAAAGCCTCCATTAAAATCCCTAACCTGTGGGGTTTGAAGAGCTTTGGGTTGGCAAACACATCCTAATGTGGGAGGGTGGTGCACCCCAACTCCATGGAGACAGATGTTTCTTGCCCTCAGGACCATTACAGACTTTGTCCTATGTACCTCTTCACCTGGCTGTTCCTCAGTATCTTTTATCATATCCTCTGCAGTAATCCTTTTGCAAAAATTGCTTCCACAATTTTTTTGAGCATTTATAGCAAATTATCAAATCTGAGGAAAGGGTTGTGGAGACCCCTGATTTGTAGGCAGCCTAGACAGAGTGTAGGTATCCTGCGGACCCACTACCTGAGACTGGAATCTGTAATGGAGGCCATTGTGTGGGACTGAGCCCTTAGCTTGTGGGGTCTGCACTAACCCTGGGTTGATAATATCAGAATTGAGTTAAATTGTAGGACGCCCAGTTTGTGTCTGCAGAGAATTGGAGAATGGCTTTATGTGGAAAACCCGCACATTTGCTGCCAGAAGCTTTGTGAGTAGAGAAACAGTTTCCCTTTAACAGGAAAGTAAGTTTTCTAAAACAGAACTGCCAGTACCATTTTTCAGAAACCTAAAAGAAGAGCACCTGTAGGTGCTCGCAGATCCTATGACTTGACCCATTTCTGCACCCCTCCCAAACCCCTTTCTTCTCCCCACTTCCTCTTCTCCACCTGGACTCTGCTCTTCTTCCAACCCTTCAAAACTAGTCCTGTCTCAGAGCCTTTCCCCTGCAGTTACCTCTGCCTGAAACCCTCTTCTCCAGGATATTTTCAGTGCTCACTCTCTCACTTCCTTCAAGTTGGGCCAAAACATCCGTGCCATGGAGAAAATTTGCTTTACCTCCCTTTCAAAATCAGCAAATGGCTCCTCTGCCTTCCCCCTTCCATTGCTGTCAACTTTCCCCGCTTTATTTTTCTTCATTGCACTATTGAAACCTCATATGTACGATCTGTCTGGGAAAAGCCCAGCCATTATGAATATAACAAGAATGGTTTGTGTGACATCAGTATAACCTGGCAGCCAAGGAGAGTGGACTGGAATGTGCATGTGTGAACAGTGATGACTTCACTGTGCTAGTCAGTGGGGGCCGTAGATGTCACTGAGTGAGCATGTGTACTGTGTGGCCATCGCATTCAAAATGACTGAGCAAGTAGAGCAATGAATCTGCATCAGATTTTGTGTTAGGCTTCAACACCGGTTTCAGATGATTCAGAAGGCTGCGGCTATGGGCCATTGGTGATTGGCAGCTTCATCATTTGACAACATGCCTGCTAATGCATCACGTCTCAGGCAGAGTTTTTTTGAAAAACATCAAATCACCCAGATGACTCAGCACCACCCTGCACCCCCCAGTTCCTACCCCTCCACGGCCTATAGCCCAGATTTGGCACCCTGCAATTTCTGTCTTTTCCCAAAACTGAAATCACCTTTGAAAGGGAAGAGATTTCAGACCATCAATGAGGTTCAGGAAAATATGACAGGGCAGCTGATGGCAATTGGGAGAACTGTATGAGGTTCCAAGGTGCCTACTTTGAAGGGGATGGAGGCATCATTGTCTATGTATAATGTTTCTTGTATCTTGTATGTTCTTCAACAAATGTGTCCATTTTTCATATTACATGGCCGGATGCCTTCTGGACAGAGCGGGTACTTTATGTCTAACATATATGTTTATTCTTCCTGCACACCCTGCCCATCACACATGTGTGAAAGCTTTGAGGTAAAAGACTCTGCTGTTTTCCCACTGCTCTTTCTGCAGCACCTTCACGCACCGAGCTCTCAAAAGTACTTGCTGAATGAATAAACTCCACGCTAGTAGGAATCACACAGCACATCCACTGTGGGCTGGGTATTTAAACACTCAAAATCAGAAAGCTATTATCTTTTGCCTTTCTCATGGTGAGATACTTAAGTTGAAGTCTATGATAAGGACAGCAAATCTAACCCTTTGAGTACTTACCTTGTGTTATTCTGTGTGTATGTTCTTCTCAGTGATGCCACTTGGAATTGAACAACGTATCTGAAAGAACATTAAGTCATGCTCTATAAAGCAGGGGATGTTGTTGTTCAGTGCATGGAGATCACTTTTAAATTGACTGATGTACTATTTATATAAAAAACTGTTGTTTTAAAATCTTCCTCTGTTCTTCAGGACTGCTCTGGTTTCCCTCAGAGTTTCTAAGTCTCTCTGCCTGTTTTTTTTTTTTTTTTGTCCTTCCCTCTAGCTGTTTTGACCATCAGACATTAATCTTCCAATGAAAAATCACTTGAGAAGGGTTTCTGTGAAATATTTCTGAGCACACTATAAATAGTCACAACTGGCTTTGACTTCCAACTCCTGTTCATCTTTTAAAACATTTCTTTTTGTGTGGAACTGTAACAAAAAATCTAGCGCATCTAGAGATGTTACTGCTTACATGAAAAGAACATAAAATGCCTTTATGGAATGCCAGGAAATCCTAAAATTAAAATTATATTATTTTGTTCATGTATTCATTCACTCACTCAACAAATACTTATTGTGTTTTTGACATGAGTCATGCACATGGTAAGTGCTGATGTTGAAAGATGGATAAGATGCAATCCCTTCTATAAAGCAAACCATTGTCTGAATGTGGGTGGTACTCTGTCCTAATTTTCCTCTTTACTGTAACATGCAGGCAGAAGCCCTACAGACAAAAACGTCATGAAGTCTGTCTTCTTTCCTCTTCTTGAGACCCCCTCCCTCCAAGTAAGTAATTACTTCTCTCATGTTGCTCCATTGTGATTTTAGATTTCTGTTTTCTTTATTTTTTTTTCCTGCTCATTATTGACCCATCCTCCTTTAAGTCTTGCAGAGCCCTTCTTTTAGCCATCTGTTAAGGTTCAGGGCAATCCAATAACTCATTCAGTATTACTGGTCAAAGCTCAGTTGTGACACATCCATGGATATGACCACTAATACAGATTTTCCAGTACTCTGCTGAGTTCCAAGTAGTACACTTTTAGTGATGGAAATTTGGGGACTTCTAGAAGACTATCATTTACAGTAATGTCACATGAGGGGACCCTCATCCTGAACATAATTTATCCCTTAGCCTATAGTAATAATTTCTCTTATGAACCAAAGAATTGTTTCTCATTGAAAACCGGAGATAAATACTGGGTATTACTTAATTATACTGTCAATCAACACCTGCATATCTTATCCACACCGATGTTTCCACCTCTTTTCAAAGTATCACATCAAGTCCCTCCTCAGTTTCCAGAAGGCAAAAGGACTACTGAAATTGCTCTCAAGGGCAATAATAATAAACCAAAATATAAAAATACATAAGTAGTTTCCCTGCTAAGGCAAAATCCACATGGGACAAAGAAAAGATTAAAGGTTTCAAAAAGCTTCTTATATTTATGTCTTTTTATTTTCAGAAAGGGAGCTGGGTAGTAAACCTACTTTAGAGGGGAGTATAAGGCCAGACGCTACTACTATAGGTAGAATAATGAGGCAAGGGTGGGGAATGGGGTGGAACACTAGAAATCATGCCCCATCATTGCTTCACTTTTACCACTTCCTTTAGTTGCGACTGAAAATTCACTCCTCTACCTCAATTATGTATCAGGAAGGAATGGCACATTGATATAAGTAGCCCTTAATACTTCAGTGTGAATTAAAAGGCTGTTCAAATTTTAACTAAAGGAAGACAAGTATAAGGACACCAGTTATTGGAGAGAGGAATGCTCCCTAGTAAAAAAGGATCTAAAAGGATAATGATAAAGAACATTCGAGAAAAAAAAACACTGAGAAATATTGCCTCAGACTCATCTAGCTCGTTTGAACAGTAACACAATGAATATATTAAATGGGGAGTGGTGCAATTTTAATGCCTTGCTCAAACAAAAGCTAAGATGACACACATTTAGATGCTTGTGCTGCATTTCCGAAGTGATAAAAAAACATTCCCCTTCTGTTGTCAAGATATTAGTGCTTGAGTTCAGAATGGACTAGTGCCCATCAGTCCATTGGAGTACATTATCCAAGTGATGATTACTACCTTAACACAGGCGATATGCATTTTAGCATACATTATTCAGGTAAAATGAGTTTTAATCCTCATGCATTCTGACTGTGATCTGATTAAAGTTTAATGATAGTTTAGAGTAGATGCTTTTGATTTATTCCTACAGCTATCAAAGCAAGCCCTGGTTGAATGAATCTGTACTTTATCTTTTGGGCACTTATAAAGTTTTCCATTACTCATGTTATTATTTCTGTGTTTTTGTGGTTATCAGAGAAAAGCAGTTACAATTGAAAA
The DNA here is from genome assembly GCA_028533065.1 of Trachops cirrhosus. Taxonomy (NCBI): domain Eukaryota; kingdom Metazoa; phylum Chordata; class Mammalia; order Chiroptera; family Phyllostomidae; genus Trachops; species Trachops cirrhosus. The sequence continues at coordinate 67,527,889 of CM052538.1, forward strand.
TTGTTATTTGTGTGTTTGTTGTTGGCTTTACAAATATTTTACTTATTCACATAGGGTACAGATAGATAAGTGTTTGGCTGTTGAAGTGCAATTTTTTATAATTTATAATATAGCTTGACTACTCACAATGAAACTCCATTTCATTCACCACTGTTTCAGTGAATATAAAACAAACACAAATGCTTTTATACTCAGAAATTTTCTTTCATGAATCAGTGTAAAGCTACTTTATCATTCCTTGGCTGTTCTTACATCCTTCCTACAACAAAAATTTTAATAGCTTTCTGAAATCTTTATAACAGTCATGATCTAGATGAATAAAATAATGAGATTATCCCCTAAATACTTTCTGACATTGAAGGAGCCTGATTCACAGCACCTATTTCCTTATGACCTAGCCTGTGTTAGACAGGAAAACACAATGATGGTCAACCCAGTCTGGCACTAGGGGAAATCTCGGCTCACCTGCAATCGTTTGTCTGTTTGTTTGTTTGTTTTTGAGGTAGCATCTGTGGGTGCATATGACTGTAGGTTTTCAACTGTGTGTAGTGCATGTTATGTGAAGGCACTGTGCATGCAGTGGATAGAGATTTAGAACAGGGAAATATATTGCATTTTAGGCTTTATTTTCCTTCCTTTACAACTAGACAAGGTGGTTTAGGGAATATTATTTACCTAGGATAAATTAGAACAGTTGGAAACTTGCTTATCTTATGGATATCCTTGGAATCATCTTGTCAGATCTAAAAAAAAATGAGAGATGGAATCAATTAAACATCAGTGTAATTTCCAATAATTAACCCATCATTTAAAGAAATAGGTAAGAAATATTTTTTGGCCTGAATTAATCTTATATTTACAGTGGTTTTCCATTTCTATTCATACTTGTTCTGGACATAGAAAATGAAAACATAATACATATCATGTGCATCTCTGTTCTTGTGCCAAACTTCCATAATACTATGTCCCTGTGCAATGCTGTTCGCTATTTTCTATCTTATCACATTGTTATTTTTACATGCATATTTTTATAGTATTTCTTGAAAGAAGGGTCAATGTTGGATTCAATTGGGATCTTTGTGCTCACAAAGAGCACAGCATATAGTCAACAAATACTAAATATAGAAATAGATTTATTTAAAACTATTTTAATAAAAATGATGTGTAAGACTCTGAATGAATTAACAGATATAAAATTCAAATTGCAAGCTTAATTATGACATCCTTTGATTGTCTTGCTATTGAGTCCATAAATAAAGAATTCATCAGAACATGTAAATTATGGCAGGTTCTGAGACACCAGCTCAGAAACTCTCTTTCTCTGAGAATATTTCCCCTTGGAAACTCAAGCATCTGCATCACCCCCATGAAAGAATAACTGAAGGGCAAAATGCAAGTCACCAGAGGTGGACTTAATTATCTCTCTGGTAACTATGACGAGGTCACTACACACATCCTGATATTTGGTGAAATTAATTCAAGTGACCTGTGAGCCTTTCAATGAAACCCAAGGAAGAGAGAGAATTAGATTTCTAAAGGAAATTTATATAAAGCAAAACAGTCTATAAATAGTTAACAGCTTATCATATATTCACCTGTCTTTTTAAAAATCAAACTTGAAAAAAAACTCTTACATTTTTTAGTTCAGATATTTTAGGGGAGAAAATGTTTCATAAATTAGCTGGAAATTAACATTTTGCAATGGCTTCATGTCATCATAAAAATATTCAGGAGAACGAATGTAGCTGAATCTATTTCTTCTTTTTCAAAGATAAGTTGCTTTGTTAAAGGTGCATTGAAAGCACTGTATCTGATTTTTATGTAGGCATGCCCTGAAGACAAAATTAGCAATAGCTTGTGAAGTGGCAGCAGAGGCAGTGATGGGGTGGTCCTGGGAATAAAAAGAGCTGGGAAGGAGGAGAGGAAGGAGAAGAATTTACACTTAATGAGTGCATATTTCTGACAGTTGTCGTAAGTGCTCCTGGTGTATTAACTAATTTACTCTTTCATACAGTACAGTGTGGGAGATAGTATTTTTATTATCCTCAATTTACAGATGAGGACACAAGGCTGAGAGTGAGTAGTAATTAACTTTCCCCGGGTCATGTGCTTTGTTCACTATGACCCAAATTCCTGGTTGTCCAGCCTAAACTCTTTTGCATTCTTCAGCCTCTCTCCCTTTCTCAGCTGGTTGTTTTATTTGAAAAAAAAATATGGCAAAATAATTTACATTGAGGTAAATGACTGTCAGCAATGCAATCTTCTTTGGGGTGATTTTAGTCAAGGAATAAAATTCTAATGATCACATTTGTGTCAAATCTTTGGGGAGGTAATCACTTCAGAAGGACTTCCCAAGAATATGTAATTTTACACTGTCAAAGCAGCTGTCCAATTTTAACTAGGCATTAAATGTTAGGCTTTGTGGGCAGAAAATACTAAAAAAAAGAAAGAAACACATCTTTTCTTATTTAATTTTCATTTCATAATGTTTCTATCGACTGAGTGTTTGTGTGCCCCCCAAATTCATGAAGATGGGATCTTTTGGAGAGAATTGGTTTTGGGATAAGTAGGAGGTGGAGTGCCCATGGTGGGTTTGGTGCCCTTATAAGGGGATGAAGGGGCCAGAGTTCTGTCTCCCCCACACGTGAGGACATAGCAAAAAGGCACCGTTCTGCAAACCAGGAAGAGGACTCTCACCAAGAACTATTCACGTGGCACTTTGCCATGAACTTCCTGGCCTCCAGAACTATGACAAGTAAATATTTGTTGTTTAAGTTTCCACTCTATGCTTCTGTTGTAGCAGTTCAAACTAAGATGAAAGTCTTGGGCATATTATTTTAAAAAGTTGTTTATAGTCACCTTAAAGTTTTAGGTAGCTATTGAAATACCATTTATTTGAGTAATTATATATTATATATTATATATTATTTATTATTATGTATTTTTACTGGTAGGTAGTAATATTTGTGTATTGATACTTTAGCATACAACTTTTTGAATATTCTGTTTTGTTTTAATTGCTTACTTACTCTCTTAAATATTCTATGAGGATGATCCTATGAGTCAGCAATAATAATTTTATTTCTTCCTGTATTAGCTATTTTATTAATGACTCTTTGTCTCCTATTAGAGGAAGGCATTTGTTTAATTTGTCCCATGGTATATTCATTTCCTGAGGTGCCTGTACCAAAGTCCCACAAAGTAGATAGATTAAAACAGAAATTTATCCTCTCACAGTTCAGGAGGCCAGAAGTCTGGAATCAGGGTGTCAGCCATTCTCCCTCCAAGAGTCCTTCCTTGCCTCCTTTGGCTTCGGGTGGTTGTTAGCAACCTTTGGTGTTCTTTAGCTTGTGGTAGCATAATAACTCCAATCTGTGCTTCTGTCTTCACGTGGCCATGTTCCTCTGTGTATCTGTGTCCAATTTTCCCTCTTCCTACAAGGATTCCACACATTGGATTAGGGACTGCTGTAATTCAGTATGACCTCACATTAACTTGATTACACCTGCAAAGACCTTGTTTCCAAATAAGGTTACATTCACAGGTTCAGGTGGACATGAATTTTTTTGAGGGTGGCACAATTCAACTCAGTAGAGCCTACCTTCTTATGCTCTTAAATTCATGTTCTTCTATACACAAAACATTATTCACTCCATTCCTTCAAAATCTTAAACCACTCCAGCATTTATTCTAAATCCAAAACCTCATTAAAAATGATTCACGCAAAAAAAGTTCCAAATTTCATTATCTAATTACCTGAATTAGATATGGATGAGACTCTTGATATGATCCATTCTGGGCCAAAATTTCTTTCCATCCACAAAGCTGTGAAACTAGAAAAGAAATGATCTGCTTCCAAAATACAACAGTGGGACAGGCATAGGACAGACATTGCTCTTCCAAAAGGGATACAATGGAAGGAATAAAGGGGCTACTTGGTCTAGATCAAGTTCCTCAACCCATTGGGGTAAGTTCTAGTAGGTTATAAAGCTGAGAATAATCCTCTGGGCCCTTCAAGATGGCAGCTCTGCCTTCTGTGGCTTTTGGGTCCACAGCTCTGTCCTTGGAGTAACTCTTCCCTTATTTCATCCCATCTCTGTCCCTTTCAGTACAAGCTGGAAGTGTTTCTGATGGCATAAAGATCCTTCCTGGATTTCCCTATCTGTACTCCTGAATTCTGCTGAGATGGTTGCTTGGACCCATGAATCACACATCCAGTCTCTTTAGCAAATGATTTTCCAGTCACACCCTTTGCCCTGTTTCCAGAGCATGATATCTGGAAAGAGTGAGGATTTTCCAAATCATCAAGAGCTGGTTCCTTTCGCCTCACAGTTCATTGCACAATTTATTTAGCAAACAGCAAGGAGAAAAGAGGTCACATCATCCATATTTGCTTGAAAATCTCAGATAAATATCCAAGTTCATTGATTACAAGCTCTACTTTCTACCCAGTGGTAGAACACTATACACACACACACACACACACACACACACACACACACACTATGACACTCTATGACAAGGTTGCCTTTTGTCCAGTGTTCACCAACATGTTCCTCATTTTTGTCAGAAACCTCTGTGCCTGTCTGTTTTTTCTATTTCTTCTTTGCTTTTCTATGCTGTCATTTTCTAAAGTTCATCTTTAGTTGTATTTGTTGTTCAATGTACCTTGTGTTGTAGAATGTTCACACAATGTGATCCTTTATTTTTATATCTGTTTGATGCTTTATTTTATTTCCCATTATTTGTTGATTGTATACAATGACACAATTGACGTGCAATCTTTTAAAATTAAATTTTGGGTAATGTGTCATTTTCCTCTGGCTTTTAAAAATATTTTTTCTTTGGTTTTTAGTATTTTGACTGTAATGAGCTTACCCATTTCATGCACAACCACTCTTGAGATTCACTGAGTCTCTTGATTCTATAAATTATATCTTTTACCAGATGAGAGTTTTCCAGTCATTCTTTTTCAGAATTTTTATGTCTCATTCTCTCTATTCTTTGCTTGTGGGACCACTATTACATGTGTGTTTGAACCTTACATATTGTTTCACAAGTCCCTGAAGCTTTGTTCATTTTGGTTTGCAAACTCTTTTATTTGTTCTTCGGATAGAAAAAGTTCTATTGCTCTGTCTCCAAGTTTACTGACTGCTTCCTTTGTCAGAGGCATTTTGCCATTAAGCCCAATCAGTACACTTTATTTCAGTACACTGTATGTTTTCATTCTTGATTTTCCATTTGAGACCTTTTCATAGTTACTCTTTTTCTTATGAAACTTCTTACATTTTTATTTAGTGAGAGAATATTTCCTTTATATTACTGAGAATAGCTCAAATAAGATCCTGCCTGCTTATTTCAATATATGTTCATTGTGAGATTGGTTTCCACTGATTGTCTGTTCTTGTGAGAATGGGTTAAATTGTCCTCTTTTTTTGAACCTGTTGTCTGAATTTGTATTGTTCCCTAAATATTCTGAAGGTGCAGAGACTCTGAATTCTGTAGTATTCCTAAATACAGTGCTGATCTTTTGGCTGCAGCTCAAAATTCATTTTAAAATGAATTGAATTTGAGTTTGCTCTGTGCATGCATGGTTCAAAATCAGCCAGGAAGATGGACAATATTTTTTTTAACCTAGGATTTGAGGCTCTGCCTTTCTGGCTCTATTTCTTTTGCAATATCTCCCCAACTTTCTGGTGGCAGTGATTATAACAAACTGTGTCTTCCTGTTCCTTAGGCCAGACAAAGTATGGATTTTCCACCAGTGTTTTACCCAGCCTGTTGTCAGGCTTGTCATTAAAAAAAAAAAAAAAGGAAAATCACCCTATGCCATTCTTTCTTCCAAATAGATTCTCTGCTATAATCTTCCTGCTTTTGTTCACTCTGTGCTACCTCCAGGCAGTTTTAAAATTTTTGTCCAAGTTTATAGCTGCTATTTGGGAGAAAATTGATCTGGCAGGAGCTTCTTTGGCCATGCCTGAAGTGGAACACATAAAAAGTGACTTTGCATTTTCTTTGGCTGGAGCCACCAATATTTCATGTTCTCCAAATATATTTTCTTTTAATTTATCAGCTTGGGATTTCTACAACCTTTTGATAATATTAGTTTAGATTATATAGCTGTGTGAAGGTCAAACTAGGATTTAATTTCTTACAGAAAATATTCTCTCCCCCAAATTAAAGTTCCATGCAGATGGCTAGTTCTCTTGAAGCATTTTTGACCCATTCTTGGGGCACGTTTCTAGTATTCCATTGTGAATAGTATTCCTTCAAGAGTCCCAGTGTTTGGTAAGTATGTACTTGAACTTCCCAATCTTGCATAAGTTTAAGACCTTGACTGTTCTCTTCTCTCCTTATGTGGGTATAAAAACACCAAGCACAATACACACTTCTTTTCATACCAAAGAAGTTATCTTACACCTGGTAGATAGTCAAAATCTTTAAGGTACTAAAGGAAATAGAAAAGTGTTAGAATAGTTATCAAGACAACTGCCTTACAAAAGAGACTTCTTTTTTTATATTTTTTAAAGATTTTATTTATTTTCAGAGAAAGGGGAAGGGAGGGAGAAAGAGAGAAACATCAATGTGTGGTTGCCTCTCACACGCCCCCCACTGGTGACCTGGTCCACAACTCTGGCGTGTGCCCTATACTGGGAGTCAAACCAGTGACCCTTTGGTTCATAGGCTGGCACTCAATCTACTAAGCCACACCAGCCAGGGCAAGGAGACTTCTTGATAAGTAAGCAGGATAGGTAGCCCCTCCATAATGAAGCCACTTAGAAAATGATACAATGACTTATTTTCTGAGTGAACCAGAGCAAAAAACTTCTGGACCCATTAGAGAGACAAGTCTCAAACCCAGAGAGTTTACTAATCTTGCTGAAAATAATTGGGGCATTTATAACAACAGAATAACTACCCTATGCATGACTCCCTGATATCAAAAAAAGGAAAAGCCAGATAGTAATCAAATGTGTATTACAACTATTTAGTTCATGATGAAGTGACATTACTTGTTGTATATTTTGATTTTCTTTAAAGAGAACTAAAATGTAATTTTTATGTAATAATGAAAAACTTTTGGAGACATCAATTGATGTAGAAGTGTTTGCAAATAAAAATCCCTATAAGAAAGTATTATAGCATTAAGAAGAAAGTTATTCTAAGACAATGACTCATGAAAGAGTGTTAAGTGCCATATGTTCAGATTCCAAGAAAATCTTAGGATTTGGAACATTATTTTTATTACTAGTTTAGTGATATTTTTGAAAATCCAAATATGTAATTAAAGTAGCTAAAAGAAAAACATTACAAATAATAAGTTTAGACAATTGTGAACTGGCTATATTTTGATAAAGAGCTTATCTGTTTATTATTTCCTTACAAAGTCTAGGCAGTAGCACCACTTCTCTGTGATTTGTGTTTTCCCAGTAATATTGCATTTTTAATTGAATTATAGTCTATGGCACAGAGAACAACAATTTTGCCTCTGGGTATTATCTAAAAAGGCAACTAGAAAAATATTATCTATATACTTTTAATTGGAGAAATCCCTAAAATTATTGTAAACTTCATGGGAGTTCAGTTAATCGGGAGATACATTTATCGTTAACGTTATTTTCAAAACCAGAGCCTAATAAAAAAAAATGAACAGATTGTCCCTTGAAACCAGGCTCTATCAATCATTGGTTGTAAAACTTTGGGCATTTTATCTAAGATCCCCATTTTGTAATTTGTAATATAGGAATCCTTTCTATCAACATCTCTAGAAGATTGTTGGGTGTAGTAAATTACATATGTGTGAACACGCTAGGCCCGGTATCTGGAACTTTGCAGTAAATTCTCTGGAAATGGTAGAATGCTTTTTTTTTTTTTTAAAAAAAAAAAAAACACCTTCTTTCTTATGTTCAATTTGTAAATTTTAAACACATTATTTTTCAGAAGTAAACTGTGGGATTTTATAATACATTTGATTGCCCTTTCAATGGATCTTAACCACAAGATTGTTTGAACAATATGGTTAAGATTAAGCATAATAAAAAACAAACAAAATATGAATTTGAAATCTCATAGTGAAAAGCACTAGCAAGAAATTCAAAGATATAAAGACAAATCTATTGTGAGAAATAACTAATATAAGCCCTTTTGATTTAAGTGATATATGGAGGTAGAAAAGAATGAGGTTTTCTCACCTAGTATAAATTTATCCCAATGGATAAACTGTCCCTTTACAATGAAACCAGGAGTAGCTTGCTCTGCCTGTAATTAATAGAGCCAGAAAGATAATTGCCAAAAATGTAGCTTTCCTAAGGTTAAGAATGGAACTTACTTCTTAGTATGTTTCCAGAGTGATGCTTGTGCTTCTTAATTAAGAACTTCACATTTAAGGCTGTTTTCTCTCATTCTGAAAACTTTAAAATAAAAAAAATGTATTTATCAGTCTGAAAGATATGGCTATGGGGTGTCAGGGCGATGGCAGAGTAAGGATTTCTGAAAACCCTCTACTCTATAAAAGTAATGAGAATATTGGCAAAAATGATCAGAAAAAACTTCTTCAGATCTCCGGAAATTAACCAAAGTTAATAATCCAGGGAGTATCTATTTAAGAAAAAAAAAACCCTGCTTTATTGTGGAAAGGAGAGCAAGTTTTGTGCAGTTTTAACTTGCCTTTTCTTATCTCCTGTCTGCGCTTCCAGCTCTGCAGTAGCCTTGGAAACAACACGCAATCTTGGGGAAAACCAGCAGCCTGGCAGCCAATGATGGTACAGGCCCTGCTTCCAGGGAACAGTCATTATTTTAATTGTCTGTGGTTCCCAGAAGACCCTGTTTATCAGCCTTGTCTTTATTTGACCTAACTCAGAGCTCACTCAAAACAACCACCTTTTTGCAGGGCATTTGTTGAAATCAATCAGTGGCACCCTTTCAGTATTCCAGTGGCCCTATGTGGTGAGTAATGGCAGGATAAACAATAGCCAAACCAAAAAGGTTGTAAGAAAACGCTAGAGGGATGGCTGTCTTGAGGGGGATTTGTGAAGCTCTGACATGTACCTGGAATCTAGAAGGTCACATACATACACAGAGCTGCACACGTGCCCAGGGCTGAGCACACGCTTAGAAAACAGTTTTCATCAGCACAAATGGATAGTAGCACACAGAAGAATGGAACTGCACTCCTACCTTACACCGTGTACAAAGATTAACTCAAAATGCACAGGTTAAATAATAAAACTTTTATAAAAGATAGATGTGAATTGTCATGACCTTGGTATAAGCAATTTCTTTAACAACAAAAGCACAAGCAACAAAAGAAAAAATAGATAAAGTGAAATTCATCAAAATTAAAAATATTGGTGCCTCAAAGGACACTACTCTTAAGAGACTGAAAGGACAACCCAGAGAATGTGAGACAATTTTTGGATATCATCTATCTTATATGGGACTTGTGTTCTGGATATAAAAATTTGCAACTCAACAATAAAAAGGCAAGTAATAAAAATGGACAAATGATTTTAGTAAACATTTCTCCATACATAAGTGGTAAATAAAGCACATGAAAATATCTCAAAGTCATTAGTCATTAGGAATGTTCTATCTAAAGCTCAGTGAGAGACCACTGTGAATAGTCATTAGTACAATTACCGTAAAAAAGACTTACAATAACAAGTGTGCACTCAGTGAAAAATTTAGAACTCATTGTTGATGATAATGTAAAATGTTGTAGCCACTTGGGAAATAGTCTGTTAGTTAGTCAAATAACTAAAATAGAGTTTCCATTTGACCCAGAAATTCCACTCCTAGCTATCTACCCAAGAGAAAAATGTGTGTTTAAACAAAGACTTGTACATGAATATTCATAGCAGCACTTAAAAATAATAGCCCCAAAGTAGGAAAAAACCCACAATGTCCATCAATTAACGAATGTATGAAGAAAACATTTTATAGCCATACAATAAAATATTATTCAGCCATAAAAATAAATGAAGTTCTGGTATATCCTAAAACATAGATGCACCTTGGAAACATACTTAGAGAAAGAAGCCAGAGACATTAATATAAAATGTCTAGAAAATACAAATCCACAGAGATAGAAATTAGGCTAGTGATTGCCAGGGCCCGAGGGGAAGGGAGAAAGCAGAGTTGCTGCTAATGGGAATGGGGTTTCTTTTTTGGTGTGAAAATATTTGGGAATTACATAGTAGTAATGAATGTACAACTTAGTGAATATACTGAAAACCACTGAAGTGCACACTTTAAAAATGTGAATTTTATAGTATTTTTAATCTCAATTTTCAAAAATGTATGAAACAAGATACAGCCATGAAATGGAGAAATAAACTTTATCACACACACACACATGCACACACACACATATCTTATGACTAGGAACTGACGTATCTAGACCTAGGAATTATTTTTCACAGGGGCAGTATACGCACTAATTTTCTATATTTCAAGCACTCCTAACTTTGTAAAAAAGCAAACAATGGCATATATTATGCAATAATTGGTTTGAAAGATGCTGATTTAATGAAGCCAATGAGTCTTTAATGCCCATTTATTCATGCAGTAGTCATAAAATCTCACCAAAGACCTTTTAGTCTTAATCATAACAGCATTTGACATATTTGGGCAATTCTTTATATACTTTCCACATCTCATTTTATTCTTTCAACATCCTTCTCAGTTATATTCAGGCATTTTTGTTCTCATTGTATGTACGAAGAACCCATAAAACAGAGCATTTGAGGATCCTATTCAAGACTTCATAATAAATCAGTGATGAGAGCAGATCAGGCTCCTGATACCAATTTTTAAATTATTTCCAAAACACAGAGAAGGGCAATCTCACACAAAGAAAAACGTCCACTTTAAGAATTTGGTGAGAACATTTTCCTAGCAGTTTAAATAAAATCAAGCCAATATTCAATTTTATTGTCCTGAGTGAAATGTCCCTTCACCCCCTGTAATGCCGCCTTTCCTTGAATGACTTGAAGGACCCTCAGGAGCTATCAGCTCTACACTGTGAGACAGAATGTGCATGTCACCATGTTGCTCTTTTAAAAAGCATTTCACTCTGGGTAGTTCACGTGTTCCATATATTAATATGCAAGATGTTAATCCTTGTTTATCAAAAATACCAAAACAGGTGGAGAAGTCATTATGGATAAAAATAGGTCTATTCCTCGTACAGACTCCTGAACAGTGGCGTTTGAAAATCAACAAGGAAACTAAAAACATCTGGTGAAACCTAGCCCAGAGAAGTGACACCCTGTCCTGAAGTGACAAAGAGCATACCGACAGGGAAATAAATCTGTTGAAGCCTGGAGTGTATCTATACTGGACTTCCAGTAGTTTCTATCATTGGTGTTGTTTTCTGTGCCACCTGGACTTCCTTGGCTGTGTCATCGGAATCTCTGACTAAGAGCTGAATGAGCACAGCTTTCCTCTGAGCACTGACTTCTGTTACTGGGTCAGCTGACATCACCCAGTGAGCAGAGCTGTGTGAAGGGCTCAGAGTGCTGACTCCACCCTGAGTCAGAGGTGGGTGCTCTGCCTGACTCAAGCAGCTGCTCTCTGCCCTCTGAATTTACTTATCCCGGTTGCTTTGTCCCTGCCACTCTTGAGTTATTTTGACTGATGAAAGAAAGAAAGAAAGAAAGAGAGAGAGAGAGAGAGAGAGAGAGAGAGAGAGAGAGAGAGAGAGAGAGAGAGAGAGAGAGAGAAAGAAAGAAAGAAAAGAAGGAAGGAAGGAAGGAAGGAAGGAAGGAAGGAAGGAAGGAAGGAAGAAAGAAAGAAAGAAAGAAGGCATTTGCCCCTTCTTTGGAAAATTAAGATCTTTGGAGAGTTTTGTGTGGCTTCCCTAGGCTGGCCTGGGGACTTGAAAACTCAGGAAACAAGGGCAGAAGTCATAAATGTGAAGGAGGGAGAATCAACGCAAGGCCAGGCCAGTTAGGGCATTGGACGGAGCGGCTAATACCACTGCAGTAAGAACACGTTGATGTGTGCTGTTCTTAAATACAGAGGTGCTCTAAATGATACCACATCATTTCATAGCTTTTTTTCTGGAAAAGACCGCTGCAGGTTAACCTTTTTTAAAAGACTTAGTTTTTTAGAGCAGTTTTAGTTTCACAGGGAAATTGAGGAGAAGGTACTGGGATTTCCCGTATACTCCCTGCCCCCACACAGGCACAGCCTTCCCCACTATTAACATTCCCCAGCAACTGGTGCATTTGGTTTAATCCACGGACTGCACTGACAGGTCGTCATCACTCCGAGTCCATACCTGACGGCAGGGCCAGTCTCGGTGCTGTACACTCTGTGGGTTCGGACAACTGTATAATGACATGTATGCACCATAATGGTGTCGCTGTCCTAAAAATCCCCGTGCTCTGTCTGTTCATCCTCATCCGCCCCCCCAAACCTTGGCAACCACTGATCTTTCTTACTGTCTCCATAGTTTTGCCTTTTCCAGAAGGTCAGAGAATTGGGATCATAACATAGGTAGCCTTTTCTGATTGGTTCCTCAGGTTAACCTTTTGGAGTTTTCAGTTATTAAAACTCATGTGTAACAAATGGAATTAAAAGACTTCCCATCATTTAGCACTTTATTATTTTAAAACTACATTTTGTTTGGATAACTTTTTTTTTTGGCTATTGTGGTCGTTACACAACTATCAGTATGAACAATAGGCATTGATATGAATGCATCAGTGTGTCCACACATGGATTCATGGAGAGGAATTGAGAGTGTGTTGAAGGGGAGAAAATAAAAGAGGGAGGGTGTTGCTAAATCGCTCGGTAACTCAAATATCAACAAGGCTTTTAAATAGACTGGATCCTGACACAGCCGTCCTCTCTGCACCGGCTATTCTCAGAGTAGTACAGACTTCAATTTGCTTCACATGTTGGAGTTCAAAGGCACTAAAACACGTTGGCAAACAGAGTGAACACAAGAGATAATCTACGTGTCAGCCAGCAGCAGATAAGAGAAATGAAACTGTCTGGCTGAAAGTGGGGCTGTTGGTAGGGCAGGGACTGAACTGGAGGAAAGTGCACTGGAAACAATATTAAGGGGGAACATTTAGTAGCTTGGCTCATCTGGAGTCTGCAGCTCAGAGTTAAAAGAAAACACAGGATGTAATCCCAGTGGCTTTTGGTGCAGTCAGCATTGTTTGTGGCTGGCAGGGTTCCTGAGGAGGTGACATGTTGGAGAGAAGCTCAGGAGCTGCCCCTGGGAGCTGAACTGTTACGTATGCAACAGGAGCCTTGTGATCCCACACTTACAGCTCTTCCACATGCATGCCAACGGCTAATTCTTTCTGAGAAATTAGAGAAAAGGAAAACCACAAAGACTGGAAGAAGCCAGTGAGGTTATTCCATTACAGTTTGCTTATCAAAACGTGGGCCACAGAGTAGGAGGAGAGGCTCATGCTATGACTATGGATTCACATTAATGTGACAGTGATTAGTATAATCACTGCTAGACACAGAGTATAAAGTGACTTTCTATACATATGTCTAACTGGCATACTCCATTGGTCAATTTACTGAAAAGAAGCTATTGCTGAATTGTATTCTTGGCTATTTTCTTAATTTTTAAAAAAATTATATTTTATTGACTATGCTATTACAGTTGTCCTAATTTTTCCCACTTTGCTCCCCTCCACAAAGCACTCACCCACTCCCTCAGGCAAATGCCCCCCTAGTCCCCCCCCATTGTTCATGTCCATGGGCCACGCATATAAGTTCTTTGTCGACCCCATTTCCTATACTGTAACCTTATATCCCCATGGCTATTCTGTAACTACCTATTTGTACTCGTTTGTTGTTTTTTAAAACTGCATTCCCTCCAGAGTAATAGGAGCAAAATCTGGTTGTTTTGCATCACATAAAGTAGTTTAGTTGCCATAACATGACTTTTGTACTTTGAGCCATTCATTCTCCTTGGTCATTTGATACCAGAGTTCAGCTCTTTGACTTGCACTAATTACCATGCCTAACCCATCCCAGTTTATTTCTGTCTGTTCATAGGTCCTGTCTAGTCACATGTACCCTGATTCTCAGTGGTCACTCATGATTCAGAGGGAGTGGGAGGGAAGGAGATGGGGGAGATAGAGAAAAGGAAGAGGGGTGAAGAGGGAGAGCAGGGAAGAGGGAAGGAGAAGAAAGGGAGAATATAAGAATTTTTTGTCTTGTTTTTTACAAATTTTTATTTATTTATTTTTAAATTTCAGGCTCCTTGTTAATGTGGCTATTTTAGTTTGGTTATGAGTGAGACAAGACTGTTTATCACATTGCCTACATTTTTCTTCAAACAAGCACCTGTAACTGAATTCAGTGGGAATGGCTGAGAAGATGTCTAAGAAAACAATGTGGCTTCAATATCTATTTGATTGTAAATAAATTGCTTGTGAGACTGTAGATATGAAGAGTTCATTTTATCAAAGTTATCTCTGAGTAAATGCTGAATTTCATAAATAATAACAAAAAATCCTTGGATGTGTCAACTTCTAAAACAAATTGGAACTCCAAATAACTTCAAAAGAAGGAAAAGCTTTTACCAGCTGTAGAGTTAAAATGCAGATGTTAGTCACAGTTTGAGCTCTTTATTAAAAACAACCTGATAAATGCAAAATCATTTGTAAAAGTATGTATGTGTGTGTATACTGTATAAAAACTATACATATTCTACATATTCATAACATGTAGTATATACACATACTGCATACTGTAGTTTTATATATACTGTACATGTATAAAACTACATGTATATACACACAAACATACATTAAAAAGTCTATATATGATAAAAGTATATATGTGCAAGTTTACAAAACATAAAAGTATGTATATACTGAACAGGATATATGTAATATATTAATATTATTAATAATGTAGTTATTGTTAATAATGTAGTTAACATTAATAATATATTCTAACTATATACAGATAAACTTTTCAGTATATAATACATTAATATATGCTATGTTAATACATACTATTTTAATATATATTTATATATACTATAATATGTGCTGATATGTATTTTTTTAAGTGGAAAGAAATCTAATTTCCTTTCTCTTTGTGTACCTACGTGTGATGTCCATACATGTCCTGGTTTATTTTATTAGCTGTGATCAAGATATCCTTTAATTCTAAGTGCACATTTCTCAGAATGTAGTCTGAGGGTCCTCAGGCTCCAGCTGTCTGAGGAAGGAGCTCAGGATTTTACAATTTCACAAACGACTGTCTCCCTAGGAGATGCAGGTGACCAGCAGATTGAGGCTTACTGGATGCGCACTTACAAAAGATGGACAGCAGGGGGCAAAGGTGTCCACATTTCTCTGAAGTGGCAGATTTGATTCGTCGTGACTGGGGACAACCTTGGGCTTCAGGCACTTACATTTAGAACTTTCAGATAAAGATTTCTTGCCTGGTATTTTACTTTCCAGCCTCCAAACAAATAACTATGAAGAGGCAATACAAATTCCTTGAACAAAATTTGGATAGTACTAAAGGCATTACAACAGAAACAGCCAAAAATAACTACTCAAATTTTTATGTGCAAGAAATATATATTTTGATATTTTCTTATTTACCTGTATACTTTTTTGTGAATACATAAGTATATATATAAAATACAAATGTATCAAATACAAACAATAATACATAAAATTCAATTGTGTATATTATAGTCATATATATCATTTTATATATCATGTTCATTCATACATGTATACTTTTTAAAAATGGAGATAACTTTGAAATATTCAATTATGAATTGTGTTTCTTTTCTCACTTATATTTTTTTCAGGGTTGTGCACACATAAGCTTCATTATGAAATACAACAAGCTTAGTCACTTTACAAACGGGATTAAGTATTGTACTGACTGTGAGCTGGGAAAGAAAGAGAAAGATGTCTTTTATTTTCTCCAGCACATCTGGGTCACAGAGACTAAGACATGAGTTTATTGTAAACTTGCATTCAAATATATCCTGTCACTGTTCAGTTTTGTTGCAAAGAGCTTTAATCATTTCAGGAATATCAAAGCACGTTTCCAAGCCTCAACATATCTCCATAAACTCTCATTTTATGTATTACAATATACGCATTATACTTATACATTGATACAGCATATACAAGTAAGTGATATATATTTTATGCCTTAAAATCTCCATCTTGAGATTTTCTAGCATTCTCCTGACATGTATTCTGCAGTACTCATCTTCAATCACTTTAGTTCTCTATTGTATAACTTGATAGCTTGACTAATATAATTAAAAAACAACTGCCAGGAACTAACAGTCAGAAATTCAATCAGGTAAGTTTATTCTTTCTTTTAATACATATTTTGTGAGTTCCTACTACAATTTAATTCTTGGAAAAATGGTAAACAAGGAAGGCTCTACCAACTTTCTATCCTTTACCTAAAATGTCACTCTTAGAAAATGATGGCTACAAAATGATGTTTTTCTCTATAAATTTTATGCACATTAAGAAAAACTTTATTTTAAACATTTCCAGGTCAAGCACACAAACCCTGGAGAATCTGCAGCCCTGTAGTGAGGCTAGAAATGCAGCCCGTCTCAGTCGCACTGGTCACAATGCTGGCCTTATGCGGGCGGCTTGGGTCCGTTAATGACTCATAAGGCCTTCCTGTAATCTGTGGCCAATTATCCCAATCAAACTCAGCTTAAATTGGTTAACATCAGCTTGTGCTAGAGAATTTCTTAGGTCCTATTGAGAATTAAAAGAGATTTGCTTCTTTTTCACTAAATGTTATTGATAATTGGACATCCATGTGGAAAAAATGATATAAAAATAAATTTTACTTAACATGGAACTAAATGAGAAATGCAAAACTTTAATGTAGATAAAAACATTTTAAAATCCCATTATGTCCATAAGGAAGAAAATAATTATTTAAATCAAACAACAAGGGAAAAACAAAAACCATGAAGGCGTTAAATAATACATACATACATAACATTTGATATATTTAATATTTGATCAAATGTTTTATAATAAAGATAACAAACAAGTCACAGATGGGAAGAACAAGTAGATTTACAGTATATGTAGTTTATAAAGAATTAATAATGGTGAGGATGTGGATAAAGGGGAACACTTTTATACTGTTGGTGGGAATGCAGATTAGTGCAGCCACTGTGGAAAGCAGTATGGAGATAATTTAAAAAATTAAAAATGGAACTGCCTTTTGACCCAGCATTCCCACTTCTGGGAATTTATCTGAAGAAACCCAAAACACAAATTAGGAAGAATATAAGCACGCCTATGTTCATTGCAGAGTTTCGTACAATATGCTAGCAGCCCAAGTGTCCATGAACAGATGAGTGGGTAAGACAACTATGAGACATTTACACAATGGAATACTACTCATCTGTAAAAAAAAGAAAAAATTATACCCATTGTGACAACATAGATGGACATGGACAACATTATGCTAAGTGAAATAAGCCAGTCAGAGAAGGACAAATACCAGGTGATTTTACTCATGTGGAATCTAATAAACAAATTGAACTAACAAGCAAAATAGAGGCAGACTCATATATGAAGAGCAGGATGACAGTTGTGGTGGGGGTGGGGTGTTTAGGGGGTTAGAGGAATCAAGCATAAAGGTAGAAGGACTCATGGACGTGGACAACAGTGTAGTGATTGCAGGGGAGGGGGGTGCAAGCGGACTAAATAGCAATGGAAAAAATACTATAAAAATTTTAACTTCAAAAAAAGAATTAGTAATCATACTGCTTAATGTCCTGTAACAAATCACCAAGAAAGAGAAATGTAATCATGTTAAATAAACTAGTAAAAAAGGGTAAATAACCTCAAAGTCCATTTAGAATACATGAGAATACTTTTGGATAGTTATAAACTAGAATATATTATTCCCCAAATTTTTATATTCCTGAACTTGTTTGTTAAAACAGTTCTAGTCTCTCTTTCCAACAATTTAAATGAGACACTAAAAGAATATGGTGGACTTCTGGCCAAGATGGAGGCATAGATAGACATACTGTGCCTCCTCACACAACCAAAACTAAGGACAACAAAAATTTAGAAACAAAAAAACAACCAGAACAGAGAGAAATGAACTGTATGGAAGTCTGACACCCATTCATCCAGACCGGTAAGAGGGGCAGAGTTTGAGGCCAATGGAGAGGGGTCCAGGGGTCCCCGCAGGAAAAAGGGGTGGCTGGCAGACACAGGTGCACAGGGTGCAGGCGGCAGTTGGCCGACCCCAGACGTGCAGGGGCAGCTGACAGACCGGTGGCAGACCCCGGGTGCAGGAGGTGACGAGCAGACCCAGTGAGGCATGCAAGGCAGCTGGCTGTCCACAGTCACACATTCGCGTGCAGATAAACCAGGCGAAAACGGGCAGTGACACAGACTGCACAACCCAGGGACCCAGCACCAGGAAATAAAGCCTAAAAGCACTGATTGAAAACACCTGTGGGAGTTGAGGTGCCGGGAGAATCTCCCAGTCTCACAGGAGAGTTCCTTGGGAAGACCCACAGGGTTCTAGAATGTACACAAGCCCACCTGCCTGGGAGCCAGCACCAGAAGGGCCCAATCTGCTTGTGGGAAGTGGCAGAGGGGAACGAAGTCCTAGAGAGAGTGGAACAAGCACCACTGTTCCCTCTTGGACCCTTCCCCCACATACAGTGTCACAACCCAGGGACTGGGGTGCCCTGCCCTGGTGAACACCCAAAGCTCCGCCCCTCAATACGTAACAGGCATGACTAGACTCCCCCCAAAATGGCTCAAACAGAACAAATCAAAGCCCCAGAGCCAATACTTTTAAGTGACCAAGAGATAGCCAATCTATCAGATACACAGGTCAAAGCACTGGTGATCAGGATGCTCACAGAATTGGTTGATTTTGGTCACAAATTAGATGAACAAATGAAGGCTATGCTAAGTGAAATGAAGAAAAATGCACACGGAACCAATAGTGGTGGAAAGAAATCTGTGTCTCACATCAATGGAGTGGACAAGAAGGAAGAAAAAAACATACAATCAGAAAAGAATGAAGAAATAAGAATTCAAAAAAATGAGAGGCTTAGGAACTTCCAGGACAACTTGAAACATTCCAACATCCGATTTATAGGGGTACCAGAAGGAGAAGAGGAAGAACAACAAGTGGAAAAGTGATTTGAACAAATAATAAAGGAGAATTTCCCCAATCTGGCAAAGGAAATAGACTTCCAGGAAGTCCAGGAAGCTCAGAGAGTCCCAAAGAAGT
>CM052538.1:67547654-67565938 GCA_028533065.1 Trachops cirrhosus
ACAGTAAACTGACAGCAAACACACAATTACTAACAACCACACCTAAAACAAAAACAAAAACAAACTAAGCAAACAGCTAGAACAGGAACAGAACCACAGAAATGTAGATCACAT
The DNA here is from genome assembly GCA_028533065.1 of Trachops cirrhosus. Lineage (NCBI taxonomy): Eukaryota > Metazoa > Chordata > Mammalia > Chiroptera > Phyllostomidae > Trachops > Trachops cirrhosus. The sequence goes on from CM052538.1 coordinate 67,547,769, forward strand.
GGAGGGTTAGCAACAGGGGAGTGGGAGGAGGAGAGAGGGGGGAAAGGTATGGAGAATAAGTAGCATAGTTGGTAGGTAGAAAATAGACGGGGAGGGCAAGAATAGTAGGGGAAATGTAGAAGCTAAAGAATTTATGACATATGGACATGAACTAAAGGGGGGAATGTGAGTGGGAGAGGGTGTGCAGGGTGGAGGGGAATGAAGGGGGGTAATGGGAAAACTGTAATAGCATAATCAATAAAATATATTAAAAAAAGAATATGGTGCTGTTCACATAAATTACAATGTACATGCCAATGGAGAGAACTGGATTAAGTATAATTTTGTTTAAATATTCTCAAAGCACTGTGTTTTTAAAAAAATAAGAACTGACCTAAATGAACTAAATTTATATAAAAGAAAATGGCTGCTTTTGCTAAATTGCCTCATGCACCTGAAATCTTAGGTATCTTTGTCTGAGATAAGAGCAATCTAAATGGAAATAAAGTTGCTTTCTAATTGTAAATTCTTAAAAGATAATCTCAGAGACTAATGCAGGGTTTATAGAACACTAAAATCTGAAGAAAGATAATTCCTAGCACAAAAAAACATTGGCCAGAATGAATAGGCCCAATGATATGAATGCCCAGGTTAGCAAGGTGGCCAAGTTTCAGGGCTCTGAGGAAGTGTAATGGAGGTAAGAGGGTGAGTAAATAGTTCAGACTGCAGAGTGCAGAACAAAAAGGAAAAACAGCCACGTAATGATGGCGCTGGCTTCCAAAAATGTGGATCTGATCTCATTCCCATTTAAGTAGCTTTCAATATCTCCCTACTTCCTATATTTTTGGTTTTATACTTTTTCAGTAGCAAATTTTATAGGATTGAGATACCATCACTGTAATTCCCAAAACTTGCATAGATGATTCATAAGAGTCTGTCCCTTGCCTCATCTCAGGACACTTCTCAGGCTGTTCCAGGTTTCCGAGGAGTAGATTTGGCAGAAGACATCACTTTTGGCAATAAGGTATAGTTTAAATTTAAAGTAAGTCCTTGCAATTAACCCACAGGTAATTCTTTAAAATGTCTCAAAATTCATGCAGAAGTTTGGGATCCTGGGTCCTGTAGTAGATGACTCAGTTTAATGCCAAGCTGAACACCTCTGGGTGGGGCCAGCAAGACATCTCATGTCAGTGACAATAAGCAGAATTTCCTAATCTTTTAATTATAGGTTGTGAAACAAATTGGTTGTGAGAACACCCAGCCTTTTACAATTTACCATGCCATGTGTCTGTGCGCTATCACCACAGGCAGCCTCACAGCATTCTGGTGGTGTTAGTGAGATTGCTTTTTAAGAGGCTTTTGTAAAGTTTATTTATTCTTTTGCTTAAATAACATTGACCACATGAAAAGAACTACTTGGTGCCATTTAGTGATTGGTTGTGTTCCATTGAAATGTTTTTATATTACAGAAAAATAATAGAAAAGTAAAACATCTTATCAATCTAGTCACCTAAGAAATGATATTGAGCGAGGTGCTGCCCTAACGTGACAAAATTCAGGAGTAAAATCTGTTAAACCTGTTCAAAAACATATATGTGTATATTAAACAAGGTGTGAGACAGTTTTTTTCCCCACTATCTAGATGCAAATTTCTATTTCATATTCCTTATTTACTTTTTATTAATGAAGAATCCATAACCTCCAATTTTAGGTCCAAAGTTTTATATAGTTTATAACATGAAATTAGCAAATGAATGCTGAAGAGAGCAATACCTTTATTTATTTCTGGCAACCTCTGCCATGGGCAGCCTCTGTTATGTTACAAAGACTGAGAGCAAAAGGTCATATTTACTCGTATGAAATTCCATCAGTCTCCCAAACCCAGTTGAATTTATTTTGTTTTCTAATCAAACTTACTACAGAAATAAAAAGCTAGATAGGGGAATTTAGGAGAATAGGCCTTGGCCTTTTGAAGTAGTAAAAGCTGGAAGTCCATAGGAACATGATAAGCAAAAGAATGAAGCAAGAGAGGCTAAGCAGCATAGTGAGCTGGAGGCTGGCATTTATAGGAAGGTTTTACCAGACAGTCATGGTGCTTCTGCTTATGTAGAAAACTCAATACTCATAAGTAAGCCCTCCACCCTCATGATGAGTAGGGTTGTGATGATGGTTTTCCTTCTTGTGCTATCCATTTCTACACATTTCACTAACAAATAGGTATGTGAATGTTTCAGTAATGACCTAGACCTTTACTTTTTTCCTGTTAAAATTATATTTTATTGTTTAATCTATTACAGTTATCCCAATTCCCCCCCATTGTTTCCCTCCACTCAGTCGCCCCCTCCCTCAGGCAATCCCCACACTATTGTCCATGTCCATGGGTCATGCATATATGTTCTTTGGCTACTCTATTCCCTATGATGTATGTTACATCCCATGACTATTCTGTAACACCAATTTGTACTTCTTAATCCCTTCATCTTTTTTACCCATCCCCCCAACACCCTTCTATCTGGCAACCATCAAAACATACTCTGTACCTAGAATTGTCTGTTTCTGTTCTGCATGTTTGTTTATTTTGTTTTTCTTAGATTCAATTGTTGATAGATATGTATTTATTGCCATTTTGTTGTTAATATTTTTGATATTTTTCTTCTTCTTCTTAAAGAAAACCCTTTAACATTTCATGTAATACTGCTTTGGTGGTGATAAACTCTAGCTTTTTATTGTCTGGGAAGTTCTTTATCTGTCCTTCAATTCTAAAGAGTAATCTTGGTTGTAGGTCCTTATTTTACATCACTTTGAATATTTCTTGCCAATCTCTTCTAGCCTCCAAAGTTCCTTTTGAGGACTCTGCTGAGTTTTATGGGAGCTCCCTTGTAAGTCATTAATCACTTTTCTCTCACTGTTTTTAAGATTCTCTCTTGTATTTAACCTTTGTCATTTTAATTTTGATGTGTCTTGGAGTGGGCCTCTTTGCATTCATCTTGTTTTGGACTCTGTGTTCTTCCTGGACTGGTATGTCTATTTCCTTCAGCAAGTGAGGGAAGTTTTCTTTCATTATTTTTTTAAATAGGTTTCCAATTTCTTGCTCTCTCTCTTCTTCTGACACCCCCATGATGCAAATGTTGGCTTTTTTGAAGTTTCTACACTATTTTCTTAGACTATCTTCATTTTTTTGGATTCTTTTTTTCCTCACTATTCTGATTGGTTGTTTTTTTGCTTCCTTATGTTCCAAATCACAGATCTGATTCTCAGCTTCATCCACACAACTGTTGATTCCCTGAAAATTGTTCTTTATTTCAATTAGTGTAGTTTTTGTTTCTGACTGGATCTTTTTTTATGTTGCTGAGGTTCTTACTAAATTAATTGAGCATCCTTATAACCAGTGTTTGGAACTCTATATCTAGTAGATTGCTTGTCTCCATTTTATTTAGTTCTTTCTCTGGAGTTTTCATCTGTTCTTTCATTTGGGTTGTTTCTCTGTCTCCTCATTTTGGCAGCCTCCTTGTGTTTGCTTCTATATATTAGGTAGAATTGCTATATCTCCCAGGCTTGGTAGAGTAGCCTAATGTAGTAGGTCACCTGTAGTGTCCACTGGCACAGTGTCCCCTATTACCAAAGCTGGGTACTCAAGGTGTGCCCACTGTGTGGGCTATATATACTTTCCTGTTGTAGTTGAGCCTTGATTGCAGTTGGTATGTCCAAAGTAGGCCACCACCTGTGTTCTCTCCTGGGTCACACAGCATAAGCTACAAAGCAATCTGCAGATGGCTGGTACTTGTGCTGGGTTTGGAGGTGCCCAGGAAAGGCCTGACTGTGAACTAAGGCTGGCTTCTGCTAGTGCTGGGCCTGGGGCAATTTAGTGAGAGGTACAAGGCTCGCTGAAGCCAGATGCTGCTTGTTTGAGAGAATTTAGGAAAATCTGAAAGATGGGCCAAGGTAAGCCATTTGTATGGAAAAACCACTGGAAACAGCTTGAGTGAGTCCGAAAGTTGGGTGGGGCAAGGCCTCAGGAAATCACCAAGGTGGAGCAAACAATGTGAGCCTGGTTATTGGAGTCTCAGATATGTGGTGCCCACCTGCCAGCTCTGAAGCTCTGGCAGGGGAGGGATCAGAAAAGGAACAATAGCCTCTGCCAACATTTCTGTCTGAGAGAAGGTGCCCTCCAGCCCTCTCACTGATGCCAGACAATTCAGTTCTTCCCCATATGTCCTTCCTTTTCAGTCTGCTGCCCCTGTGCTGGAGCTTAGAGATAGTGAGTCTGAGTACGTTAGTGCATGAACTCTTTAAGAGGAACTTCCTGGGATTCCAGCAGTTTCTATCTCCCACAGACTCAATTACTACTGGTTTTTACAGCTAGAAGTTATGGAGACTTATCTTCCTGGTAATGGAACCCTGGGCTGGGGGGCCTGGTGTGGGGCTGGGACTCCTTGCTCCTGAGATATCCCTCTTGATTTATATTCACCACATCTGAGCATAAGAAAAGTCTGTTCCATGTCTTTGCTTTTCTTACCAGTCACAGTACTTCTATTCAGCTCAATGCCTGATGGTTTGGAGTGGTGGTTGTTCTCTAGTTTAGTTGTAATTTTGATGTGGTTGTGTGAGGAGATGATCCGTGTTTATCTCTACTGCCACTTTACCAGAAGTTAACCTTTACTTTTCATACTTAATATTATCTTCTCGGTGGTTCGAAACTCTGGGTGATAATGCGGATGTTGAAGTGTGTTTGGGCAGTTGACAACATACAGCAGCAATGACTGATCATTAATATTGGATATGAAACCTAACAGACTTTTAGAATTTTCACTGGAATACCTAAAAACACTGCATTACATTCTCAACCCTAAAAGAATGCCAATAATTAGTATGATGTAAGAAGTTATAGTCAACTTTCTCAATCACTCCAGCTTTTTAGCTTTGTTTTTTAATTTTTAATTTTTAGAGGAATTTTAGGTTCACAGCAAAGCTGAAAGGAAGGTGCAGAGATTCCCCATATATTTCCTGCCCCCGTACATGCACAGCCTTCTCCATCATCAACATCTCCCACCAGATGGTACATTTGTTACAATTGATGAACCTGCATTGACAGGTCATCAGCACCCAAAGTCCATGGTTTACCTTTAGGGTTCACTCTTGGTGTTTTACATTCTATGGGTTTGAACAAATGAAACTTGACATTTACCCACCATTATAGTATCATACAGAATACTTTCATTGCCCTAAAAATCCTCTGTGCTCTACCTGCTCATCTCTCCTCACTCACAACCACTGATTTGTTTATTGTCTCCATTTTGCTTTTCTAGAATGTCACAGAGTTGGAATCATATAGTTTGTAGCCTTTTCACATTGGAGTTTTTCACTTAGTAATATGCATTTAAGATTTCTTCATGTCTTTTCATAGTTTGATAGTTGATTTATTTTAAGTGCTGAATAATATGCTTTTATTTGGATGTATCAACTTTGTTTATCAGTTCACCTACTGAACCACATCTTGGCTGCTTCTGAGTTTTGGTAATTATGAGTAAACTGCTATAAACATCCATGTACCTGTTTTTGTGTGTACATAGTTTCCAACACCTTTGGGTAAATACTATAAAATAATCACTCAGGTTTTAAGAAAGTAATGACTCAGGTCCTGGGAGATCAGAGAAAAATAAAATAAAATAAAATAAAATAAAGTGAAGACATAAGCTGAAATAGAGCTCTTGGATTGTGCAATACGCTCAGAACACTAGAAAGTAGAATAAAATAGTAATCCAGAGAGCTCCTCACCCATGAAATGAGTATTTTGTGAGCAGGTTTATCTTTCTCCATCTTCTGAGTGAGACTCTGGATTAGTCACACACTTCAGGTGACAGACTCTCCAAAACAATTCCAAGATTAACCCAAAGGGTATGAGGCCTTGCAAATGCAAACATCAAAACAAACATCTTTTCAGAATGCACAGATTTACTTTCTTTCCAATGACTAACCTTCTGTATTGCATTTTCACCTACTGCATCAAGCGTGAGAGGAAAAGTGATGCTGTATGTGCAACACTATTATCTTCATGTCGGGAGACTGATTGCAGTGATAGAGAGGTTTATGATGTGTCATACTCTCCAGCATAAAAGCTACTTTTTTCCTAAAGCCATTTAATATTTCATTCCAAGGATACTCAATGATGTCAAAAATCTGAATCCTTTTACTTTTTGTTGTATAAGTAAGAAAAATAAAACATCAATTTACATAAAAATCCCACAGATGCCACTTAAAATCAAGCTGTAGATCATACAGGCTGGCAGTCATCATAATGCTCAGTATTTTTATGACTCAGAAAACATCACATCAGGTGAAACGAATAGTATTTTCTATTAAATGTCACTCACTCAATTCCAGGGCTGGTTATTCATCTGTGTTCCACACATAAACTCAGACACTATAGTTAAAATCAAAAGACAGCTTGAGTTGGGATCTAGGAATCCTGTCAGCAGTCACTCTTACTCTGAAAATAAAGAAAGAGAGGGAAAAAAAGGAAGTAAATGTTTTAATGGGAAGAAGATAAAAACTTCTGTGCTGTGTGTTTAAGGAAAGCATGTACTTTCTAAAGGTTTAAATTAGATGGCAAAAGAACACCCCCTCCCAAAACCTATGAGTCTCACCTCACTCTTCCATTTCAGAATTCATGCATTTTCTGCATAAAGAAGTATATAGCACATACATTTCATGATGGATCCAATGTGTTCTCAGAGCAATTTTGCAGATTGGTAAGGGAAGAAATTTCCAGTTGTTAAAAGCCCCATCATTCAATGAGATGAAGCATAGGGCAGACAATGGTCAAAGTAAATGATATTGCTGCTGATGACACATGCCTACCAACACAATGGAATTCCCCATAAAGTATAAGCTGTGTCCTACCCCCTAGCACGCAGTCCTCTGGACATCCCTTGAGCAGGTTGTGCCTTTCCAATCTGGTCATCTCCATTTTAGGCTTAGACATTAAGTTCCCTGATACACAAGGCATGCACACTTTATCTCACTGTCAGCACATAGTATGATTATCATCTGTTTGTTTGGCTCCAATACTAGTTTGTAAGATCCTTGAAGTTTGAACCTGGGTTTGACACCCAGTGATACTAATAAATATTCCTGGAATAAATGAATATGTGTACATAGTAACATTGAAATCTGCTTAATTTTGTTGTTGTTTTTTAAAATACTAAGCATGTAAACAATACAATTGAAACTACCAAACTGCTACTGTGTAAATCATGGCTGATACTAATTGGTGTCACCTCTCCTAACACCCATTTGTGTTGGTTCTTGTTGTTTCCAAAACAAATAAATATTAGGTGCCAGGGAAATTCCCATTTCTTAAAACAATGATGTGAGAACACCTATGCATTTCCACTTCAAACAAGAGACTTCCACTATAAAACTAATCTGTGTATATTTGATTATGAAATTTGATTTCACTCGTAGGTGGAATCTAATGAACAAACTGAATGAACAAGCAAGATAGAGACAGACTCATAGATGGAGAGCAGGATGACAGCTATGGGGTGGAGGTAGGTTAGGAGTTGGAGGGTTAGAGCAAAAAGGAAAAAGGACTCATGGACATGGGAAACAGTGTGTGATTGTGGTGGGAAGGGTGGTATAAAGGGGCTAAATGGTAATGGAAACAATACAATGAGATTTTTTTTTAAAAAGGAGAAAAAAGAAATCTGGAAAAAAAGTCTGTTGTACCAGGACTTAAACTATAGTTTAAAAGTTTTAATGAATATGAACGTTACTGTCATCATTTTTAAATTATATATATTTTTTAACAATCTCATTCTGCTCCATTTTGACACTTATGTTTGGTTTGGCAGCACTGGGCAGTTGCGTAGATTTAATAAATTTTGAATCACAAAATTATAGTAAGTTGCCTACAACACCTACTAAATTTACCCTCTAGGATAGATAAATCATAATAATATTTATATTAGCTTCTTCTGTGAGGCCTCCAATAAATAGTTTTAATCTACTTCTTAATTTTTAGGATTGTTATTTATTTTACTTGTAAATAATTTTTATGAACATAAAATGTTTCAAATTATCCTTTTGTCATAAGCAAAATTGTGGTCATTTTGATAAAATCCAACATACTGCTTTAAACCATTCATTCAAAAAAAATACAAATTGCTAGTAACATTCAGCAGAGCATATTTTATGTGTATTATATGGCTTAAGTTGCTGTATATGTCGTCAGAAATTAATGTAGTTGCAGTATAATTTCCCTGAGTCAAAGACACCAACATGGAGGTAAAAAGAGGTGGGTTGGTGGTTGCAGATAGATGAGCAATTATAAATAATTTTCCTAATGAATGAGTTTATGTCTGCTTTTTGAAGTTTGGCAGAATATTTCACAGTAGTGAGTGTTATCAGTAGTTTTGAATTTCTGTATTTAAAAAAATATGCAGTACCTGCATCAAATTTGTACAGGTTGCACATTTGTAGGGGTCTTTATAAATTTAAAATGATGGATGAGCATGGATTCTCCCTGGGCCTGAGGTCTTGCTGAGCACCACAATGGCTGACCATATTCTTAGCGGGGCCCAGAGGAAATGCAGGAGTCCTGCTGTCACTCACCCCACTGAGGGTCACTGCCACTATCTGCACATCCACACTTTACTTCTAGGACAGGTGCCTCAGTCAGTTATTTTGACTGAGATATACTGTCATTGGAAAGTTTGAAAATGGATGGAAAATACTCATTCTACCAAGTCTTATATGGTCATGATTCTATTATCTAAGAAACTTTAGGAATCAAACTTCGGTGACATGAAATATTGCCAACTGTCCATGTGATGACACTTGTGTTTAGATTCTGTACCATCTTTCAGCATGCTCCCTGCTCTGTTGAGGGATGAAAATGATGCAGTTAAAGTGATGCTGTTTGACTTCTGAAGCCAGCTCTTCGGGGATAGGCACAACTTTGCCTCTCTTTTTCTTTCTCTCTCTCTTTCCCATGTCCCTCCCCATCACTTACTCTTGGTAACTAGCCACCATATGGAGGAAGCTCCAGTCATGTAGAGTGCCCAAGTGCAACACTAATATTACATCTATTAATATTACTCTTACATGCTTAGTCTTGACAATGAAATGTAAGTGGGGTGGATGGGTTTCCTACCTTGGTGCAACAATGCAAACCAATGTTTCTCTCTTTTCCTATGGCAAACGAGGGGTACGTCTGGTGTGGATTCATGGGGTGCAGCTGTTAGACAGTGGTGTTTCTATTAGTCTGTGTTCCTTAAAGAGTAATAAGCTAACACATATGCAAGTTTTTGGGTCCTTATTCCTTAATTCTTAGATTTTTAAAGGAAGTATATGGAAATGTAGAGAAATATATGAAAATTAAAAATGTAGTCACAATAAAATGTTTAAAGTCTTTTGCCTGCTGGTATCCTGTGGCCACATCCTGCTCATTCTCTGAGACAACAACCTTGTACATTTGTTGGAAAAATGCTGGGCACTTAAAGCCATTGAGGAACTTGAGTGTTCTTCATGAGCATATTTTTCATTTGATATTTTATTTTCATTTTTATGTCTATACAGAAGGTAAATTGTGTGTTAGGTTTTCCATCTTTTGATCACCTAAGTCAAGGGTAAAAAAATGGAAAAATTAGACCATCTTTCCATTGCCTGGAATGGAATACATTAACATTTAAAATTCACTAATTCTATTGATCAGTAGTTAGAGGACATTTTTAATTGTTCCACTTCTACTTGATATGGATGCAAGTGGAAGCAAACTGCTCTTTATATTTAGGATCAAAGAAAGAGAAGGCAGTGCCAGCATTGTCTGCTTGCTTTTACTCTAATTTCTTCCTTTTTCTTTAATCTTCACTTTTTTGTCTTTGCTAAGAAACTGGTTAATATCAATCTCCCTCACCCCATCTTGCACATAACATATGATCAGTAGAGGAGATTGCACACTTGCCTTTCACTGCATACCTGCCAGGAGAATCCAGACAAGCTTCTAATTTCTATGGGACTGACTTTTTAGCTCTATTAAGACTGATGACAAAAGAACTATTTTTGGTGCCTCCATGAAAGAAACTCACTGGAGCCTGTTATTTTCAGTAATCCTGCTGTTAGGAGAGAAAAGTACCCACAAAGCCACTCTTTATCAAATAGCACTAAATTCTCTCACCTCTGTGGGTTTGTTTTCTCTCTACCCACTGGGCCAAAGTGCAACACATCAAGGTGAATGAACTCTGCTGGTTGTCTCCCTACAAAAAAGGAACCAGGGGTGTCTTGTTCCTTTGGTTGTGGCCCAGATTATGCATCTTTAAAACATTTTTTATTTTCAACTGTTCATCCAGGATGTCATTTTAGTTTCTCATTACGGGAAGTAATTTAGAAATGCCATTCCTTCTGTTCTCTTCAGTTTCTGCTCCCACAAACACAAAACACCCTTGCATATTCAAATTCAGGTTGGCCAACTTCAAGCAGGTAGGGCAAAAGTCCTCTGATATTAGAGCAGTAAGATCTCTCAGAGACTCTCCCTGTACCTCTGTAAGGCAGCAATGTGCATTTAAAAGTCGTGGACATGGCCTTTGTTTGGTATTAATGAAGAATGTGTCAGAAAGAGGATGCACAGACACAGTGATTTGGCAAGAAAAAATAAAGGTGATGAGGACAGTCAAAGAGAAGAGAAGAAGAGAATGAACTTCTGGGAAATCTTTAGCACTATTGTGCAGGACGAATGTGAGCAGTGCATGGAGATATAATTAGGATAATTTGGAGAATAATTTATGTCAATTCTGAGAACAGAAGTTAAAAATAACTGCAAGGTTTTAAATTTGGATGACTAATAGAATGTAATGCCTGCAAATTAAAAAGAAGACTAATGGAAACAGATTTAGAAAGATAGAGGGTAGGACAAAAATTGAGGTATGCTAGATTAGGGAAGAGAAAACTGGTGAGAGGGAATAATCAGTGTCCAAAATATCTGAACACTGAAATGGAGAAGATAGGAAGGTTAGTAGCTTTTTTTTTTGGTGTTTTTATAGAAGTCTTATTTAAGAAGAATCAGAAAAATTAAGGCATATAAGTAAAAATAATTAAAGTATTTGTTCTAGAAAAACAATGAACTGGGAAGTCTTGGGAAGCAGTGAACATGTGTGGAGTTTCAGTGAAACTAATGGTCTCTGAAGGTGTGAGAAGATTCTTGCATAGCCTGGGATGGATGTGTCATCTTTACTCCTCCCAGCACCTCTGTGGGGGGGCTCTGCCCGTGGGCCCCACCCCTCTCCCCCGGCCACCACAGATGAGAATAAGTCTACCAAGACATGATCTGCTTGGGGAGGAAAGGTGGCCAGTCTCTCAAAGGAGAAGGGCCAAAACCCTTTTCTTCAGTGGGCTTTTATTGGGTTCAATTTGCCCAGGAGTACAGGTAGAGCTCATCAATCATTGTCAGGCAGTGAGGATCAAACAATAGATAACATACAAAGAACTACCAGGGTTTATTCTGAGTCAGGGTCTGTTAGCTAAAGGGCCACAAAACTTTGGGAATCAAACTCATTTCCTGCTTAGATCCTTATCAGAAAATTGAGAGCATTCTTAACAAAGCAGGTTTCACAGGACTTTATGTAGTCTTTCTTAGGCCAGATCGCCCTGGGGAACCCGGCCTGTCCAGCACATTGTTTCAGGATTAAGTCAGGCAGGGGAAGTATGGCAGCCAAGAGATTAGGAGACTTCTCACCGACAGAATGAGGACTCAGGCTTTGTCAAAGCGAGGAGTGAAGATCCATCACCCCCTTTTGCTATAGCTTTCCAAGTCCTTCCCTGGGGCCCCTGGTGATCATGCCTGTCTTAGGTCGTCCTTCCCCTGAGGAATCTTACCCATCACTGCCTAACCAGCCATGCACTGGGGGCCAGGCAGGGTGAAATAAAAGGGGCAGAGGCAGTGCCCCTGCCAGGGAGATAAGCTTTGTCTCCTTAGTGGCTTATGGTCCCAAGGTCGCTCAGTCAGTCTTAGCCATGGGAGGGTTACAGCTTCTGAAACCAAGCATGGCAGTTCCCAACACACCTCCTCATCTCATCTGAATTTAAAAACAAAATATGTCCACCCAGAGGCCTTTGATTTCCCTCCAGCTAGTGGCCCAGGCCTCTGCCTCCCTTCACAGCAAGACTCCTTGCTGGAGCAATCCACTTTCCTCCTTCCCGTTCCTGTTCCTTCCTTAACATACTCTGACCTCTCACCTCATCATTCCACGGAACCTGCTTCTTGTCAGTGATATCTTTGGCCTTTATTTTGCCACATCTAAGAGGCAATTATTAGTTTTCATCTTGTTTAACTCTCTGTTGCTACAGTAAAACTAGTTTTTTACGATTTTTTTTCTCTTGCTTCCTGCTCCTTCTCAATCTCTTTTCCCAAGTTCTCCTTTTTATCTAACTGTTCTCATTCCTCAAAGAGCTCAGTTCTGAGCCCTTTTCTCTTTGATATACACTTTTTACATGTCAAAGTTATTTCAGTACAGCTGCTTTTAAAGTGTAATACTGTGTTACATAACAATGGAAAACTCATACCAGGGCCAATGGGTTGGGGATGTTATTGGAATAAGAAGGGTTGTTGGAAAGACATGGAGGGCATATTCATAGAATCAAAACTGCAATTTAAATTTTGGAGGTGATACAGCAATTCTGATGAAACAAGCCTAGGGTATGAACATAAAAGAGAGATACTGAGAAAAGTTATAGAAATAGATCATTTAGCAGAACCTAGGTAAAAACAACCCTAGGTACTGACAGAGAGGAGAGATTGTGGGAGCAGATGTTGGGCCTATTTCTCCTCCAATGCTGTTTCCCCACCCCACCAGTTACACCTGACTGACTGCCTGGTCCTTAGGAGACAGTATGACCCTATAAGCTTTCATTGTCTTCCCCTGAGAAGAATATTGTTTTTACGTCCCTCCTAAGATTTGTTTTCAGATTAACTGAATTATAAGAATTTCTGTACTTATTTGCTTTATCAAACACCTTGGAAGTGGGAATGTACATCGTTTACTCTTGGTTATCCAGTGATTAACAAGTCTTTGCCAGAAGGCCGATTCTCCTCTCTAATTCTAAGCCAATGTTTATGAAAATTTGTAACACATTAATACATTCTAAAAGCCTAATGTTATGTGTATGTGTAAGTATTTCTTCCCATTTGAAATTAACTTACTTTAACAAAGACTCATTTTGACCATTTTGTCAAGGAACATTAAGACTCTATCAGAAACTGAGATGCAGTTTCTGTGTCTCAGAAACTGAGATGCAGTTTCTGTGTCTAGATTCTGCTTATTATCCTAGCTGGCACATCCCTAATATCACAGGGTTACTTGTATTACTCTAATTTGAAAATACACTGACATAGCCAGACTGGCTCATTTTCAACTTAGCAGACTTAAACAGATCACATGAGGCTTGACAAAACAATGGAGGCTCATTTTGAATATTCATTTCTCAAAGAACATCAAGCATATATTTTTGTGTTTTTTAAATATGAACTCAAATTCGATCATAGATATTTAAATGACATTAAAAACAAAACACATAATTTTTAGATAAATTTGAGCTTCACTACACTACCATTCCAACTTTTATAACCATTTTAGCAACAATTGGTAGAAATGTCAAGGAAAAGACCATACAAAAAAATGAAAGCAAATTCATTTTGTCATGTGGTGAACTTAAAATCTAAAGTTCCTATCTATAATTTACTGTGCTGTTAGTACATTGATCTCAACAGGATCATTGTCTGTGAAATGATAACAGGGTATAAAATAGAATTTCCAACTGTGACAAAGAAATCCCATTGAATACCCCTGAAATGTGCTATGTACCCTGAAGTTTATTGTAAATATATATGCCCTTTGGATATTTTTCTTCCTTTCTCTGTAAGGCCTGCTTTTCATGGGATCATATGTCAAAAGCTCCTGGGCATTTGGTATTATCAACACAGAGGTTCAAGTCTATTAGAAAGTTGGGACCTATCATAGGTTTTGCACACAAGAATGACTTCATAAGTAGATATACACGTGTCTCATTTTATATTTACACAGACAAGGTCTTTGTCTCTTTTGTATCCTCATTATCGTTACTGATTTAACTAATAAAAACTCTGATTTACCTGGGGAGAATGTGTGTTTGTACTTTAAATTATTCTGTGCTTAGTATTTATAATTATGTGTATTTTTATAAAATATTTTATTTTCTTTGAGTAGTTTTAGGTTTATAGTAAAATTGAGAGGAAGGTACAGAGATTTCCCACAAACTGCTGTTCTAACAAACTCACAACCTTTCCCACAATCAACATTCCCCACCAGATAGCACATTTATCACAATCAATGAACCTATACTGACATGTCCTTATCACCCAAAGGTCACAGTGTACGTTAGGAATTACGCTTGGTGTTGTACATTCTGTGTTTGAACAAACGTAGAATGAGTGACATGTGCCCATTATTATAACTCAGAATATTTTCACTGGTCTAAAAATCCTCTTACTCCACCTATTCATCCCTCTCCCACCCACTGGCAACCACTGATCCTTTTACCATCTCCATAATTTGGCCTTTTCCTGAGTGTCATATAGTTGGAACCACAGAGCATGTAGTCTTTTCAGATTGGCTTTGTTTGTTTACTAGTATGCTTTCAAGGTTCCTCTGTGTCTTTTCATGACTTGATAACTCATTTCTTTTTATTGCTAAATAATATTCCATTGTGTGGATGTACCACAGTTTATGTTTACCAGGACATCCTGGTTACTTCCAAGTTTTGGCAATTTTAAACAAAGCTGCTATAAATATCTGTATGCAAGTTTTTGTGTGGACATTTTCATCTCCTTTGGGTTAACCAGCAATTTTCAGAGTTGTGCTGTTTGCTTTCCTTCCTGAGGTTTGTTTTGATTTTTCTCACTTATTTGAGGTATGCCAACTATTTCCAACACATTCCATTTTTTTCTTGTTAACCATGTTTCTTTATGTTTCCTCCCAGCAGAGAACTCCAATAGGACAGATCCTATAGCTAAGTCAGAGTCTACTAGCATGATTTCCAGAGAGTTCTGTAGATAAACCCTAATTACAGTTGTGCAATTACAAGCTCAGAAATTTACTTGGGCCACGGTATATCAGTTTGGGAAGCTGATAGTGATAAACGAGAAGTCCATTCTTACCTGAGCATACTGTATCAACTCTGTGCATTATTTCTATACCTTGAACAACCATCATATTATATGATGACTTATAGCTGGCCTTAATAAAGTACTCCCTAAAATATCTCCATACTACAAGCTTACATGAAGAACTAATGGCCCAAGATTTGATATATATTTTATATAAGATATGAATTGGAAAGAAAAAAAAGTTGATCTTCTAGAAGATCTGATGTGTTATTTGTTTACTTGAAGCTGTTACTATGCATAACTGTAACTCCTTGTGATGATTTTGGGGTCTGGAAGCTTGAACTTCTGTTCTAGATACATACTTATTATCCTATCTGTTGTGCATGGTAATTTCCTTTTCTCTACCCTTTAGATGATAAACACTGATTGATTTATGCAACTGCTATCTGTACCTGGGTCTTTTAGTCAGCCTGAATCAATTAGTAAGGCATAAATCCAGGGGTTGAGCTCTCAAACACTTGATGTTTATATATTGCTTTAATTCTAAGTAAGCTGTTCATAACTTTTTGTTACATAATATTGTCTACATTTGAACACAAACATGTTTATTGAAAGTAAGCAATTCAAATGTTTGAGCATTAAAAAGTTGATCTCCCCAAGTTTGTTGTTATTGTTTATTTTTTGTTTATTTTTATCTTTAAATAGAGTTGGCTATCCAGAAGGTCTGGGTTCTAAACACAGCCTTTCATGCAGCCTTGTGACCTTTAATATTCAAGCTCAGATATGTTATTGTTTAAAACAATAATAAAAAATCAGTTGTATTAACTCACAGTGTTGTTGTGCAAATAAAATGATACAGAATCTGTGATTCCTACTTATGGAAGAAGATTTAGATTATCATAGTCCAAATCTCTTTATTATATGGAAATAAAATTAAAACCAGGTAGTGTGAATAAATTACCAAGACTGTGCACCTAATTAGAGACCCCATAAAGTATATAAAATATTTTCTAAATGTAATGTGAAAAACAAATAATGAAAAATCCAAAAACTGTAATGTTATATAATCTGAAAGAAAATATGCTTATTATTACTTGGAACCATTGTGTTACCAATATGGAGCATGGGGCAACTGAAGATTATAAATAGAATGTGAGGTGATATCTGCCTGGAATAAGATTTCAAATGCCATGAGTCTGCTCTGCTAGAGTTATATGAACTGAAAGAAAATCTTTCAGGAGTCGTTTATACTTGCCATGACTCACTTATTTTTATATCAACTCTATAAAATAATGGCATTCTATTGAAGTTGAAATAGTGATAAAGAAAAAAGACTTGGGAACTTTTATGTTTGTATTTATCTTGTTCCCTCTTGAGAGGGAAAATATGAAAATGATAGATCACCTAATGAGATTGACCTTATTAAGAAGTGTTTTGCATTTATATTGAAGAGTTTGAAAATAACTAGAGATTGATGCTTAAAAAACTAAGGACATTCATTCATATTTGAGTTTTTTCTTCCCACAAATGTTGATCAAGCTTCTACTGTTCTAGATGATGGAGAAGCAGCAGTGGACAACAAAGACAAGGGTGGGGTGGGGAGATGTAGCTGGTGCTTTATTTTTTTTATTTCTTTAAATTTATTTTTAACATTATTCAAGAACAGTTTCTATCCTTTACTCCCATTTCAGCCCACCCACCCATCCCTTCCCTCCTCCCTCCCATTCCCAACCCCCATAGTTTTGTCCATGTGTCCTCTATATTTGTTCCTGTAAACCCTTCCCTTCTCCCCTGAAATTCCCTCCCCTCTCCCCTCTGGTCACTGGTATCCCGTCCTCCATTTCAGTGTCCTTTGTTATAATTTACTTGTTTCTTTGTTTTGTTGTTTAGGTTCCTGTTAAAGGTGAGATCATATGGTATTTGTCTTTCACCACCTGGCTTATTTCGCTAAGCATAATGCTTTTCAGCTCCATCCATGCTGTTGCAAAGGGTAGGAGCTCCTTTCTTTCTGCTGCATAGAATTCCATTGTGTAAATGTACCTTAGTTTTTTGATCCATTTATTTACTGATGGGCACCTAGGTTGTTTCCAGCATTTGGCTATTGGAAATTGTGCTACTATGAACATTGGGGTTCATAGGTTCTTTTGGATTGGTGTTTCAAGGTTCTTAGGATATAGTCACAGAAGTGGAATTGCTGGGTCAAAAGGCAGATCCATTTTTAGTTTTCTGAGGAAGTTCCATACTGTTTTCCACAGTGGTCGTACCAGTCTGCAATCTCACCAGCAGTGTACTAGGGTCCCTTTTTCTCCACAACCTCTCCAGCACTTGTTGTCTGTTGTTTTGTTTATGATGGCCATTCTGACTGGTGTGAAGTGGTATCTCATTGTGGTTTTAATTTGCATCTCTCTGATAGCTAGTGGTATACTGAGCATCTTTTCATGTGCTTCTGGATCCTCTGTATGTCCTCCTTGGAGAAATGCCTATTCAAGTCCTTTGCCCATTTTTTGACTGGGTTGCTTGTCTTCTCAGAGTGGAGTCATGTAAGTTCTTTATATATCTTGGAGATTAAACCCTTGTCTGAGGTATCATTGGCACATATGTTTTCCCATACAGTTGGTTCTCTTTTTATTTTAATACTGTTCTCTTTAGCCATGCGGAAGCTCTTTATTTTGATGAGATCCCATTTGTTTATTCATTCCTTTATGTCCCTCGCTCTAGCGGACATATCAGTAAAAATATTGCTGCATGCAATATCTGAGATTTTCCTGCCTATGTTCTCCTCTAGGACTTTAATTGTGTCAAGGTTTATATTTAAGTCTTTTATCCATCTTGAATTTATTTTTGTGTATGGTGTAAGTTGGTGCTCGAGTTTCATTTTTTTTGCATGTAGCTGTCCAGTTCTCCCAACACCATTTGTTGAAGAGGCTATTGCTACTCCATTTTATGTTGCTGCCCCCTTTGTCAAATATTAATTGACCATAGAGATTTGCGTTTATTTCTGGGCTGTCTGTTCTGTTCCATTGGTCCATGTGTCTGTTTTTATGCCAATACCAGG
>CM052538.1:67566438-67609619 GCA_028533065.1 Trachops cirrhosus
AAAAAGATTTTAGTTTTTGCCCATTGAGTATGATGTTGGCTGTCGGTGTCTCATATATGGCCGTTATTATGTTGAGGAATTCTCCCTCTGTTCCCACTTTGCTAAGTGTTTTTTTCATAAACGGGTGCTGTACTTTATCAAATGCTTTTTCTGCATCTATTGATATGATCATGTGATTTTTGTCTTTGCTTTTGTTTATGTGATGTATTACATTTACTGATTTGCGAATATTGAACCATCCTTGCATCCCTGGGATGAATCCCACTTGGTCATGGTGTATGATCTTTCTAATGAATTGTTGAATGTGGTTTGCCAATACTTTGTTGAGGATTTTAGCATCTATGTTCATCAGCGATATTGGCCTGAAGTTTTCTTTCTTTGTTGTGTCTTTATCTGGTTTTGGTATTAGTATGATGTTGGCCTCATAAAAAGAGTTGGGGAGTCTTCCTCTTTTTGGATTTTTTTGAATAGTCTGTGAAGGATAGGGGTTAGCTCTTCCTGAAATGCTTTGTAGAATTCTCCTGTGAGACCATACAGTCAAGGGCTTTTGTGTGTGGGATGTGTTTTGATTACTGCTTCAATTTCATCTGCTATTATTGGTGTGTTCAGGCTTTTTGCTTCTTCTTCATTGAGTTTTGGAAGATTATATTTTACTAGAAACTTGTCCATTTTACCCAGGTTTTCTACAGTGTGGATTTTAAAATTTGTTTTAAAAATAGGAAAAGAGATGAATGGGGATATAGAATATGGTAGATAAAGTGCTATGTGTGGGGCTACTTTCACATAGTTCTCTTGCTTCCCATTTATAAGTTTTAGAGGTATTATATTAAGAAATGTAATTTCTTAAAACACTGTCAGTAAATAATGGTAAATGTTATTTGTTAATTTGCCAATGATTAGTTTTGTGTAAAAATTAATAATTAAGCATCTAATAAATTATTTGTCTACGATTATTAGGCAGGGCATCTTAGAATAGAAGGGACAAGTGTATCCAGCTTTTCTTTTTAATTAAACAAGCACCAATCATAATCATGTTTGGTATATGGTTGCTAACATTTTATTTAAGAATTAATATTTATAAGTAAAATTAAATGGATTTTTTAGAACATTTTTTGTGAGGTTTTCAGATCAATGTTTCACCTGATTTATAAAAATACTTTGGTGTTTTTTAAAAAATTTTTCTATGATCTGGCATAGACCCAAATTTAGGAATTTAAGTACTTCCATAAATACAACTTAGATATGCCTTTAAGGGCCTGAGAATCATCATTGAGTGATCAACATCAACCACCTTTCCTGTTGTTCTCAGGTTCTTAGGTGAGGCTTCAAAGAAACAGTTACACAGGCTATGGTGACCTCTATGGATCTCACATTATTGCCATGTTCACAAATGCACAGACATGTGGGCCTGTCAGAGGCAAGTCATTCTCAGTACTCAGAGGGGACTCTGCTTCCTGGGGGAGCCCTTACTTTTCCTAGATGGTGGCAGACAATATGAAGATGCAGCGTCCTCTCATAGCAACTGCCTTCAGTGAGGGGATTTGGGACTTGCTTCTTCAGTTGATGGGTAATATTACCGAACTGTTTATCAATATGAATACTTAACTTTCATGAAATTTCCTCTATTAATATATAGAAATATTTGCTCCCCTCCAAGAAACCATTACAATTTAAAACTTGTTTTATGTTGTCACAGTTACTATAAAATAATTTATTTTTAGGTTTATTGGACATTACTGGATACCTAGAAGGGCACTGTGGAACAAGTGAAATCTTAAATTTTATTTACTTACAAACTACCTTTTCCCCCATTTATTTTTAATGCAATTTATTTAACACCATTAGCACTTTGTTTACTGAGCCTTTATCTGTAGTAGCTGAAAAGTTAATATGTGCTTTTTTTAAATAACTAAGATAACTAAGACTTTAATTTTTCTACTTACAGTTTTATATTGAAGGTGAGATAAATTATATGTAAAATGTTTGCTTGAGACAGTTACCTTTAGGTTATTTATAATTAGCATATATTTGGAATGTCCATGGAACATATTCTCTATGAATTAAAGTCTAGTTTATTATTATTTTTTAAAAATCACAGGCTTAAAAAATTCTGAAAGAGAAATGAATGGTAATGGCAATTTACCTCATCAGATATATGAAGAATTTGGTTGTTAATCTAGTAAAGCCCTCTAGTTGCGGAGGGTCAACTTTCTGTTGCTCTTCATATAAAACAATGTTAAAATGCATGAGAGTATGGCCTTCAACATGCATTAACCAGGCATTCAGCTTTACAGTGGAAATATCCATATACTGTGACCACTAAAGAAAAGAAATTTTCTTTAGGCTGCTTGTGTAGGAACCCACCTGAAGTCACGGTGTATCTGGGTGACCATAAATGTATGTGAGACGTGTCATACTTCATATTATCAGAGGTTAGAAGCCAGGGTAGGAAGCACACTGTACAACTGCAACACTTGCTGCTCATGAAAATACAAAGAAAGAATTTCTAATATCTAACACTACAGAGATCATTTTCTTTCTTTAAATTTAAATGTTTCCTGCACATGGAAGGTATAACCAATGATTGGGACTAAGTGGTTAGCGTGCTAGCTACCTTGCAACAGTTCAACATTGTAAAGATAAGGCTTCTAGACAACAGTGCCACACAGGGAGGAGAAAGAGAAGATGAGGAAATTGTTTATATAAGCATCTTAGCAAAAGTTTAAGAAAAAAGAGAAACATTTCCTGTATATCTTGGAGTTAATATAAAGGCTGTTAAATGTCTCCAAACCCATAACTTACACATCTAACCTTATGATAATGAATTTCAAAATGCTCATGGTTAGAATAAGAACTCTGAAGAACTACAAGATCATCATATATACATATGATCTATCCATTATGTCATCAAATCTATAACATATATATTCAATTAGCTAAACATTGTAAGAGAGAAAAGATTAGAATGTCAACAATTAGCAAAAATTATTAAAAAAATTTTTTGTTAATGCTCAGTTGATCAATGGATCAAATTAACTCAATACTGAAGGACTGAATGGTGGGCACTGTGATGCAGGAGATGGGTCAGATCTTCTACCCATACTTCAGGGTACATGACAGGTAAATGATGAGGAAGCTTTATTATGAACCTTCCTAGAGAGAAGCACCCTTCGTTCTCTGGAAAAAAATCCCAGTAATGTATCTCTGGTTTTCTTTTTTTTAATTTTTAAATATACTTTATTGATTATGCTATTACAGTTGTCCCATTTTTCTCCCCTGTATCCTCTGTCCTGTATCTGCCCTTCCCTCCAGCATTACCCCCACTCCCCTTGTTCATGTCCATGTGTTGTACATATAAGTTCTTTGGATTACCATTTTCTACACTATTCTAAACCTCCCCCTGTCTATTTTGTACCCAGCAATTTTGCTTTTTATTCCCTATACCTTTTCCTCATTCTCCCTGCTCCCCCTCCCTGCTGGTAACCCTCCATGTGATCTCCATTTCCATGATTCTGTTCCTGTTCTAGTTGTTTGCTTAGTTTCTTCTTGTTTTAGGTTTAGTTGTTGATAGTTGTGAGTTTATTGTCATTTTACTGTTCATAGTTTTGATCTTCTTTTTCTTAGGTAAGTGAGTCCTTTTAACACTTCACATAATAGGGGCTTGGTGATGATGAAACTCCTTTAACTTGACCTTATCTGGGAAGCACTTTATCTGTCCTTCCATTCTAAATGATAGCTTTGCTAGATAGAGTAATCTTGGATGTAGGTGCTTGCTTTCCATGACTTTGAATACTGCTTTGTAGCCCCTTCTTGCCTGTAAGGTTTCTTCTGAGAAATTAACCGATAGTCTTATGGAAACTCCTTTGTAGGTAACTGTCTCCTTTTTTCTTGCTGCTTTTAACATACTCTCCTTATCTTTAATCTTGAGTAATTTAATTATGATGTGTCATGGTGTGTTCCTCTTTGGGTCCAACTTCTTTGGGACTCTCCAACGCAAAGAAATATGGTCCAAACAAAAGAACAGATGAAATCTCCAGAAAAAGAACCAAGTGACAAGGAGATATCCAACCTATTAGATGCAGAGTTCAAAACACTGGTAATCAGGATACTCACAGAAATGATTGAGTACAGCCACAAAATAGAGGAAGAAGTGAAGGTTATGGAAAGTGAAATAAAGAAAAATATATAGGGAACCAACAGTGAAGGAAAGGAAACTGGGACTCAGATCAACAGTTTAGAGCAAAAGAAAGAAAATATTCAACAGGAACAGAATGAAAAAACAAGAATTTGAAAGGATGAGGAGAGGCTTTGAAACTTTTGGGATAACTTTAAATGTTGCAACATCCAAATCATAGAGGTGCTAGAAGGAGAAGAGGGAGAGCAGGAAATTGGAAACTTACTTGAAAAAATAATGAAAGAAAACTATTCCAAGGTCATTTTCTGTTCATTTTGGTTAAGTTAAATGACTTAAGGCTATTAAACACTTATTAGACTCAAAGTTGTTTGTTAACATCATCTCGTTTTTGTCTGCACAACTTCTTTGAGAGAGAATAAAACTTCTGCACATGTTCTAAGAACCTGTTTTTAGGTGTTTCTTGTTTTGTTTTGTTTTGTTTGTTTTCTAAACATTGATTGCCTCCTCTGATCCACAGCATCAGCCTGTAAGATGAAGAACCTGAGGTTTGGAAATCATGTGTGTTTAAGGCTCCTGGTTGTTAAGCTGTCCATCAATAGATGTCTGCATGTGTTTCACTTTTAAGCCCAAGTCTTACTCTTCCTGCAGTTCTGTGGTGACTTTAGTATAAAACGTGGCTAATACCATTTCCCAAGAGGGAATGTAACCAAACAAAACAGAGATTCAGCCTGCCACAACAGAAACCAAACTTGTGAGGAAGGTGCTGGTGCAAAAGGAAAGAAGTTTTACTCAGGTGCCAGGCAACTTGGGAGAAAGGTGTACTCCAGTTGCAAAGACCATCTCATCTCCCTGCTCAATCCCACAGTTCTTATAAGGATGGGGAGGGGAGGACTTTTTTTCTTTTCTTTTTTTCTATCCAATAATCTTGCTAACTTTTGCTGTGCTGGGGGCCCTATCTTCATATTTCTAGTTTCTGGTGCACTCAGTGAAAGAACCTCTTTCTGCTGCCACTTTGGCCTAATAGGGGGTGCTCCAACTGACCATCTACATAACATGAATATGGACCAACCAGTCACCTACTTTGTACTCTTTCTATCCAGAGCTCCCTCCTTTGTTTTAAACACCAGTGTGGTGATATTTCTTTCCCTAAGGACTCATATTCTTCCCTACCTCTCTTCTCTTCTCTTCTCTTCTCACCTCAGTTTCCTCTAAGACTAGAAGGATCCAAAGAATGGAAAGAGGATGACTACATCCAGGTGCTGCTGCTTCCCCCCCATGTTTTACCTTTGGCTACTGTCTTCATAGTCACATCTGACAATTCTTGTAATTGTCCAGCTGGCAATTAAAACCCTTCTTTGCAGCCCTTACCACAGTTGTAATCTGCACTTATTTGTCTATATGTTGATGGATGTTTTTCTCACTTCTAGATCACAGTTCTTTGTTTTGCTCTAACACTTTACCGTTTGGTCCCAGCAACAGTGCCAGCACCATGCGCTTGTTAACATAATAGATAAATACACAGATTACCAAAAAATGAAAATTGCATGTACAGCTGTGCCTATTTCCCCAATATTTTATATTTTATTCTATTCCTTTTTTTTCTAATTTTTATAAATTTTGTAGTGTAGAAAGAGTTATAAAGGAAATAAACAAGATGATGTTGTTATGGGGCAGAAAATAGGCACCGTGCTCTATGAAAGATGGTCATGGGAGTTTTCTCTGAGCAAGTCACAGTTGAACAGACACCTGAAGGATGGAGAAGAAGGTGGAGCAGCTCAGTGAGAAAGAACACATTGAGCATAGGACTTGAGCTGGGAGGCAAGGAGGCTGGGGCAGAGTGGGTTTAGACCAGGTTGAGAGGATAGCCAGGGAAAATCTTCCAGGGCTCTCTTTAGTCTATGATGAGGAGTTTGCATTTCATTCTATGTGTAGTTGGGAGCCATTGATTGGAGGATTTAGGCCAGCTTCTCTTAAGGGGTGATTATGAAACAGGCCAGGAGTTGCAGTCACTCAGATAACAAATCATGATGAGCTGGGCTAGGATCCTGGCCATGGGGATGGGGAGAAAGATCTCTTGACTGTGGAAATATTTTGAAGGTAAATCCAATAACTTGATGTTGTATGTTGAAGTTAAGAAATATCCATGACATTTACTAAGAGTCTGAAAGATGTGGCTATTTCAAAATGGCAGAGCAGGGGGTGGAGAGAGAAGGGAGTTCCGGACAGGGCCAATTCCACAGCAGGCTGGGAAAGGAGAAAACTCTGTTTCCAATCCTGCTGAAAAGGAGACACAGAGACTGAAATTCAGCTCTCTAGGGAATGGAGCAGGATGACCATTGAGCTGGCCACATGTTTTTATTGCCTTCTGACAAGGAGCCCCCACTCCCATGCTGATGTTAAACCCCTGCCTGTTCCCCATTCCTCATTTCCAATAAACAGTACCCTTGGTGAAACAAACTCTCAGGAAACTTCCTGTTTACAATGACTTAAAAAAATGGGCTGTCAGAAGAAATGTGAAACTTTGGGACAGATCCTTAACTGATTCCAAAAATACAGTCATCTTAATGATAAGACATTAAAGTGCCTGTCATGTCAGGTCATCCAGTCTGAAGAATGACCTCATTGGACAGTGAGAATGAAAGCTGCACCAACAATTAACAAATGCCAGCCTTGAGAGTAGGGGTACATTTGTGCATTTGTTGACCTAATAATCATAAGAATGCTTTGTATGTTACTGAAATTATCTATCTTTCACACAGAGGAAAGCTGAGACTCAGGAAACTAGAACAGTGAAGGAGCTGGCCTTCCCAGTCCTTTCAGTATGTCTGCAGGTTTCATCAAGACCATACCCCATATGGCAATTTTAAGAATTTGTTCCATTGGATGAGGCTATGTAAAAGTTCTTTTTCAAATAATATTTTATTTTTTTTGCTATTACAGTTGTCCCAGTTTTTCTCCCTTTGCCCCCTCTACCCAGTGTCCCCCCACTCCCTCAGGTAATCCCCATACCATTGTCCATGTCCATGGGTCATGCATTTATGTTCTTTGGCTACTCTATTTCCCATGCTGAGCTTTACATCCCCATGACTATTCTGTTCTTAACTATCTCTGTTTCCTACTGTGTTTCTGACCATGCCTAGCACACAGCTCCATCCTCCGAGCCAGTAACATTGATAAAGTGACCTGGAGCCAACGTTAGTTCTCAAAACCACTCACATTTCCACTATCTCCTTCTATCCATCTTTTTCAAAGCCCCATATAATACTCCTGTTCCATAAGTCATCCTCATGCAGACCAAAATCACACTCAGCAGGAGCTTAGCTTTGATCACAGATGTGCTGACACAATCAAGACTCTCAAACTCAACTGCTTCCTTTTAAAAGAAAGTGTATTATGCTTTGGGGGAAGTGCAGCTTCTACCATCTCTTTATCTAGTGCAAAGTGAAAATGTAGTACTGTCCAGTTAGATTACGAAGAGGAAATATTGTGTTTAATTTTTCGGGCAGGTGACCTGTAATCCTGCTTTATGTTAAAGTTTCTAGAATGTATTTTCTTGTTTATTTCAGTTTAAGAGTGACTTTTTCCCTTTATAGTTACTAAAGCTTTGGGAAATCTCCCACCAGATCCAATTGTTGACACTGCATGCTAAACTGCAATGATGAAATAAAAATCAACCTCAAAATAAATGCTTTGCTACCTCTTCAAGAGGAAGTTTTTGTAGTTGTGGCCCTCCTCCCTCACCCCATCAATTAGGGTGAGCTGGAGAGAGAGAGGAAGAGAGAGAGAACCAATGATCTGTCCTCCAATTTGCCAGTTAAAAGGGAAAATCTCAACTATTTCCAAGAGTAAAGACCATTGCATAGATAACTTTATTGAGCAAGTAAGTGGAGCTGCGAAAGGGATTGAGAAATACTTCTAAGCTTATTTAGAGTACTCTATTAGTGTTTTTACTACTACTATTACCACCATCCCTATGACTAGTGTTAAACTAATTAAAGGACGCCATTAGACCAAGGTGGCTCCAAAACCTTGAAGCCTATGTAAGCAAACCAAAACTTAAGCCAGAATCAATACACTCAAATTCAAGAAAGCAAAACCCAAGAACAACCAATCACAGCCATCTAGGCTTTCCTAAGTGAGGTAAACATGTACTCTATAGCCAAGCAAGTAATTTCTTTGCATTGCTTCAGACTCTCTGTATAAAAATCTTGCCCTTAGCTCCCATTTAGGGAGCATTTCTAATCACCTTTGGGCTGGAGCTGCCCAACTCAAATTATGCATGCTTAAACTCCTGAAAAAAATTTTAATGTCTCAGTTTACCTTTTTGCACTATTAACCTACCACTTTCTAAAACAGTGATTCAACAGTTTTGAATGGCAGCCCACTAAGAAAAAGCAAAAGGTTTCACGGTACAAAATCCACTGTTCCCCACTTTTCCTAGGAAAAGACATTAGTGAAACACAAGGAAATGTCATGTTCAAAGGCATGGTGAGAAAAATAATGTTAAAACAGCTTTAATAATGAGATAAGGACAAGGAATAATTGCTCCATTACACATGCATGTTTAAGGAACATTTAATGAAAACTGATGAAACGTGATGGGCATATGCAAGATTATAGCATACATTATGAAATAACTGAGTCACAACAATTAACTTGAAAATGATGAATGTACATTATTTATAATTTAAGATAAGAAAGAGCTGCCATTTTAAACTCTTCCTCAAGACGTTAATTATGCAAACATGACTGAAGTGTGTTTTCACACACCTGTAGGTACTCCTCCATGATCTTTGATCAGGAAGCACTGAATTCTCCCCCAATGGTGAATTGGCCAGATTTTCCAGTAGAGCCATTCATCAAAATTCTCTATAAACTCCAGAAATGTGCTTATTTTAGTTCAGGAATAATACATTTTAATAAACCTTAACAACTCAGTGATTAAGTTCTAAATGAATAGTCCTCCATCGTATGTAGAAAGAACATCAGTAGAATTAGGTTATTTGCTGATAACCGTACAAAAACAGTGAGTTCTGGACAGCAACTTGACCATATATTTTATGACTCTTTTTTTATTTATTTAATCTCTATTGTATTTTTCCATTGTCATATAGTCCCCTTATGTCCCCTCCCCATCAATCACCACACTGTTGTCCATGTGCATGAGTCCTTTTTCCTTTATGATCAATCCCTCCACCCCCTAACCTCTCCCCACCCCAGCTAGTTGTCATCTGCTCTCCATCTATGAGTCTGTCTCTGTTTTGCGTGTTAGTTCAGTTTGTTCATTAGATTCCACATATGAGTGAAGTCATATGGTATTTGTCTTTGACTGTCTTGTTTCACTTAACATAATGTTGTCCAGGTCCATCCATACTGTTGCAAAGGACCACATGTTTTATGACTCTTGAAATACCATCCAAGGAAGAAAATAATTGTGTAGACTACCATGACAGTGTAATTGCACTTTTGAGGAGAATGCAGTCATGAACCAGATATACTATATCAAAAATGAAATTTAGGCCCAAAATTGTAAAATGAAATATTACTTCCCAAAATTGAGCACATCTAACAAATTATTTCATGAAGTCAGAATGGGGAAATCATTATTATTTTTATCCGAACCTGAGGACACTTTTCCATTGCTTTTTGTAGAGTGGAAGAGAGAGAGAGAGGAACACTGATGCGAGAGTGAAACATTGATGTGAGAGAGAAGCATCGATTCGTTGTTTCCCCCGCAGCCCTCCATAGGCACCTGGACAAGGAACTGAACATACAACCCAGGTATGTACCCTGACCAGGAATCAAACCTGCAACGTTTTGGTTAAGGGATGATGCTCCAACCAACTTAGCCATACTGGCCAGGGTGAGAAATCAGTTTTTAATACAAAAGTCACAGCTGTCTGGTTACTTTAAAAATTCAAGTTCTTCCTGGACAGAGGAGAGATGTAGGTGGCAGTCATTCGCTTATTCTGCAGTGGAAGCCAGATCTCAATACTGGACTTTGCTCTGGTCCTGGATACTTTCTGCTTGTTAAAAGGATCTGAAGAAGTTTGATTTATAAGAGGTTCCATGCAACAATCAGGAAACAAGGCAAAAAAATATTGTGTTGGTTTCAGAGTGCAGTGAAAGACACAGGATAAGAGGTGTAGGCGACAGGGAACGCTGGAAAGTGTTTGCTCCCAGAGCAGTTACAGAACAGCAGCTTCAAGGAGCACTGGAAGAAATGCTGTTTCACACCTTCCGGTCCCCAGGGGGTGTCAGATAGTCTAGTGATAGAAGGAGAAAAAGGAGACATGGATTCTTAGAAGAGTCTGTTATCACAAGTAACACTGTCTTTTGTCTTCTTCTTACCCAACTTTTTGAGAGAGACTTTTACAGTTTTCTTTGGGGAAAATTGATGTGATGGTGGGTTCACAAAATTTACAGCACAGCCGTGCTCATGAGAAAAACCCATCTAAGTGAGAGCAGAAGACAGTTCCCAGACGTCAGTGAGATGAGGTGTCACTTGTCAGAGCAGGAGCCTTTGTGAGTAGTGTGGAGGCAGGGATTGGAGGGAGGACAAGAAAACACATGCATTTTTTCCCAAAAAACAAAGAAACCAGAAGAGAATTTAACAGCTGGTGTTAAATTTCACACAGAAGTGTGAAACATGGGGGAAAGTGGGAAATGCCTGAAACATAATTTTGGAAACTTTGGATGTGTGAATGACTATGTCACCCCCTGATTCACCACTTCAGGAAGATCTACAGTAAACAGATTATTTTTCAAGGGTGTTGGTTTTAGAATATGGTTTCTTTTGAACGTGATGTTGGGATGAGGCTGACACTGAGGAAATCTGGCTTGGCCCAGGTAACCCATGTGTTTAATGATGATGTGTCCATTAAAGAAACATTTCAATGCCTGGTGATGGTTACAGACATCTAAACTTGAACTCATTATCACTGTCTCCTCAGGTCAATCAACCATTTCAGGTGTCCTTGTTTTGTTAATAGGTACACTAATTTTCTAGCAAAAGAACAGAATCACCAGCTTCCTTGTATTATCCTCTTATTTGTTGTATTGCCAGCAGTGGAAGGAGAGAGAGTTAGTGATGGGTTAACAATGAATAAGTATGGTATTTGATTCTGAGTCTTGTTATAACCCACAGTAACAGTTGTGAGTAATGATGTTTGATTTATAAGTTCCTCAGGTAACTGCCTTTGTGGAATATTGTGCCATATTCATCCTGTACCTCCCCCAATATAGCAATTTAAACAAATTTAATTAACATAAAAGAGCATTTATTAATTATGAAATACTGAGTTAAATCCATTAAATAAGTGTGCCAAGACTCTTATCGCCCGTGCTAAAAGTGCTCCATTTTTGCAAATGCCCATCAGTTTGAAGATTATGCCTAAAGATAGAAGTGAATCAGTGTGGGCATCCTTAGATATGATCTCACCGTGACCGTGCATTTACATTCATGGCACAGTTACATTAAATTTGTGATGATGGGACGTAACAATCATGGTTTTATACAACTACCTTTATTATACTAAAATTTATTTTTTAACTTTTTGTGTTGCATTATTTACTCTCTTTTTTGCTTTCCTTTACTCATCAAAGTATTGTTTTTGTCTTATTTCAGGAGCTTTTAGAAGTTCAATATTACATCTCTTATCTTTGTTATGTTCTTGTATTTTCTGTCTCATGAGCACTAATGAGTTGTGGCTCTTGAGGGATGATGTGTTTTTACATTCTTATCACAATCATATATGTACTAGTCTAGAAAGAGCAACATTAGTTTTACCTTGCCAAATATTATTGTAAGTTTCTGAAGTTTAAAATTGGCATACAATGCCATACAGAGAGCACTGGCCAGGAATTCAAAACAACTGCGTTTTATCCCGACCTTAATTATTAACTGTTGCATCAGCTTCCATGAGGCACTATAAAATGAGAATATTCACATTTATCTCACTAGTGCTAGAAATTTGTTGCTAGATATTTCTGTTGTAATGCAAGATTGTTACTTAGCCGATAATTGTTTCATAATCTGGATTACTCTGTCACTATGGAAACTCACCCTGATTTAGGAGTAGTGAGCAGCCAGAAGTGATGCAGGAACTGAAAAAAGGAAAAGGACTCATATTTGGTAAGTTGGTCACACGTACACTTCTCAGACATAAAGCAATAATATAGGTAGTTTCTGTGCAGAACAAAAAAAATATAAATATAAGCAAGAAAGATTAAAATGGATGAATAAAAAGTGGCATATATAAACTCCTTTCCACATGAGGATAGATAAAATTGTTTTTAATTAGAGAAGTTCATAATTATAAGAAAATGATGTAAATTTTTATTTAAAAATATAGAAGCAAGATAATCAACTTGGTCTTCATATCATAATCAAGGAGTGAAAGGTTTTTTTTTTTTTTGCATTTTAGAGACTAGTTGATTCCTAAAGCATAATCTACTCCAAAACATATTCTATTTATGTGTATTTCAACCTACAAACTCACTTATTAATGTATTCATTCTTATAGAACAATGATGCAAAATGAATTTTATAAAAGAACAGTTATGAAATTATTAGGAGATACTATTTCTTTTGAGAAGTTAATATATTAATTTCATAATAACATGCTATGGAGAAAGAAAGAGGGAGTGAGTGAGAAAGATAGAAAAGAGTCTTAATGTTTGTGATTAAACCAGAAATCGGAAAAAGGCTGAAAAATCAATGATACAATGTGGAACTAACATTGGAAGGCAGAGCAGTAATTTACGTTGGTTGGTTTCCACTTCTAAATTAGCATAACTGACAGCTGGCATGCCATACATTTCAAAGTCACTGCAGGTAGATAGGTTCTTAACTTCAGAAAAGGTATTGCTTTTAGCAAATGTCTTGTACATGATCAATGATTGCTTTAAAATGACAAGCTGGAGATAATCACCCTGAATGATCCATTAGTGTTTGGGCTCTTTTTCCTAAATGCTTTTAGAAATACAAAGGGCATCATATTAATTCTCCTTGATATTTCATTAGTTTCATGTCACTTGTTTCATTAGTTATATGCTATTTCACATTGGTGTCAATGACACAACACTAATTTCTTGACACGCAGTTTTTTATGGTCCTCATGAACTGTGCTCATTATGGAAAATGGGCTGAATTTTTTATTGGTTTATCCTGAATGAGTGATCACATTGAAATAGTCCACTTTGCAATTGTTGTCAAGAAGATACTTTTGCAAAAGTGTGTGTATTTCTAAAGAACTCATTTGCAGTGAATAAAATGTCAGAATACCTTCTAGACAATGAGTAGTATGAAGAGCACAGTTACAATATTCACTGAAACCCATCCCCTCAACCACCATCTCAGAAAATGTAATTTTTACAGTCTAATCCAATTCAAGAAAGTTCTTACTTTTTGCAACTGCTGGTATTGATGTTTAAAAGGTTAAAAAGTTTACAAAAAAATTTAACATGAAAAATTTGCCTATAGAATGTATGAACAAAATATGGCAATATGTTTGGAAGGATTATAAAATTGCTACAATACATTAAAACCTTAAATAGTAACTGAACTGGAAAATAATTTGGCACTTGGACAAAATGTTAAACATAGAGATATTATATGACTAAACAATTTCACTCTTAGGTACATACCTAGAGTGTTAAAACATATGCCCCATACAAAAACCTGTACATGCATGTTCATTGCAGAATTATGTATTTATAATAGCCAAAAAGTGAAGACAGGGCTAATTTTCACCAGTGGAGGAGTGGAGAAACAGATCGTGGTGCATGCATGTAATGGAATACTGTGCAACTATATAAAGGAATGAGTACCAATACAGGTTATAACATGCCTTGAAAACACCATCCTGAGTGAAAGAATTCAGGCACAAAGAGTTATATGTTGTATGATCCCATTTATATTAAATATGCAGAATATAAAATTCTGTAAAGATAGAAAATCAATCATTGATTACCAGAGACTGGGAGGAGAGGTGAACAGAGAAGGAAGGTGGGAATAGGGGTGAGGAGCAACTGCCAATGCGCATGTAGTTTCTTTCTCAGGGGATGAAAATGTTCTGGACTTAGATAGTAGTAGTTATTGCATGACTTTATAAATATATTAAGATCCACTGAATTGTATATTTAAAAGAGTGAATTATACTGTATATGAATTTTGTCTCAAAAATAAATGAATTGTTAAATAAAAATAACTGAAAATTTATTTCACCAATATCTTGGTCTTGTACACTTTCCACTAGATCATGTTAAACAAAACAGAGATTGGGATATGGAGAGGATTTTTCAGTTTCTTACTTTTGTCTGACTCTACTTCTGGGTTTGGACCTGGCCGATGCAGCACATGGAGAAACAGAAGTGGAAACAAAGAACTGGGTATTTTGAATAATAAAATAAAAGATTTTGTCTTTTGATACTTGAAAATACTGTAATGGGGTGTAGGCTTAACAGGGCAAAGGCTGAGAGGCCCCAAAGCCATCCTACACGCCTAGCTTTGGAGCTGGAAAAAGAAGCAGCACAAAGGATTGAGAGTTATTTTGCATATCAACAACAGCGGTCTTGCTTCATAGACTGTGTGGAGCCAGGAAGATATGCATGACTTTACTCATGATGTAGCTGGGAGGCAGCTCCCCCGTTACAGCTCCTGCACGAGAGCGTGGAGATGGTTTGCTCCACGACATGGGGCCACGCCTGCATCGACAAACTGTGGCAGCCAAGAAAGGCAGAGAATAAGGCAGTGCTAGCAGGTGTAGCCGATTGTGGAAAGAGGCGGAAATGGGGTTATGGAAGAGGTTCCAGGCTAGGGTTTAAACAAAAAGGTGGGCTCAGTGTGGGATGGGGACAATTCAGGACTATGGGGGACAACGCAAGATCATGGGGGAAGAAAAGGGGTGAAAGGACTCTCACTGGTGAGCCATGAGGGGGTGCCACATGGTTTTGGAATGAGGACTGGAGATCGTGATGACATAGCTGATGGTGCTGTGAAACTGGGGAGGCATGCCCAGCCAAGCACAGATTGCTGGGAGGAATCGGGAGAGGTGAGCTGTGGACTTGTTTTTTCCTTCTTGAAGGTGGTTCCTCTGTCTGGCATGCTGTGAGACAGGCCTGACTGGGCAAAGGTGGGAGGGCAGGACTGTGTGTTTGTGGGGGTTTCTTCGTTTCTAAAGGGAGTGAGATTTAGTGGTAGAATTACAGCATTTACTCTAAACCTGTATAATTTTTGAATGATTAGTTCCTTTCCTTTTCCCCAAACTGTGGCATTGAGAGCCATGATTCCTAACACCGTGGCGGGCAAAGAACCATATTTTAAAAAAGACCCCGAGGGAGGGGAGTTGTTTCTGTAACAATACCACAGCATCTACTTCTCTCCTACCCTTTTCTAGACTTCACAACTTTCTGATACTCACAGACTGCAGATGATACTTTCTCCATTTGAAAGAAAATGCCCAAACACCCTACTGTAGAGTCATCTTCATATGAAGAGTAAACAAATACACTTTCAAAGAAGACTTCATTACAATGTTGTGATGAGTGTCCAACTAAACTTAAAAGCTCCTGGGGGTTGACTTTGGTTGGTGCTTGGCCAAGACAACTTGCTTCTTCAAAGACAAACATCTATCAGGGGATTACGAGGTTCTCTGAACATCAAATAGCTCTCATAAAAATACATTGGGATAATTTAATTGTAAACCAATAAAAAATAAGATTTTAATTTTCTTTTGACCACCAGGAACTTAAAAATTCAAAGGCTGAACATGTTGTTGAGGCAGACCTTATGCAATTGATTGTGAGGTGGCCCCTGCATCCACCACCACCAGGGACTATGCTCTTGGGGGCTCTGTGAAGTTTTGGAGGCTCTAGAATCATAGTAAACTAACTGTAATCATTAACAACAAATAAAATATGTCCTTTGAAACTACATGAATTATATTTTTATAAGAAAAGGGAATGATAAAAGCCATTCAACTTCTAAATAGCATTGCCATTATGATTTTATAAATACTTTTTTTAGTGTCCATAAATCCCAAATTATGAGTTCCCAATAAAATAAAGTTATGTGTGTGTGTGTTTAATTTCCTTATATGATAAATTAAACACGTAAAAGGAATTTTAAGCTAGATGAAAGTAAAGGGTGATTTGGGAATTGGACAGTATATGACCTTAATATGTTGCTGTTAATTTTTAAAAAGTTCTATTTATTTTAGTTAAGTGATTTGTGCTTACTGTTTTCAAATTTCATCATGTGGCAAGGAGTATCATTAATCATGTAATTTTAAGTGAGTATAAATCCAACACTTCTGGAAATAAACAATGAGGAGAAATATCCCCAAATTCAATGGCCACCATGACTTCTAGATGAAAAGTCATTAGAAAGAAAGCGTTACAGGTGGCCTGTTGAGACTCACAGTCTGAGGCAATTTCGAGAGCTAAATTAGATCAACTTCATGAGACTGCGAGTGAAGGATTCATCTTCTCTGACAAATCTAGCTATTGCTAAACTAGACAGTGTACTCAGCATGGAGCTAGCTTAGCTCCCCAGATGCTGCTGACAGGGAGATGGCAAGAAAATGTATTCTGTGAGTGTTAGGAATTCAAAATTCACATTCAAATACTTAAATATGATTAGGTAGCAACTCAAATAATTCAACCACTTGATTATTAGAGGGTAAGACAATTTAAATTCCTTTTGTTATGTTTCATGATTTATTTTATTTTGTTTCCTTCTTTCTATTCTATACTGTCACTATCTGGTACCTGCTTCCATCAATTAAGAAAGAAGTATATCTCAGATCTAACTTACTGTTTGTCTTTGCCAGTACTGTCACTGCAGTCATTGATTCAATGAAAAATAGTAGGTTTGGATTTTTTGTTAAATGTAAAATTTAAGGGTTATTTAAATTTTTCATTGCATTTGTTTCATTCAAAGGGGAAAACTTGAAGATACTAAACCTTAATTTTACATGATTATGTCAGATTACATTATCCTAACAATGGTAACAGGTGACTGATTGCAGAGTTGTCTTTTGGGTTGTGACTAAAAACAACATTTCAATATTAACTGTAGACAAATTAAATATACCAGTGAAATTTTGACCAGAAGAGGAAACAAAATATGTGTAATATTTTTTGACTAATTCTGAAGAATTGTGTGTGTGTATGTGAATGTGTGTACATGCCAAACAGGAGACAATGTCTTTAGAGCATAGGACATATGGCACAGTACCATCGACTAGGGAAAGAAAAGCTGCAAGCAAGAGCAAAATATCTGGGGAGATCTTTTACTTTTTAGTTTTTGCACTTTATCTTGAAAATTCAATGTGTATTTTATACTTACATTGTATCTCAGTTTGGACTAGCCACATGTCTAGAGCTCACCAGTCACGTATGGCTAGTGGCTCCCTTATTAGATAGTATGGGGACACAGGACAGCAACTCTAGGCTTACCTGTGACTTTGACACTGTATGATCTTAAACACACTCCCTGACATATCATCCCAAAATTGTTACTACATTTGCCAAAAAAATGGGATTATATTTCTAATTTCCAGGGTGTCCCAAGAAGACACACACACACACACACACACACACACACACACACAGAAGATACACAAATTAGGTACGTAGTATAGGTAGTACAGTCTGAAGCCCTTAAATTATCTCATTTAATCTGTTCTCAAAACTCTAAGGTCTACAAGTGACTTAAAAATTGTAACAAAGTGTTGGTTTAGCTGTGATTTTTATCTGAATTTCTTTTTGCTTTTATTAAAGTAGAACAACATTCTTTTAGTGATATGCCTGTGAGATTGAGAAATATTTTCACTCCGTTTTAAGATTAGAAGGATGAATTGGAGGGCACCGTTTTGTTCCCTTCAGCAGGTTAGGAGAGCGGATCAGAGAGCAGGTAAGTGAACTGGCAGAACTGCCTGGTGGGTTGACAGCAGATCATGAACTAGGCCCCTGGATGGGAGTTTACTGCTTGGGACCTGGCCTCTGGGCTCTGAGCATCTACGTGAGGGAGCTGAAAGCAAGTTGTCCCACCCAGGACCTACTGGGTCTGGAGAATCACAAACATGTCATATCTGTTTTCCCAGCAATGTGGCCATATTCTTCATATTACATAATGTCTCAGGAAGGACACTATGGGGAAGAAAGAAGGTAAACTGCTGAAAACCTTGTGTGTGTTTGTTGGCCCGTGTTTCAAGGTAAATACGTGCCCTGCTTAGCTGCAGTGGTGCTGGCCCAGTGTTTCCCTCCCACTTGGTTCAGCAAAGGTGGGTTTTCCTCCTCAGGCTTATTACTTTAATAAACACTTGAGTAACTGTGTTTCTGAAGCAATTTTGATCATGTCATTGGACACAGTTAAAGTAAGACAAGCTGACTGGGCCCTTTTCGTGTTTCTTACTATGGGTAATTGCAAGTTTCTACAAATGTCAAAAAGTGCCATGTTTTCACAGAGCTGTGAACAACATTGTCACCTCAAGGGCAGCAAAATGTGAAAACTATTTTAATGCTTTGTGGGCACTGATTAATAATAAATGATAGGAATGTGCAGTTAATACTCAGTATTCTTCTTATAAATCTAGTGCTTATAAGCTACAGATATCCATTAATACAAAGGATTTACAAAATGGCTAGTAGAGCGTCTTGACACTTACAGAAAGTAATCATGATTTTCTTTAATTCTTCATTAGCTATAACATAGCAGGCCTGCCAAATCACAGGTAGCCGGGAGAATATCCTAAATGGAAGTCATATTTTTAGTTGGCTTCTGTGTTACAGTTTCTTGTTTGGAATGTGCTGATATAATATAGAGGAAGGGTCTGAGTGGTAGGTATGTCCACAAGGATGTTATAACACAGGCCTGAGTATCAGTGGTCGTTGGTAATGTCATGAAACGGTCCTTGTTATTCTTTCTGTGGCTTAATGCTCGAAAATCCACTATTCGATCTGCAAAGATTTAAGGCTCACACCAAGCAAAACACTCTATGCTAATAAGGGATAAAATGTAATTTCTCTCAATTTACAGGGAGGAGAGTTAGAAAAAAATTTGGGGGTGTCTAGCTGGGGAGATGAACAGGAGATTTTGCTGTAGGTTCAGAGGAAGTCAGGGATATCCCTTTGAAATTTTCACTCCTAGAGGGACAAATTATTTACTTGTGGGGATTTAAGCATTTTCCCTGAGGGCCTGTCTTAGGCATGGTCTTGGTCCACATTGGTCCTGTCGGTCCTGCTCACTGCTGCTGCTTCCTGGCAGGACTGCTGCCTGTGCCATCTCTGAGGACCGTTACCTATACACACACACACACACACACCAGGCAAGTGAGGATGGTGCCTAGGTCAGGGCCAAGCCGGCTTGAAGGCCTCATTCCCCAGGAAGGAATACGAGGTGGATGGAAAATGACACTCACAGTTATAGTAAGCAGACCTCTCTGTTTTGAGGTGGCCCCTGTGGGGGCAGCCTGATTGTTTAAAGGGAAACCCTCCCCCAATTTTGAAGGCTCCTCGCATTAGAGTCAGAAATTTGGGTGTGCACCCATGAGGACCTAGACAAGCATTGGAGAGCTGAATCCATTTACCTTGAAGTGTTCTTATTGGTGTGTTTTCTGTGTCTCTTCTGGTTTTTTTGATAACCGAAATGCAAATTAAATTTTTTACAACCTGCATAATCATTTTCACTGATTTTAAATTCTACACTAGATTCTGTACCCTGGTCTGATTCAGGCAGTGGACATCCTTACAGTAACAATTAAGAAGTGAGCAGAAGTTAACTCTGCATGGCGAATCCACAAACCATACTGCATCTCTGCCTGTGGTAGAGAATGGTAAAAGGGTAAACAAAGCTCACAGCTTCTGCTAGTATTTGAAAATCTTTACTGTCCTAACCTATTGCTTCAAGTGTAATGTAGAATGGAAATTTCATGAGCTTTTCTGTAAAATCTAAATGTATAGATTTTTCTTTGAAAACTTGATTAAGTCCATGGCCCATTTTTCTAAAGACGTTTTTCTCTTTCTTATTTACTTTTTAAATAAGAGCATTTGCTATTTGCTGAAAAATTGTTGTGTATTTTTCTCACAATTTGTACTTCTCATGACTTTGTGATATTTTTAAGTTAAAATATTTGTATAATTAAAGTTATATATTTTGTTTATAGCATATATATTTATGTCCTACCTTGAAAGAGTTTTTCTATTCCACGCTTACAGATAAATGTTTCTATACTTTCTTTTAAAACTTTTGTGGGATTATTTTTTTAGGTTAACAAGTTTGATTCTGCTGGACTTTATTTTCATGTAAGAAATTGATTAGAAATCCAATTATATGCTTTTTAAAAAATGAATTGGTGAGACATGATATGTCCCCTAAAGCAAGGGACATAAAGGAAAGAATAAACAAATGGGACCTCATCTAATTAAAAAGATTCTGTATGACTAAAGAAAACAGCATTAAAATGAAAAGAGAACCAACTATATGGGAAAATATATTTGCTAATGATACCTGGGACAAGGGTTTGATTTTCAAAATATATAAAGAACTCACACAACTCCATTCCAGGAAGACAAAAAACCCAATTAAAAAATGGGCAAAAGACTTGAACAGACACTTCGCCAAGGAGGTCATACAGAGGGCCCAGAGACATATGAAAAGATGCTCAGCATCATTAGTCATCATAAAGATGCGAAATAAATCACAAAGAGATACCACTTCACATGGTCAGAATGGCCATCAGAAACAAATCAACAAACAAGTGTTGGAGAGGATGTGGAGAAAAGGGGACCCTAGTGCACTGTTGATAGGAATGCAGACTGAGGTGACCACTATGGGAAACAGTATGGAATTTCCTTGGAAATCTAAAACTAGACTTGCCTTTTGACCCAGCAATTCCACTGCTGGGATTATATCCTAAGAACCCTGAAACACCAATCCAAAAGAACCTATGCACCCCAATGTTCATAGCAGCACAATTTACAATAGCTAAGTGCTGGAAGCAACCTAAGTGCTCATCAGTAAATGAGTGGATCAAAAAGCTATGGTACATTTACACAATGGAATTCTATGCAGCAGAGAGAAAGAACTATGTAATTGAACAACAATAAAATAATTTAAAAAAAAGAAAAAAAATGAATTGGTGAGACAGTTTTCCTAACACATTTATTGAATATAGGCTTCTATATAAAATGATTATGCATTTAAATCCAATTGCTTGCACTAAGCAGAACAAAAATTAAAACCACAAGGTGAGAGGTAGGGGACAAATTATTTAATTGTGGGAATTTTAAGCTTTTGCATTATTATCATTATTATTATTATATCTTATTAAATGTTATCATACAGTTAGTTTTGTGCAGGGAGTGATAAATGGGAAGAGGGTGCAGAGGTTGATTGACAAGAGGCATGAATTGAGACTTAACTTCTATCAGTAATTTACAGTAACAGTAAAAACCTGTAAGTAAAAAATCCATTAAATCTTAAAGTAAAAATATACAGGATTTTGATAGCTTTGTGGTAAAAAAGGATGAAAAGTAGTTATTTTTTAAAATTGGAGATATAAAATTCAAATGATTTATATTTGCTATTTCCCTATTAGAGAAAAGTCCATTATTCAGAGTATATAAGGAATACCTATTGTATGTTTCCTTCTGCTTCTGTAGCAACTTACCATAAATTCAGTGGCTTAAAAGAACACAGTTTTATTATCTTATAGTTCTGACTAGATGGGAGGGGTGGAGGATAGAGAATGACTGCTAATGGTATACAGCTTCATTTGAGATGATGAAAGGTTCTAGAATTAGATAGTGATTGTATTAGTTTGCTAAGGTTGCCATAATATAGTACCAAAAATGGGGTGACTTAAACAACAACATTTTATTTTCTCACAGTTCGGGGGGCTGAAAGTCCAAGATCAAGGTGTTGACCAGGGTGGTTTCTTATAAAAGGGTTCTAAGAAGCCATTGACTATTCCAGAATCACAAAAATTTACCTCTATTTTTTTTGAGTTTTATAATTTAGCTCTTACAGTAGGTCTTTGGTCAATTTGAGTTAACTTTTTAAATATGGTATGGGACTGAGGTCCAATTTCATTATTTTACATGTTTATGTCCATTGCTCCAGCATCATTTGTTGGAAAGACTATTGTTTTATCATTAAATTGTCTTGGCATCCTTGTTGAAATTAATTAACCATAAATATAAATATTTATTCATGGACTTTTGAATCTAGTCCATTGGTGTATCTGGATATCCTTATGCCAGTACCACACTCTTGATGCTGAAGTTTTTTGAAATCAGAAAGTGAACCCTCCAACTTTGTTCTTTTTAAATAATGGTTTAGCTCTTCTGGGTCCCTTGTATTTTCTTTAACTTCTTAACTAAACATTTTATTTGATTATTATAATTTACATCCAAAACCGTATATGTATGTTTGTATATATAATATATAATATATTTTATATATGTATATATATTTTGTAGCTGGAGGGACATATCTCAGGTATCTCAGACAGTTTGAGACAATCTGCATTTTTGCCTAGTATCTCAGTGTCTATTATCCTCAAAGAGTCCTATTTTTGTCACCAAAGAGCCCTACTTTGAATGCCAAAGTATTTGGTCATCCTCAGTTTAGATCATGGAAGTGCTGCAAAGCCCATTTACTATCCAAATAGGGAACTGAGTCTGCCAGAGAACCAGGTACAGTCCATAATCCATTCTAATTCCGTGGCACTATTTGAAATTATCCTTTCCTTCAACTTTCTAAGATAAGCTTATCAATCACTTTTAACGTCAAGTTATCTCTCACAGGATATCTTCTAAATGACTTTTAAGAAATCAATCTCTTTCACTGACTTTCTCCTTTAGGACAAAGGGACAAAGCATAGAGGAAACATGCTTATTTAATTCCTCTTTTTTACTCCCCAATAATATTACATTTGAAAATGCTTTAGAATATTAATTCTAATTGAAATGTTTTTGTTACTATTTACATAAGAATTCATATAAAATATTTAAGTTTGGCAGATAAACTTTTGTGAACCATACCCAGTGATACCCGATACTAAATAATACTCAATGGAGTGTTAACATTGCATTAGTCAAGTATGATACAGTAACACTGACAATAATGATAAATATGGCAAAGGAGTTAATGTATTACCAAGCATTTAGTGTGATAAAGAAAGAAAAGCACCCAAGGCAAAGTACAAGAATAGCAGTTTAGAGCTCTAGAGTAAACACGAGACTGGGAATTTATAGCTTCAAGAATTTATATAGAGGTCGTTTGTTTTTACTTTTAACTTTGAAGATTAAACTTTATATAGGCCTGGAAGCTACATGAATACAAAGTCTGTATTCTAATCCATAACTGTGAGGAGAATGTTCATGAAATGAAAATCTAGCAAGAACTATTTGAAATTGCTCCTGAATATATTAACTGTAGGTGGGTTTTGGTTTCCTATGTGTCTTTGGACATTTACTTAAAAAGAGCAGGCTCTTCACTATATACAACATGGTTAAATAAAAAGACATTAAAACAATTTGCTAGGCCTACTGAAGAGTCCTGTGGTATAATAAAGTAAAATCAGGTTAAATGATGTCAAATTATATTACTGCGTGTGGAGGGTAATTTTTGAAATGAACCACCATCAGTGGTGACTCAATCTGAGGAATATTCTTTAAGATTTTGGATCACTGTATTATCTCAAGATTCCAAAATGTATTTATTTATTTCAAAGTCTAGCTTTGCTTAAGATGAAAAGTATTTTCAAATGATAGGAAAGAGAGAGAGAGAGGGAGAAAGAAAGAAAGAAAGAAAGACAAAGATATATTGCTATTTTATATTTCTTTTCTTCTGTACTAACCTATAGGGAATATTTTGGTTCTGTTTTTCAGACGATTTTCCAATGAGTTGTCAGCAAGGTTAAGAATGCAGAGAATGAAGTTGTGCAGTGTTAGAGAAGCCTGGATGAAGCCTCAAGATCAAGTCATGGGCTGTAGTAAACTCTTAAATTTGCTTCTAAAAAAAAAGTATTGATTGATTTTAGAGAGAGAG
The DNA here is from genome assembly GCA_028533065.1 of Trachops cirrhosus. Lineage (NCBI taxonomy): Eukaryota > Metazoa > Chordata > Mammalia > Chiroptera > Phyllostomidae > Trachops > Trachops cirrhosus. Next base: position 67,590,633 of record CM052538.1, read on the forward strand.
GAAAGGAGAGAAACATCACTTGGTGATCCACTAACTTATGCATTCATTGGTTGATTCTCCTATGTGCCCTTACTGGGGATCTAACCCACAACCTTGGTGTATTAGGACAATGTTCTAATCAACTAAGCTACCCCGCCAGGGCTTTTAAATTTGTTTTTGGAGAATGTGTCAGTGGAGATATTAATTGAGTATGTATTAAGTTCATAATTTTTCAAGTTAAATGCAAATTATTTGAAGCAAATGATTTCTGAAGCAAATGATTTCTCTTCCGACCTCTTTCTTTCTCCAAAACACATGTGCACATACTTCCTCTATGTGATACACATATGGGGGTAACAAGTGATACACATACAGTGGTAAAAAGATTTGGTATCTAGAATTTGTATCATATCCTGACTGTTTGAAGGAAATGGAGTGTGGGCCATCTAGTTTTACATTTTAGGAAGAAATGGCAGAGACTGACATGCATTAAAAGAATGCTATGTAAAGTACTTGGCCTGGATTACCAAGGAGATTTTTGAGGTTATTTATACAGTAGAATAAAAACTAGTGTACTTAGTTGGATATAATGTCTTACAAAAAATTAAAATTCACTATAGCACTCTACATGTTTTGAGAAATATGGCATTCCACTTGAATAAGATGTACTTTAAAATGTACTGTTAACAAGTTGTATTTAGAATAACTATATATTTAGAATAAATACTTGTTGGTCAAAATAGAAACAACTCAACTAAAACAAGATTCTCTATTCAAGCAACAAAAATTGCATTTATTATGTGTAAGCGAGTGCATGAAGACACAGCAGTTTTAAAAATGCAGCCCTTACCTACCTGCAAATGGCTTTGTGGTAAAATATAATAGCTATTCCTTTTTATTATGACACTTGGTTCTACTATTTAATTGTTAGATATAATACCATTCACTGCAACTGGAAACAAGGGCAACTTTCTTTTCTGCTTTTACAATTGCCTCATGAATCAAAGGGCACTGGTAGGTTGTAAAAGTAATAATTTTAAAAATATACTATAAATTTCTTAAAACAATTATTATATTTCATGCTTTGTATTAAATGGAACTTCAAATTTTTCAACTTGGGTAGAACTACAATTTTTTTGGAGTAGATGGTCTCATTCAAAGGTATTGCAATATGATTTATGGACACGATTCCATAAGGTGACTTCCATCATTTGTGCTAATAAAGGTTGACACTCAAATGTGTGCACTGGTCCTCAGCCCTCCTCTTTCCCCCACCTCCCATATTCCACCGTGCTTGGGCAAACAGAATTACCACAAATGAGCCATGTCCCATGCTTCACATTAACTCGTCTGACCCACTGTCAGGGTCCTATTTCCAACATCTGGCATTCTAGGACAGTTCTTTATCTAGATTGCAAGTGATTGGTATAGTATTGATGATTTTCTTTTTTGCACCCCTTTCATAATCCTGATGGATCACAACATACAGAGAGAGAAGGTACCCATTCAAGAAGAAAAATAAAACTTTTTGGCCTTTTATTTGGAAATACATCTTTTAAAAATGATAGCAGAGATGTGCAGTAGATCCAGGGGTGTCCCACATTTTGGAGTCTCTGGGCCACACTGGAAGAAGAGGAGTTGTCTTGGGTCACACATTAAATACATTGTGACATGGAATCACAAAAAAAGTCTCATGTTTTAAGTAAGTTTACGATTTTGTGCTGGGCCGCATTCACACCCGGCCTGGGCCGCCTGTGGCCTGTGGGCTGCAGATTGGACATGCCTGTGTCCTGTAGCAGCTGCAATCACCATAGGATAGTAGAAAATTGTCTTGTATTTTGAATGAATTCTGATCATAAATATAATACTTACTTGCCCAAGTTTGAAAACTTCTGCTATAGATGTTTAATAAATGCCTTCTGGTTGCATAATTCAAGACACATGACAAAGTTAGAAAGTATGTGAAATAAAACTATATAAATGGTCCCTTTGCTCTTAGGTGTTCAAGTCTAAGACCAAAATCTAAACACAGAATAATCAATTTACATGATATTTCAATCTCCAGTGGATACATTCAAAGATTTTCAGACAAAGTTTTATTCCAATAAAGCTTCATACTGTACAAATCACCGTGTATGTGAGTATACTACTTCATGCTGGAAACACGATGGTGCACATAGGCTTGTAGCATCTTAGGGTAGGCAGTGGGTATTCCTACCCACTGGACAGCTGTGTGTGTGTGAGAGTCAGAGACAGGAAGAGAGAAAGACAGGCTCCTAGCCTTTATAAACACATGAAGACAGCCTTCTTTGCTTTATGAAAATCCATTTTTCTACCAGCATGATAGAGTTCAGACTCAAATTTGCATCAAGATAATATTTTATCTTCATTTCATTGGACAATATATTTCATTGTCCAATGTGAAAGATTGAAAAGTATAATTTAGCATTATAAAATGCCAATTTAATGACTTCCAAGAGTCGATAATTCTCGTAAAATTGGTTAAGAGAAATTATACTAACAGCTTTATATATACATGTATATACATATATATGTATACACATATACAGGGTCCAGCACAAATAATGTCCATTTTTATTATAAACTATTACAGAACCATAAACATCTAATTCTATAACATAACAATATCAAACTCAAACACACCAAAAAATATTAAGGTGAAATATTTGAATTGCTTTCATCTCATGCAAGACATTCCTGTACCCTACCACCACACCCAAGTTCTTATTTAATGCTTAGAATTGCTCTGTGATGTGAACACATTCATCCTTATTTTACACATAAGGAAATTAAGAGCTTATGAGTTCTAATACCTATTATTTGTTAAAAAAAAAACCCACTATCTGATTTTTTAATTTTAATTGTATTTTTTCCCATTACCATTTAGTCTCCTTATACCCCAACCCCTCAGCAATCACCACACTGTTGTCCATGTCCATGAGTCCTTTTTCCATTTTGCATAATCTCTCTACTCCATCACCTTCACTGTCAACTATCTGATTTTATGAATTTACACACATTTTTTTAAAATCTGAATATCTTTAGAATAAGGAACTTATATATATATAAAGTAGTCAAATTGTATCTCAGAAGAATAATATAGTCCAAAGATACATTTATTAATATTAATAATAATTAATATACTAATTAATAACAGTCTATATCTTGTTATAAGTTATTAGTGATATACCATGTAGTATCAAAGCAAAATAATACAGACTGTGAACAAGCCAGGGACACAGGGTTCATTATCCTTAACAGATTCTCAATGCCAGGAGATTAATCTTATAGGCACTGTAAGAGCTTTTGTAGAACTAGACCAAACAGTTACCTTATGAAACAAACTTATATCTGATTTTGCAGTAGAAGGCCATTTGTGCATATGCTGTGTTTCCCTCTGCATCTGTCTATGACTCTCCAGTAGGAACCAGTGGTCTAATTAGTGGTATAGCAGCTAATAACCCCTCCCTCGGGCTAGCAAAGCACTTTCTGTTTCTATATATTGCTCTGCGCTGCAGGGGAACTGGTTACTCTTCTCCAGTTATATAAAAACTAGAGATATTCATCCTCTTAAATATATTCTCTAATAAGTATTTAGTGCAAGACAAGTGCTATAGAAGTTTCATCATGATTTTATATTAAAATAATTGTTAGGCTTGAAAGAGAATCCAAAAGCCTCCAGAATTCTTACTATAATAATCCATTTCTCAAAATAAGTATGCAGGTATGAATTCCTCAGTTATTAAAATCCTGTATATTTATTATAAAATACTTAAAATATGAGAAGAAGAAGATGGCCTGAAATTCCAACACCCAGAAACAATATTAATAAACACCTATATACAAACATTAGAAGTAGGACTCTGTGTTACATTATTATTCAAATATTTGTCCTTGCTAATGTGCATTACATAGTCCTCTAAATTCTCAATTTTCCAACTTTATCATAATTTACAATATATGTTCAGTTTTCTACTCTTAGACATTAAGGTTATTATTTATTTTTTACTCATATTATAACATGTGGTGATAAACTTCTTTTGACGTAAATCATTATACTTATTTCTTATTGCCTTGGGGTGTATTCCTAATGGTATTTCTGGGTCAAAGGTTTGAATATTTATTGCTTCAATATATATATATTGACAACTGCCATCCATTAAAAAATAATAATAATAATTTGCAGCTTTGTTAGCCGTCTATAGGTGCCCATTTTCCTGCATTCTCACTAACACCGGGTATTACTCTTTTTAGTCACATCAGTTTGACAGTGAAAATCATGTCCTACTGCTGTTTTAATTTGCATCTGTTATTGCTAAAACAATAGAATATTGTTATGTGTTTACTTGTCATCTGATTTTCATATGTGCCATTCATTCATACTTTGTTCAGTTTTCTATTGTAGTGTTGACATTTTTCTCATTGACTTATATGGAAATTAAATAAAGGAAGAATATTGCACTACACTGTGTGTATTTTAGACTTGTTTTTTATTAACTTTGCACACATTGTGAGTGGTAGTTCAGGGACAAATTGCATACACTAAAGGTCAGGAAATGCATAGTTGATAGAGTCCATTTATAAGTAAGTGAGATAACAATATAAAGATTCTTTTATTTAAAAAATTCCTTGTTCTTGAAATACACCTGAAAAATAACCACATAACCCATTTTTAAACATATCTGCCAGGATATTTTAAAGTAAAAATCACTTCATAATAATCGTGGTAATGTTACTAACAGTTAACATTTATTGTTAAGTGTATGTGTAAGGTACTTTATATTCTCAAAAAGATTCACGAAGCAGGTACTCTTTCAATTCACGATTTACAGACAAAGAAACTGACCCTTAGAGTGTAACATGTGTTAGATTACTAGCCCAGTGTATGTTCTATCACAGTTTTATTCCAGCTCAGATGAAAGGAAAAATTGTCCATAAAATTATCTTATGTTGTCAAGGAAGGAAGAGAATTCTCAAATTAAAATCATTGAACTAACATAGTAAGGTGAACCATGTAAAAGTTCTCTTTTTATAGGTTGATAGTGTCAATATTAACAAGTTTATATGGTTCAAATTAATTAAAAACTGAAATAAATTATAGAAAACAAAACATATGAAAACAAGTTGTAAAATAAAAAATGGTTGCCAGAATATCATTATTAAAGCTCAATCAATGTATTTTATAGAGGGAAAAACTGAGACTGATAGACCTTACACAGATTTTCCCAACACTTAAAAGAATTATAACTTTTAGAAAGATTATATTTTACTAATGTTTCAAATATTCAATGAGAGGTTTTTATCTTTTTCATCATAGTAGTAACTTTTTTGCCTCTTCACCATCAAAATTTCTCTTTCTTCTCCCCTTGTCTCCTTTCTCTCCCAAATGAGACCTCCTCTCTCTGTCCTTTCTCTCTTCTTTTTCCTGCTTACTCTTACCTTCCTCTGTTTCTCTGCCTCTTTTTATGCCTGTAAATGCTTGTTGAGGAACTACTAAGTACTATGCTCAAAGCTAAATTCTCACATGCAATGGAGAATGGGGTAGTCTTTTAAGGAGTTTGTCTATAAGGCAGTAAGAAGAAAATAGACAATTTCTTTCCATTGGAAATAAATCTGTTACTGGAAAGGGGACCGGCCTGGAGTAGGTCTGCCTAAGGCCAGACTGTAGTGTGTGGGTTCTTGATTTCATGCAGGAAAGATTTCACAACATAAATCCAGGTGATTGTGAGAGTACGTTTATTATAGCTGGGGGCAGTGAAACAAGGAAGAGCTTAGGATAGAGGAAGTAAAAGGAAAGAGCTTAGGTGGGGCTGCTTTAGCTCACTGAGAAGTCAGGAAAAGGGGGCCTTAGAGACACGTTCAGCCAGTTAGCCCAAGATGAGATGCCACTGCCCCTTGTTCCACTGGTTGCCTTAGAGAGGGGTCCCTTAGAGTTTAGGAGATGTGCCACGGTGGGGGAAGAAGAGGGGGCTGGGGAAGGTGCTGTTGTGCTCCCAGGAGGGAGAGCATATGCTGGGTTCTTCATCTTGAGGGTTTTAAAGTCTGGGAGTTTGGTAGTGTCTTAGGGAAAGATTTTAATGGCATATTCATTAGCTTTTCCAGGTGTAGCAGTTCAGGGTCATAGTCTCCGCTGAGTGGTCAGTGCCAGGGCAAAGGGTCATTAGTCACAACATGATTTTGCTGCTTTTCTGGGCCTCAACCTGAAATACAACTGAGGCCTAGATGTTATCTCTAGGGAAGAAAAGTCACAGGGTGGGGGGTCTAAACTGAAGGGCCAGCAATATGAAAGGTCAGGGGGTCTAAACCGCATGGCCAGTGATGTGCCAGAGGAGGAAAGGCCACCATGTGGCAACGTCAGGCACCAGTTTTGCCCCTTGCTAGGCACCGGGGCTCTCTATTTTGGTGACTTTCTGTATCTGGCTATAACCTGCTTGGTCAGACCAGTTGGCTCAGCTGTGTGTCTCAGTTGCCGCATTCCACTTGCCAAGGAATTTCCTGACTTCCTACTAACCTGCCTCAAAACCACTTCGCCAGGCCACTTAAAGTAATCTTGGATGATGGTTGGAGGACTTTCCAAAGAGGGTGACTATGAAACGTACATTCAAAGGGATGGAGCCCTAGGAGATGTAGCATTCTTATTAATTTAGAGACAGAAACCAGAATTCAAGGTGTTGAAGTGGTTGAAATTAGCAGGCCTGGGCTCTGGAGGAAATTGTATTTAATAACATCATATTTATAAAAAATTAAATTCTTAAAAAATCTTCCCGCAAAGAAGCCTTTATGTTCAAATGATTTCACTGGTGAATTTTATCAAACATTTAAAAAAGAAATACCCATCCTACACAAACTCTTTAAGGTAATTGAAGAATAGAAAACGGGTCCCACTCATTTTATGGAGGCTGGTACAAGTCTGATATCAAACCCTAAAAAAGACATTAAAATAAGAAATTGCAGATTAATACCCTTCATGAATATATATATTCATGAATATATATATATGAATCTTAACAAAACACTGACAAATCAAATCCAATGACATGTAGAAATGAAAGACATCATGACTAATGACTTTTATCTCAGGACTGTAAAGGTGTTTGACATTCATTATTTTAACAGAAGAGAATATCCATGTGATAATCTTAGGGGTACAGAAAAATTATTTGCCAAAATTCAATAAATATTCATTATACACATTCTCAGAAAATTGAGGAGAAGGGCACGTTCTCAACTAATAAACAGTACTTACTAAAAATGTTCTGCTAACATCTTACTTAAAATCAGACACAAGATAGGATGAGAATTCTCACTGCTTCTAGTCAGCATTATTCTGGAGGATCTAGGAAGCAATGTAATGAGGCAAGGTAAAGAGAAAACATCATGGCAATCAAAAATGAAGAGGTAAAATTTTCTTCATTCTCGGTGGTCACTATCATGTATATATAAAGTCCTTATAGAAACAACTATCGGAACTAATAAATGAAAATAGTATGGAGGCATGCCAGGAGGTCTAGCCCAGAAACAAAAGAAATTGTATTTGTACACTACAGTACCAAAGACTTGGAAAAATAAATGGAGCTATAAAAGTATTTTTTAAAAGTTCCATTTACAGGAGCATACAAATTATAAAGTACATGAGGTAAATTTAACAAAAGGTATACATGACCTCTACACTGGAAACTATGACACTTTGAAAAGATAAAGAACTATATAAAATGAAAGTTATACCATGTGCTTGGATAAGAAGATTCAATGTTAAGATGTCAAATATGTTGATTCCAGTTCGTATTTGGGGATAGGGAAATGACCAATGCATGATTCCAAGGATTCACTAGACCCAGTAGGAGATGATCCTAGTCCCAGTGGTCCCCATTTGAAGAGGGGTTCATGATAGTGTTCCAAGTCCTCAGTTATGTGGCCGACTTGGACCCTCAGCAATGGTTCCCAATATGTGTGGCTCTGCCCCAGTATACGGTTACCCATGTACCTGTCTGTGTGTGCCTTTCAAAAAGTACTGGAGGAATTATTACTGTATATACTTGCTCTGGCATGGCAAAGTCTCTCTTCAAGAAGACCCTAAAATGTCTCCTTTAGGCAGTAAGTTCCACTTCTAAAAATTTGCATATTCACATCTGGTATCAAAACACACTCTCAGATTAGGTAAATGAACTCTGTATAGAGAGCACATAATTTCCTATTGTCAGATTTAATAATGGAGGTACATGCATTAGAAACACCTGGAATGTTTGTTAAAACTATAGATTTCTGGGCCATATATTGACCTAATCATCAGAATATGCTATAGCAATTCCCAGAAGTCTGCCTTTTTAACCCCCGCCTACCCTGTCATTCTGATGTACACTATAATTTGAGAAAAATTACCGCACTAGGAAGCCAGATCCAAGAAATGGCAGAGAGCTACATCGTCAATCCAATAAATTATTCAGGCAAGCATACTTACCAGAAAGTTTATACAATAACATACAATGCAAATATATTTCAAGTGGTGGTCAGGTAAAGTTCATTTGTGTTAATAGAAGAACAATTTATTCACCCAGGTTCCAGGATGGATGGGGAAGTAAATTTAACTCTTTGAGAAAGGAAATACTTCAAAATTGGGCATATCTGACAAGAGGCTGGGAAACAGAACAAATTAACACATGGTTATTGAGGGTAAAACACTGGTCTAAGGATATCTCTGACACCAGATAGGGCTTAGGAGATTCTGGGACTCAGGGCCTACACTGATGTTCAGAATTTCCATTTGATCATTAGGCCCTTGGTCTTGCTGATAGGATGACTTAGTCCAAAACTACAGGAAATTATGCAATGAGGCTGCTGTTATGCCAGATTTGACTCTGAAGTTAGCCCATGGATAGCCTGTTGGAAGATCTAGCTATGGTTGCTAGCTATACAACAAAAGCAAAACTATGCAGTTCAAAATAGATGGTATTTGACCCTCACAAGTTTTATTAAGCTATGCCCCAAATCTCATATTTTTATTTAAAAATTTAAAGGTAAACAAAATATTCAGTACATAGTTCATTCAACAGCTATCTTAATTTTGAGTCTATCCTATCAACATGTCCTCTTTGTTATTACTGGTTGAGCTTTCCTTCTCCTTCCCAATATACTGCCTCTTCCCATTGCTTGTCAGTATAAGTGCAGACTTGGGGAAAGCCTTGTGAGTGATGCTACTAAAAAGATGCCTTTCAACTACTACCCAACTTTGCTTATGACATATTTCTAAGTGATTTCTCCCTAGTTGTAACAAAAAGATATTTCTATCACTGCTTCATGCTACAAGTGTTTTAATGCAATTGAGAAACACTATTTATTTCTTGATTTTTAAAAAGTGATTTGTAAAGTATGCTGTTTTCAAAGCCTGTTTATGCCCACACTGGATTACTTACTGCTGTGTCTTATTCTCATCAAGCTATCTGAGTTAGATATGTTTTATGTTACTGAATGTATTAAGTGTGCATTACTGCCTACCTTTCATTGGTTTATAAGGCATCAGTGAATGTTGCTTAATGAACTAGGATTGATTATTTTTCCAAACTTTAGTGTATTTTCCAATTATCCTTTAAAGGCATGGTAGATCTTGGTGTTTAAAATTTCATCTTCAGTAGATGACATTCTTAATTCCGATCATTGAACAGACACCATTTCCTAGAAAGATTATTTTTATAACCTTCTTTAGGTGAGTTATGTTAACTTAGGAGGGCTAAGATATTTTTCAATAGCTATACATCCTTGTTTCTTTCTTACTATGTTAATGCCTCATCTGTAAGATTTGAAAAACATGGTCCATGTCTTGAAGATAAATTTACAATTTCTTCCAAGTCTATCAAAAGCTTTTATGGAAATATTATACAAAATACAAATGGTGTAAGATTCTAGTTACATTAAAATGTCAGTTTTTCTAGAATGGAATTAATGAAGGTTCCCTGCTCCCCAGCACTGCAGCCCGTTCCCATGGAAAGAGGCAGTGAACTAATTAAAGGACCTGAGTTTCAGTGTTAGCTCTGAGACAGATTTGGGACTTATGTAAATTATTTTCTATATATGGACTTCTATACCACTAGCCAAAAAACTAGACATATAATATGTTGGAAAAGAGACCCAATCTAAGGATCCTGACATCTCTAAAACACTTAACTTCTGTGTATCAATTGAGTATATGGTATTACCCTAGTTTGTGTCAGAGAGAAACCTTTTGTGAAAATACAACTTCTAATTATAGTTTGATTCCTCTCCATGTCTGGCTAGATCAGCTTTTTGTTTTGCTGGATGGATTCAACAACAAATTGCTTGGGTTGGTCTAGAGTGGGGAGATAAACACAGAGCCTCACATTCCACACAGAGGACAGTTTTTGTCACCCCAACCATGGCCTCAGTGCGTGAGATGGCTTAAGAGCCCTAGGTGTGGATGAAAGAAAGTGGTAGAGTTTGCAACTAGTTGTACAATTATTGGCCAGGAATCCCCATGTATGGACCCTGTTTTTCACGTGGGCCATGAGGTGTCAGGTCTACAGGTTGACCCATTCAATTTGATTGGGAAGAAAAGGACGGAAGGCAGAGTTAGTCCTTTATCCCAACAATGCACTTCACTGTTTCACACGGGCTTTCTGAATTCCAGATTCTCTGAGGGCATGTGTGAGACTCTCAGGTGACAAACAAAATGTGGTGAGGTTGATGTGTTTGGGCTGATAACAAACCCAAGTAAGGTTTCCTGGTGTTAGATGTGTCGTGTTCTGGGCACCCCTGTCAAAAACACAAGGTAAACATCAATGTTTTCCATAAAGAAGCCATTAATTAAATACTACAAAAAGAAAACCCTTTCTGTTTTTCTGACTTTTTTTAATTTCAGAAACTCTGTTTTTCTGTTTTTTCCAAATTTCAGAAGCCTGTTTTTTAAAACTGATTGAGCAGTTGAGGTAAGCAAAAGCAGACCACATCTGAAGTGAAACTTCAACTGTCCTGTTGGAACCCTCCCAAGTACAGAGCAAAGAGTGCGTGGCATCCAGGTCCATTAAGGACTGAAGTGGGGCCGACTGCCAGTGTTTTCTGCTTTGTTGACACAAGAACACTCTATGAAGTGGCAGTTGAATAGAAAATGGGCTTTTAGCCTGAAATAGAATCTCATATTTCTCTATGCCCTCTCCTTCAAATATTATTTTAAAAACACCATTAATGAATATGGATATAATTCTTCACCTATTTTACTTTGACTAATACTTTTTCATGGTAACTTTGTAAGTTATGCAGCATAATTCTTATTCTGTTATACAGATTTTTTCTATTATTGGAAAGCAGAATAGTAACTTTGAAGCATATGAAAAGATGGAAAAACATTTTCTCCTTTTTCTGCATGTTGTATAATCACCTTTAAATATATAATATTTCTTTCCAATTTGGATAAATATTAGTTTCATTCTATGTGTCTGTGTATACATATACATGTAGGTACTTATATTTTACACAAAAATTACATCTAAGCCTAAACATATGCTTAGATTTTACATATTTTATTTCCTATTTTATATATTTTAGATTTTGATATTTATATGTCTGTCTCAGTATAAATATTTATATTCTTATATTTCTGTTATACCTAAACATAAACATTTATATACATGTATCTGTGAATATATGGGTGAAAAAACAATATTCATTTACTTTATTTATATAAGCTCTTAGAGGGATCTTATGCATTTTTTACAGTTAACAAATGTTTATTGAGCACCTACTTTGTTAAGCACTATTCTAGATTTTGGGTATATTTCAGTAAAAGTTAGACCCAAATTCTGCCCTCATGAATTTTATATTTTGTCAGCTGCAGCATTCTTGATTTATTGTTACTATTTGGGGGTCAAGGGAGTATATTAGTTGCTATGTACAATATCAAAAATATTATTTAGGGGTAGAATAAATAATTAAAATTATTATTTTTCTGGGCTCTATTTCTTTATTTGTAGTAATTATTAGGTGCAAGATATTTTTATCTTAATCAACTTCATTTTATTATACCTTATATGTACAGCTTTCATTGGGAAGCACCTTATGGCATTTATTATTGTTTTAGATTATAATAAATATTATCCAGCATCAAAAAGACATGCAATTTAAATAACTGTATAACTCTTTGTTTTCTAAATTAATTTATCAACAGATAAGGTAGCCTAGAGAATTTTGTATTCTGTATTTTTAGTTCAAATCTGAAACCAAATTTCTTCTTCAGCATAATTGTCCTTGTTTATATCAATCATGTTGTTCTGTTTATTTGATTATGAAAATTACATAAGACAGCTTGTAAGAATGTGTATACTACAATGAGATAACATGTTAAAACTGATGATAAAACAAAGCAGGCTTAAATATGTGACTAAAATGCATTCCTGATCACGAATATACTTAGATGCTGTCTGCTTCTCAACTATACTTGCAGATTAAAATGATTTATGTAGATTCCCAGGCCCCTTCACACTTAAAATTTGACGTGATAGGTTCCCTGATGTGGGAACCTCGTAATGCCAAATTTTTGAGAATTTCAAATCTAATCTATAGGCAAGGCAGGAAAATCACTGCTTTCTTTGGACCACAGATTTGTCCCTCAGTTTCTGAGCAGATCAAGCCACTTAATAATGCCTAAAAGTTTAAAAACAAGCCAATGTTCAGGATAAGCATCACACTGTGGTCCTTTACACTCAGTAGATTTTTCCTGCATGGGGGACATTCTCAGAGGAGGATGTGTTATGCTGTATGAACCACACCCTCAAGAGCATCTCTGTGAAAGATGCAGTGAGATCCATCAGACTCTCATTATGAGTCTGATCAGAGGCACCACATTTGTTTTCTTGCTATATTTTCTTAACTACTGGGTTACTAAGATATAATAAAGGCAAAATTTTAAATAAGGTGCAGCCCACTGAAATAAACCACACTAAGATTTATAGCAATATTACTTCTAGCGTGTTTCTAGTAGACATTGATTAGACACACACTAATTCTCACTGTATTGACTCTGCTATATTAAACCAAAGGACTCCCTTCATTAAATTAACAAGGGAAACAACCTATAAAAGTAATTAAGGAGGAAAGGGGGGTAAAATTAATCCCAATAAATGGTAAGGGAAGGGTTTATTTGAGTAAGTCTTGGACATTCTGCAGTAGCGAGGATAATGTTGTATAAGTATCATTAATCTTTGTAAAGGGCTGGTACCAGTGGAAAAGGAAAACAGTGAAGAGCCGAAGCCTGAACTATGCTCTTTCAGCCATAGCTTTAGGATTGGATTTTCTGAATAAACAGCACCTTTTGGTATCTATGCCTACATCTTTGGATATGACAGAGAAAAGATTCCTGTCAAAACCAGTAGAAGAAGCTGGGGTTATGTGGAAACATGACATGACTAATGTTAAGACTGCAAAAAGCAGACAGTAAAAGTTTAATACTGTGACCTTCCAACAGGCATATTATATAATACAACAATCAACACCCTCCTTCAGTGATGACTGGGGATCAATTACCAGTGGCATTGTGCCCGAAGGCAGGCCATTGATCATTCCTATTGCCACTGCACTGACTGTGGTTGCTACAGTTAATGAATGCTATTAAACCTGCTACCCAGCCCTCATCATGACCACTAGCCTCTCCTCGTCCCCGTCCCCACTTTCTAAAGTTTCAGGAGAATGAGGGTTAGAAACTCAGATCTGAAAGGTTGCCAAGTCCTGATGTCAGACTTTTTTGATGAAACGTTAGCTGTAAAAGATCCTGACAAATAATTCAACAAATATCCTCATACTTATAAAAGTAATGGTATCTCAAATTCTATGCTAAAATGAATCTTATTTCATATACAGCAAAAGCGTAGAGTGAAAAAGCCTGTCAGCCCACTTTAAACAATTTGGAGAAGCATGGCTGGCCCCTGAAAACCCCTTCCCTTGAAGTCTTCAGTCCCAGGGGAAACGGTGAGTTAAACTGTTAGCCCTGCTGATAAGGATTCAGGACTGAAATGTTGGGGAAAAGAGACAAATCTGCTCTCTTCCCCAGGGTGAATTCCTAAATGGTAAGGGGACACTTCCTAGATATTGAAAAGTGTAAAAAGGAAGAAAATAAGTTTCTTTTGGGCTAACATTTTGTTATTGTTTTCTTACACTTTTATTTTAAGTAAAACAGAATAGTTTTGTGTGTGACAGTGTCTAGGGACACTCAAACACGCTCGAACCCAGTTCTCCAGGAGGGGTTCAGAAGAACTGAAAGATCCAGACTACTTCTTGCCAGCCTGATAAAGAAGTGTGATGGAGAAGTACTGGTATGTACTGGTGTGTATGTATATACATACACACACACATATAGATACAGATACAGATACAGGTATCGATATAGATATAGACATAGATAAATATACAGAACAAAAATCAGTGTGGGACAAGTAGCGGTGTAAGCAAGCACACAAGCAATGAATAGAGGCGAACACCAAAGGCAAGAGTGGCAGAGGTGATGGCAAAAAACCCAATCAGTTTAGGCAATTGATCCACTAACATAAAGAAAGCCCTACAAAAGAAAAGCAGGAAAGAATTTTAAAATCACTAACACTGATGTGTTCTTTTCATTTTTCAAGAAAACGAAAAGGGGCCATGAGGTACGCGATGCTCCCAAAAACCATTGTGAGGGTCTGCGAGTTAAAGATACCAGCCAGTTAGTCCTGGTCCTCCCTGTGTGTGGTGGACTTGCTCGTTTGTTTTAGAGTCTCACAAGATTGTAACTCAGGCTGTGGCCTCATCTGAGACTGGACTGGTGGTGTCTCACACTCAGCCCCACGGGGTGTCAGAGGGAGGATCTTATTCTGTCACTTCTGCCATGACCAAGGTAACATGTGCACACTAGCCTGACAGAGGATGCAAGACCCAGGGCCAGACACACCTGAGCCCTACCCTAGAAGCAGCCAACTGCCAGACACACGAGTAAGCTCCTCCAAGAAAACAGTGTTGCTGAGGCCAGTTTAAATGCAAAGCTACAAAGTCATGAGCTGAATAAAAGTTTATTATGTTAAACCCTGTTTTTTTTTAATGATTTTAGAGAGAGAGAAAGGGAGAGAGAAAGAGACTGAAACATCAATTTGTTGTTCCACCCACTTATGCACTCCCTGGTTGATTCTTAGTATGCTCCCAGACTGGGAGGCGAATCCTACAACCTTGGCATGTGGGGATGATACTCAAACCAACTGAGCTACCCAGCTGGGGCAAGGCCTGGTTTTGAGGTGGCTTGTTAATGCAGCATCATTTTGTAGTAGGTAACTGATATACTTTTAATTAATCTATCTCAACATTTCTCATTTATTTTAAGAAGTTACTAGTGTTATTGAGGGTGTGTGTGTGTTTCAGTTGATTGGAAATCCTGGTAGTTTATATTATGGATTTTGAATTTTTTTCTTTGGTAGCTCAGCAATCAATTTTTCTAGAAATGAAGTTAAGGCTGATGCTAGATCCCAGATATCAGATGTGACTTGTATAGGATATCACGTATAAATAGTTGGACCCCAGTAAAATGTTCTAGATGTTAGCATGGTTATTTTCCTACCACATTGCAGATTTTTTAAATCAAATTGTGTCTAATTAATGCAATAAAAATGATATTTATCTAACAGAAAACTTTCCATAAGATGATATTTGACATATGCATTCACCACAATTGATATTTTGTTTTGAAATATGGAATCTCTACATCTATTGTCTCCTGAGTTTTTGTTTAAAAAAAGAAAAAAAGAAAAAAACCTGAGAATTAATTTCCATTTCAGGTTTCAATTCACATCCAAAAATGTTAATATACTTTAAAATAATCTTCATTTCATTTATTTTCATTTTAATTGACTTAGCTAATATCTTACAGAAATAAATTATCTTCAGGCTTCAAGAAGGCTCCTAATGTGGAGGAAAGAGCTCTGTCAAATATCAAGTGGTGATCAATTAACTCTTGGTTAGATTTCTGCATTTGGCACCTACTTTCTCTGTTTTTTTTTTAACCAAAATGTGCTTATTCTTATATTTCTCCTTTAGTACTTATTTTTAGAGCTTGCTAGTGATATTCCAAATGATATTTTTCTAATCAGATATTTTGATTATAGTAACCATGATAGGAATTTTAGAAAATCACATGACCTCCCTGAGCAGCAGCTGGTTATGTTAGAATCCTAAACAGCACTGTGATGGGAGAGAATTCTGAAAATAACAACCAGGAATGTATGACATTCAGGAATACTTTCATTCTTAAGATAATTTCAAGATCAGAGCTTTGTTCAAAAATTGAAAATAAAGCTACAGACTAAAACAATTTGCTCCGTGTGTTAAATTGTATGCCAATTTAATTTTTCTCTACTATATAGAGATGTAATTCATTTATAATAAACTACACCTATTTAAATGCACAGTGTGAAGAATTTTGACAAATGTATGCACTGTGAAACCATCGCCATAATCAACATACCAAACATTTCTATCTCCCTGAAAAGTCTCTTTATGACCCTGGGCCATTCCTTCCCTCCCTCCATTCCTGACCTATCAACCACTGATCTGCTCTCTGTCGTTTCGGAGCAGACTACATTTCTTAGAATCTCATATAAGTGGAATCAGAGCCTGGAACCAGAGTCACTATGGTGTTTTGCCTGTCTGCTTCCACTCAGCGTGATTACTGTGTGATCCATCCATCCACATTGTTGCGTGTATCAAAAGGTTGTTGCTTTTTGTTCCTGAGTAGTTTTGAATGGAATAAATAGACTACATTTTGTTTATGTATAAGCTTATTAATGGACATCTGGGACACTTACAGTGCTTGGCTGTTACAAATAAACCTGCTATAAGAACCTGTACATATAAGTCTTTTATGGACACATGCTTCCTTCTCTCTTGTGTGAATAACCAGTAGCAGATGGGCTGCTTCTTATGGTAAGTGTATGTTTAACTTGTTTAACAACACTGTCAAACTCTTTCCAAAGTGGTTATGCCATTCTCACCCACAGTGTACAAGAGGTCCAGGGTTCTATATCCTCATGTCTGTCTTTTTAGCTATTCTCTAAGGTGTGTGGTGCTATCTAATTGTGACGTGAATTTGCATTTCCCTGCTGGCTGATAATATTAAGTATCTTTTTGTTTAGTTTTTCTTTTTTGGAAGGAGGTAGGATTTGTGTATCTTATTTTGTGAAGAAGTTGCTTAATCTTTTATTCATTTTATTGAGTCATTCATTTAATAGTTTAAATTCTAATGAAGTTAATTATTTTTTCTTTTAGGATTCAGGGGTGTGCGTATGTGTTTGTATTAACCCAAGATTATCTTTTTTTCATTTTCTTGTAGATATTTTGATTTCAGGTTTTATATTAACATCTGTGATTTACTTCAAAATTTTAAAGGTATGCTATGAGTGAAGAGTCTAAGTCTAATTTTCAGATATTTATTGAAATGATTTTCCACTTCTCATTGAATTGCCTTGGTATCTTTGTCAAAAATAAGCTTACTACATTTAACTTCTAAACTGGTGGTTCTGAATTAGGAGGCAGTTTTGCACTCCCCCTACTCCCACCAGGGAATAGTTGGCAATGTCTGGAGGCATGTTTGGGTTGTAACTGGTGTCTAGGGTACAGAGGCCAGGGATGCTGCTGACTATCCTCCAATCCACACGACAGCCCACCACAAAGAGTTATCTGTCCCCAAATGTCAACAGTGCCAAAGGCGAGAAACTATTTTCTAGGCCTTCTCTGAAGTTCCATAGATCTACCTTCTCACCAATATCATGCAGTCTTGTTTATTGTAGGTTTATATTAAATCCTCAAATTAGCTGGGGTAAATCCTCCAACTTTGTTCTGCTTTAAAGAAAATCCCTTTGATTATTCTAGATTCTTACTATTTTTATATAAATTTTGGATACAACTTGTCGGTGTTAAAAAAAATGCTGGATTTTGCTTAATTGTGTAGGCTATATATGCAACTGTGGGGGAAATCCAAATCCAGAATACTGAGACTTATTCCAGGAACATGTATTCTATTGTCCTTTTTTAAAAAAATTTTTTATTTTAGCTTATTCAGTACAGTTTCTATCTTTTATTCCCATTCCAGCCTGCCCACCCATTCCTCCCCTCCTCCCTCCCCTTTCCAACCCCCCTTGTTTTGTCCATGTGCCCTCCATATTTGTTCCTGTAAACCCTTCCCTTCTCCCCTGAAATTCCCTCCCCTCTCCTTCTATTGTCCTCTTAAAGTTTCCCTCAGTGACGTTTTGTACAGTTTTCAGTGTAGAGTTGTTGGACATCATGTATTAGATTTACTCTTACTTATTTTATGGTTTCTTGCCTTATGTTAAAAATCATGGATACATGGTTAAAGTTACAGATGAATATTAATGGCAGGCATGTGAATATTCCATATATGCCAGTGGACTTAAAAGAAAATGTGTTTGCCCTGATTTCTGAAACTCTTTTAATCTCTGACCCCAACTTTTCTGACTCCTAGAGAAAGGCTCTTCTGCTAAATTTTCTCTGGCTGATGTTTTTCTAGTTCTTTTCCAGATATTACTTGTTCTCTCAGCAATTTGACTTCCCTCAGCTTTTTCTTTAGGTTCTTGATCTGTTTGTTTGTCTCAGGGTCACCAGAAGGTAATGGTGACTGTCTTTCGTGGTGTGCTCCGTGAGGAGCATGGGCCAGGTCTGGGCTTGGCCACCTCTCTTTTTCTGCCCTGCAGCTCTCCCAGGCTCATGCTCTCTCTCATTTTCAAAGCTGTTTTGATAGCGGCTTTCCATTTCCTGGTTGTAGTTCCTCTCTTGGAGTTTAGCATGTGATTGGTTTGTTTCTTAAAACTGGACATCTACAAGTGGTGGCAGCTTTATGTTCTCCACTGGGGACTTCTTGGTCAATTGTTGGAACTGCTTGGTAAATTACTGTTTTTGTTGGAAATATTCCAGCAAAAAATGTCTGCAAAATATCTGGTCATGTTTCCGCATGTG
>CM052538.1:67610119-67652847 GCA_028533065.1 Trachops cirrhosus
GGTTGTAGTTCCTCTCTTGGAGTTTAGCATGTGATTGGTTTGTTTCTTAAAACTGGACATCTACAAGTGGTGGCAGCTTTATGTTCTCCACTGGGGACTTCTTGGTCAATTGTTGGAACTGCTTGGTAAATTACTGTTTTTGTTGGAAATATTCCAGCAAAAAATGTCTGCAAAATATCTGGTCATGTTTCCGCATGTGATGGTGTTACAGGGTGCAGCCAAGAGGGGGGCCCCAAATAGGGATTTGGAATGGGGCCCAGAACTCAAGGTATCCAGGAAATATTAGGATGTCCTCACCTGCCCCCCTCAACCAGGTGTGGGTTGGGGGAAGGGACACATGGAGCAGGGACATTGAGAGTTGTTTTGCATAGCAACAGCTTTTCAGCTAACCTCTGGCATGGTCATTTAACATATCTATAAACTTTAACTGATTGCATAGATATGTTAAATAGCTGTGGCCACGCTCTGAGCCAGGGGAATGGAAGCAACTTCCCCACCAAGATGTAACTGGGGGTGGGCAGGTCCCCTAGTTACAACACCTGCACGAAAGCTTGGCGATGACTGGCAAGGACATGGGGCCCTGCAGCAAGTGTAGCCAATTGTGGGAGGAGTCGGAAATGGGGCTGCAGAGGATGATTGGCTTGAGGATTTAAACTGAGACGCTCATCCCTTGCAGGGAGAACCACATGGCTTTGCCACAGTGCAGACACGCTGCCCCCTCCCCTCACAGCCATTGCAGAGAGAACCTCTCGGTTTTAGCAGAGGGAGGACCACAGCCCTGTGAGAGAGAGTCACCATGCGGCTTTAGCAGAGAACCGCCACTCGGCTTTGGCACAGTGGTGACCCCCACTCCTCATAGCCATTGCAGAGAGAGACTTGGCAGCCATTGGGGGAGAACCATGCGGCTTTGCCAGAGTGAGGACCCCTGCAGCTTTAGAAGGGGGAACCACCACCCAGCTTTAGCAGAGATCCCGGAGACACAGCTGATAGTGCCGGGAACGGAGGGAGGCCTACCAGCCGAGATGGATTGCTGGGAAGAACGCGGGGGGGGGCTGCCTGAGCCACGGACTTCTATTTCTTTCCCTGAGATATGGTTTGTGGGTGTTTTAAGGGACTTTGGGATTTTGATGAAGATATTAGGTCACTGCTTTAAGTCTGTATAGCATTAAATAAACATTTCCTTTCCTTTTCATGAATCTCTGGCATTGAGAGATTTCTTTCCTATAAGGCGGTGGACGTAACGAACCTGGGGGGGCTCCTTTTGGTAATAGTATATTGCCCTTTGGCCCTCCCTTGGCCCCCCTGTGTTCTGTAACAATGGCACATCATGTTCATAAAAGATAGAGCCAAGTTAGTGTCAGATCATGTTCCCAGTGTTAACATGTCATGACCTGGGGGGACATGTGGCTGTTAAAATGCTCTCACGACCTGTGCACCAAGGTAAAGAAGTAGAGCCCAACGTTATGAGTTTAGAAATAAGTTTTTAGTTTGTGTCATCTCATATATCTTTTGTTCCCTCAGATTTCTGAATTCAGCTAGAAGCACTACTACATGCCCGTGAAGGCTGTCGCCGGCTGTATTATGATGGCCAGTAGCAAAGTCAAACACAGAATCATACTGGGCAAGCATGAAATCCAAACAGCTCAAAATCCAGCAGAACTAGTAGAACTAGAATTCTGAGCCACCCCATGAAGAAGCCATTTTTTACTGATTGCGTTACAGCACTTTCTCCATTTATGGCACCTGATGCAGCTCCTCTCTACCCTCCCCCCGCCCCCCGCCCCCTGCCCGACCACAGTGGAAAGCTCCTGTCTTGTCAATATCTGTAGTATTACAACACAGCTTCAGCTTTTTTTATTGCATAGCATTGTAATTTTATCATCCTTAAAGACACTTTTTGTTGGCTAAAGCTGCATCAGGCAAATCAAATTTGGGTTACTGGAATAAACTGAAAAAGAAGATATGTTCTCACTCTCTGGGACATGGACAACCACCTTGCATGGTCAGGATCCAGGTGATAACTCAAAATAATTGTTTGCAAATGCAATTCATTTACAGCTGTATTAAAACTGTTGTTTTCAAGGATATGAACTTCATTGTTAACATTTCTGGCAAAAATGTTAACCAGCTCAAAGGGTTCACTGCTTGGGGTACTCTATTCAAAAACGAGACCTTGGTTGTCCCAGGGTAGTTTTATTTACTTGCAGCAAGTAAAGGAGACAGAGGATTCATATCCAAAGCTCTGCCTCCCTGACGGGAGGCTTAGTCATTGCTTATATACACTATTTGGTCAATTAATGTTGATTTCTTCTTTGCTGTTGGCTACTTCTTAGTAAGAATGGCCCAGACCTTGAGACCCTTGTCCTTTTTAACACAAATAATTACATCTTCTGACCAGGAAGTAATTAAAAAATGCAAGAAAATTTTGCATTTTTTTCCTAAATGAAGACTTTAAACATGTCCAGGTTTTCACATGATAAAGTTGGGACTTGGGTATCCCAGCTCTGCTCTACAATAGTTTTACAATAGATAGAAAGCATGTAACACTTTGTAGGGGTCAAAGAAAATAAGAGAGAAAAATATTTACTGTATGTTTTCGTTGCCCTTTGAATGGCTCCTGACTCATGAGGTAGTTTGACAAAAATCTGTAATTTAAAATTTTATAGTTACATTTACCATAATTTAAGATGACTGTAGATTCACTTACTGTTTACCACAGTGATAACTTACTGTAGAGTACAGCAAGATATCAGGGTGTTTACATCCACACAGTGAAGGTGCAGAATTTCTCCACCACAAAGATCCATCCACCCCCTCTGAAGGCCGCCCTGCTCTACCTCCCTCCCGGCAAACACTAATCTAGTCTCCATTTCTACAATTTTGTCATTTCGAGAATCATACATTTTGGGGACTGGCTTCTTTTTCATTCAGCATAACATAATGATGCGTCTTCTAAGTTGCTGCGTATATCAGTAGTTTTTCCTTTTGATTACTGACCAGTATGCGCCACGGTTTCACCTTTCACGCACTGAAGGACGTCTGGTTTGTTTACAGTTTTTGGCTATTATGAATAAAGCTTCTATAAATATTTGTGTAAACATAAGTTTTAATCTCTCTGCTATAAATGTCTAAGAGTGCAATTGCAAGTTTGGGTGGTAGTTACATGTTTACTTTTTAAAGAAACTACTAAACTATTCCCAGAGTGGTCATACTATTTTACATGTAACTTTTCATATTACTGCAGGAATAAGAGAGAAGTGTTTCTGGCAACTTAATGAGTGATGGTTTACTCCATGAAAATGGGAAATCCAAAAAAAGATGCAGGTTTGATGAAGTTAAAATCACAAATTTTGTTTTGAACACAATTAGTTTGAGATGCCCGAGAAGGAGGAACTACAAGTGGAGGTGGCCAGCTAGCACTGGGATAACCATCCCTGCCCAGCAGTGAGACTGGCAGGAGATGCAGCTTGAAGATACATAGCCTAAAGTCTTATTGGAAGCCTTGAGAGGACACGAGAATTGAATGATAAGAAAATAAAGACAAAGGAGAACCCTAAACAAACAAAATAGAACAGACTCATAGATAAGAGAATGGACTGACAGCTGTCAGAGGGGAGGGGTTAAGGGGCTAGGTGAAAAAGTTGAAAGGATTAAGTAAAAACAAACAAACAAACAAACAAACCTCTTAGATAACAGTATGGAGATAACCAGAGGTAAGGGAGGGAGGTAAAAGAGAGTGTAGGAGGAGTGAGAAGTGATGGAAGGAGACTTGACTTTGGGTGGTGAATACAATGTAATTACAGACGATGTTTTTTGGAATTGTGCACCTGAAACTTGTATAATTTTATGAATCAATGTCACCCCAATAAATTCAATAAAAATTAAAAAAAGTTCTGGTCTTATAGGTCCTCAGAAGTAAAAGTAAATTCAAACTAAAAAAAAAATAAGTCAAGTGAGGAAGAAACTGGGAAAGAGACTATGAGGTGATTTTCAAACAAACTGAGGGAATACAGCAGGTGCTGGTATCCAAGCAGCCTAGTCAGACCACGGCTTTAGGAATTCTGCAGACGGATGGACCACTTTGGCACGTTCAGTTTTGGTGGATTGGCAGCAACAGACACCATGTTTAAAAATAAAAAACCTTCTTCCCAAGAGCTCACATTGTCCTTCTCAGAATAGTTGGCAAGGCAGCTAAGGGTTGCCTCAGAGAGGGTGGGGATCTAAACCTGGCTGCTTATATATGAACTCCCAGTCTCTTAATCTTCATGATTTGATTCTTTAAGATGTTGCCAAAGGCATTCATAGTACTTTAAAAAGAGGGTAGTTTATTTCAAATCAAATGTTAAGCTTAGGTATTAGTAATGTTGAATGATCACATTAAAGACTAAACAATGATTTACTGGTCGGGATTTAAGGAACTAATATTGAACAACTGTTGAAATACACCATGTAAAATTGCTCACAGCTTACTTTTTCAAGAATCTCTAAATGCCACAGAGGCAACACATCAGCTTTTAATGTTTCAATAATTTTTAAATACTCTTTGTTTACAGAGAATGATATTTACTATTTTGGCTTTTTTTTCACTCAAACTATTCATTAAATGTTCAGTGAAATAATGTTTATGATCTGAATGTAATTGTATCCCCTTAATTCTGAAAAGATTCTATGGGTTTGTATAGAATGTGTTATAAAATAAATGACAAGATAATTGTTTGATCAGCATATGGATGGTAATGACTAGAAAAATTAGGTTGACATAAGAAATCCATTAAAATATATTGGACAGTTGGATCCAGAAGGAAAAAAAGAGTTATAACAGCAAAAGAGCAGTATCTAACCATAAGAACAGGAGGGAGGCTGAATTAAAAAAAAAATTTCCCTAGATTATGAACTATAAAAATACTTGCTTTAAAACCCATCAGGAAGCTCCTCCTTCCCTACTTGGTTGAATATAAGCCAGCCTGTCCCAAACCTTGGTACTTACAAGGCTTTCTCATAGAAAATGAGAAAATAGTAAAGTTAATGCCCCTTAACAGCAATTTCATTTGCACCAGTTTCAGTCTGAGTATGACAAATCCATTCAATACATTCAACCTTTACCAAAAAATGATTTAAAATGGATGACTACACGGGTACAGTAATTGAACTTTCTCCCTTAGCTGTGAGGAAATCGTGTCTTTAGTAATAAAGACTCTTTAAAACAACTGAATTTTAATACAATGAATGACCTCACAGGCTGACTGTTAAATTCTCATTTATTTCTCCATTTTTCTCTTGCTCATACCTATCATTGGAGTCTCTCTAATCCAATTTCTTTAATTTCTTTCTCTTGATGTCTCTAATTCTACCACTTTCCTACAGTAAGATGGGCTGGTTCTTTCTGCCCTAAAACACACATTATCCTAGTAGGTTAACTTTCCACATAAATTTTATTTTTTCATTTGTGTGTGCCATATGCATTTGATGCTAACATACATAGTGGAGAGTTCTTTACTTTTAAAGGTATGCAGGTGCTCCACTTTTTGATCTTTTTAAAGCCATATGGGTTTTCTGACCTCAGGTAATAAGATCTAAGAGATATTGGGCCATTAAGGATGTGCAAAGGCTGTTAAGAAGCTGTCAAGAAATAACAGAATACTCTAACAGAGTCTAACGCTGCCCTCACCATCTAAAATATCTACATCTCCATTCACTTGGATGCATCAGGCAGGATAGCCAAGTTGTTATTAACAAAATTGAATACCAAACACTTTGCTTGTGAGACTAATATATTTTTCCCACTTTTAGAATTTTCCCCTGACAGATTATTCATGTACACTTTAAAAGCACACATGGAGGCAGGGAAGGCACAACCAAACGAGGGCAGTTTAGTGAATCCAACACCCTAAAATCCCCTTTTCTGAATAAGCAGATCGAATCCAGTTAACATGTTGAAATTTATTTGTTTAGTTAAAATGGTAAGGTACTTGATTTCAAGAAGCCTAGGAAACCAAATCAAAATTTTTTGTTTTTATCTAATTCTACATTTTATTTTACTTTAGTCATCACTTTTGTAATTTTCAGTATAGGAAAATGGCATAAATTTTAAAGATTGTGAGAAAGTAAACAGCTTTACTGAAATGGGAAGCATACAAATATCAGCTTGTTTGGTTTGGCTGTGTAATTTGGCCAAAAATGCTACAGGGCATCCAATTTAGAGTATTTTATACTTTATTTTTTATTCTATGAATGGGTGGCAATTCTATCTTTTCTATACAACCTAATGAGAGATTTACATGACTAAACTTTAGTATAATTTATGCACTTTTTCCTGTCCACATTAATGTTCAAATACCAACCCGACAGTTAAGCAATTTGAAAACAAGTCATAATATATTCTTGTGAATAAAGTTACATAAATTTAATATGAAGTTGAGAGTCATTTTACTAGCAGGACTATATTATAAGAAATTCCTTAATTTCCAAAGTATATGAAAGCTTATTAGACAGAAAAAATGGTTATTATGAGTGTGCTTTCTTCTTCATTTAAAATTGTTTCTCAAAGCTGCGAAGATAGATGGAAGGACCAATACTCACATTAGTGTGTTCATTTGGTGACATTGTTTTCAGAGTATAATAAGTAAAATATTTGAAGAATATGAGTCCATGGTTTATTGGTCTAAGGTCTAAAATAGATGCTATGTGTTTTTATAAGCTTGTTCTGTAATCACTTATCAATAATGGTTCCTTAATCATTCCTTTATGTCTTTATGGTTTTTGAGAAAGAATACACTGTTCACATGAATTTTGGGACTCACATGCATATTACGACTACCTGACAGTATTAAAACACAAGAAATTGTGTTATTTCCATTATGCAATAACCAATATAATTCACACTTTGGAAAATAAGGAAGCTGATGGGTTCAAAACATTTTGCAATTAAAAGATGGCTAGTTAACTTCGAAGAAATTGTTTTTAATATTATGGTGACCTATTAATTTTAAATAACTTAGAAACACTTTGAACTTCAAGCATGTGGTGTAGGAGGGCTCAAGGCACATTGCCTTTTAAAAAGTCAATGTAGTCAACTAACAACGGTTTTAGAAATACCTGCTCTGAGGTCCTGTGTGCGTTTCGAAAGGGAACATTCCCTTCAGAACAGGAACCTTCGACATGGCTCTAAACCTGTGGTCTCCAACTTTGCCTAGAGTGAAAATGCTCAATTGTAACCTGTCTTCGGTTCTCAGTTGGAATGAACTGCTGATTGGTTTTAGCAGAGAATGGCTCAGCAGTAAACAGCTGCCCACAGGCTAATGCATCTGTAAAAGCTGTTTCTAGAAGTGACAGCAGGAAGCTAAGCTGAAAGAACCAGATACCCTGGGAAATAATCAGGTAGGCACAACTATCCCTTCCCCAACTACACCTGCCCTCAAGCTGAGAGGCTTATAAAGTGAGCAAGGGAAAGCAATCAGGAGGAATAACAGCATTTTCCATCACCATGGAATCTGCTGAGGAATTCTGACTTTAACAATCTTTAATTCTCATCTCCACATCAAATTTTATTGTCAACCCAACCTCCGGAATCCTCCTGGTGAAAAAAAAAGTCATGATTTTATCAATTAAGCAAAAGACATGTGTTCATTTTTATCAGATTATAAGATATTTTTAAGCACTGATTTCTGTATACATTCTAAATCTCTACATTCTTTAAACTCAAAAGATTTCTCTATCAATAAAGTAAGTTCAGAGGTTACTTCCTACTATTCCAGCTGCTCTGTACAATAAGGTTAATATACAACATTCTTCTTTTTTTTTTTCTTCCCACTGGAAAATAATGGGCCAAAATTTGCCTTGAACTGCAAATCTTTTCTAGGTTCTTTCTGGAACTTCCATTGTAAAAATGAGAAAATCAAAGCTGGGAGATAGAAATTTCTAGTAAGTCATTGGTTCCAAACCATGAGTTAGATATTCTCACAACTAATCATCTAATGTCATGTAAAAGAAAATAGACAACAAATCAGTATGATCTAGTTGTTCATGGGCCATGTTGGGTATGGTCTGGAAAAAATGTTTTTTAATCACCAACCATAGTTTCTGCTCTTTCAGTATGTCAGAAGGAGGCAAATTAGCCAGAATTTTAAAATAAACATTTAATTATGCAAATCTCTTTTATCACATATTTAAAATATAAGACCTATTATAATATACTAATATTCTAAGATATTATTATGAAGCTTGGCCAAATACCTTTCATTGCTATTAAAGTAACAAAACAAACCTGACATTTATTGTGTTATAATCTCTTTTTTACATGCAAAATAAGAATTAATAGGTTTTAAGCACAGCCTTAAATTATTTTCAGATCTATGTACCTCTTTTCCAGAGCCTTTCTATCAAAAGAAAGAAAGGAATGTAAGGCCCGTAGAATCTTTTTGTCAGGAGATTGTATGAGCTTCTATTTTAGGTTCTTATTAGGGAACGAGGAAAAATTGTCTCTTGGTGTCTCATTAAGCCAAGAGGATGTCAGTTGGATGTCATTTTTGTACTTGCCTCAAATTAAATAAGAGATTTGTGAATGACTGAGCAGTGTGATTAATGATGTTAAATGGGGTCAGATGTCCCTGCCCCAGCACACACTTCATATGTGCAATCATGGTCCTGTCCACAGAACTGAGCCCTGTGCCCATCCCTCTGACCGAGGGAGTATGCCAGCTTGTGAGTGAGGCAAGGGGCAGCGCTTCTGAGCAGAGGGGAGAATGCAGTAGCAATGACACCTGAAACTTATAAAACTGCCTTGTAAAGGCACCATTGAACAAACCAGTGAAGTGAGTCTCTGTCTCCTGGTATCCTGAAATGTCCTCAAAGGATCTCTTAGGCAGTTGGTGAGCAGGATTGCTAATTTTGCTACATCCTAAAATAGTAAGCCTATAAACCCATTTAAAATCTTGGATTATTATATTATTACAAATTATTGATTAGCAAAATAGATAAAGAACACCCTAATGCTGATACAGAGAGCACCTCTTAGGTAGCTCCTTCATATGTGCAAACACAGTTTTTATTATCCTGTTTCCTAAGTTATTTTGCTTTTACCTCATAAAGTAGCAATCACACACTCTATACATGACCGAACATCAAACACCATAATCATCTCTGAGCCTTAGATATTAAAAGGACAAAATATTGATACTGGGGATAAAGAAATAAGGTTTATTCTGAGAAAATTATTGGAAATATTAAATTCCTTCTAAGATCTTATTTATAATTATATTTCTAGCTAATTTCATCCTGGTGTGACTGTACTTATTCATTATTACCACTTGGCACTTTTAACCTAGGTGGATTTATTTTATTTCTAACAACAATTATTATTCACATGTGCATTCATAGTGAAATTCATCCTAATGGGATTCATAAATTTATGTAGGATGTTCTCAAGTCTTCAGGCAAGAACTTAACAATTATTTCACTTCTTACTTTTAAAAATGAAATTCACGTGAAGTTCATGATGTAATTAGTACAATGCCTGATAGATCTCAGAAATTACTGCAGTCTTTTGAAAGGTAGGAAATGACTTCTTTTGAAGAATAGGTTAAAATGTGGTAAGAAATAAAATACTCATCCAGTTTTAAATTGTACTCAAAACTCACAAAGCCTGGAGCTTCAACATTAAATAATGATCTTATTGCTTTACCTAAATCATTTTCACCTTTTCTTCAATAATTTTTTGTATTATTTTTTAATTCAATGAACCATAGAAAATAACTCCAGATCTGTAAGCCTAAGGTGGTAATTTTAAAACTAGTAAAACTTCTAAAAATTACACATTTTCTTTTTCACTTGTTATTGTTCTTTGGAAAAAAAAGGAAGGAGGGGACATCAGGGATCATCTAGTTCAATTTTCTTTAGAGATGAATTTGTGCCCAGAGAGGTAAGGCCAATCACCCAAAATAAAGCAGATACTTAGCAGAGAAAAGTAGACCACCAGGCCTTCCAGTCTAGAGAGTAAGGCCTTCAGCCCAGCCATTGTTCTCATCTCTCCCCAAACTTAATGTTAACATATTTTTGTGGTTCTTTAATCTGAAAACAAACAAATTGGAAGGACTTTTCTGTCTATATAAATGCAAATTAAACAAGGCAAGCTTCTCTGTTCATGAACAGCCTTCATTTATCCTGAAGCAATAGGACATTCGCAGCATCCCGAGCCCTCCCCACACGCTCTCCTAGTCACCACCACCCAAAGGAAACACCTCCTGGCTTCTGTCACCATTGGTTTATACTGGTTGTTTTTCAAAGTATGTAAAACTGGAATAATGTGGTAAAAAAATAAAAACTCTGAGTTAGGAAATTTAATAATCAGGCAGAATTTGTATTGGGCATGCTCATGACTCTGGTCCAGCTCCTTGTCCTCCCTCAGTAATGCCTGTTCTTATGCTCTCTGAAATGTAAGGCAGATCCGTTGAAAGAACTTAAGGTGTGTGCCTGTCAAGAGCATTTGGAATTCTGGGGACATAATCTTCTTTAATGAATGCTTTTATAGTGATGGAATGTCAGATAGTCACATCTGCAATTTCAGATGAAGTAGCCTTCCTGTAGCTTCTTCCATGGGGCCACGTATAATTATGCCTGTGCTTATTTGTATTCCATCTTGTTCCCAAAAGGATCTGTGGCCGTACCACACCCCACAGGGGGCCAGGGATTCAGTAAGGGTTTCTGTCAGGTTTAGGCAAGGCTTCTGCAGCATTTGGACTCTAAGTACAGCATTAACTGTGAGGCAATTAGATATATTTAGTCACTAAGTACAACAAAGAATGATAAGACTGTCCCTAAAGCATAAAGTCAGAGGAAAAAATGAATGTTACAAAAATCTTAAGCAAAAAAAAAAAAAAGTGGTCAGTTAAATAAAAATAACTACAAAGACAGCAAGTTAAAAAGTGGCTAAGTATCCAAAGAACCATAAATGTATATTTGTAAATGAAGTTTTGCTTGTACATAAACCAATTCAAAGCCACATAAAGTCTAATAAACTCCGTTTATACTGATAAGTACCAACATTTTTTTCTCTTAGTAAAATGTTAATGCAATGCAAATGTATTTCTCTATCTTAAATAAACATACTCCTCTTGACTATAAATTAATAAAAATAGATCCAATTATAGAGTTTAAAACACTCCCTTTTTTAAAACCAACTTCTAAATTATATAAATATTAAAATGTAGAGAGAAAACAGAATACATTATTGAGTCAATATCTTACCATAAACATCTCAAATTAATTGTTAACTTCCTACAATCAACTAATTTATTTTGATATAGTAAAACATAAAGGGTTCCACATAAATTATTTTGTTATTTGCATCAATTTCATCTGTACAGTGTATACTTTCCATTGAGCTTTAAGTAGAGCTATTTATATATGTACATGTAGAGCTACTTATGTATATAAAATATATATTATGCTTTTTTATAACTACTGTCATGAAGGAGAAAAAAATAATCAGAAGTTAAGAAGTAGAATAAAAATGGTACAATTCAACAGAGTGTTAGGGTGGCAATAGGTAATAAGTTGTTTGGAAATTATTTTACCTTCCCTTCAGCCAATGTTCTGTCACACGGAGTCAAGGGCCATAGTGTTATTGCCTGCAACAGTGCTTACCCAAACTTCAATATGCATAACCATTGGCACTGACATCCTTTTGTCAGAGTTGGCTTCCAGTGAAACTCAACCTAAAATATTCTCTAGGTGCGGCAAAGAGATACACTTTACAAAGTGATACACTGAATGTCCAGTGTTCCCTATTTACAATGAGTCATTGGCTCCTATATCTCTGGTCCAATGATCTCTATGGAAAGAAAGAAGAATGTGAAATAAGTCATCAGAAGACCTGGGTTCCAATGCCTGTTACCCCCACGTGTTAGCTTCATGACCTCAACAAATCACTTGCCCTCTCTTGAATGTACCTTCCACACCTAGAAACATGAGAATGACTTTCAGGATTCCTCCCCAGGGCTGCTGGGAAGTAGATATGAAAGTGAGATCACTCTTGAAATAGAAAGTGGAAACACTATTCCTAGGAGCCTACAAGAGAGGGAGGACACTGCAGGGCCCAAAACAGGGAAGCTCCAAGGCGTCTGCCTTCCTTCTTCTCCTAACACTTGATCCATTTTCTCAGTAGGAAAGATGTTTTATGAAATGTTTGCTTTGTGTTTCTTTGATTTTTATCTCCAATAATAGGTCATTTTCATGTACTCCTCGATAAATAAAATTACATGGAAGTTCAGTATTTGCGGTGAATTTTCCTTTTACCTACCCAAACCTTGAATCTCTAAAATATTAATCTGTTTTCTGAAGTCAACTCACCTGACACTAAACAGATGTAAATTTAGTAAAATTAAACTATTCCAAATACCACACATTTCACAGAGTTCTCTCTGTGAGCTTACAATTTCCAGAAGATTCAGGAGAAACTAAAGAACATTTAGAAACAATGGCCACTCTCAGATATACATACAAAACAAACAGATTATTTTGTGTCCCTGTAGTG
Source organism: Trachops cirrhosus (assembly GCA_028533065.1). Lineage (NCBI taxonomy): Eukaryota > Metazoa > Chordata > Mammalia > Chiroptera > Phyllostomidae > Trachops > Trachops cirrhosus. The sequence goes on from CM052538.1 coordinate 67,622,649, forward strand.
ATCTTCAGAGGTTTTATTGTCTTTTATCAGCTTTGTTCTAACGTGGAGGGAGATGTGAGGACTGGCAGTGTAAGTAATAAATCACACAGAGTTGTCATTTGTCTATTGGATCTATTATCATTCATATTTAATGCAGCCCATGCTTGACTTTTAAGTTTTTTTTAATAAAGAGGCACAGCTTTCCCATTTTCAATGACGTCTGCAAAATGCATTATGTGCAAGAATTTTGCTCATTCTTTGTCTGTGTTGATCAAGCAGATGTTTGAATTGTTGAACAACATAGAGCAGCAGCTGCAGTGGTTTGTGCCTTCACTCCTCTCCCAAACACGAGGAGCAAAGGGGTCCGTCCCCATCAGACTCTGCATTCACCTCCTCACTGGAGCAAAATGAGTTATATATTTTTTTGCAAAATATCTACTAAAGCCAAAATGTATTACCCAGTGAATATCCATGAATATTGCCCCCACCCCCATTTTTTGGAGCAGAAACACCCATTGATTAAAATGTGATTTAGGATTACTATTAGCCAGAAAAGAGTCAGAGGAACTGATATTGAATCTTTATAGACTTTCCCTAACATCTGATTATGATTTATTAGTTTTCCGGGGTTCTTTTTTTTTTAAAATTAATTAATTAATTTTTAAAGTATATTTTATTGATTATGCTATTATAGTTGTCCCAATTTTTTCCCTTTATTTCTTTCTGCCCTGCTCCCCCTCTCCCTCCAGCATTCTTCCCCCCACCTACTTAGTTCATGTCCATGGATTCTACATATAAGTTCTTTGGCTTCTCTATTTCCTATATTATTCTTAACCTTACACTGTCTATTTTATGCCTACCAATGATGCTTCTTATTCCCTGTACCTTTTTGCCTCCTCATTCTCTCCCTCCTCCTCCTCATTGATAAGCCTCCATGTGATCTCCATTTCTGTGATTCTGTTCCTGTTCTAGTTGTTTGCTTAGGTTTTGTTTTTCAGGTATAGCTGTTGATAATTGTGAGTTTGTTGTCATTTTACTGTTCATAGTTTTTTTATCTTCTTCTATTTCTTAGATAAATCCCTTTAACATTTCATATAATAAGGGCTTGGTAATGGTGAGCTCCTTTAACTTTAACTTATTTGGGAAGCACTTTATCTGCCCTTCCATTCTAAATGATAGCTTTACTGGATAGAGTAATCTTAGATGTAGGTCCTCACCTTTCATGACTTCAAATACTTCTTTCCAGTCCCTTCCTGCCTGTAAGGTTTCTTTTGAGAAATCAGCTGATAGTCTTATGGACTCTCCTTTGTAGGTAACCCTCTTCCTTCCTCTTGCTGCTTCTCTCCTTACCTTTAATCTTGAGTAACTTAATTATGATGTGCGTTGGTGTGTTCCTCCTTGGGTCCAATTTCTTTGGGACTCTCTGAGCTTCCTGAACTTCCTGGAAGTCTATTTCCTTCACCAGATTGGGGAAGTTTTCCTTCATTATTTGTTCAAATAAGTTTTCAGTATATTGCTCTTCCTCTTCTCCTTCTGGCACCGCCATAATTCAGATGTTGGAATGCTTAAAATTGTCTCAGGGATTCCTAAGTCTCTGCTCATTTTTTTGAATTCTTGTTTCTTTATTCTGTTCTGATTGGATGCTTATTTCTTCTTTTAGTTCCAAATCATTGATTTTAATCCTCGTTTCCTTCCCTTCACTTTTGGTTCCCTGTATATTTTCCTTTATTTCACTTTGTATAGCCTTTATTTCTTCCTTTATTTTGCGACCAAGCTCAATCAGTTCTGTGAGCATCCTGATTACCAGTGTTCTGAACACTGCATCAGATAGGTTGTCAGTTTAGCTCTTAGCTTAGCTCTTTTTCTGCAGTTTTGATTTCTTTTTTGGGGGGGGCATATTTTTTTGTCCCAGTGCACCTGTTATGTTTAAGGGGCAGAGCCTTAGGTATTCACTAGGGTGGGACAACCCTGTTTGCTGTGTTGTGATGCTGTCTGTGGGGGAGGGGCCCGAGAGGGAACAATGCTGCTCATTCGCTCAGCTCTAGCCCCACTTTCCAACCAATTCTCCTTTGAGACTGGGATATTATCCCACCTTCACAACCCCCACAGGATTCTACATCCAGAGGTTTTGAGTCATTAGTTTCCCAGTTGTCCAGCCCCTGCCTCGCCCATGTGGTCTGCTGCCTTGCCACACGCAGGTCCTCTCTGCCTGTCTGTCCATCTCCCCCTCTCCTGCCATTCTGGATAAATGTTTCTTTAACTGCTTGGTTGTTGAAGATCCACACAGTTCAAATTTCTGGAAGTTCTTGTTGTTTATAGTTTTAAGCTGGTTGTTATCCTCCTTTAGGTTGTGAAAGGAAGCAAAGAATTTCCATGTTCGCCTCCATCTTGGTCGAAACTCTCTTTTGCTTTCTTAGATAGCATTTACTAAACTATTTACATACTTTCAAGAATTCATAGGTTTTGTCACTTCAGGTTTTAGACCAGTGGATAATATGTTTACATTTGATATGAAGATATTTGATTATATAACAGCAATTTAAGAAATTTCCATTGTGAAATATTATTTTGTACTGTGTAAGATGGTTTTCAGCCTGCATGCCAGGCTTCTTTCTTTTACCCTTGTACCACAGAAGCTCTGTGACTGGGATTCAGTTATCAGAAATCAAGGTCAGAAAACCAGTGGTCTCTCTTGTGTATAAATATAACATGGTTCTGATTTGCAATTCAAAGTACTGAGACAGAACTTAAAAGATTAATGTTTAAATTAAAATGTTAATCCACTGATGGCTAAAATTCTTTCAGCTCTAGATAATGCCCTCTGCTACTCAGAAATCAAAACACTGTTTACTTAACCCACATCAGAGCTCTCTGCCTTCATTTCTGAAGTAATGGATGTTCATTTCCTATTTGTGTCCTATGGCAAAGATTTCACTCTCTCTGACTCATCAGATCCTGCCCAGCCCTCATGGCCTTGCTCAGGTCTCACCTCCTCCTTACAGTCTTCTAGAATCCCTCCAGGTCATAGTCATATTTGCCATTTCATTGCTGTGATCACTCATCTAGAAAGTTGTAATTATTCTAGGATGACAGCTTTGTTGTTTTACATTTTCTTTTCCATGCTATTACCCATTGGCACCCTAGCTTCCAGAGTTCAGTCACTGTGGCTTACAAATTATATTTTGTTTAGCAAAACTGACTACAGAATTGCATTTATTAGTAAGTACTCAATATTTTTGTTGATTAATTTTTGAGGTCTCCTCTGCTGCTGGTGGGCATCTAAAATAGTTCACCTGCCTTGGAAAACAATGGGCAATTTTTTAGAAGTTAAACATAAACCTACTATATGACCAGGTCATTCCATTACTAGGCATTTACCCAAGAGAAATGAAAGCATATGTCCATACCAAGATTTTAAGCTTTAAGTTAAAAGAAAGTAAATCAAGTTATATTCCATTGTATATATTCACCATAGTTTTTTTGTCCAGTTGTCTACTGATGGGCACTTGGGTTGCTTCTATAGCTTGGCTATTATAAATAGTGCTGCAGTGCACGTAGGGGTGCACATATTCTTTCAAATTAGTGGTTTGGATTTCTTTGTGTATATCCCCAGAAGTAATATTGCTGGCTCATAAGGCAATTCCAGTTTTAAATTTTTGAGGAATCTCCATACTGTTTTCCATAGCGGATGCACCCATTTCCAGCCCCGCCAACAGTGCATGAGGGCTCCCCCTTCTCAGCACCCTTGCCAACACTTGTTTGGCAAGTGTTGTTATTTATTAATGATAGCTTTTCTGACAGGTGTGAGTGATTTTTCATTGTAGTTTTCATTTGCATTTCTTTGATGATTTGTGATGTTGAACATCTTTGCATATATCTATTAGTTATTTATACCCTCCTTGGAGAACACGTGGCCATAAAAAAGAATAAAATCTTACCATTTTCGATAGCATGGATGGACCTAGAGGGCATTATGCTAAGTGAAATAAGCTAGACAGAGAGAGACAAATACTGTATGACTCTATATGTGGAATTTAATGAACAAAATAAACTAACAAACAAGATACAGATTCATAGATACCAGGGAATAGGTTGATGATTACATGAGGGGTGGTGGGTTGGGGGATGAGTGCAAAAGGTGAAGGGATTAGATGTGCTAACTGGTAGTTACAAAATAGCCACAGGAATGTAAAGTAAAGCACAGGGAATATAGTCAACAATATTGTAATAACTATGTATGGTGCCAGGTGGGTACCTGAAATAGCAGGGGGCACACTTTGTGTAGCAGAATATTGTCTAACCCCTATGCTGTACACCTGAAATGAATACAAAATAATGTTGAATGCAAACTATAATTAAAAAATAAAATTAGAAAATAAACCAATATAGAGAGTTCAAGTTGAAAGAAAATAAACCATGCTTAATTTATAGAAACCAATATCTCAAAGAGTGATGAAAGCTTCATAATATAGACCAGTCCCTCAAACTTAAAATTCTATAACAGAGAACAACTTAATATCTCCTGCATTTTCATTACTTATTCTTTAAAATGTGATGGAAGTCAAGATGGCATAAATGGAAGAAATGATCCAGAAACATAGGGAAAAAAACCTCTAAATGACCCTATTCATCACTAAGAAATAAATTTGAGTAATATGTATGTAAATAAACATACCAACAAACAAAATAATTCCAAGACAAATATACTAAACACAGTATTATTCTACTCAATTGTTCTAAAATATTCACAGTTAATTTTTGGATACATTTCAAAGGGGCATCATGCTACAGTAGATTAAGAATTAGATGGCAAAATGGGGACTGGGTTTTAGGTCCAGATGTGTGACTTTGGGCAAGTCACTTGACCTTCCTGACATTAGGTTTGATGTTAGGCTTATATGAGCCCGAGAGCATATTCTGGCTCTAAATATCCATTTTTCAATGAAGCAGCTCTCTCATTTATAAAACCTATCATTTTGGATATCATTTTTCTAAGGAGTGAAATGTTTTCTCCTTATTTTTTTTAAAAAAGATCTTATTTATTTTTTTTTAGAGAGAGGGCAAAGGAGAGAGAAAGAGGGTGAGAAACATTGGTTGCCTCTTGTACATGCCTTGACTGGGGACCAAACTCATTACCCAGGTATGTGCCCTGACTAGGAATCGAACCAGCAACCCTTTACTCTGTGGGATGATGCCCAACCAACTGAGCCACACTGTTCAGGGCAAAGTCTGATTTCTGTATCATTGTAATATCATTGCTCCCACCAAATTAATGAAAATTGGAGTTGTCATGGATATATGGAATGGTCATTTAAAGACAAACATTTTAAAGATATTTTGAGAGCATAAATGCTTTAAAATTAGTCCTGCATAGTTCCCAAAAGTAAGCAAACTCTAATTTGGTACATATCTTAAGAATTTGGACAAGATGTGTTAATTCCAGTTAACAATAGATATTATATAACAAACATAGAAAATCCCTTCACTTGCTTTTAGTCATTCTACTATATTGAGCTGTGTAATTTACACCCCAATTGACAGCTACAAAAAGCTATTCTAGAAATATGAAATCTTTGTCTAATAATTCCCTCTATGTGTTTCTGGCAAATAATTGAGGCTTAAAAGAAATGCTCTCTTCATTCTCATATCAAAAGAGCAAAGACCTAGCATGCCTTTCTACTTTTTAAAAAATTTTCAAGTCACTTGCAATTGAAGAAAGCCAATGTTAATATTTTCTTCTAATTTCATTGTGTTTACAAAGTAGTTCAAATGGTTCTCATACCTCTGCAACTTAGATCTAGGTATGACATATCCTAAAGATGTAATTCTAACATTCTCACATTTTAAAGATTCTCCAGTGGACTGTCAACCAACTGGTCTAAATCATCTGGCTCATCAGCTGATGATATCAGCCCAAATCAATGGAAAGAGAAGTACAATAATACTCTACTATTTAATCACAAGTAGAACAGGAATGGAGACATCACTTCAAAAAGTTCTCCTAAGCAATGGAAATTTAGGCAAACTATCTTAAGCATAGTCTTGTTTTCATCAACAGAAAGTATACCAGGACATGTGACCCAGTAACTCAGGTAGACAGAGGTGAATTAAGGCAGGTAAATTTCCTGTCTCTATCTCATAACTTTTCTTACCTCTACCAAGCACACCTGGTTTGTTTCAGCCTTAGCAGTGAAACCCTAAACTACTCTCCCTGGCTGAAAAACAGTAAAACAAAACCCAAACAGTAACTTATCTGGGTTTCAGATCTCCTGGTATAAAAATAAATAATAAAAATGCATTGAACACATGTAGGTATATTGAGAAGATTTTCTTCACCTAAGAAGAATAGCTGCTTGAACAATATTCCAGAGTCCAACAAGCATTTTAACCATCTGCTCTCTTTCTTTATAAGAGGGACTGATCTTTATTGCCGCCCCCCATTACATCCATGAGTGTTGTTTGTCAGCATTTAGTACTTGCCATTTGGCAGTAATAATCTTTCTAAGTTTGACAAGATTTAAGTAATTTCAAATTGCTTTCAAGGCTCACTTTCAATTCCTGTTTTAAATTGCAGTATATGAAGCATGTAAAACACTTGTTTCAATGAGAACATGATGCTTGCACTTAGTATTTACACAATATGAAATAAATCATGTCACAGTTAATAAGGTCTAATTCTATTAATGTCAGAAAAGATTAACGTAGGTTCTCTCTTCTAAGCAGACTTTCCTGATACTCCCTGAATTATTTCTGACAGTGTTAAAATTAGACTAAGCCTACAAATAAAATAGGCCAGCAAATAAATTGAAGTAATAAATTAAGATATTGTGTGAGAAAAGGTGTCTGTGGTCAAAGCAGCAGATTTGATTGAAAACCCTAGTAAAGTTGTCATCAACAACACACTTATTAGTATCTCTCCTGATGATTCTAGCTGCCTCTGAATCAAGTTTGTTTCCTTTGTGTGTTTTTTATTAAATGCAATTTTCATACTTGGGATATAAAAAAGTTAATGATAATTAAGAGAGGCTATATCAGAGCAAGTGAGCATGATTTAATAATACCACAAAAGAGGTTTTGCTTGTCAGGTTGGTTAGCTTGATCAAGAATAGCTGAAATGCGTAGCTAGATAGACCTTATCTGTTTGTACAGCCAGAGAAATGTGCATCAGTGGTAGTTTGAATTATTGCTTTTATTTCTACACTTGTTTTCTGGTACAAATTAATACTCATGGAGATGCATCCTTAAAAAGGTAGGAAAAATAAGATGTCTTTGATTTAACCTTTCACCGAACTTTCTCTAGCCATGAAAAATATATTGTTTTCACACAAAAAGTTTATTTTACAATATGGTTGTGTTTCAACTGGTAGTAAATGATGTTATTCATGTATTTCACTAAGAGAAATATAGATTAATTTGGAAGAACTGGAAAAGAAAGAGGTAAAGTTATCTGAAATAAGGTAGAATAATATAAGAATAATACACAAACTTATAACACTATGTTCTTAATGCGCAAAATACTTGACCAAGGACATTATACACTCATAAATATATACATATTATTTACAAAGTATCTATATTATTGAGGATATATATATATTATTTAAGTTCTCTGAAATAATTTGGATAAAATTTATTATAATCCAAGAACAAAACTGGTCAACTCAAAGAAGAAAATTTTACTCTGATAATGAAATAAAGATAAGAGAGCACATGTTAATATACAATTTAAGACATTCAATAGAAAAAATAAAATGGAAAGTGTGTAGCTACTAGTGTCATGCTTCACTGTGCCCCTAGTCCAACAATATTTTTTCTGTAATAATGGAGTTAAAAAAGATTCAGTTGACTTTGGATTTTAAAATCCTATGATTCTGAAAGTAATAGAATCAAATAGAAGCGATTCAAGAGAGCAGCACTTTAAAAAATGCATACAAGTTAATAAATTAGATATTTCTAACAGGTTAGATTAGATCTAGAAATTAAAAACAAATAATCTGAAATAAAACATGAAAAAATTGAAACAAAAATAATATTAAGAACAAATGTAAAATTGGGTCCTGACCAGGTACCTCAGTTGGTGAGAGCATTGTCCCGATATGTGAAGGTTTTGGGTTCAATCCCCAGTCAGGGCACATACAGGAAGCAACCAATGAGTGCATAAATAGCTGGAACAACAAATCTCTCTCTCTGTCACTCACTGTCCCTTCCTCTCTCTTTCTAAAATCAATTAAAAAGAGTAAAATTGGGAAAAAACATACATATTAAAAAAATGCAGGAATGTCTCAATGTAAATGAGCCAAATACCAGAATAGGCAATACCCATAAAGAATCTTCAGATGATGAGCAAATGAATATAAAGTTTTAAATCACGTGAGTCTAAGACTACAGCTAAGAATGCTGTGGTTGACACATAGGGTGATAAGCTAAAATCACAAATGATAGATTGGTTGCCAGCACAAACAAGTTAATAGCTTTTAGAAAATCAATAATATTCATTTAATAACATAACATAGCTTTTTAAAATAGCCATTATTTTGAATCATTTTGTTAGAAAAAAAATCCTGATCAGTCCATCAGTTTTGGTGATTATGTCTCTGATTAGTCTAAAGGAAAATATACATATTAAATTGGCTTTATTTTTAATTACAGAAAATAGGCTTATTTTTCTTTGTTATGGCAAAGAAAAAACTAAAATGATCCAGCCTTAAAACATTGTCTGAAATTCAGATACTAGAGCTAAATATACAGACTAAAATAAGAAATCATAAAAGTGGCTCATTTTCTTGTATTAAGGGAATTACACATTCACTACAAATTCTCAAAATATAAGTAAATATCAATTGGTAACACTTCATAACTACAAAAAGAAAACTGGTCATAAAAGGGAATGAAATGGAAAGTTTGTAGCATTTCCATGGGAACACTTGAGTAGTAGGATGAATAATGTAAGGAAAATCCATTCTGTAAAAGGTTTCCTAACCTGATTGTCGCATAAACATAAAGCATTGACTTCCGCGCCTGACAAGCCCTGGTATCAATGGATTAAGCACACAGTGGACTGCAGTCAGTTCCCTGCTAACATGACATAACATAGAAAATATAAAAAATATTTCAATCTTTATGGAAAAGGATCAATTTTACTTTTAACCTGATCAATCCTCTCACTAATGTTCAATAACAATTTACCCTTTAAATGCTACTTAATTTAGCCGTAATTTATTTTCTGGAGAATGACTCCAGGCAAAATTGAATTTAATAAGAACCCATTTTTCCATCTTAATATTCATCCTCTTAAAGATGCTATATAGCACAAATCATTGTGAAGTTTTAAACTTTATTTTTAGTGTAATTTATCTAAAGAAGACTACTAGAAAATCAAACAAAAATTTGTATCATCTATTTTCAAAACCATGTCAGCCTTCTGGTTAAGGTAGAAGAGGGAAGTGCTCATGTGAACAATTACTAAATGAATCAGTGTTTTAAAAAATGTGATTGAAGATGCTGGGAAGCATCCCAAACCAAAAAGAAATGGGGGTGGGAGAGTTAAGATCCCAAAAATGAAATTGGAAGAAGTAAGAACTGAAAGTTTTGCCCTGGTGAGGTGGCTCAGTTGGTTGGAGCATTGTCCTGTGCCCCCAAAAGGCTGCAGGCTTGATCCCTGCTCAGGGCTCATACCTAGGCTGTGGGTTTGGTCCTCAGCTGGAGCACGTATGGGAAGTGATGGATTGACGTTTCCCTCTCACATTGATATTTCTCACTCTCTCTCTCTTCCTCTCTAAAATCAATTAAAAAATCTATATCTTCTAGTGAGAATTTTAAAAAAGAAAGAACTGAAAATTATGATTTCCCAGGTGAAGCTGCTCAACCTCCAGAGCTACAGCTGCAGAAACATGGAGGAAGACCACTCCCTCATTAGTTAAAGGTGCTAGACAACAGAACTCAGAGCTGGAAGTGAAGCTGAAAAATGTAAAGGAAAAAATGAAGGGCAGCATGAAAGCCATAAGAGTAAAAGAATCTATAGTCAACCAGCCCAGTACATTAAGAAAAGACATTGCACCACCAAATAAAAACAGTATAGCCAGAACAAGGTGAACTCTTGACACATGAAGATGCTGTGGGAGTTTAAAATAAGAGAGAGTGAAATTGATGGTTAATACAAGGGTGAGAAGATAAAGGCAGAAAAATCTTTCTGAAATAAAAATTAAAAAGGAGAAAAACAGTTTAGAAATATATGGATATAGTAAAATAAGAGCATCAATCATGTTCAAAACCTTATGTGTGTACATGTGTGTATACAATACATAGACAAAAATTTTTAAGAAAATAGTACGAAAATTACTAGAGTGGAGGAATTTAAAGTTGCCTCAGTGAAATTGTACCCAGTACCCCAAAATATGAATGCAATCATATAAATAAGGCATGTTCTTGTAAAGTCTGAAAATACTAGACAAAAGACTCTAATAGCTTACAGGAAGAAAAATCAGTTTCCTCCAGAGAGAAAGAAAACCAAACAAGTTCATATTTATCCACTTTAACATATATTGGAAGAGAAATTAAAATTGATTCCTTTCATACTTCAAAAACATCAGTAGCCAGGAATACAGTGCAATATACCTCTCAATTTCTGAAAGAAACTATTTTTCATTCTAGAGGTTTATAATCATCAAATCTATCAAGTTATGAGAGAATAAAGATGTCTTTAGACATGCAATCACTCAAAATGCTACCCCATTTGCACCCGTTCTTTCAAAGTTGGTTAGATTTTCACCCTTGAATATACATTTTATAAACCTCCCACCTTATTAACTTCTCTCTATTAATGTCCAAAATATACTTTTCTTATTGCTTCTATCTTCCTTCTCCTACCCCATTCCATGCCTTGTTCATCTCTAAGTGTATCTAGCAATTTCCTTTTTACCCCCACAGAACACCCTCTAATTCATTCTACACTTAATTTTTGTCTTTAATTTTTTTTAGTTGTAAAGCATACACAATATAAAAGGCACTGTTTTAACTATTTTTAAGTGTATGATTTACTGTTCTTAAATACATTCACATTGTGCAATTATTACCACCATCCATCTCTAGAGATTTTTTATCATCTTAAACTGAAATTCTGTACCCCTTAAACATTAACTGCTCACCTACTTCCCTAGCTCCCAGCCCTTGGTAACCACTATATATTACTTTTCTTTATAGTGTTTAAAAAAAAACACAACAAAATTTACCATCTTAACTATTTTTAAATTTAATTTATTAAGGTGACATTGGTTAATAAAACCATGCAGGTTTCAAGTGTACAACTCTATAACACATTATCTGCACACTGCATCATCTGCTCTCCACCTAAAGCCCAGTCTCTTTTTGCCCCCACTTTTCCCCCTTTTGCCCTCTTCCATCTCTCCTTATACCCCTTTTCCTCTGGCAATCACCATATTGTTGTCTGTGTCTATAAGGGTTTTTCTGCTTAATCTTTTCATGTTTTTAACCCAGTTCCCAAACTCCGATCCCCTCTGACAGCTGTTAGTCTGTTCTCTGTATCTATGAGTCTGTTTCTATTTTTTGTTAGTTACTTTGTTCACTAGATTCCACATATAAGTGAAATCATATGGTATTTGTCTTTCTCTGACTCGCTTATTTCACTTAGCATAATACTCTCCAGGTCCATCCATGATGTTGCAAAAAGTAAGATTTCATTTTCTTTGGTGAAGTAGTATTTCACTGTACAAATGTACCACAGATTTTTTATCTGTTAATCTACTGATGGACACTTGGAATGCTTCCAAAACTTGGCTATTGTTAATAGCACTGCAGTGAACGCAGGGGTGCATATATTTTTTCAAATTAGTGTTTTGAGTTTCTTTGGATATATTCATAAAAGTAGAATTGCTGGGTCATAAGCAATCTTGAGATAGGGGAACAAAGTTGGAGGTATGCTACCTGATATCAAATTATTACAAGGCCAAAGTAATCAAAACAGAATGGTACTGGCATAAACACAGTCATGTAGATCAATGGAACAGAATAGAGAGCCCAGAAATAAACCCATAACTTTATACTCAATTAATATTTGACAAAGGAGGCAAGAGCATACAATGGGGCAAAGACAGTCTATTCAATAAATGGTGTTGGGAAAATTAACAGATGCATGCAAAAAAATGAAACCAGATCACCTTCTTACACCACACAGAAAAATAAACTCAAAATGAATGAAAAACCTAAATACAAGTCATGAAGCCATAAAAATCCTAGAAGAAAAACACAGGCAGTAGAATCTCAGACATGTCTTGTAGCAGTATTTTTTTCTGATATATCTCCTTGGGCAAGGGAAACACAAGAAAAAATAAAGAAGTGTCACATGTATTTTTGAAATATTTATGTCTTGTGAGCTTATCCCAAATCTCTGAATGGCTTTTCATCGCACCTAGGAGATAGGTTGATATAATGCTCTGATTGGAGTTGGAATCTTTCTCTGAAATCACTTGACTCAGTTTTTCCATAGTTCCAAATATGATGGCCTGTCTTATTTTCTTAATCACACAGACCTCCTTTTTCAAGAGTTTTGCCCCATGTTCTTTACTTTGCTTGGGTTCTTCCTCTCCAAACTGACTAATTTATGCTTATTCCAATTTCTTACCTCCCACTGTAAAGCAGTGATCATGATCATTTTTGACATGAGCATGTAGGTTATCACTTGATGCAAAGTGAGTGTGCAGGAAAAGGTGGCTGGTAAATAAGCCATTTTCTCTATTTGAGATCAATATTACTCTATATGAAGAAATGAAAATGAGAACATGTGTTTTTATATAAATTTAAAAAGCAGGTAGTCTTGGGAACACCATGGCTAGTTCAAGTGGCATATTGGCAAGATTTAATACAGTCAAATGGTATTACAAAAACTTTGCACTATACTTCCTTGTTTTTGTTTTTCCTTCCCCCATTCTCTTGTCTTATTTCTTTTGATAGTTTTTGGACATTTTAAAATTTAATCATGATGCATTGGTTTGGCCCTGCCTTGGGTGATTTAGATAGCCATATTAGTCAGGATGCTTCAGAGAAACAGAACCAATAGGATGTACATATTTGTGTGAAGGCATTTATTTTAAGGAATATCCAGTTCACATACCTGTAGAGGCGTGGAAAGTCCAACATCTGATGGAAGGTTCTAACAGGCTGGAGATAAGGAGGAGTTAACATTTGAGTCCAAGGGCTGCCTGCTGTAGAACCAGGAGGAGCTGATGTTGTAGATGAACTCTGAAGGCTGTCAATGGGAGAGTCCCACTTGTTCAGGGTGGGCCAGACTTTTGTTCTATTCCTCAACTGTCTGGGTGGGGCCATGTATGTTGTATTACTCAAAGTCTGCCAATTCAAATGTAAATCTCATGCAAAAGCACCCTCATAGAAACACCCAGAATAATGTTTGTGTATTAAGGTCCAGACAAATTGATTCATAAAATTAACCATCACTATAGCTAATGAGAGATTTAGGTTAAATTGCCCAAGTATATGGTCTTTCTAACTTTAAGGTCTATAAAAAAGTGTCATCATATTCCAACTCCAAATGCAGTGCAGGTTTAATAATGGCAGTATTCTCTCCTTTTCTAATTCTAGGAATACTTCTTCCTTGGCAGCAAGTGAGATGTGACACACAGGGAACAGAAATCATCTATATGATATTACCATGCATAGTAACATAAATAGAAATTTTCTAGTTAAATTTTCATTATAAACATGAAAAAATTTGATACATTTCATTAAAGAAATTTCAAATCTACAGACTAATTGCAAAAATTTTATTTTATTATTCTTAAAAGATTGTATTTGTGTATATTTTAGAGAGGGGAAGGGAGAGAGAAAGAGAGGGAGAGAAACATCAATGTGTGCCCCTCACACATTGTGGGAACCTCTCACATGGCTCCTACTGGGGACCTGGCCCACAACACAGGCATGTGCCCTAGACTGGGAATTGAACCAGTGACCCTTTTGTTTATAGGCCAGCACTCAACCCAGCTAGGGCTAGATGCAAACATTTTACAATGCCATGGATAAGGACAATGGTGTGGGGATTGACTGTGGGAGTGGAGAGTGGGCTGGACAGGGGAGGGTGAAGGGAGGAAAATTGGGCCAACTGTAATAGAATAAGTAAGAATAATAAAACATAAAAAATTTTACAATGAACAACTGTTGTCATTCATTTAGGTTCACTAGTTGTTAATTCCTCTCTTTCTATCTCTGAATGTATGTGTGTGTAGTGCATATGGTTTTCATCATCTCCTCCTCCTCTTTCTCCTTTAGAGTGTCATTCTCTTTATTACTATTGTCAAATCATGAAAGTGTGAGTTGCATACATCCCAATACTTCAAGCCTAAAAACTTCATCTATCTTGTAAGAACAAAGGCATCACTTTACATCTCCATAATACAATCATCAGATTCAGAAAATGTATCATGATGCAATACCAGTGTGTGTTATGAACCCCATATTCCTATTTCTCTGATTGTTCTATTAAAGCTTTATTACTCAGCCTTTTTTATTCAAGTCAACATGCAGTCTGGTATTGATCACTTCATTTAGCTGGCACATCTCTTTATTTTTTTTTCTGAAATAACTCCTCAGTCTTTGTCTTTTTTTGAATTATTTTATTGTTGTTCAATTACAGTTGTCTGCATTTTCCCCTGTCTGCATTTTTCCCTAGCCTTTTATGACATTTACATTTTTTTGAGGAATATTTTCAAACTATTTCCTGATTTGTGGATTTCTGTTTGCTGTCTTCTCCTTATGAGGAGACTCTGGTGGCTGTGGTGTGTTTGTCAGCAGTTAGGCTCTCCCGAGTGGTGCACCCTCGGCTCATCACGCTGGGGGACACACCTCTGTCCCATTTGTGGAATGTCAATTCTAGTCTCTGGGTTATGATGACATCTACTATCTTTCTCCACCGTAGTTACCTTTCCTTTTGTCATGAATGAGCATTCTCTTGGGAGATATCTTTTGTTTTTTCATTTTTCCAGGGAAGAATGTGAATGCAGTCTCCACTACTACAAATTATGTAGTTGGGTTTCTCACAATTTGGGGAATCACAAGGGCCAGCTTATCTGGAGTGTGACAGATAAACTTCACCCTGGGAAAACCACCTTCGTGAGCACGGTGTATCTCCTGCCAGGTGAGTATTCTCTGGGGAGATATCTTGAGGCTGTTCAAATATCCTGTTCCCAACAAACTTTTACCAAATGGTTTTAGTAATCACTAATCACTCTTGTGTAGATTGATTATTAATATTATGGTTGCTAACGGGTGACCTTACTACTTCCATTGTTCCTACTGCATTTATTAGTTGGTATCTCACCATAAATAAGGCTTTCCTTCCCACACCTCTGTTTTTGAAGTTAATTGATCCCTGTAGCTTCAAATCAGCATTATAAATATTAAGTTATAACTAAAATAGGACAAAAGATATACATCTGATATGCAGTATATCATATGGACCCTTGGATAGAACATTGAATTGAATTTTAGTCTTGATTTTACTGATCATGTGTAAGGGGATATTAAAAAAATCACTTCACACTTCTAAGTTTTAATATTTGTATCTACTCAATGAATGTTTTGACTATTTAACATCAACATTTGATTTTGTTTTAGTAGTCCTAAATTTTTTTCAATGTTTGTGTGGCCTGGAAGATCTGTAAAAGAGGAACTTACCCCTTCTTAGTCTTAATTTGCATTTGGTCAAAAACTGGCAAGGAAACTCCTAACCCCATTAACTTATTTTGGTTCTCATTAAACTTTTTAATTCATTTATTTTCCCTTGTCTATTCCAAGCTTATTTTCATCAGTGTTTCTTCTTTGGCAACTGTATTTGGAAAATGCACAGACTGAGCACCAGTGTGGGAGGAATTATACAGCTAAAAAACATCCATGAAATGATCATGGTACTTCAGTTGCTTCAAAATTAATTATAGCCCTACAGTTCCCACATCAAGGCAGCCTGTGGGTTAGAAGGTGGGGCTGAGAAAGTTGTCACTCCAGTAATGACATTCAGGCAGAGTGATTTACTGAAACAAAATCTGTACCAATTTTGACCTACCTTTTAAAAAGGCCATATAACCATTAAACATAGCCCTAGATGTGTTCTTAGCAAGTTCTGCCCTATAAATTCTAAAGCTATGAGAAAAAGGTGGTGGAAAGCTGAAGGTTTCCAGAATGCATAACCCCAGGAACCATTTAGGAATGATAATTTTAACATCATTACTGATATTTAAGAATCTAAAGAACAGAATGAGAAATCATTCTGGAGATAATATGGGGAACATAAAAAAGTTAAGCATATATTAAAATTTTCAATTTTCAATTCCATAAACAATATATTTGGTTGTTTCTCTTGACATTGTTCAGAGAATAAATTACATATGTATAAAATGATTTATTTTCATGCCTATAATTTTTAAACTATAAATTTAAAGTTAAAAAGTATTAAAGAAGCCTTATAATTCCACTGTGATTTTCTTAGAAACAAAATACTCAAGAAAGTACATGATAAATGGTCACTCTATCTAGATTCATCATCTATGTTTTATATGTACATGCATATATGTGCATAAATATATCACTATAAATATATGAGTGTAATAGATCATTTTTATTGAGTGCTTTCTTAGAAAGAGGTGCTAAGCACTTCACATGAATTATGACTTTATGTAAATTATGTCACTTAATCCTATGAATCTTAATCCTCCCATTGTCCCATTTTGCAGTCATGGAAATCAAGTCAAGAAATGACTGAGTTGTCCACAGCATACTATTAATAAATGGTAGAAACCACTGGGGAAATAAATCATAAGCATCTAAATACTATGTCTTTTATTCTTAAAATTTTATTTAATCCTGGCCAGGTAGTTCAGTTGGTTAAGAGCATCATCCAGATATACCAAGGTTGCAGGTTTGATTCCTGGTCAGGGCACCTACGAATAGCAACCAATGAATGCATGGGTAAGTGGAACAACAAATCAATGTCTCTCTCCCCTCTTCCTCTCTCTCTCTAAAAATCAATACATAAAATAAAAAATATTAATTTTGTCAAATGACTTCATTTGGATGCATTTCTCTCATTTTCAATGCATATTATCTATGTATCTGTGTATCTATCTATAGCTTTGTGCATATGTTACATACTCACAAAAAGCACTGTGTACAAATACATTTCCTGTCTGTTTTTCAACAGAATGAGGAATCCAGACTGGCCATGTGGATTGTCATGGCTTAAAATTTGATAGAACTATGAACTATGACAGTATTGTCTGGTGAAACATTGTTCGTTCTCTTGGTCAGTATTATCCTTTAAACCCAGTAAGGTTGTGGAAATGGGAAGCAAAACACTTCTAGTGATCTATTCATGTAACAGTGAAGGACTGCTCTTATTTCTGCCCAATGGTTCTCAGTTCACAACACAATACATTGGCTGTGGATTTGAGGATAAAACAGAATTTCTTAGGTGTACAACCCAAACACAAAAGGTGTTGTCTCCAGCTGAGCTTTCAGCAGGCTGCTCCACCATTCTTGAAGCTGTTTTAGGACAATGAGGCACCTGGAAATGCCAGTCAATGCCATGGCTGTGAGGCCCCGCCTCCCTCCTTTGCTGTAAATTGAGGTATTTGTTGGTAGTGATAACAAGACTTTCTGAAAGTCCATGAATGATGATTCTGGCAACTAAAGGAAAAATCTTTTCAAAT
Source organism: Trachops cirrhosus (assembly GCA_028533065.1). Taxonomy (NCBI): domain Eukaryota; kingdom Metazoa; phylum Chordata; class Mammalia; order Chiroptera; family Phyllostomidae; genus Trachops; species Trachops cirrhosus. The sequence goes on from CM052538.1 coordinate 67,640,354, forward strand.
TGTAAAATAAAGTTTTCCTCTTCATTATGAAGGGTTCAATGTCACCAACTTGCCACTGGGTGGATGGCTGGTCCTTTATGGCATGGTGCAATAAAGGTGCTCAAAGTTGGCCTCTCCTTTAAAACTGGACACTCAGCAGGAGCAATAACTGATTTCTATTTTTAAAATTTATTTGAGTAATTTAATTAAATTACTTCTCTAGTCTGTATCACAAGCTCTCCCTTCCCCTTCCCCTTCCCCTTCCCCCTCCTTCTTCCTGTCCTTCTCCCTCTCTTGTTCCATTGTTAAAGCACATCTTTGAAAACTGTCAACCTTGCCTTGGCTGAACTAAAGAGTCAGGAAAGTTTCCATAGCAAGTTAAGGATTAGCTGGAAAATCAGAGCTTTTGGACTCTTGATCTGGTGATGGTGGCACCAGCTTTTCGTTACTCTAATACCCTGCCTCCTGCCCCCAGGATTTATGAAACTGCAACAAGTTTGAGAAATAAAAATCCAGGAAAAAAGATTTGAGGACAACCAAGGTGGACAACTTTCTCCCTCCTCTTTTAGAGATTTTGGCGACCAGAGGCTTTATTTTGCATTACAATTAAAAAGATTTGAAAAGCACCCCAATCAGAAAAGCATGCAAAAGTGAAAGCAGTGCCCAGCCAGTTGGGTGAAGTTAATTTTTAATTACACTCTCTCTGCTCTGACTTTATTTATCGCCAAGCAGCTCTAAGGGTGGAATCCAACAGAGGGTAAATCACCAGCTCTGTGTGAGAGGGAATGTCCTTACAGTACATGGTTCAAAACTAGATTACAGCTGAGACTGACACAGCTCAGAACAGCTTGCTTTTTCTCCTTAAATGCCATAGTAACACAATCATCTCTACAAAGCCAAGGTGAACCGAAATGTACGCAAGCTGCTGCTCTCACATTCCCCTGGCTCCTGCTTGAGGAAAAAATCCTTCTCAAATCAAAGGAAAGACATCAGTGCCCAAATTAAGAAGAAAACAGCACCAACTAGAAAAACAATGGACTGATGACTTTACATTTGGTTCAATACCATACCTTATTATTTGCACACATTAAAAAAATAAAAGGGACATTGATGTTAAGAGAGATTAGATTGATTTTAAATCCTCTACCGTCTTGAGGCTTTACTGCTTTTCTCCAAAGAAAGTAATCCTTACCTGGAGCTGTCCCAGTCTTTAAGGGCTGACGAAATACAACAGGCAGGCAGCATTCTGCCTGAAATGATGGCTGATGAGGTGAGGACAGCTCAGGATTTGTCAAAGATGCCGAGTACATTTGAGGAGTACTGATAAAGGAATACATGAAATGAGAACTGGGACATTAAAAATGAATTTCAAAACTTTACTTTTTTTCAGATCTATGGATTATGGAAAAATTAATAATAAAAATAAAAGCAAAGGAGTAAGAAGTCCATATTGGTGGTTAGGAAATTCAGGTTAGGAGTACTTTTGTGTCTGAGAACTGGTTATTTAGTGTATAGTTCTCAACTGAGGCCCATCTGCCTGAATCTGGGTGAGATAATGGACCCTGCTCTGTCTGCTAAATGCCTTTGTGCATGGAAAAACATTCTGAGATATTACTTAATGCTTAAGCTGTTTAATGCTGTAAAATATAGTAGCTAAAATTACTCACTCACCTTTTGAGTGAGTGAATTACTCAGTTAAATATCACTCAACTTTTTCATAGATAACTTAATGGGTAGTTTGGTAAAATCCAAGGCTTTTTAATGTATAAAATTTTATAAATGGAACTATCCCATCAATAGGAACAATGTAATGAAAACCTACCTCGATGGATACTATGTAATTTCTGCACAGGTGTCTATTTAGTAAATATATCACTGTATACTGGTCAGGAATCTTTCTCCAATGAAGGAATATAAAGATTAAAAAGAGAGGAGAGAACAATAGCTATTGCCACTCCAAATCCTCTGAAAATACAGGTTTTAGGGTAAATGTTTATTTTTATCCTCATCTAAGGACATGCTTACTGATTTTAGAGAGAGGGGAAGGGAGGGAGAGGAAGAGAAATATGAATTGATTGTCTCTCTATGTGCCCCGACTGGAGGCTGAACCTGCAACATTGCCATGTGGCCTGACCAGGAATCAAACCCATGGTCTTTTGGTTTATGGGACGATGCTCCAACCAAGTGAACTGCATGGTTCAGGGCTCTAGGGTAAATCTTTTGGGATCACATGTGGCTCAAATACAAATGAAAACAGTTACAATCAGTTCTCAATAATGTGGAAGAAAATCAGAGTGTAAATTCTTTGGGAGATGGGTTCATGAAGTATTGATACTGAAATATAATAGTGTTATAGGATCTTACTGTATTTGTATTGTATTTCACCCTACTTATAAAGTATAAGTCAATTTCAGTTTCTCTAAAACACACATAAAATCCTGGTAACTGTTTGTAATATGAAAACTATTCCAGACTATCACACCTTTCAGATAAGCCTACATGAAAGTGCCTACATGAAAATTATGATTTACCCCCTCCCCCATGTTCAAGTTTTTGTTTTTCCCATTCTGAGGTGGTTTTGCTGCTTGGAAGACCTGCCACAGACAATAATTTATCTTAAATTAAATTCGGGCTTGGTTTTAAAAAAGTCATTAACATGAGTACTGAGCATTAGAAGTGGTGAATAAAGGTAGGTAATGCATGATCCCATAAGGGCGTTACTAGTTTCTAGCCCAGTTTGATGTGCTTCCAAATCCCCGGATTGGAATGTTTATTGTGAGAACACTGGTGTGTTTCCTCTGTAACCGTTAGGTCCAGGGACAACTTGGTACATGTGTTTCTAATTCACTCGTGCTTAGCTCATGGAAGTCTGGTTTTGTGGAGGAAATGTGTTGTCCAAGAGGTTATTGGGAGGGAGGCACTTTTCTTGGAAAAAGGAAGTAATGTTGTTTTATTTTATAGCTCACAAACTGATGTCTGAAGACTGGAATTTATTTCTAAGGTATGAAATCTCAAAGTTCAAGTGTATTCTAAATCTGGCACAGTGTTCTTCCCATTTTGATTCCAATGATGTCACCATATGAAATAAAAGGCAAGAAACAACGCTGCTTCTGGACCAGAAATTGCGTTTCCAGGATTCTTTCTCCTGAAACTCCCTTTGGCTGAGGCCCCAAAATGCTTGTGGATCTTATTGGTCAATCCATGATGTCATATTTCCCAGAAAGTCTAGAACAAAATTATAGCTCCTTGGATAAATCAGATTAACATTTTAAAATTTATCTAACTATATTTTATATTTTACTGCTCTGAGGAATCCTCTCAACCTTCAATAAATAGTGTATTTAAATTTTGATAGTTCCAGTTTAGAAAATAAAGCATGTGTCCCTTTCAGTATTACTGGAGACAGCAACTGAGTGTGGTTTAAAGTTCAAAGCCTTTGTTGCTGCAGACCTTGGTTATTCCTGCTTTCTAGGTTACGTGATCTCATACAAATACTTTAGCTCTGTGTTTCAGTATATTCAAACATATAAGGGATGATAATGCTCACTTGTAATTTTGGTAAAAATAAAGTAGGCAAGATCATGACTGAGAAATAAGTAACTGATTGACATTTGTATTGGCTCAACAAATGCTAATTTTGTTTCTTCTTACTGCAGCAAACAGTTGTCTCTCTACTGGTGTTGACAACTAATCCATATGAGTTTGGCTAGATAATGAAAGTTTACTTTAAAAAAAGTTAATTTTTATTGTATATTTTTTCCATTACCATTTAGTCCCTTTATCCTCCCCTCCCCCCAGCAATAACCACACTGTTGTCCATGTCCATGAGTCCTTTTTCCTTTTTTGCTCAAGCCCTCCACCCCTTAGTCCCACCTTCCATTAGCTGTCATCTGCTCTCCATCTATGAGTCTGTCTCCATTTTGCTTGTTAGATCAGTTTGTTCATTACATTCCACATATGAGTGAAATCATATGGTATTTGTTTTTCTCTAACTGTCTCATTTCACTTAGCATAACATTCTCCAGGTATATCCATACTGTTGCAAAGGGTAAAATTTTCTTCTTTTCTACAGCCAGATAGTATTCCATTATGCAAATGTCCCATAGTTGTTTTATCCACTCATCTATTGATGGACACTTGAGCTGCTTCCATATCTTGGCAATTGTAAGTAACACTGTAAATGAACATACGGGTGCTTATGTTCTTTCAAATTAATGTTTTGTGTTCCTTTGGATATATTCCCAGAAGTGGGAATGCTGGATTGAAAGGCAGATTTTTAACCATGTTTCAGGGAGAGAAATTTGTATGGCAACCAAGATTTACAACTATTATCTTCATGGAGAATTCATAGTGTTCAAAGGATAATGAAACAACATTTGAAAGTAGAATTCAGAGATATTTAATTAAAATTTTAATCAAGCATGATAGGTTTTTTGACCTCTCTACAAAGAAGAGAAAAATTGGAGAGCTTCTAGCCACACTCCTGTTTCAGTCACTGTTAGCATGTCTTGTACCACAGCTGTGTCTTCCTGAGCATCTTCTCAGCTCTGAAGACTGTTTTGCCTGCATGCCAATCCCCCAGAACACTGCTGAGAAGGAATGCCATTGTGTGGATGCTTATTCCACCACAAATCATTTTTTGGAAAGAGGTGAGTTTTAAAATATATGTGTGTGTGTCCATAAGTTAAAATAATATTTAAAGCCCATCTCTAATATTTAAATTTTGAAAATACTCATTATTTACTCTTTCACCAAAACATGCTGATAGTCTATGTAATATTTTATTATGCCAAGGCACAGTGGGGTTGGGCAGGTTTGCAATATGTACAAAACCCAGGAACTTTATCCTATATTTAAGTGTTATATATCTGTTCCCTCATCTGTCCTCTGACTGGCACTGTCACCAATGGTGCTGCTTTCACCTTGCTTGGTCCCCATAGCTGCACCTCACAGCCCTCTGAACCTGTGTGAGTGCTTTCAACACTGTTTGTCTCAGGCTTTTCCACTCTCCTCAAGCTTTTCTCTGCATCCCTGGCTTCCTATGACTAAAACCTTTGATATGAACACGTCACCCTTTAGCGTCAAGATGATTTCAAAAGAGTCCTTTTGATTCCCTTCCCTCAAGCATCTGATCTTGTGTAACTTTGCCTACCCTTTTCTTCTCTGTCCAACTCAGAAAGAAGTATCTCTTTTTGTTCTTGGAGAAATCAACCTGACCCAGTAATAAGAACATGGCTTTGACTGGACAAACCTAACTGGAAATCTACCCCTTATTAGAAATGTGACCTTGGATGAGTTTCTTAAAATTTCTAAGCCTCACTTTTCTCATCTGTAAGATGATGAAATGGTCTATGCCCTCCCAAGGGTTGTTGTGAGCATAACATTTTACAAACTATTAACATTATTTCTCAAGTAAGTTTTCCTCCTGGTTCTTAAATGCCTGCCACCTCCTACCTCATGAGCAGCATTCATTAAAAATATTTTTGTTTGCAGCTAATAACACTCGTTTATGAACAAGTGTGGAAAATTCAGCCAAGAATGCTGTCTGCACACATAACCTGGAACTTGATCTTGCAAATCTAGCTTTCTGTGGGAGAACTTTTTCCAACATGTCTCTACTGGTGCTAGTGGGCAAAATCTGAACTGTCAGGTAACACCCACATGCAGGGAATTATCTCTAACAATACCTCTTTAAATTTACTAATGACTGCAGGCTCTTAGACTCCCAGTCTCTAGAGCTGTGAGAAATAAATGCTTTTTGTTTAACCACCCAGTCTGTGGTATTTTGTCATAGTAGCCTGAGTTGACTAAGTCATTACCAGTATACAATAGTAAGTCGAAAATGGTCACATTTGTGGTCTAATTTGGATTTCTACTTGTGTATGTTCTACATTATATGTGTACATTTCTGTGCATTCTGTAGTCCCATGACTCTTCCTGACCAATGTTGGAATATTATGTTTGAGTGGAGCCTTATGATTTCTGAACTTTTGCCTTTTAAATTGTTTTAGCTTACTCTTGGCCCATTCCCTCATAATGGTAATTTTGAGGAAGAGATATTAATAAAATTTTCTTGGCAATTCAACTCATTTATTCATTAGTCTCTCCTCTTAAGGCTGTTTCTCTCTCTAAGCACTCTTAATATACCTTCTGGCTTAGCTTGCCTGTAGCACTGGGGGTGGGGGAAAAATTGAACTGGTGTGCTCCAGTTTTCATGATTATTGCTTTCTCAGTCATCACATAGCTAAGGAAAGCAAAGAAGTCACATAAATTATTTAGAGCAGAATTCCTCACCTTTGGTGCTGTTGACACTTTGGGCTGGATAGTTCTTTGCTGTGGGGCTGCCCTGTTCACTGTAGGATGTTTAGCAGCATCCCTGGCCTCCACCCACAAGATGTTAGTAACAACTCCCTCCACCACCATGAAAACCAAAAATGTATCCAGACATTGTTACCTATTATTTGTGAGGACAAAGTCGCCCTCAGTTGAGAAACATGGTTTGGAGTCAGTGCCTTTTAATGAAGAAATGACATTCAGAAAGGTTATTCTCATATGTATTTACTTGAATAGCTGGGTATTAAATTGTATAGAAAATAATTTATTATTAATAGAAACTACAATAATAGCTCAACTATCTTGAACACTTACTCTGCACAACACACTATGCTAAATTCTGCACACACATGACCTAATTTCATCCTTAAAACAGCACTGAATGTCTTTTTGAGGTTTATATAGACCTAGGCAGGGTGTAGAAACAAACTGAGAACTTCAAACTCTATTGCCTTAAAGGCCACACAAGGTATCCATCCAGTGGCGTAGCTTAATAATTTTCTTTACTTTATTCAGCATCAATTGACCTGCTTTATTTCTTTAACGTTTGCAGTTGTTTTCTATTAGAATGGATAGTAATTAAAAGATACTTACCTAAATTCCTTCTTTGACATAAACTCTGCCATTTTGTTTTATTTTTCAGTGTTCTCATCTATGTTGGGCAATACACTTAATTGAATTTCTTTTCTGTGTTGCACGGCAATCACATCAAATTGTTTATTTAAATGTATTCTTGCTGTTTAAACTGTTACTTTGGGAAGTACATTGACAATGGACTTTGCCTTTGGCCTTTGTGAATTATTAGAACAATATTACTGTGCTGTATAGGTTTTCTTCTCCACTGATGAAAATGGATTTTTAGTACACAGTGCAGGATTTTCAAAAGACAGGAACACACAATGAATGCAGTTTCTATTTTATATGTCATATGACTCATTTCACATGTATAATTTTGTCATAGTACAGAAGAAGATTTTTATTTTTATTAAAAAATCACATTTATCTAAGATAATTCCTCCAGAATATGGTCATATTATTGGAAAATGTGTGAGCAACTTGTCTAGCTGAGAAAGTAGAGATTCATAACTCACTGTCAAGTCACTGATGCACTGGAAGAGGCTGAAATTAAAACTGTTTCCAAAGACAGATTGACATTCAAGGCCAAGTTTCTACAATTGATGATAGAATTTAACTGGACAGGCTCATCTGGACAACTTGAAAAATTATTTCATATCCTGAAATCCAATGATTAATAAGTATTTTATTCTTCTCAATAAATCACAGACTTATTGAAGATAAATGAACAACCTTTTCTATGTCCAAAGTGCATCAGTAAAGAATTAGATATGTTAAAGAAAAAGTAAGTACCAAGTTACAAATGTTAGACATTCTATTGTGTTCCTGAAGGAAAGCACTAGAACTATCTTCCCCATTAAAACCACTAGGCTTTGTTGTGCTTTAATCATCATACATAATCAGGACCTATTTCTAATGTGTTCATTTTTCTGGTTTCTCAGTCCCTGTCTAAAAAAAATAAAACTTTCAAAGAAATAACAAAATGTCAGCCACGGATTCCTATATCATTTCAACAGATGTACAAAAGCTAGTAGTGCACCTGTAGTATTTGGTCTTACAAAATCCAAGAAGAGACATTTCTGCTTTGAATTCAATATACATCAATAGAACTGCTTCATTTAATAATAAATGTGGGGCTCAAGAATGTAACAAACAATATTAAATAAGAAACTTGGTAATTAGAAGAACAGAACTTCACAGGAGATTAGAGAAAATTTTCTAAAAACCATGATTGTTCTGAACAAATATAATTTGAAGTGTTTATTGGTCAAGAATTCTATATTAAATTGAGAAAGTAACATTTATTAGTTTATAATGAATCTCAAGTTTATGCATATAACACTTTGATAGCCTTCAATATATCAGATAGTGTTTTAACTCAGAGGTAAATGATTTCATAAGATAGTCATAATATTTCATTCTTCATTAGCTCTTCACTATTTCGCTTCATAGCTACCCCAATACTGTTTTTTTTTGTTTGTTTGCTGTTATAGAGAACAAAATAGATACCATAAAAGAAAAAATCTGGTCATCATTAACTATATTTAAAAGATAGTGGAAAACTAGTTTCACAAAATTTCTGAACAAAGAAGTACACATATTTATTTAACTTAAAATATTTTCTTAAGACTTTAGGACTATATATGTGCTATTTACTATAGCTGTCTCTAGGTTTAGAATGATGAAGAAGTCAGACAACTCCTCTGCTCTTATGAATGATCTACTCTAGAACACAAAGACAAACCTAAACATGTAAACAAGCAATTGAACAGGATGACCACTATGTAACATTGATGTAGCACAGTGAAGGGACTCAGTGGACTGTCAAATTATTACGAGTGTCCTGAAAGACAAACCAGATACAGTATTTAAAGTAGCCTCTCAGAAAAGCTAACAATTAAATTGATGAAAAGATGTTCAACATCATTAATCATCATAGAAATGCAAATTAAAACCTCAAGGAGATACCATCTCACACTAGTCAGAATGGCTATCATCAGTAAATCAACAAACAACAAGTGCTGGTGAGGATGTGATGAGGATTGCCCTGTTGCTGGGAATGCAGCTACTGTGGAAAGCATTATGGAGATATCCCAAAAAATTAAAAATGGATCTGTCTTTAGATCCAGTGGTCCCACTTCTGGGAAAATACCCAAAGGAACCCAAAACACTAATTCAAAAGAACATAGGTTCATTTCAGCATTATTTACAATCACCAAGATATGGAAGCAGCCTAAGTATCCATCAACAGATGAGTGGCTCAAACAACTACGGGACATTTACACAATAGAATACTCAATAGAATACATTTACACAATAGAATAATAGAATAGAAATTAAGTGAAATAGAATAAAAAAGAGGAAAATTTTACTCTTTGTAACAATATGGATGGACCAGGAGAACATTATATTAAGTGAAATAAACCAGTCAGAGAAAGGCAAATACCACAAGATTTCACTTATATGTGGAATCTAATGAACAAACTGAACTAAGAAGAAAAATGGAAAAAACTCACAGATGGAGAGCAGATAATAGCTAGTGGGGGAGGGAGGTTGGGGGGTGGAGGGCTTGAGCAAAAAAGGAAAAAGGACTCATGGACATGGACAACAGTGTGGTTATTGCTGGGGGATGGGAGTATAAAGGGACAAAGTGGTAATGGAAAAAATACAATAAAGATGAAAAAGAAAGAAATGACTCATGATGAGAAGCTGGGCATGGGAATAGCTGGAGACAGAACATTTCAGACAGAAGGAACAGAAAGTGCAAATGACCCCAAAGCAGAAAATTGCTATGAGTTTTGAGAAACTGATAATAAACAAGTATATCTAGCTTGTAGCCAACCAGTGTGTTTATATTCAAGTCATTCAGGGTTCTTGAAAATTCTGTTCTCATGCATTGGAGATCATGGAAAAATACAAAGAAAGGAAATGAAATGGTTGTACTTTTGTTTCAGAAAGCTCACACCTTTTTCTGTATAAAAAATGAATCATAAAGAATCATAAGTAAATGAGTGGATCAAAAACCTATGGTATATTTACACAATGGAATACTATGTAGCAGAAAGAAAGAAGGAGCTCCTATTCTTCTTGATAGCATAGATGGAACTGGAGAACATTATGCTAAGTGAAATAATCCAGGCAGCAAAAGAAAAATACCACATAATCTCACCGATAAGTGAAACCTAATCAACAAAATAAACAAGACAGCAAAATATAACCACACACATTGAGATAAGGAACAAACTGATAGTAACCAGAGGGGAGGTGGGAGAGGATAATAGGGGAAAATAAGGGAAGGGACATCAAGGAACATGTATAAAGGATTCATGGACAAAGCCAAAGGGGAGAAGGATTGAACGTGGGAGGTGGGGGTGGGTGGGGTGGGGGAAAGTGGTGGCAGAAAAATGGAGACAAATGTGCCTGAATGACAATAAAAAAAATAAAAGGCACAAAGATATGATAGATGGTGATATATTGGGGAATGTAAGAAAATGTAGGTGACTAGGTTATAAGGTAAATAGAGAGTAGTGGTAGGAAAGTAGTGGTAGGAAATTTCATGCTGGATTTTGAATTCAGTGGGAAAGGAACATATTTGGATATTTTAGCTAGTAGAGTAAAATGAATGAATCCATAGTTCAAGAAGATAGCACCCAGGACAAAATGGTGAATTAGCAGAGGATGCCAGACTGGTTCCTATCTTAAAATCAACCTTAGAGAAGTTTAAGTTTCTATGAAACTTTTTATGAAAGTTTAAGGAAAACATGGTCTGGACAAAACAGACATACACAGAGAAAAACCCTGACAGACAAGGCCTGACATAAACTGTTGTTTGTGGGCGTGGATTGAAGTTGGAGTCATAAAGTATGTAGCCTTTTCTGATTGGCTGCTTTTACTCAGTAATATGCATTTAAGCTTACTCCATGTCTTTTCATTGCTTGAGAACTTATCTCTTTTTAGTGCTGAACGTCCTATTACCTATTTATTTATCTATCCACTTACTAAAGGACATCTTGGTTGCTTTCAGGTTTTGGCAATTATAAATAAAGGTGCTATAAACATCTCTGTAGATTTTTGTATGAATGTAAGTTTTCAGCTCTTCTGGGTGAGTGTCAGGAGCACATTGCTAGGTTGTATGGTAAAAAGCATGTTTAGTTTTTGTAAGAAAACCCCCAAACTGTCTTCCAGGTAGCTCTAGCATTTTACATTTTCACCAGCAATGAATGAGACTTTTTGTAGGTCTACATCCCCACCATCTTCCATGTTCTTGATCTACCTCATCAGCATTTGGCATTATCAGGGTCCTGAATGTTGGTCATTCTAATACTTGAACCAGCCTTACATATCTGGATAAATTCCACTTGGTCATAGTATATCATTATTTGTATACACTGTTGGATTTGATTTGATAATATTTTGTTGTGGATTTTTACATCTATGCTCATGAGAAGTATTGACCTGTAGTTTTCTTTTCTTGTAACATCTGTATGATTTGCTATTAGGGTAATGCTAACCTCATAGAATGAATTTGAAGGCTATTTCCTGTGCTTCTATCCTCTGATGAAGGTTATATAGAACTGCTATCACTTTTCCTTAAGTGTTTGTTAGAATTCACTAGTGAATCCAGACTTTTGGCCAAGATGGAGGCATAGGTAGACACACTGTGCCTCCTTGAACAACCAAAAGAAGGACAACAAATTTAAAACAAAAACAACCAGAACTGACAGAAAATCAAACTGTATGGAAGTCCAACAACCAAGGAGTTAAAGAAGAAATATTCATCCAGACTGGTAGGAGGGGTGGAGATGAGTAGCTGAGCAGAGAGGACTCACAGCAAGGCAGTGGCCAGTGGACCAGGTGGTCCCACATTTGTGTGCAGATAAACTGGGAGGAACATCTGGGAAGTGAGACAGACCTCACAACCCAGGGCCCTAGCACGGGGAAATAAAACCTCAAAGCCTCTGACAGAAAACACCTGTAGGGGTTGAGGCGGCAGCAGGAGAAACTCCCAGCCTCATAGGAGAGTTTGTTGGAGAGACCCACAGGGTCCTAGAATGTACACAGACCCACCCACCTGGGAATCAGCACCAGAAGGGCCCAATTTGATTGTGCCCTTCAGCAGGGGAAGTGACTGAAAACCAGCAGAGAATGGAGCAAGCAACACTGTATCCCCTCAGATCCCTCCCACATATAGCGTCACAACCTAGCAATGAGGGTTGCCCTGCCCTGGTGAACACCTAAGGCTCCGCCCCTTACTTTGTAACAGGTGTGCTGAGACAAAAAAAAAAAGGCCCAAATGAGAGAACAGATCAAAGCTCCAGAAAAAATATAACTAAGCAACAAAGAGATAGCCAACCTATCAGATGCACAGTTTAAAACACTAGTAATCAGGATGCTCACAGAATTGGTTGAATATGGTTACAAATTAGAGGAAAAAATGAAGGGTATGAAAAGTGAAATAAAGGAAAATGTATAGGGAACCAGCAGTGAAGGGAAGGAAACCAGGACTCAAATCAACGGTTTGGAGCAGAAGGAAGAAATAAACATTCAACCAGAACAGAATGAAGAAATAAGAATTCAAAAAAATGAGGAGAGGCTGAGGAACCTCC
>CM052538.1:67652947-67674571 GCA_028533065.1 Trachops cirrhosus
AAGATTAAAGATAAAGACAGAATCTTAAAAGCAGCAACAGAAAAGGAGACAGTTACCTACAAAGGAGTTCCCATAAGACTATCAGCTGATTTCTCCAAAGAAACCTTGCAGGCAAGAAGGGGCTGGAAAGAAATATTCTAAGTCATGAAAAGCAAGGACCTACGTCCAAGATGACTCTATCCACCAGAGCTATCATTTAGAATGGAAGTGCAGATGAAGTGTTTCCCAGATAAGGTCAAGTTCAAGGAGTTCATCATCACCAAGCCCTTATTACATGAAATGTTAAAGGGACTTACTGAAGAAAAAGAAGATCAAAACTATGAACAGTAAAATGACAACAAACTCACAGCTATTAACAACCAAACGTAAAAACAAAAACAAACTAAGCAAACAATTAGAACAAGAACGGAATCACAGAAATGCAGATCACATGGAGGGTTATCAGTAGGGGAGTGGGAGTGGGGAGAGAGGAGGAAAAGGTACAGAGAGAATAAGTAGCACAAATGGTAGGTAGAAAATAGACAGGGAGGTTAAGAATAGTATAAGAAATGTAGAAGCCAAAGAACTTATATGTATGTCCCATGGCCATAAACTAAAGGGGGAGATGCAGGTGGAAGGGTGTTTGCAGGGTGGAGCAGAATAAAGGGGGAAAAATGGGAGGGGGATTATGTAATAGCATAGTCAATGAAATATATTTAAAAAAAGAATTGACCAGTGAATCCATATGGGTTTGGTGCTTTCTATTTTATAGATGGTTACTAATTATTAATTCAACTTCTTTAAAAATATTCAATTTATTATATTTCTATATTATTATAGATTTAATAGGACTTTTTGGATCATCTATTTGTCTTTGTGTGAGTTTTGCTAGATTGTGTCTTTGAAACAATTGGTCTATTTCATCTAAGTTATCAAGTTTGTGGGCATAGAGTTGTTCATAGTATTCTTTTAATGTGTATGGGATCTGTAGTGATGTCCCTCTTTAATTTTTGATGTTAGTAATTTGAGTCCTCTACCTTTCTTCCTAATTACCCTCATTAGATCTTTACCACTTCAATCATATTTTCAAAGAACCAGCTTTTGTTTTTGTTGTCTCTATTGATTCCCTGTTTTTAGTTTCCTTGATTTCTGTTCTAATTCTTATTATTTTCTTTCTTCTATTTACTTTGAATTTAATGTTCTCTTTTTTCTAGTTTCCTAAGTAGAAACTTAGATTAATGATTTTATATTTTTCTTTTTTCTAATACATGCATTTAATTATATAAATTTCCCTTTAATCATTGTTTTCACTGTATCCTATAAGTTTTGATAAGTTACATTTTAATTTCCATTTAGTTAAAATTTCTTAAAAATTTTTGTTGACAGTTCTTCTTTGACCCATATATTACTTAGAAATGGGTTGTTTAAACACATAGTTGGGAATTTTCCACATATTTTTCTGTTATTGATTTCTAGTTTAATTGCATTGTGGCCCAGAGAAAACATTATGTAATTTCTATTTTTTGAATTTTTTAAGGTGTGTATATGTCCCATAATGTGGACTATCTTGGCAACTGTTCCATGTAAGCTTGAGAAGAATGTGAATTTTGCTGTTGTTTGATGAAGTAGATGATTGATGATGTTGTTGAGTTCAATTCTAAGTGGATTTTTTTTAGGAAAAAGTATTATACATGAATATTTTTTCCTTTTACCCATCTCTAGGTATCTTGTCTTTTTCTGCTTAATATGGTGGCCCCTAACCACCACCATTACCATCTTTCTTCTTAGTAAATTTACAAAATTCAAAACACAATCACCTATGCGTTTATAGTGAGTGTAATGTGAAAAAATTTGTGTTGATATAGTTTTGTAAATTAGAATTCAATATGCAGGCAACTCTTCTTACTACAAAACTATCAGGGAAATATTGAGAAAAAGGAAGAGAAGTGAAATAGTTTTGACAGTGAAATCCTAGTGTACTATCAGTTACTATTTGCTTTGTAAGTGAATATCAACTGTACATCATTTTATCCAATAACTTGATCTGAGGATATTCAGGTTGTTTTTATAAGTATATAAGCATAGGCTCCTCACTTCATCACTTTTCCCACCGATAAATGTCATTGGGTCATTGTTTAGTTGTCAATTACAAGTGAAGGGGGAACCTGTCTTGTGGATTATGATGGATACATTGCTGAGTTTGGGGATTCCTTCTGCATAACAATTATTTGTGTTTTTTAAATAAAAATTAAATATTTAAATAATTTAAATATCTTTAGCTATTTTAATTGATAATTAGTATTGTTTAATGTTGATTAAAATATAAAACTTTTAATATAGTATTTTTATAATTTATTCTGATATTAATGAAGAATGAATACATGGGAAAGTTCTAATATATACTGAACTCTTTTATTTAAAATTGTTGAATACTTGTAAGTAATGTAGTTTAGAGAATTTGGGAGTATCCAGGTAGTTAATTTTTAAGATTGCTGGGAGAATTTATGCTGAAAAGACACTATTTGAGCAGTGATACTGATGCCTATTACTTACTGAAATTTGTCTCTCTGTCAAGAGTAAGTTCTCAAGGCAGAAATGTGAATGCAACATCCTGTTTGTGTTTGTTTACTTGTTCTTGAAACTAGTAGGTGCTTAGTGTCGTTTTGTTGACACTTTGCCATAGAGAAAAGTATAGCAGTTGACTTGAATCAAGATGCTCTGTGAATTTGCTAACTGATACGCCTCTGCCAAGTAAGAACTATTCTATCAACCTAAAAGCATTGGCTGCATACCTACTGTGTACTTAGCTTCATTAGACTGGCATGCCTGCTGGATAATCATGGACAGATGGAATTAGCTGATACAAAAGAGCATGTGTTGTTTCCTCTCCACCCGGCCCCCACCCAGACACACAGAGTAGAAAAATAGAATTCTCCATCATTTTTTTCTAACAAAGACATCTTCAGATGTGTTAGTCAAACTTGGAATCCCTCCAACACTAAAACTTGTATCTAAATTTAGAACTAATGAGCTCCCTGTGTGAACCAAACTGAAAAGCACATATTCTGTTAGCACCGAGACACTTTTATTCAACATAAATCTATTGCCAAAGAGAATATTAATGTCTCTTCCTTAGTGTCACTGGGTCACAAAAGTCAGTCTTTCCTTAGAGTGCTTGGGAAAAACATGAACATATTCACCAGGGAAGAACACGTACTTAGAGAAAATTGATTTCAGAGAATCATAGAGCTCTCCATTGAAATGGGCTTTTAAGGGTCTTCTACTTCAATACTCCTTGACTGCTAGAATTCCATTCAAAATAACTTTTCTGGGCAATTACCCAGCCTATAAATACCTCCTCTTCCAATGCACTTCAACCTACCTTTTACTAGCTGTGATTAATATCTCCTTGGCAGAAAACCAAAATCCTTTTTGCTATTGCCACCACTATTGCTCCTTGGACACACAGATTGATAACTCATTCATTATTTTAATGCTTGATGGTCTTCTCCATGCTAAAAATCTCAGTTCATTTACCTTTTCTCATATGCTTCCATTTCAAGTTGCTTTGTCATCTTGACCAGACTCTTTGTTATGTTCCCAATAACATGACTTCCCTAACAAGGACATCAGGACTTTTTCTTTTTAAAAAGATTTTATTTATTTATTTTTTAGAGAGAAAGGAAGTGAAGGAGAATGAGGGGGAGAGAAGCATCAATGTGTTTTTGTCTCTTGCATGCTGCCCACTGGGGAACTGGCCTGCAACCTTTGCGTGTGCCCTGACTGGCAATTGAACCGCGACCCTTTGGTTTGCAGGTTGGCACTCAATGCACTGAGTCACACAAGCCAGGGTGACATCAGGACTTTTAAAAGAAATCAATTGTGGCAGAAATTTGAACAACGGATTGCTGGGGCAGGTGCTCCAACCCCAACCAATGGTTATGGCTGAAATGAGTGATCATTAAAACAGTGCGGTTGACAGGGAGAGGAAAGAGTAAATCCAGGACTATTTTATTTAAAGGATCAAAGGAAGTAGTGGTCACTTTGTTGGAATAAGACCACAGAAATGAAAAACTCAAGGACACCTTTAAAGTCTACTTTGGGAGGTTAGTAAAAGGTGATACCATTAATATAAAATTAGAATACAAATGGTGGAGTACATTTATTTGTGGGAGAAAACACATACTCTATTGAATATGTTTTCTCAGAGATGTTTATTAAAATTGCTAGATAGGTAGGTTTACAGAGTAATTATTGAATAAAATATCTACATACTTGTTACATGTAAGGCATTTCATAGCCAGGTCCTCTCTCCCAAGCCTAGACTATCATATATAGTGCATAATGCATTTAAGATGTTGACAATGAAACTGAACCCTCTCTTCTAAACTCTCTGCCCCATTTTCAGTTGTAGTCACCACCATTCAGTCAATTTTATAAGTTAAAAATCTGTAATATTGCCTGTGATTCATCTTTTTCTTAATATTCAAATACCAAATTTTATATCTCTAAAATATTTATCAAATCTAGATGTTTTTCCCCATTCTAATGCCATTGCATTAGTTTTGCCACTTGCCACCAGTCTTCAGTGGAGTCCTGAATGCAACTTGGATTGTGATGTAGGAACCCATTAATGCTCATGAATTTTGTGAGCTGGTTGTCAAAAACTTACTACCTTGTGATTAACCATTATGGCAGTATTTACACCATGGAAATCCACAAACACTACAAACTGAGACATGTTCTTTTATTTTTTTTCCTTTTTCAGAATATAATTTTTCTTGCCTGTGCAACCTGTCTGCCACACAGGTGTCTGAACTCTTTTCTTACAAAAGATGGCAATGCCACTGTCCAATAAAATAAGAAAAGTTATTTCTATAAATGCAAGAACTTTATTGAGATAGTGGTGAACACAGAATCTGATTTCAATATGTTTCTAAGTCAGAACATTACAGATTCATATTCAGAAAAACACAGTCTCATCATACAAGCTTCTTCATAGCTTGAAATGGTAGCCACTCCTGTCTTGACAAAGAAGCAGGTGGCAGATTCATCTTCAAGGAGGGTGGAAGGTCCTCTTCTAGACAGACCTATTCAATAGCTCTTTAACTCATGGCCAGACAATGATTAAAAGTTTCCATGTGTCCTGCATCTTAACCAATTAACATATCATCAGTTTGGCATATAGACATCATGGTGACTCCTCATCTTCAGGTAGAGTTCTCTCACCCAGAACCAATTTGTTTTTCTGAAGTGGACATTCTTAAGACATTCAGGATCTCTGATCTAGGGGAGGTGAAAATATGTCTGGTAAATTAGTTGCAAAACCAGGAAGTAATATTGATTTTTTAGACTTGCAAAACTAATTCTTATGTTTCTGAGGTGAAGACATGGGGTCAGCTGATGTTCACCTGGTTTTCTTCAGGTGATCACATACTGCAGAAATTTTAGTCTCTAGAACTTCTCCATGTAGCCAATTTTTATTTGAACTCCGCTAGCTTTAATTATTGACCACCATTAATTTTACTTATAAGTGTATCATTTATTAACAATGTCTTTCTATTACCCCTTCCCCGGCCTGCTAACTAATTTTTGCTTGTGCTTTATTGGAGGTGAATTTTTGTACTTTCTTTTACAGCTTATCATTATATTTGCACTATTACATTTTGGCTCATAGACTTTATACACTTAATTGCTTTAAAAATTCTGATGGCTTCCTCTTGCCCAAAGGAATATTTGTTTTAAAATCTTGAAATGAAGAATGTATAAGAAGGTCTGGGGTGAGGACAAGGCATCTGCACCATTTTACATACTGAAGTTTGAAAACCATGGGCTCATGTATTGTCCTTCATTATCCAACTCCATCATCTGAACTACCTTTAAAGTTCCATATCCAGCCACATTCATCATACATTTTTCTTAATTTGTTCACTGCCCTCTCTTCTCTGGGCATGTTAGATGTTTTTATATTTTCACAAATTCTTATCTCTGTTTGAGAAGCCCACCTCTGCATTACTGCAAGTATCACCTCCTCAGTGAATAATAACGGCCAACACTTGTTGATTGTTTTTAGTGTGTTGCTAAATCTTTCTAAGAATTATGTCATTTAGTTATTCCCACATTTCACCAAGGAGGCTGTAAAGGAGGAACATGCCCTAAAAATACTGGGGATCTGTGTTCTGATTGGTGCTTCTGATCCCAGGTGCAGAGGAGTGGGCAAGGATCACAGGTGGGCATTCCTGGCTGTGGCACATCACATTTCCTTATTGTCACAAACTTCTCCCAGACTGGCTGGGCTGAAGTGACTGCCAGAGGATTTAAAGGTATAGTGCCCTTTTCCCCCTCCTTCATTTTTCTCTTTTGAACATTTTGGATCCAGACATTGAAGAGGAGGACATTTAAAAGCAACTCAGGAAGTTACTCGGTAAGCCATGCTTACTCGTTCTAGAGGCCCATCCTATCTCTTGTTAGTAGTTCCTTATCCTTGTTACCTTAGTTTGCCATTACCAGGGAGTATAGAGAGTTTCATAAAATGCCTTACCTGTGTCTAATTTTTATAATGTATTGTTATTTTATTCATTATAAACAAATATTAATACAAACACAAAGCATACTTTTTTGAGTAATTGCTGTACATATGTATCTTATTTAATCCTGATAAAAACTAGCTGAGTTGGATTATATTGTGCAATCATTTGGATAGATGACAGTCACAATGCTTAAAAGAGTACGTAATTTACCCAAGGTCACTGTTACTTAGCCCCAAAGCTAGATCTGACCCTATCTGTCTGGCTCCAAAGTTCTTGGTCATAAGTCTGAAATCTGATTTAGGAAAAAGAAGGACCTTCTAAGAATAGCTTTTCACCCCAAAAGATTATTTTAATGCTGAGAGTGCTGACATTTTGCAAATCAATGAAAGCAACTATTGTGAATGCTTGCTCATTGTCTTTCTTGAATGAAACACCTGAGATATTTCCAAAAGAATGAGAATGATGATACAGTAGGTTTAAATAGGAAAAACACAGTTTATCATTTTGCAACTCTGCAAATAATTATAATCTCCAGGAGTAGATTGAAGGAAAAATGTGCTGTCATTGTGTCTATTGTGAGTTAGCACATGTCTAGAATAATATGGTTGTTAATAGAAATGTGTTGTTTAAAATAAACATTGATTACAACCACACTCTATAAAGTGCTCTTATTTATAAAAATAAAAAACTCAAAAAGTAATAATTACTTTTACTCTTCCCTTGAAATTTTTGAAACCACTGTTTTATTGTTTTATAATTAGGTGAAAAATCTCAGGAAATTATGCATAACTCAATACTTTAAGTTATTGTTTACCTAGACTTTGAAAAGTTATTCTGTACTGTTATTTAAAAATGGCTTTCATATTATTTAAATATGAAAATTTACAAGCCATTAGTTCTTTTAGTGGACTAATTGCTATTACTATTTAAAACAAAAATTAAATATAACTATTTCAATTTGAATAGCAATCTTATGTTCTAAAAATAAATTCATAAAAAGTTCCTAGTGAGTTTTTAGTTGCTCTTCCCTATGTACATATTACTTTGGTCAGTTTATATGCATGACTGTGGAGATGATAATTAATAATCTAAGATTTCTCTAATAACACATTAATGTGATTGAACCAGAAGATACAATGCTGTTGATTGGATCACTGATTTTCAAACTTTGCATTCCCTTGTATACCAAGTTATTAACCAATTGGGTGACTTCACTGAGATATGCTAATTAATAAACCCTTCTGATTAACTCCTTGATATAACCTTGACCTGATTATCACTACTGCAAAAAATTTTTAAGTCCTTCATCATCTTGTGTAAGTAACCTATAAAGAGTTTGAGATCCACCAAGAAACACGAAACACCATTATTTTTCAGACATAAGGGAAATGACCTCTATTTGGATAATATTCAACTTGGTCCCTGAGGTTAATAAAGTGAACAAGGGAAAGTTGCTTCAGTTTGTGTGTTTATAGAGGTAAAGAAGCAGCACAGGGCCCTCACTGGGTGGCTCAGTTGGTTGGCGCATTGTGCTGTATACCAAGAAGTTGTGGGTTTGATCCCCAGTCAGAACACATACCTAGGCTGCAGGTTTGATTCCTGGTCAGCTCACATACCTGGATTGTGGGTTCAGTCCTTGGTCGGGGCACATACAATGTTTCTTTCTCACATAGATGTTTCTTTCCCTCTCACTCCTTCCCACTCTTTCAAAATCAATAAATATATATTTGGGTGAGAAATAAAAATAATTTTAAAAAAGGAAGCAGCACAAGAGTGTGGGGGGCTGGACAGTGAGACACTCTGGTTTGGGCATTAGGAGATGTGATTCCTTCTAAGATGCTGCACACTCCAGGAAACTTGAGCACTTTCTCTGAGAGACTCATTACTTAATATGGAAAATCAGGACAAATAGAATATGATATCTAAAACACCAGTAACCTTGGCCCCATTTTGGGCCAGCTCATGCTCCTGCAGCCTGTGGGGACTTTCCTAGCTACAGATCAGAATAACCATCACCATTATTCAATGTTTTAATTCTTTGTGACAAATAACAGTCACCAACTCTGGGGCCTGAGTTTTAAGGAAATTTGTTGTGCAAACACAGAAGAATCCATAGGATTTAAGGAGGCTCAGGACCCCACTTAGAATCTCCACAACCAGAAACACAGTCACACATGTCACAGCACCACTTCATGAGGATATCCTTGCCTCAGATGCTAAGGCTGTTTCCCCTGACACCCTACGACAAGACACTGAAAGTTGCTGTTGGTGCCACTTCCTCTACCATACCCAGAAATCTCAGGTTCTCCACTGTAGAATGTAAATCACGCTCCAGGACTCTGGAGGTCCACATTGCAACATTCTTGACTGAGGCTTAGCAGAGGTCTGCACAGCATGCTTATGGACTACAGCTACCTCTAGCACAAGTGGGCCTGTTGTGTCATATGGCTCAAGCCACAAGGTCCTTTTAACTGCATATTGAACCTACTTCAAAGTTGTCTCTTATCCTATGCTCTTCTCAGTAAGGGAAGACACCTGATAATGGGTTGGTGAAGTATTTCTAGGTTCCGTCTATGCTGACTCCAAGACCAAGAGCTGTGCCCAAAGCAGTGTGTGTCATGCCTGTAATAGGAGACGTCAAGTGCTACCATGAGCAGAGTGCTCCTGGGGTACGAGATGATGAAGGTTTACACATGCTCTTCACTTCCCAAGGTTGTCAGAACATCTTCCCATGCACTGGGCCCCTGAGTCTTTCCCAGTTCCAGTGACTCTAATTTGCAGTAGAACTTATTTCCTACCATAGGGTGGTAGAATAACCCATCCAAAATATGTCCCTTTGCCATAAGTATAATTTGGGGCTGAAGACAATTGAGAAGCAGATACAAAAAAGCTCCTTGTCCGCTGCCCCTATTTGCCCCAAAGGAATACATACATTTGTAAAAGTGTTTACTTCTTCTCTTCTACCAGGAAGGACAGATGTTAATCATGAAGACAGCTCTAGCAGCTTACCAGCCCAGAGATGGAGCTGGAAAAATCTGCAACAAACCTTACTAAACCATCCTTATCCTCCATATTCCCCCATATATTTACCTTCTCACAATTTCTTTTCCCTAGAAACTCAAAGTGTTTTTCTTTTGTCTTGTCATTTCTCTAAAATTGTATTGTTATTTTGCTAAATTGCTCTAGAAGCCCAAGTTCTAATCATCCTTTTGAGTTATTCATCTCTGAATTCTCCTGTGTCCATACATGATGCAGGTGTTAATAGATGTCTCTTTGGTTTTGTCTTGTTACTCTGTGTTTTGTTTGATTTATAGAGGGCCCCATCAGAAAGATTTTCTTCCTTCCCTACACCATTATTTTTTTATAGGTAACTGACAAAGATTTGGGTTCACCCAGTCTTACTTGACCTGTTCATTTTTTTGTATGCTTGTTTTTTTTAAAAATCAGTCAAGCAATACACTAACTGTCTGCCTATGAGAACCTTGTTCATCAGCTTTGGCTGCAGATCTCCCAGTTGCAATTGTGTTGTCAGTGTTGCCACCGACATCTGCCATGTCAGAGTCCTGTCAATCCAACAGAGGCTGGAGGACAAGTCCATGGCAACATATTTTGCTGCCATGTTGACCTGCAGAAGAGTCAGTACTGAGCTGGTCAACAAACAAACATATGGTGCCTAGTGTCCTTTATTGATTCTGGAGCCAGAATGCCCTCTGTACCTTTCCAGGACACAGAGTAACTGATGAGTTCTCTGACTTTATGTAAAAATCTGTTCTAACGTATCCATCTTCTAGAGTTGTCTAGCTCCTTGCTTCCTACTCTGACCAGGTCATGCTCACATCTCCACAAAAATACCTACGTGCCAGTATTTTTCTATTTCTCACAGATTTATTAAGGTATAATTGCCAAAAATTGTATAAAATTAAGGTGTGCATGCTTTGTTTTAATATGTGTATATATTGTGAAATAAATGCTACAGTAAAGCTAAGTAACATACTGTATTTATCACTTAGTTACCATTTTCTTTGTGTGGTGAGAGCACAATATCTACTCTCTTAAGAAATTTCAAGGACACGATATAGTATTGTTGAATACAGTCACTGCACTGATCTCTAGAACTTATTCATCTTATAATTAACATTTTGTACCTTTTGACCAACATCACCCCCTTTCCCCACCCCCCAGCAACCACCATTCTATCTGATATATGGAATATTATTCAACCTTACACAAAGAAAGCCCTGCCATTTGTGACAACATGGGTGAACCTGGAGGACAGTATGCTAAGTGAAATAAGTCAGTCACAGAAAGACAAATGTGACATGATCTCACTTGCATGTGAAATCTAAAAGTCAAACTCAGAGAAGCCATTGCTTCTTTAAACTTCAAAGAGACAGGCAGCAGTGTGCTAAAAATTCATTCCTGTGGTGCACCCTGTGGATGTTAAACCTCCAGGCAAAGTAGTGCTGAGGCTTACAAGAAATACTATTTTTAACAATATACATTTGTTAGCATTATCATCATTAATACTTCGGTGTCCTTTTAGTATTTCATTGTTATTCTGTATTCCAATAGGCAAGTCATGTAGTTCTCTATTTTTCCTGTTCCTGAATGAGTAAGATATAAAAAAATTACCTGTTTGCTTGGGGTTTCTGTCTGAGTTGACATAATGTGGTAAGGGCTGACTCTAAGAGAAGGACTATTCTCCTTTCTATGAGAAGATACTGGCTGAAATCAAATGGATAATGAGACAGAGACAATTTTTGTTTTTTTTTCCTCTCTAGGATGCCACTTCCTTTATTTCCAGGGTTCAGTGCTTTATAGAAGGGCTCTAATTTAGCCTCTACACACATGGAGTTGTAGTTCCTGGGACCTTGGAACCTATTCAGGTCCCAAGAGCTATTATTGCAGAAGTGAATACTGAAGAAGGAATGTATGTTATTGTTGAAATGTTGTTTGGGGAATGAAAACTAATCTAAAAATGGTACTTAGGTGAGAAAGCACAGAGAGAGAATAGAAGTCTCTTTGGAAATGAAGGACAGCTGGTCAATAGTAGAGAGCCATGATGAAAGAGATTCAATTTGGTCAACAGAGCTTTGAACAGAAAAACCTTGTATCCAAGGAGATGGTCTTTTCCTTTTCATAATGTTATTTTCGCTTTATACCAGCTCTGCATCCGTTACAGTACAGGTCTTGCTTTTAGCCCCTTTGCATCTCCTTTGTCTGAATGGGTGGCCAGGTGGTCAGCTACCTGGAGTAAGTGGCACTGGGGCCATTAGACTCAGGCATCAAAGCTTCCATCAGTCCTTTTGGCAGCTTTCTATCACTAATTTGGCCTTGGGTGCCTAATTTACATGACAATACATGGTTCATCTACTTTTGACAAAGAATACATTGAACAACAGCTCTGACAGGGTCTGGCATTGGATTTGAGGTAATCCGGCTGTTCTATGGATTTCACACTCCTCTCCTAACCCTTTCAAAAATATAAGAAGAAGCTGAAAACAAAATGGAACTCCCAGAGCAAATACAAAGATAAGTTCAGAAAGCATTCATTTACCTTGCTTTCTGGAATATTAGAAATATCTAAAATTTGTTACCTTTCTGCAGCTCTGTAATCCGCTGTTTCTCAGGATATCTAATATGGGAAGTACAAGTGAGTTGTCTATAAACCTATATGATGCCTATCACATTTACTGCACAAAAACAAAACACCTTGCCAGGCATTTAATACTGTATGATCTTGTGGCAGACCAATGTCGCCCCAGGCACGGCAACCCCTCTGGCCAGTACAGGGGAGTGCCTGCTTCCTGAAGCACTGCTCACCTGAGCCTTTCACGTGTGCTGCCACTCAACCTTTCTCACATGGTGGCCCTCTTTATTGTTTTTGAAAAACGAACAACTTCTTTTCTTTTTTTTGGATTTTATTTATTTGTTTTTAGAACGAGGGGAAGGGAGAGAGAAACATCAATATGTGGTTGCCTCTCATGTGCCCCCCACCAGGGACGGCCTGCAACCCATCTTGTGATGCCCTGACTGGGCATCGCACTGGTGACCTTTTGGTTCACAGGCCAGTGCTCAATCCACTGAGCCACGCCAGCCAGGGCAACAACTTACTTTTTCAATTTGCAGTTGGACTCACATAAGGCCAAATATGTGTGTTTTACAGCTACTCCTAAGTAATGATATAAATGCAGCTTAAATGACACTGAATTGCTAAACATTTCGGTTTTGTTATATGCATTCAGTAAAGTAACAAGAAGTTGTTTTGTTAAATTGACAAACTATTTCCCTATAGTTTTTTTCAGTCTTGTTATTTTTCTTCATGAAAACAATTATTTGGGGGAAGTAGTTGTTCCAATAACAAGTATAACTGCAGAGCCATGTCTTTCATTCATGGCGATTTCTTTCTTTTCCATTAAATCTATTGGGGTGACATTGGCTAATAATATTATATAGGTTTCAAGTATACATTTCTCTGATGATTCAGCTGTATACTGCATTGAGTGCCCACTACCTGAAGTCAAATCCCCTTCCATCACCATGTATTTGACCCCTTTTACCCTTTACTACCTACCCCTCAACCATCTGGTACCCACCAAACTGTTGTCTGTGTCTATGAGTTTTTGTTTGTTTGTCCTTCTTGTTTGTTCATTTGCTGCTTTCAGTTTTATATCCCACATGAGTGAGATGATAAGGTTCTTGACTTTTTCTGTGACTTATTTTGCTTAGCATGAGATTCTCAAGACAAATCAAGGTTGTTGAAAATGGCAGTATTTCATCTTTTCTTATGGACAATATCCCCTTTTTGAATGCAGAAACCTTGCCTTTATAACCTCACAGTGCCAGACACCAAACCTTATGCTTGTGGGGGTGGTGATGGCCTTCCTTTCCCTTGACCATTGGCAAGAGTCAGGCTTCACTCTGCCACTGGGTTTTAAATCAGTCTTAAAATGTCACGAGCAAAACATAACACTATGCCTCTTTTGGACATAGAATCTGAGACATCAAGAAGGTTTTGTGATTCACAGCCTGAAATGCCTTTGTATAGGAAATTTTTCCTGATAATAAAATCGCTGACAAATGCTTATGCTCATTTATAAACCACGTTTCATAGAACCTGCAATTCATTTCCTTTTCTTCTTCCCTCCAAGGACTCTGGCAAAGTTAATAGAAAAAAAACCCACGAAAAAACTTGTAAGACAGAAAAGATTATTCATTATTAATAAAACTTGAAAGCCAAAGGTCCATGTGTTAATCTTTCAGTAAACGGCAAGTGTTTCCACATGCACATTTATGAAGCGTAAGTACTTTGATTTTGGCAAATGTTATAGAAGAGATGAGAACAGAAAAGAAAAGAATCAGATAACAAAAAATAGTGAGACTTTTGGAGAAAAAGCATGGTGTTTTAGTGAGTCATCTTTTGCAGTAAACATGAATGTGTTCTTGGGTGAATATTATATTTTGACTAAAATGAAACCATTAAATTTTATTTATGATAAGAATATTTTATAATTTGAAGTAGCAAATTGGTTGATTATCCACCTACATAAGGATAATTATAAACACTCATAAATATTAGAACTGTAATTGTCAAGACATTCAGAAATGTATTCTTCATTTTCATTGGTATAGAAACAAGAGTCTCTTTTAGTTCACTAATGTCATAGACTTAGGCACTCAGAATCCTACCAGAGGTCTAAATATAGCCAGATAATAAATAAAAATTCAAGGGCTCTGAGCAGGAATCCTATCACTGGAAGGTAGGCATGGTTCAATTTAAGTGTGGGTCATTCATTTTAATTAGATTGTCATAGGAAATTAAAGGATAGTTTCTGCATAAGCACATATACTGTTCCAAGTTTACAAATGAAATTAGAATTCTTCTGGCCTGCAAGGGAAATTTTTCCTGACTTAAACGGTCAAAATTAGTCTCATATGGGTGTTAGAGCCATTGGTAATAACCAATAGCTTTACCATTATGATGATCACTGAAGGTAAATTTTGGATAGCTAAAAAATGGCTTAATTTTTTATTTCATACTTTACATGTTAGAATTTATTTCCTTTAAATTTCTTAAAAGCTTCATCCCTGGGATTAAGAGTGATTTCCCAAGTTTTCTTGTTTTACAACAAATTCTGAAATATCTGTTATTTTTTTTTCTTTGAAAAACACATGTATTTCACTCAGGGTCTCTTCTTGTAGCATACTTAGAAACACTCTTACAACCATCACAGCCAAGTTTTGAGAAAATGTTGACCACTATGTACTCTACTCATCCACTTGCAGTACAAAATAATAGAAACACAGTATCAAGAACAGATCATGGTAAATATGAAAAGATAGAAAACCCAAGAACTCTGTGCAACATGCACAGATGACAACTGTCTCATCATGAGCAAGTCTCCCATTTTAATCTTTGCTTGTACGAAACATTTGATAAATGATACGTTTTTGCTATTTGCTCAAAATTTTCTTTTAGTGGTCACAACTGAGAGTAAAATGTGACAGAATTATGTCCACATAACGGATCTACCAAAATTTTTGCTCTAAATATTTAATTTATTGAGGTAGAGGCCTTTCCTCTTCTTTTCCCATAAGCTACAGACATTTAAATAGACACTAATTCATTAGACTTTTATTTTTAATTTGAATTTGAAGCTGCACTTTGAAGATTACACTTTCTAAGTAAGTCATGTTCATCCTTTTTCAGCTCTGGTGTGGACCCAGGCTGAGATTCTCAGTTGAAATTCTCCACAGAAGCAAACAGTGTAATTATAATTACTTAAAAATTAGTTGAGTAATTCCTAGCTGATTACTTCCTACAAGCATAACTAATCTAATGTTTCGCTTCCCATGCAATAATGGTTAAAATGCTAATTGTTGAGGTCTTATTAAAACTTAATTGTCATTTGCCTCAGCTGTGCTAATTATTAGCTGTATTACTCCCCATTTTTTAATAGAGAATATTTAGTGGGGCTGAGGAGGAACCTACACTAGCCTCCCTCCTTCACTACTTTCTGTTTCTTACACTCGTACCTCAGGGAGGGAAGAAAAAATAGGAGAGGAAATGAAGTAGAAAAAATAAAAGAACATAATGTACCATACATAGATCTTTTAATATCATGCCTCACACCCTTGGATCAAACAAGTGTTATAAACACAATCCTTATACAAAGCTCTGACTTACTAAGTTGCTCTCCGTGTTTCATGGGAGGAACACAAGGGTAGATGGAGGTAAACAATGAAGCTGGCACCGAGTCAAGGCCGAGCAGTTCCGAGTCTCTGCTTGCTTTTCACACAAGACACAAGTATGGCTGCATTTTGGGTCACATCACCTCAGCTGCACTGTCCTGCAAAGGCATCACAGCTGTTCCACACAGCTCACTAGCCTACATTTGTAACAATATATTTCCCCAGCCTGTACTGTATGTATTCTGAGGATGTCTAATCAAGGCATCCAGCTTCCTCCTTGATGAGCACTTTTCAGGGAAATAAAATGACTACAATTTTTTCCATATAGACGCTCCCAATTCCATTCCATTATTCCTTATCATATACTCTGCTGCCTCATCGATTTCCCTTTTCAGTGTTCACACCCAACAGATATTTGTGGACATAATTATGTCCTTCCCCATCGTCACTTAGGAGAGTTATTCACATCGCATTCATTTCACATGTCTCCATAAATCAATGGAAACAGCCCCTTAATCATTCTCATTGCTTTCCCCGGACTCCATCAGGTTCCCCATGTCTTGCACACACAATTAGAAATCCAAAGGCCAAATAAATACTCTAATATGTGAGCATACCAGATTCACCAAGAAGCTGCTTTGATTTTTCTTGTTCGAGTGATGGTCTTATGGTTGCAGTTTTACATTTCATGAACTCCCTGAAAAAAAATAAGCTACCATCCCGACACATACGAGACTTTTAATTCCCACAGTCTCACGGTTGGTTAGACAAGCGAGAGTTTTTATTCCCAGTTTAGAGATAAAGCCAAGGCTCAGGTATTACAGCAGACATTTCTGTTGGAGACAATTTTTATTAAACTTGAGTTCATTTCAATCCATAAAATTATATACATTAGTCCTGTTCTAGTAAATTGAATCATTTGAAAATATCGAGGTAAATTTAACAGAACCAAAAGATTATGGAAATGACACATTTTTATATTACTTTTTAGAAACAGTAACATGTGTGATAAAAACAGTTTAAAGTCACATAAAAGTCAAAATAATTCTAATCCCAAGAGTCTATCCCAGCTTAAGGGCACTTCTTTTCCACCATTGCTTGACACATTCAATTCTTTTTATCCTTTAAAGGATTTATACACCTTACCCTTTAATGGGCTTTCCCATTCTGCTGTAGACAGGATGTTTGTGTCCTTCAAAATTCGAAAGTTGGAACCCACCTCCCAAGGTGGTAGGATTTGGAGGTGGGAACTTGGGAAGGTGTTTGGGGTCATGAGGGTGAAGCCCTGCCGATGGCATTAGTGCTTTTACCCAAGACACCTGAGAGAGCTCCCTTACCTGTTCCGCCCTGGGAGGAAACAGGGAGAAGGCACACTGGAAGTTTTAGATCAAGGTGTTGGCATTTATCCTATCACGAGGGTCCCACCCTCAGGATCTCATCCAGCTCCTCTTGAGGACCCCACCTCCAACTATTCTCATATTGAGGGTTAGGCTTCAATGCAGGAATTTTTTTGTGGAGCGGGGATACAACATATAGTCCATAGTATAGTTTAATAATGTTTCTTTTAATATCTGCTTTCCTGATAGCTTTGTTAACATATTTTTTATATTACTTTATAAACATTTAAGCAATATATAGTATTGGTGAAGAAGTTGAAATTTAACCAATCAGAGAGTCAGAGAAACAAAGATGCAGTCTGAAATCTGTACCTGAAATTGCCTATTTGGTGGGTTTGCTTTAGAGTAGGAAATTTGGACACTAATCCTGGGTCACCAAGTCATTAACTCAGTCTTTGTACTTAACTCTTGCTTATATACTTAAAACCACATCACGAACTCTCCAGCTAACAAGCCCGTTTTCTTCCCAGGCACTAATTTAGGGTGATCATGAATAATTCATCCTCCCAAATTAACCTCCATTGGCTCTGTTTGTAAGCCCTCAGTGTCAGTGCTCTGAACCAAAGGAAGCAGGTTTTCAGACTCCCAGGCTGGAGAAAGCTTCCACAGGGCATCTGTGGGAGGATAGTTATAGCTCTGTGTCCAGCACGTAGTAGGCCCTAAATATATCTT
Source organism: Trachops cirrhosus (assembly GCA_028533065.1). NCBI lineage: Eukaryota > Metazoa > Chordata > Mammalia > Chiroptera > Phyllostomidae > Trachops > Trachops cirrhosus. The sequence goes on from CM052538.1 coordinate 67,670,718, forward strand.
TGAATGAATTAAATAATTATTTTCACCATTCCTGTGCAAACTGTTTCTAAAAATTTTAGTTAGGAGTGGCTGAGGACTTAATTCTGATCCTAAGGAAGAGCAGAAATCTATTAGTAAAAACGTCGCCTCTTGCCTTGCTGATATATAGTAGAGATGAGGTTGGCAAGGCTTCTCCACCTTCTTCCTGCCCTGAAAACAGATGTGATGGTTGAGAGTGCCACAGCTACAATAGGACCAGGAAGCCGAGGGTGTCACCAGGATGTCCTCTCGGCTTCTGAGGAGCTACTGCTAGGAACAGATGCATTCCTAATGAAGAAAGTTCTTTCTTCCTTTTTTAAAAAGATTTTATTTGTTTATTTTTAGAGAGAGGGGAAGGGAGGGAGGAAGAGAGGGAGAGAAACATTGATTGGTTGCTTCTCGCACGATCCCAAACCAAGACCCAGGCTCACCACCCGGGCATGCGCCTTGACTGGGAAAAGAACCGGCGACCTTTTCCTTTGCAGGATGATGTTCAGCCAACTGGGCCACACTACTCAGGGCAAGGACAGTTCTTTATTCAGTTCTAAAACACTGTAAGAAAAAAGCTGGAACAATTTAAAACCTTCTTAGTAACCCTGTTCACAAACAATGGTGCAAATCAATATGTAAAAAAAAAAATTTAAAAGAAATGCCTGCTGGGAGAAAAAAAGGCTTATTATAATCAAATATAAGGGAGAGTATGGAAGCTGTAATGGACATAGTAGTGATCTATTTTTATTGTCTATATTACATCTAAAGTGATTTATCCTTTGTTAGCAAAGCAAGACTGAGGTTTATTACAAAGTGCATATTAATCACTAATTATTAGGAGTGACCAGTTCTGTATAAAATGTTTTCCTACTTGCCTCAATGACCTTGTCCTTTTTGATCCTTATACAGCCTGCACTTGAGGGAAATTTTAGGTGGAGATCTTAACTGAAATACTTGAGCACTCTGTCAAAGCAATTTTAGAAAACTAGGATTGAAAACTAGAACCAAAGTCAGAATGACAAGTTGACCCTGTGTTTCAGAGCATGATTCCAAAACAGCGCCAGGCCAGGAAAAAGTAAGTGATGATAGTAGCTATGTCCTTTTGGCTTAGGGGCAAACATAAGTTCTCAAAATGTCTGAATGGTAGATTTCTTATGTTCTAGCTTCCCCGATACTTTTGCTGTGGTCGACATAAGGCTGTACAAACATGTATACGTGAAATATAGAGGGAGATTTTCAGTGTTTTTGATTGTTGAATACATTGATAGCTAGTTGGATGGGAAAGGAAGAATTTCTGCTCCTTTAAGAGCCATTTTCCTTTGACAGTAATTCAAGGTAGCATCTTCAAGTCCTAGTGACTTGCAAGTACATTCGTGGAAGAAAGGCAACCTTGATAAAATAAAATGAATACTGGCTTTGAAGGATCTGTGAGGAAATTGCTACTATTGCTAGTGGCTCTTTGGTATTTAAGGTTTCTGAACCTCTTTGCTATTCCAGGAGGCAGCAAAGCTCAGTGGAGTAGAATTTAAGCTCTAGAAGCAGACATCCAGGCTCCTTCACATAGGAGCTCTGTGTCAGTGGCATTTCACTTAATGTGTCTAATATTCTAGTTCATCTGTGAAATGGGGATAATAATCTTGTCATAGTGTTGATGTGGTGGGTAACTTTGGCAACATAGAAAGAGCACCTATGGTAATAAGTAGAAAGTGTACATGAGAGAGGTTGAAAAGAAGATAGAATACAATTACAGTGTGTTAATATAGAATTATACTATTATAATAGCATATTATTATATATTATAATATACTACGCTTATAGAATTTTATAATTATAATATGCCAGAATTACCTATATTTTAATTATAGTCTTATAGTGTAGTATATTACTGTTATATTTAAATGTAGGGTTTGAAATGGAAACTAACACCTGAAAAACTAAGATAAAAAAGGCAACAAGCCAAGCTTTCAAAGATTTTAATGTACAAAATTTCAGTGGCAAATAGAGATGCCTAAGTAGATGAATGTACTTGGAACTGTGGAGAAAGCATTGGGGAAGAAAACAAAACTGTGTAAGGTCAATTAGGTTTTTGCAAAATGAAGTCAGTTTCAAAAAGAACAACTCGGCAGCTTACACATTGGCTGTAGTTGGTATCCATCAGAAGTAAAATAGAAACCAGGACGGCAAACCTACCACTCAGGAAAGTGAAGGTCAGTATGTGACACTCTGGTCACCTGCCATACAAGCTGGAGACTTTGAAGTGCCTTCAGAAACTTGCTCAACTCACTAAAACAGAGTAAGATTCATTTAAGTGATTATTTTTGAAGTAACAGGTGGAGAGACGCCAAAACCTCCCTCAACAAATACTGCAATACATTTAAAAGTAAAACTTTGGAGAACGATTTTAGAAAAAACTTTGTTTAAATGCTTAGGTCAAAGGCTATCATTTCTATCTGAATCTGTCAATTTAGCACAAAAGTAAAATTTGGCATTCTACTGAGAGAGAGAGAGAGAGAGAGAGAGAGAGCGAGAGAGAGAGCAAGCAAAGGAGGAGAGAGGGAGAAGGAGAGAGAGAGGGAGAGGGAGAGGGAGAGGGAGACAGAGACAGAGAGAAAAAGAAAGAAGAGGAAGAATGGCAGGTTATGGTAGAAAGAAACAGACAAAATTTCTCTATTGCATCTCTGCCATTGCCCGGTGAAGAATGTTATAAAAGTAGCTCACTGATTCTAGGAGGAGAATAGGTGATACTTGGAACCGGACTGAAACACCCCACTGGAGCCTGACCTTATCAGCCAATCGCAGCTGAGGATCAGATGCATGCTAGAGACCTGTCCAGATCAACAGACCCACCTAGTTTCGACTCGGCATGTCTTCTGGGTCCCAGGTGATGCAGAGACAGATTGGGAACAGTTCATGATCGTGGTATGTGGTAAACCTAGGGATGGTTTGTTAAATAGAATTTATGGCAATAGCTAACTGACACATAGTTAAATATCCAATACCATGATTTAATTAAAATTTTAAGTGCTTCTGTGAGTTGCATGAGATAAGTGCATAAATAAAATGCATTTAATATGAAAGTTTAGTTGAATATATAATATTTGAGAACTATATGTAGTATATATTTAAAGGGGGGAGATTTTCTTTTTCTTTTTTTAAGATTCATTTATTTTTAGAGAAGGGAAAGGAGGGAGGAGAGGGAGAGAAATAGCCACATGTGGTTGCAACTTGTGTGCCTGCTACTGAGTCCTGGCCCACAAGCCAGGCATGTGGGCTACACTGGGAATTGAACCTGCGACCCTTTGGTTCACAGGCCAATGCTCAATCTACTGAGCCATACCAGCCAGGGCTATATATTATATATTTAAACATCCAATACAATATAGGGTCTGGCACAAATAACACCCCTTTTTAGTTACAAAATCTTTTATTATAAAATCATGAACATGTAACTCTGTAACATAATATCATACTCAAGCACAGCATATGACATTTTAAGTGAAATGTTCAAATTAAAGCTATAAATTATTATACCATATTATTACCCTACCAACCACACTCAAGTAGGCATTACTTCTTTTTTTAAATATATTTTATTGATTATGCTATTATAGTTGTCCCATTACCCCCCTTCATTCCCCTCCACCCTGAACACCCCCTCCCACCCACATTCCCCCCTTTAGTTCATGTCCATGTGTCATAAGTTCTTTAGCTTCTACATTTCCCATACTATTCTTGCCCTCCCCCTGTCTATTTTCTACCTACTATCTATGTTACTTATTCTCTGTACCTTTTTCCCCTCTCTCCTCCTCCCACTCCCCTGTTGGTAACCCTCCATGTGTTCTCCA
>CM052538.1:67675071-67778510 GCA_028533065.1 Trachops cirrhosus
TATTTCTGGGCTCTCTGTTCTGTTGCATTGGTCTATGTCTGTTTTTATGCCAGTAACAGGCTGTTTTGATTACAGTGGCCTTGTAATATAGTTTAGTATCAGGTATTGTGATCCCTCCTACTTTACTCTTCTTTCTCAAAATTGCAGCAGCTTTTCGGGGTCATTTATAATTCCATATAAATTTTTAAGTGTTTGTTCTATGTCTGTGAAATATGCCATTGGTACTTTAATAGGTATTGCATTGAATGTGTAGATTGCTTTGGGTAGTATAGACATTTTGATGATGTTAATTCTTCCAATCCATGAACACAGTATATGTTTCCATTTATTTGTGTCCTCCTTGACTTCTTTCTTCAGTGTTATGTAGTTTTCTGAATACAGGTCTTTTACCTCTTTGGTTATGTTTATTCCTAGGTATTTTATTTTCCTTTTTGCTACTCAGAGTCTTTTTAACACATGCTGAAGCTATTCCCCAACTCTCAAGAAGAGCAAATTGAATTCAACCTGATATATACATTAGCAAAAGGGCAAGGTGAGACTAGCGTCACACAATAAGTGGTAGTGATTTCTAAAAGATCCAGGTGTGGCTTTCCCTACTTACAAACAGTGAAGAGTATGAATTGGGAACCATGGTGGCAGATAAATGCTTTGATGTCCTTGTCTGTGTACTTATGAGGTATGTTGACAAGGGTTTGATTATTTTTCTTTATATATATATATTTTCCATCAGGCTACATTTATCACTAAATTAACTTATTTTTAGAACCCAGATTGTCTTTAATTTCCTCAATTAATTCCAAATGTCCAATTCACTTTCTCATTTTCTACATTGTCTTGAGAATTTTTCTCTCTGTATCCATAACTAACTGCATCTAAATGATTTATTGTACTTAACAACATTTACAAGTATATGAATATATCTTTAACATCAAGTCTTTTATTAATTTACTCTTCAACTAATTAATTAATGCTATAAATAGCATGTATGATTCTTCATTACCTCTTTTACATTTATTAATTTTCCCTCAGGAAACAATGAACATCATGGTTAATAGGAATTTATTATTTTTTCTTTTATTGTTCATTTCCAATTCCTTAAATGATGATTTAGATGTGTTTTAAAATACAAACAGAATGCGAAATATTTTTCAAACATAAATTTTCTTATGACATGATATGGAATGAACAAAATTATTTCCTATTACAATTCTGAAAAACTTTTTATGGTAGGTCTTGAAATAGGAAACTTAGTTCATGATCTTACCATCTAAAGAAGATCACATTTGAATGACTGTCAAACATCTTGATGATTAGTTCTTGGCAAATTTTTCTCTAGGGTATTATTCTGAGGTTGCAAATGTCTACATCTTGAGTTCTGTGGCACTGAACAAAGAAATTTTACATAAATCAATAAAACATTAATGCTTAAGATGCACGTAAGGAACCACAAGATATAAGAAAATCTCTACTAGCTAAAGCTTTTCTTGGTGTTATTGACAGTCAAAGCATTGAATGACGACCTATTTATGAGACATTGTGTTAGGTAATATATAAAATTGTTAAGACTGATGATCTATATTCTTAATAATATTCATCCCATGAAACCAGACCCAAATACCTGACTCTTTTATAAATATCTCCACATATTTCTCTTTTTTATATGACAAAGCTCAATACTTCCAATTCTGAACTCATTAATATACTTTGCAAAACTTGTTTTTTCTCAACAAGGTTCCAGATAATCACACTCAATCAGAACATTTATCTTCCTTTGGCAATAAATAATTTATTTTGGGAAATAGCATATACACACCTAAAACGCTATTAAGCATTGAATGTAAATTGCAATCCAAAGTAATAAAAACTGTTTCCAGACATACAGTATGCATATCCAGTATGGTCTCTGAAAAGGTGCTCGGTGGATCATACATAGTCCAGTATTTCATTGATTTCAGTGGCTATGCTTTCACATGAGTGTATACTACCTCCACAAAAGACAAATCAGAAATACAGAAATTAAGGATAGTTTTAAATTTCTAACTTTCTCATTCTCTGTTCCAGCTATGTAAAATATGAATAACACATCTCTGTTTATTTCAAACCCAAAGGATTTCTCCAGATACTCTTTACAAACCTGAATGCCTTACTAGCTCTATTGCCACTCCCATAGTTCATCAATCCATCAGCATTGAATTTAGTGGTTCCACAGCCTGGGCCTCCAATTCAGCTTTTCTCATTCACCCTTCATATTGCATTTATGTTCTTTAATTTCAAGAAATTCTATGACTCAAAAATCTTCAACAGATCTCCATTGCATATACAATAAAGACACATAGTGTTTTTATGTGTTTGGCATTTATCACTCCATAACTTGGAACCAACCTTTCATTTTTGCCTTATCTTCTACCATAACAGAGTGTTCTATAATTCTGCTATATTGGACTCTATCCTTTTTCCTGAAAATACCCATCATTTAGTATCACTTTGCTTTTGCTCAACCCATTCCTTCACCCTCAAAATGCCATCTTCTGTTTAGGTGTCATCTTCCATGAATGTTTTCAAAATCTCTCCTCTGGCATTTTTCCAGCAAGGTGTTTTGTTTATCACTTCACAAAAGTATTTTCCTCTTTACATTATATTTTGCTGATACATGGCTAACTCCTCAACTAAATTATAATTTTAAGCAAGGACTATGTCTTATTTGTTTGTATTTCCCATAGTTCCTATTAAACCTCGGATGACTGTATGAATGACTGAATGAGAGAATGACAGAACACATTGTTACTGACAATCCTGGAGGGTATGCAAACACCTGAGAAAACCCTGACAAGTTTATGCTTTTAAAAATTGTATGATACAAATATTTGGGAAATAAATAGTAAAAGTATAAATTAAATTAATAAATTCTAGATTGTGTTGAAAATAAAATATGGTGGGAAATAGACTTATAAGATACGCATAACTTTCTCATAAGTAGGAAAATTCCTAATTTCTACAATTAGAAAATGGTTGCATTCTAGAATTAATAGAGATAAATAAATAATTACAAAATATTTCTTTAGCATTTCCCCTACAGAACTTGATAAGTGTTTTAGTAGTTTTGCTCACCAAGATAGGGTGTTTTATAAAGATGAACAGTTTCTTCTATGCCATATTTTATCTGAGTTAAGGATGGGATAGCCCACTGTTTTGAAATCATTGAACATTTGTTGAGTGTCTATTGAGGCTAACGCGCTGTGTAAGGCTGAGGAATCTGGTGGCAAACAAGAGTCACTCTTCTGTCCTGGTCATTGGGAATTTGAAGATAGTTTTTGTCTTTCATAGTAATTATGATGTCATCCTAATCCATGTGAGATTATGACAAAGCTATTTTTTCTATAAAACCAAAGTTAATAGGGTTCCTTTAAATTTACCATCTTATAAATGAAGATGTGGATCGACCTATTGCCTATTAAGGGAAAATACCACTCTCTATTTCCAGAGTGGAAGGGCTTGGCTCGCACGATGTCTACTCTTGACATGGATAATGAATTACAAGCAAAATTTTCCTTGTATCTTACTTCTATAAAAAACAGTAGGAATAAACTATTTTTGATTCTCATTCACAAATGAAATATTGCATTTTAATGTTACCAAAAATGACTCTTTCTGAAAGATAGAGCATAATCGTAAGAGTCATTGACAACCTGTTTTCTTGTCAAATACAATGAACTTACGCTGGAAAAAAATAATTATTTTAAAATAAGTTACTGGAGATATGTAGCAGTCTAACAGTGAAACTGAACCACACTTTCTTGTTTTGGGGGATGTTATTTCCACTGATACTTTCCTCCTCCTACATATGTAATTACCTCCCTTTTCTGTCCTGGCTCTGTTCAGTAGGGAGAGACTAGATGTTCGTTGTAAATATTTCATGGGAGTCTGACTTTTCTTTGGGCCTTGGATCTATTTTTCTTTTGGCGAATTTACAGCTAACGTAAGTTACAGTTGGACATATGATAGGTAAAGTTGCCCCTCCCAGCCCATGGCAATTTGATAAAATGAGTTCAATTTTCTTAGTGATCCTTATCTAGAGATAGGCAGAACCTATGTCTGTTTTTAACTGGCACAGGAATAATTGGTGCACCAAAGACCAGTCCAGTCATGGTTAGGCTAAAAAAGTTAGAATAAACAATGATGGAGAACATATTTACTGTGGAGATATATAATACTAGAAAAAATTAGTTTATCTAATGGAAATTTGGGTCATTGTAACATAATTGTTGCCTGTTAGATGATGAAAACAAAGAAAAATTCTACTCACGAAACTAACAGTTAATATAAATTAAAGACTTGCATGCATATTCCCTAATATGGCAAAGTTGCAAGGCCAAGGAAAGAAAAAAAAAACAAACATAAGGGTGGTAAAGATGGAGGGCTGAATTCCTGAGTTATCATTTAAAAGATAAGTCATGTGATGTCCATGGGAACTTTATCCCCCTTAACCACATATATGGGAGTGGTTATTATAGAGTGGTTTTGTCAAGGGAACTTAGCAACAAGATAAAATAACAGCTGTATATTTTCTGAAGAAGTTTGCTTAGGAAGGCAGTTGCTGTGGAAATGCCTGGCAATAGTGATTTGATTTGTGTTGTATGAAACTGATGAGTCTACTTTGTCTCTAGATTATTTTCCTAGCACTGGCAACTTTTGGGGGAAAAAAAGAAGAAAGAGTCTTTTCCACACATTTGCATATTAAAAAACAGTCCACTTCATTTTTGAATAGACACAGAGAACACTTGGACAAGCATCTTCACCAATAAATCATATACTTATAATAAAAATATATATATTCACAAAATCTACCCAGAAAGTATCCAGCCATGTGATATGAAAAATAGAGACATTATTGAAGAAGGTACAAGGTACAAGAAACACTACATAGGCCAATGATGACTCAGTCCCCTTCAAAGTAGGCACCTTAGGACATCACACAACTCTCCCAGTCACCATCAGCTGCCCTGTCATATTTTCCTGAATCTCATGGAAGGTCTGAAATCTCTTCCCTTTCAAAGGTGGTTTAATTTTGGAAAAAGCCAGAAGTCACAGGGTTCCAAATTTGGGCTGTAGGGGGGCTGAGTCACCTGGGTGATTTAATATTTTATCAAAACACTCTGCATGAGACGTGAGGCACGAGACGTGTGTTGTTGTGATGAAGCTGCCAATCACCAGTTGCCCATAGGGGCAGCCTTCTGAATCATCTGAACAGTTTCCATGGAGGAATAATCCAGCTCAATGCAAAACTTGAAGCAGATTTGTTGCTCTACTTGCTCAGTCATTTTGAATGCAGCAGCCACACAGTACTCATGCTCACTCAACAGCACCTACCGCCCCCACTGACAAGTACAGTGAAGTTGTTATTCATGCATGAGCATTCCAGCCAACTCCCCTTGGCTGCCAGGTTACATCGATGTTGCACAAACTGTTCTTGTTATATTAACAATAGTCAGACTTTTTCCAGGCAGAACTTGTGTACGTAGTGTAAATTTATTGTATTTCAAAAGAGCTCTAACTGCCTCAGTTTTGTACTGTAGTTCCACTTTATTCAAATGAGTCACATTGAATTGTAAGTCCTCAGAAATTTGCTTAAAATAGTTGCAGCTGGGAGATGTAAAAAAATCTTATGAATGAGCAAAAACGAAATGAATTATGCCCCATGGGGAAGTCTCTCAATGAAAAATCTGGTAAACAGGCTCTCAGAAAAAAAGGGGAAACAGATGCTGACTGATAAGAATTTGCTTGTTTTAACAGGGAGACACCAGTGTGTATGTGCTACAGTTGGAATGACAATTTGACCAAGCTGTTTTCTTTCTGCAGGTTGGCAAGGCTTCAGTGAACTGAAATATCTTGATCAGAAGATGAAATGTGTTTCACCTCTGAGACCTGCAACTTACATTCCTTTCATTTGGACAGAGTTGAATTCAAGATGTCCAGGAGCCAGCCAGTCACCTACAGAATATGAATCTGTGCCTGTTTTCCAAGGCCAAGGCCACGTTGGAGTGTCACGAAGGAATGAGCAAAATGTGAATCCTCATTCCTCTCCCTCCCCAACCTCTCCCCCAAGACTTCCTTCCACTGGGAGCCTTAGTGAGAAAATCTAATTTGCAGATGCCATCAGAAAGTTGTATCAGATCTGATTTACCTGTGGATTATCTATGGTGTCCTGGGTTCAGGAAAAGATCATGTTCCAGCTTAGACCCCAAATTCTTTTATTAAAGGGAAACTTAGAAAGGTTATGTAAAGATGGAGGGAGAAGAAACAGATTTCTAAAAAAGTAAATCTCTACAAGGAGTAAGAAATTTTAGCTTATTGACTTTAGTTATTCTAACAAAATTTACCTTCCAGAATGTGTCTTTTTTTTCAAAAGCAATAATGTATTCACTTCTTGTCAGAGTTTGGTTTTTATTTTTAGACTGGATGAGTGAGCCATGCGTTTATCTTCCCTTTACCTTTCTACTTGTTTCCTGACTAAGTCAATAATCTGGAAGAAGAATATAGGAACCTCCCTGAATTCATGTGGTAAAAACTTGCTCCTGATGTCTTTCAGGATGCGTTTTGACAATTTAAGTCATTTTATAGGAAAGAGCATCCTATTTTGGCCATGAGGGTGGCAGGTGGTGGAGGTTGGCCTGACTGTGGCTTTTGCCCCATCTCTATCAGATAAGAATGGAACTTTCAGAATAATTACAACAGTTCACATTTATTTAACATGTATTGTGCATTTAACACTATGACTTCTAAGTATTAATATAAGTTTGAAATGACACTATGAGGTCAGTGTTATTATTGTCTTGACTTCAAAGATGAGGAATCTGAGATAGAGGGCTTGCAACTTGTCCAAGATTTCCAGGTAAATTCATTTGGAGTTAGAATTTGATCAGACTGTTTGACTCTAAATGCTGAGATCTGGAGCCCACTACTACACAGCAAGGTGCCCTCACCTCCTCAAGCTTAGAGGACTACCCTCCATGCCTCAACAATCACCCCATTCTGCCTCTAGAGACAAAACTGCAGGGTACAGCCAAAGAATTCTGGAGCATGTCACAGCTCACTTTCCAAATCACAATTTCCATATACTTTTATTATTTAATTTTACTACTAACCTGGAATCTATGCAGCTATTTGAGAATGTCTTAAAAGTCTTGTTGTACTCATGATATCAACTAATTTGACTGTCAACAACTTTTGTAAGTTGTTCCCACTTGAAGTCCTCAAAATATACTTGAGAAAAACAAAACAAAACTAGGGGTACATAAAAATAGAATATAGGGATATATAAGAAAATAATCATAGCAATTAAAATTAGCCTGAGTCCTCTTACTTTCAGAAAGTTTACATATGGATATGGTAACAAGCTATTATTTTATCTTCACTTTGGATGTAATAAGAAAAAATAAGTTTATGTTGGAGTAGAAATCACACAAGTTATATAATGGAAGGTAAGCTCTGCTGATGGTGGGGAACAGAATTTTCACCCCAAAACACATCTTTTTGGCATAGGATTATTTTAGGCTAGTTAGTTTTAAACAGCAACAGGCTTGGGAGAACCTCTGAAAACCAAGAAGTTCCCCTTTGTAAATGACATTTCTAAGGGAAATCTCCATCCGTGAGTGAAGGGTAATAGAGTTTGCTATTCCAGAGTGTGACTTTTTGGGGATATTGATTACTTTAAGCAGATTATTTTAAGAAACAAAGACTCAGGAAGAAACATTGACCTCCATCTAACTGCCTAAAAGAATTTAAATAGAGGACCTGCTCCAGGAAGGGAGCCATCATCATAGATAACTGTAGTTTAATGTGAACTAAATATGACAGACAGGGAGGAACCTAGCAAGGCCTGTTTGATATCATGTCCCATTCATTAAAGATGGCTCAGCAAATATTTGTTTATCAAATATTATCTCCTGTCTCTGTAACTGAACAACCTACTGCTCACCACCAACAGGCAAAAGCTCTGGAGGCAGAGTTTAGTGGAAAGGGAAAGGAATGTTTTATTTAAAGATTATAAGGTTTGAAATAATGGCAGGTTTCTGCCTCAAGGCCCATTTCCTCTAAGACACTCAAAGAAAAATCACTCTGCCACTGTCTGTCAGCTCAGCTGAATGTTGTGCCAGGAACATTTTCTCCTATCTAAAAGTATTATCCTCTAAGAACCACAGGTAGAGGTGGCTTAGCTGGTTTTCAATATCTGTCTGGCTTTAGGCATCTCATAGAGTCTGTGCATCAGGACATCCTACTTATGGTGTGCTGCCCTCTTCCTCCAGCTGCTGCCTTCTGGTGCATCTGTGTGCCTTGCCCTGTAGGGCCCACACAGGGCCGGTCCAATTGCCAGTGCTGCTGTGGCTTCCTGTTCTGGGGAATGGCATGGGATTTGTAGCTCAGCCACATGGCTTCCAGGGCCCGCTGGCCCGGGCTTCCTCATCTTCTGCTCCACCACCGTAGTGCTTGCTATGGTCCCCACCAGGCAGGCCCACACAGCCCTTGGGGATGAGGAGGTGCTAGGAATGTTTCTGGACCACACAGTCTCCAGAACCTGCCAGCCTAGGAACTGGATCTCCCAGTGGCCAGGATAGAGAGGAGAACAAAGAGAGTGGTGTTACTGTGCTCTCTGCTTTATATAGTATGGCCCAAAATCTTTGGCAGGGGCAAGTATTTAGGAGAGTATTTCCCTTAGTTGCCACTGCCTGATTGCCGGAGCAACTGCTCATGCACAGTTCTGGGATTTCCTAACACCTCCAGCACCTCTGGGAATGGGAGATGCAGCCTCTTGCACTGCTCCTAGCATGCCTGCTCCCTTCTGCTCAGCAATCCAGCCAAACCACACCCCTCCATTACATCTTCACATGAATTGCCTTCTTCCCCTTTGAAATCCAAACTACATTCTCTTTAGCCTAAGATGGTATATGAGCCTCAACGGGCCAATTGGTGCTTTGGGCCACATATTCTTATGGATTCTCAACCCCCCTACGTGTACAAATGTAATTAAATTTGGTTATTTCCTCCTGTTAATCTGTCTCATGTAAATTTAATTCTTAGGTCAGTCAGAAGAACTAAGAAGGGAAAAAAAGAAAAGTTTCTTTCTCCCCCAGTTAAGGTTGGCTCCCTCCCTGTCCCAGGAAGAGGGGGAGTGACCTTGTGTCTAGGAACTCTTATCAATGCAGAATGTGTGCTCTTAAGTCTGCATGACAACTTTACCCTTCTTTACTGTACTTTTCCTGATAACGCCCCATAACTGAGATCCCCTACCCATTGCATCTTTTTTGTTTTGCTGAAGATGGTTTTTAAGGTGGTGGCTTGCGCCATTTTGGCAAAGTTAGTCAGTGTCCCTGGGTCTCTCTCATGTATACAGGAGGTATCCATATTATTAAACATTTGTTTGTTTTTCTCTTGTTAATCTGCCTTTTATTATTACAAGGCCGTCTCAAACAAGAGGCCTGAGGGTAGAGGGAAATGATAACCATCCCTCCCTCGCCCCATTGGGAGGCTGAATTTTGCCTCCCAAGGAAATGCCTTCCATGGACAGTCTTTCAAAAGAAACCTTTGCTTTGAAGACAAAACTCAAAATGAAGGCTTAAGGTCAAAAGAATAAGAATAGGTCAGCAATTTCTAATCTTGTCCATCTTATGGCACACAAAATTACTAAAGTTCTTCAGCACACCAAAGAATATATTATATTCATATTTTTTGCTGATCTGGCAAAAATGATTATAATTTTGGTTCATTCACAGCAGACAGCGATTATTGTGTTGACTATTGTCATTTTTTTTCATTTCACTTTCTAAGGGAAAAGATTCTTGTGGCACATTGGTTGAAAATCAGTGGGATAGGTGATTCAGTGATCTTAAGAGTTTTGAGATTTGTAAATATGTTTCAATATCTAAAGGTACTACATTGTCATTTTTCTTGCATTTTTCTTTTATTTAATAAATTTTTAGTCAAGCCTGAAAATATTTAGACACTTATGGAAATCCAATATTGCTTCTGAATACTGTTAAAGTAAAATAAATTACTTAAATTCCAATATAATGAAATGCTCCAATTCTAAAATTAAAATTAAAAACATCCATGAAAATAAATGTAAAGTATTGATTTTAGTAAAAATAGTCAGCATTATTTTAAGGGGAAGTTCTCTTTTCTGATTTATTTTATCTTGGATTCACTCACCCTATATCCCCACCTCACTGAGTATTAAAAAAATGAAAAGAAATTGGCAGCAGATTCACCAGGATTTCAGAGCTCAAGAAAACAAAGTAGCCCTGATGGGTGTGGAAAGAGAGAATTGAGTGCCGGCATGTGAAACGAAGGGTTGCAGGTTCAATTCCCAGTCAGGGCACATGCCTGGATTGCAGGCCAGGTCCCCAGTAGGGGTGTATGAGAAGTAACCACACACTGATGTTTCTCTCTCTCTCTTTCTTCCCCCTCTCTCTAAAAATAAACAAATAATATATCTTTAGAAAAGAAAATATTTGAGAAAACAAAGTAAACAGGCGATAATGCTGAAAAATGTATCCATCCATAATGGTATATGTGCCTAGCAAATACGTTTAACCTTTCTGCTTAGAAATGCCATTTGCAGAAACATCACAGGTATATTAGTACAGATGTCACACCCTGCTCAGGTACTGTGGATTAGACCCATTATGCTCTATGCCATAGTTCTAGAAAGAATCCACTTTCTAATATGCTGGAGAAGAATTGTTCCTATAAATACTCTGAATGTATTTTTCTTGTTTAAAGCATGATGTGCACTTCAAAAGCGATGCTCACAACTAAGCAAGTCATCCTTGCACAAAGCTCTGTAAGAAATAATGTCAGACTTACTTCATTGGTGGTGGGAAGCAGCTGAACTCTGCAATGAATTCCAGAGAGTGTTATGAGGGTACGTGCTGAGATTTTAGGAAACTCAGATATCTAGCCCTGCTTGTTGAATCCAGACCAGCCAGTCTGGCATTTATTATTGCCCAAAGCAACTACATGGCTTTCTTCCTTCTCTCTGTGTGTGTGTGTATATATATATACAGAGAGAGATTTATATAATATGTATATACATACATACATGTCTATCAATCTATCTCTATATATGCTACATATAGCATAATATAACATATACAGGATCCCCTTTTTTATTACAAAATATTTTATTATGAAATCACAAGCATGTAATTCTGTAACATAACAATATCATACTCAAGCATATGATATGACATTTTAGGTGAAATGTTCAAATTTAAACTATAAATTATTGCACCCATATCGTTACCCTACTAACCATACTCAAGCAGGCATTACTTCTGCTGAATCCTGTATATATTAATCTCTATGTACACAAAAGTTCAATTGAGATGCTGCTTTCTCTTGGAATGGAGAAGAATGGTAAGACAGAATTGATTGAGTTTTATGATAGAAACTTCTGAGTCACCAAATCCAATATTCAGTCTCGCAGATTTTTGAGGTGGTACCATATGTATAGTTGAATAAGCACTGAAATTAACTTTGGGCTTGAAGAAATGCAGAATTGGAGATGTTCTATCCCCATGAGATTCTACTTTTAATACTCACAACAGAAAAATTCTGAGATGTCCTAAATTAAATTTCAGCAGGCTGGAGAGTGGGGAAGGAGACAAGGGAGGTTAATCAGTTAACAGAGCAAAAGACTGCTCATGTTACTGGATATATAAAAAAACTTTGAATCAACTTCCAGATGGCTGCTTCAGCTCCTGACTAGAGAGAATAGCTGACCACAACACTCCACCACATCTTGATTAAGCATGAATGTTCTGGTCTGTTGCTCACAGCCAATCCAAAAGCAGCAAACACATCTTTAGGACTAGTCTTCTGTCCCAGAACAGTCCTTGCTTTACCCCTTTCCACGCATTTTATTTATAGCCCATGTAAATTCTTTCAAAACAACTTCTATCTATCTTCTCCAAACCCGTTGTATAAAAAAGCCCCATCAGCCCCAGGATGGCGGACATGTTTGTCTTTTCCATCCAGCCCTGCTGCTGGTGGTTTAACTGTGTGCCCCAGGACCTGGTCCTTTTTCTGGCTAGCATGCATCTCACACACTTCTTTCAGGACAACATTTGGCTCCAAAGATTTTGTTTAACATCTTAAATAAAGTTTTGGATAAGCTGCTAAATAGGTGTTTTAGTTAATCAGACATGTTTCATACTTATTAATTATTTAATGTTTTCCATCATGATTATAGTGAGCAATTGTTATTTACCCACTCCTTATCCTAATCCTCTTACTGAGAAGCAAACCTTCTGAAGGTTCACATGGTCACATGGGTGACTCTTAGCACCTAAAATTGCCTTGTATTTTGGCTACAATCAGCTGAAACAGGGCTTTACCTGACTTAGACTAGGCTAATTGCAGTACATGCCCAAGAACTTTAGAATTGAGACTAAGAAACTTGTGCAGTTTATCATAAGCTAGATGCTTACCATGTTTGAAGTGTCTGGCAGCCTTAATGTCTACCATGTGGATGAGTGAAAAAGAAGAAGCCAGTTGCAAAGAGAGAAGAGTGAAGCAGACATTCAAAGACTGTGCTTGGCAAAGACCTCTCATTCCAGATGGGTCTTTGAAATAATGCAAATCATCTGCTATTCAGGTTTCCCTTTTTTCTTCTCCAAGTGTTTCATTCTGAATATATAAATATATATATAATACACACATATATAAAATACATATATAAATATATATATTTAAAAACTTAAAGTAATAAACAAAAAGGTTTTGTGACATAAAGACTTATTGTGGAACCATGAGTGCAGATTACCATTAGAATAGTCAGTAAGGAATGACACATTTTAAATTATCCTTTAAAAAATGTATATATGTCATAATGAACATCCCAGCAACAAATGTTCAGAAAAGCAAATTTATAAGATACTAGGATATCTGAATATCTTAGAAGTAATTCAAAATATGATGTAGATATACTAACACAAAAGGAGAAGTGTAAAAGACTCAAGGGATTTATACAAAGAAGGTTTCCTCTTCACTTAATACACTAGCTAATGGCTTTAGAAAATTGAGTATGCAACACATTTCTAGTGGGCTAAGCACCACCTTTATCAAGTAATTTTTCCTGACTGTGAATTAACATTTGGTGGTAGGTAAGAAGGACAATGTATATTTGTTATGAAAGTTTTTATTATGCATAGTCCTGAGCTATGGAAGATCGCTCTCTTATTGTAATCTGATTCACCTATTTAAGTGACTTAATTTTTTCCTATTGTCTGTGACAGATGATAGCATATCTTTGATGCTCACAACAATTTTAAGTGTATTAATATTCTTTTTTGTATCTTTCTTCCAAGGTTCAACTGAGCTTTGCATGTTAAAGCTTTCAAGCAACAAGATGTTCTCAAGGTACAATAATTACACAGATATTACGTTAAGATTTTTATACCTGATTTTAAGCTATATTACAATGCTATAATGAAAACAGCATGGTACTAGCATAAAAACAGACACATAGATCAATGGAACCAAATAGAGAGCCCAGAAATAAACCCACATCTATACAGTCGATTAATCTATGAAGAAGAAGCAAGAACATACAATGGGGTAAAGACAATCTACTCAATATATGGTTTTGGGAAAATTGGACAGATACTTGCAAAAATAAAAAAGAAACTAGACTACCTTCTTGCACCATATACAACAATAAACTCCAAATGAACTAAAGATATAAATGTAAGACCATAAATGTAAACCATAAAACTCTTAGAAGAAAACATAGGAAGTCAAATCTTAAATATTTCTCTTACATATCTGGCAAGGGAAACAAAAGGAAAAAATAAACAAGTGGGACTACATCAATGTAAAAAGTTTTTTCAGAGCAAGGGAAACCATCAACAAAACAGAAAGACAAGTTACTGATTGAAAGAATATATTTACCAGTGGTACATCTAATAAGGGGTTAATATCTAAATTTTATAAAAAACCCAGATAACTCAACTCCAAAAAATAAACAACCTAATTAAAAAGTGGGCAGACACCTGAACAGACACTTCTCCAAGGAGGACATACAGATGGCAATAGACATATGAAAAGTTGCTCAATATCACTAATCATCAGAGAGACGAGAATCAAAACCACAATGAGATACCACCTCACCCCTGTCAGAATGACTATCATCAATAAATCAATAAACAAGTATTGAAAAGGATGTGGAGAAAAGCATACCCTAGTGCAACAACTATGGAAAACAGTTTGAATTTGGAAGTTCCTCAAAAAATTGAAAATGGAATTGCTTTATGACCCAGTAATTCCACTTCTGGGAATATATTTGAAGACACCCCAAACACTAATTTCAAAGAATGTATGCACCCCTATGTTCATTGCAGCATTATTTACAATAGCCAAGGTATGGAAGCAACCCAAGTGCCCATCAATAGATGAATAGATAGAAAAAGCAGTGGGTGCCTATATACAATGAAATACTACTTGGCCATACAAAAGAATAAAATCTTACCATTTGTGACAGCGTGGATGGACCTAGAGGGTATTATGCTTAGTGAAATAAGTCAGACAGAAAAAGTCAAATACCACATGATTTCACTTATATGTGAAATCTAAATAACAGAACAAATAAAGGAACAGAAACAGACTCATAGATACCGAGAACAGACTGACAGTTAACAAAAGGGAAGGCGGTTGTGGGACTGGGTGAAAAAGGCGAAGGGATTGAGAACTACAGAATGATAGTTACAGAATAGTCACAGAAATGTAAATTATAGCATAGCATAGGGAATTTCATCAATAATACTGTTAGAACTATGTATGGTGCCAGGTGGCTATTTAAAATATCAGAGGGACCACTCAGTAAATTACATGATTGTCTAACTATTATGTTGTACATCTGGAACTAATACAGAATAATACTGAATATAAATTATAATTGAGAAAATAAAACCACAACTCAAAAATATTTCTGTTAAATAACTTATAAAATAATAATTAACCTTTGCCCTGGTTGGTGTGGCTCTGTGGATTGAGTGCCAGCATGTGAACCAAAGGGTCTCTGGTTCGATTCCCTGTCAGGGCACATACTTGGGTTGCAGGCCAGGTCCCTACTAGGAGGTGCATGAGAGGCAAACACAGATTGATGTTTTTGTCCCTCTCTTCCTCCCACTCTCTCTAAAAATAAACAAATAAAATCTTTTAAAAAAAGAATAGCCAATCCTTTTTATCATCATTCAGCATGTAACAAATACCTACCAAATATAGTTTTAATCTTGATTTTCCTTTATCGTCCAGCTCTCATCCAGACTATATGAAATACAAAGTGTGAAATTAAGGTATGTAATTATGTTAGTTTGGATTAGATGGCTTGGAATAAAAGAAATAGCTTTTGCTTTTAAAAAACATATTTTATTGATTATGTTATTGCAATTGTCCCATTTTTTCTCCCCTCTATTCCCCTCTGCCCTGCACCCTAACTCCCACCAGAATTCCACCACCTTAGTTCATGTCCATGAGTTGTACATATAAGTTCTTTGGCCTCTCCATTTCTCATACTATTCTTAACCTCCTCCTGTCTATTTTGTACCTACCATTTATGCTCCTTATTCCCTGTACCTTTTCCCCTTTTTGTTGGGAGCTGCACTGTCTGGTTTCAGGAGCTGTAACCCCCCCATGGCTAAGGCTGAGTGAGTGACCTTCGGACCCTAAGCCACTAAGGCGACAAAGCTTATCTCCCTGGCAGGGTTGCCACCTCTGCTTCTTTTACTTCACTCTGCCTGGCCCCCAATGCTTGATCGGTTAGCCAATGACAGGTAAGACTCCTCAAGGGAGGGATGACCTAAGACAGGCACGATCATGGGGGCCCCCAAGGAAGGACTTGGGGGCTAAGAAATGGAGTGATGGACCATTGCCCCTGGGCTTTGACATAGCCTGAGTCCTCATTCTGTCTGCAAGGAGTTTCCTAATCTCTTGGCTGCCTTACTTTCCCTGCCTGACTTACACCTGAAACAATGCCTTAAGCCTCAAACAATGCTGGTGGTGGGTGCAGCCCTGTGCTGGAAAGGGCGAATTCCCTAGGGCGATCAGGCCTAAGAAAGAATCTGCAAAATCCTGTGAAACCTGCTTGGTTTAGAATGCTCTCAATTAAATGATAAAGGTCCAAGCAGGAAGTGAGTTTGTTCCCCAAAGTTTTATGGCCCTTTAGCTATCTGACTGACTCAAAATAGCCCTCAGACTTCTTTGTATGTTATCTATTGTTTGATCCTTACTGCCTGATAATGATTAATGAGCTTTACATATACACTCAGTATTCCTATGCAAATTGAATCCAACAAAAGTCTCTTTAAGGCAAGGGTCCTGGTGCTCTCCCCTTGAGGGAGAAGTCACGCTGTCCCTTTTCCTCCACAGGACTCAGTAGTCTGTGTGATTTTATTTTGTCTCATCCATAACACCTCGGACTCTGTGGGCAGGTGTCTGTGTCACCCTTTCTCCCCCCACCCCCTCCCTGCTGATTACCCTCCACATGATCCCCATTTCTGTGTTCCTTGTTCTAGTTGTTTGCTTAGTTTGTTTTTGTTTTTTTGTTTTTAGGTTCAGTTGTTGATAGTTGTGAGTTTGTTGTCATTTTACTGTTCATAGTTTTGATCTTTTTCCTAGATAAATCCCTTTAACATTTCATAAGGGCTTGGTGATGATGAACTCCTTTAACTTGACCTTATTTTGGAAGCACTCTATCTGCCCTCCCACTCTAAACGATAGCTTTGCTGGATAGAGTAATCTTGAATGTAGGTCCTCACCATTCCTGACTTGGAATACTTCTTTTCAGCCCCTTCTTGCCAGTAAGGTATCTTTGGAGAAATCAGCTGATAGTCTAATGGGAACTCCTTTGTAGGTAACTATCTCCTTTTCTCTTGCTACTTTTAAGATTCTGTCCTTATCTTTAATCTTGGGTAATGTAATTTTGCTGTGCCTTGGTGTGTGCTTCCTTGGGATTCTCTGAACTTCCTGGACTTCCTGGAAGTCTATTTCCTTTGCCAGATTGGGGAAGTTCTTCATTATTTTTTCAAATAAGTTTTCAATTTCTTGCTCTTTCTCTTCTCCTTTTGGCACCCTTATAATATGGACATTGGAACATTTAAAGTTGTTCTGGAAGTTTCCAAGCCTTTCCTCATTTTTTTGAATTCTTATTTCTTCATTCTATTCTGGTTGAATGTTTATTTCTTCCTTCTGCTTCAAATCTTTGACTTGAGTCCTGGTTTTCCTCCTGTCACTGTTGGTTTTCTGTGTATTTTCCTTTATTTCACTTTGCATAGCCTTCACTTCTTCCTCTATTTTGCAAACATACTCAAGCATTTCTATGAGCATGCTGATTACCAGTGTTTTGAACTGTGCATCTGATAGGTTGGCTATCTTCATCACTTTGTTGTATTTTTTTCTGGAGCTTTGATCTGTTCTTTCATTTTGGCCATATATATTTTTTTTTTATCTTGGACTGCCTGTTATGTAGTAAGGGATGGAGCCTTAGGCATTCATCAGGTCAGGGAAACCCACATCACTGTGTTGTGGCACTGTATGCAGGGAAGGTGTCTGAGAGGGAACCACTCGCTTGGCTCTTGGCTAGCCCTCGCTTTTTTAAATTAAAAATTTTCATAGATAAATCTGTTTTCAATGTTTTTGCAATTTTTTATGTTTGTCCAGCAAAATATCTTTATTTTACCTTTATTTTTTGTCTAGATAATTTGTAGCTTAAAAATCATTTTTTATGTAAAGGTATTTGTAAGACTAGAAGAATTCCTTTTTTACCTGAACCATTTGGAAATAAATTGTGAATGTGATGTCCCATCACATGTAAACACTTCAGTATGTAATTCTGACAAACAAGGACATTCTCCTACATAACCAAAATATAAGCATTAAAATCATAAAAGTAACATTAGGCATTATCACCATCCAATCTAGAGACATATTCAAATTTTTCCAATGGTTCCAATAATATCCTCTGGAAAACTAGTAGATCCAGTTGAGATGACATGCTGTATTACATTGTCATGTCTCTTTCAATCTGAAATAGTTCTGCAATCTCTCCTTGTCTTTCATGACCTTGAATTTTTTGAAAATTGTAAGACTATTATTTTCACAAATCTTCTTGAATTATAAGTTTCTGATGGAATCATGAAAGAAAACATAGCCTTCTCCCTTACTGCTTTTTCTCTTTTCCCTTTTCTGCTTCTAAATAAAAAAATGGAATAATTTTAGATAAAAGATTTTAAAATTTTATCTTAAATGTCTACCAAACATAAAAATTAACTAAATATATGCATCTGTAAAATGGCAACCTGGAGGTGAAAATTCTTAAGGAAATCACATTAGTCCTAAAGTCATACAGGGCAGGAAAACACACTGGATTTCCCTGAGGACCAAAAGACCCAGGCTTTGGCCTCCCTTCATTGTCAAAACCGGCATGCAACTAAAAACAATGAGATGTGATCTGCTTCTGTTATCACTAAAGTTAAAAGAAAATTCCTATTCTTGCTCTCTTTCAAAACTGCCATGAGACTCAGAATTCATTAAATGGGGCTTAGAAAATTTTTTAAAATTTAATTGGTTCCAATTTCTGAAATTGGCAGAATATTTTTGTGCATGCTGTTTAAAAATTATTGATAATATTATGGCTATTATAAATGTTTCCTTATGTGATTGGGTAGTTTTACAAAATATTAATGGTGTAAGTGCATTACCTGGAAATAATGAGTTAACATGGAATTTCCACATTTTTAAAGGAGAAATATCCCTGTAAAAGACAAATATAGTTATGAAAGAATCTGATGCTTAGAATTTGCTTTCAAATACTGAGTAACCACACCCATTTGGATGAATATCATGAAAAACAAACAAATAAAAAACAAACAAACAAGCAAAACCCTGAAAATACCAAGTGTTAGCAAGGATGTAGAGGAAGTGGAATCCTTACAGTATTGGCGGGAATGCAAAATGATGCAGCCACTATGGAAAATAGTGTGGTTGTTCTAAAAACCTTTAAAAAAGTATTAGTACATAATCAAGCAAACACACCAACTATCCTCCAAAGTGCTGTACCATTCTGCATTCCTACTAGCAATAAATAAGAGTTTCTGTTGCTGCACACCTTTGACAGAATTTGCTGTTTCCGGTGTTTTAGATTTGGGCTCTTCTAATCGGTTTATGTAGTATTACCTCACTGCTGCTTTATTTTGCAGTTCCCTGATGACATATACCATGGAGCATCTTTGCCATCTATACTTTCTTTGGTGAGGTGTTTGTTTAGGTCTTTTGCCCATTTTAATCTTTTCTTGTTTTGTTTTCTTATTGTTGGGTTTTAAGAATTTCTTTTATATTTTGGATAACAGTCCTTTATCAGATGTGTCTTTTGCAAATATTCTTTCTCAGTTTGTGGCCTGTCTTTTTACTAGGTTTTTTTTTCTTTCTTTCTTTTTAAAAGTAATCAAATTTAACATATTATGCCAACTCAACACTCATTTGGAGGAAAGGTGCCTTAAACACTAAAATTAAATCAACCTGATGGTATTACTGATACCTTTTCAGTATATGCTTTTGTTTCTTATATTAACTTGAGTTAAAAGTTGAAGTGCATTTCTGAATTTCTTTTTTATTTATATGTTTGTGTGATTAGACTTACCTTGTAAGCAAAAGGTCACAGGAGATTCATTCTGTTGTCATTAATATCTCTTATGTTGATTAACATTCACTCTTCCATTTTTCTAGAATATGGCATTGGGTTCTCCTGTCCCTGCTTACCTTTTATTTAGCAGAAAGAAATGAGACAGAATGAGAGTCTCATGGCCTTTATTTTAAATTAAGAGACTAGATCTGCTAAAGGGTCATTTTATTTGAGACACATATTGTGAAGGTCGTGGATTAAAGAGAACTTTCAGCTTAATATCTCACTTTGCTTTCAATGCACTAACGAGAGGAAGAAAAGAAAATTCATTTTGTCTCAACAAAATGTTAGGAATTCCTAACAATACTAATGCTGCTGACTAAATGCAGCAATGATAAGCAGCTTATTAATCTAACCAGTCAATTCAATTAAACAACTTGCTTAACATTTTTTTCCTTTTCCTAATATTGGATAATTGCCTATACTACTTCAATTCATTGCATTAGCATAGCATTACTCTCCCAGAAGTTAATAAACCTACATTCATTGTTTTCTTTTTAAATTTGTTTTTTTGTTTGTTTTGGTAGCTATGACTATTTGAATGTTTCATATTTCACCAGTGAGCCAAAGAGTGAATTGAATCCTTTTCTTTTTCCAACCCATGAGTTTAACTAGCCTAAATACTATGCAGTATTTCATTGTAAATGAGCAGTTTTGTGGTAGTTTTATGGTGGTAGAATTAGTAAATGATACTTAAAGAAAAATAGGATACTAGTTAAAGAAATCTCTTTGTCCCAGGGTGAGGGGATGGGGCAGGTGTCTATAATTTTGTGGAAGGGGCTAGATGGACACAGGCAGCAGGATGATATGTATTTAAGTTTGAGGCTTATCATGCATCCTTTGAAAATGTTATGCTTATGTTGATAAGAAAAATAATTAAGATAAGGCTTCCCGGAGTAGAGATATTTTCAAATTCTCCTCTGGACTCATGATATAAATCCTGAAACCTCTGTTGTATCTCAGGCTAATTTAGATTTGTGGTCTTCAAGGAACAGTTCGGTAGTCATCTATAAGCATCAGTTTAAAGGAAAAGACTTGACAGGAGACACGCAATTACCTTGGCATGTGATTCTTCAGTTTTCTACAGTTGTGAAAATGAAAAGGTGCTCCCCTTTCATCAGCAATTGGTCGGTAAGGATTGGTGAACACTTTTCATTTAAACTTATGTTTTGTAAGAAATTGTTTTCCTATTTTCTATTTTATAGCCTTATGAGTATATTTGTATATAAGCAAAGAAAACTATAGAATCAAATTCATTGCTGAATTTAACTCATCACACAGGAAAGAAAGATTTTATTTTTTTGCTCAGTAAGAGGGAATCTATAGAATTGATCTGGTAAATACTGAAAGTTCCAAGAGACATGATAGCTCTTGAAGGAAATAGAATAAGCAAACACTATCCTGAGGTGGTCAATGGCCAATTAAAAAGTAGATCAAAGGAAACAAATGATTATATTTTTAAAGGTAAATTTATACCTGCCTAATGAAAATATTAAATGTCATACTTCATAGGAGAAACTTAAAAAGGGATGAATATTAAATAGTAATTCTCACCATCCTTAGGATCTTAATAACTGGCAATTAGTATTATATCAGATCTGTCCCGAAAGCATCTCACCATGTACTATGAAAAATAGAGACATTTATTGAAGATTATGTAAGATACAATAAAGATTGTACATAGGACAATGATGCCTCAGTCCCTTTCAAAGTAGGCACCTTGGGATCTCACAACTATCCCATTCACCATCAGCTGCCCTGTTGTATTTTCCTGAATCTCATCAAAGGTCTGAAATCTCTTCCCTTTCAAAGGTGATTTTAGTTTTGGGAAAGCCAGAAGTTTCAGGGTGCCAAATCTGGGCTGTAGGGGGTCTGAGTCACCTGGGTGGCTTGATGTTTTGCCCCAAAGCTGCAGGAGACATGATGCATGAGTGGGTGCGTTGTCATGATAAAACTGACAATCACTAGTTAGTTGCCCACAGCTGCGGCCTTCTGAATCATATGAATAGTTTCTGTGGGGGAGTGTTCAAGCTTAATGCAAAATTGGATGCAGATTCATTGCTCCACTCACTCAATCATTTTGAATATGCCACACAGTACACAGGCTCACTCAATGGCATCTACTGTCACCACTGACTAGTGCAGTGATGTCATCATTGTTCACGCATGAGCATTCCAGTCCACTCTCCTGGGCTGCCAGGTTACATCAATGTTGCACACACCATTCCTGTTATGTTAACAATGGCTGGACTTTTTTGGACATACATCTTATACAGAAAAAATTATCATAATATTAACAAATTTGGAATTTGACCAAGAAGAAAGTGAATTCTAAACAGGACATACTAACAGAAAATTTTCTTCAACAATAAGCAGAAATATTACATAACTTTAGGAGTTTTATATAATCAAAAGATATGGATAACTTTTCATTTAAAAAAGGGGGAAAAAGTAGTAACCTCAATATTTTACCCACAAATAATGTTCTCTTAAAATATATATAGTATTCTGCTAACTAATGGAAAGTATTAATACAAAAATTTTCCAGTGAATATAAAATTTGAAAAACAAATGGGTTTATGTACTGGAAAATAAACTGAGATAAATGAAAGTAAATTATTTTGACTTGAAAAGCACTGTTCTATTAATATGTTGAGTGATAATTCAAAGAAGAATATTTGAGACACTGTCTCATTTTCACAATGACCGGCTAGCAGTAGATGATACTGAGTTTGAAGACAATCACAATCACCATCACAATCACAATCACAATCACACAGACACAGTTCTTTTGATTATTTCAGAGCAATATTGATGGCCTCCATCTAGTGATTGTGTCCTTTGTCTATCCAAGAAGTCTTGTTTTGAAAATGTGGATGCAGGCAAAATTGGAGCCCTCAGGATTTCTGTGCAGCAATGCATTGTCAAGAAAACTGAGATCACAGTTATTCAATAACTTGTCAAAATAAACACTAAGTAGACATTGAATTACAACCTGGCAAACCTTGGGAATTGGCTAAAATGATGCCAAAGCCATTAGCAAAAATTATTTTGTGTATATGCACAGACAGTATCCATTTACAAATAGAAATATTATTTGTTTCCTAAAAAGTTTGCTGATCTAAAAAGCTCTGCTATTAATTTCAAATGAATTTTTCAGTACAGATATGGCTACATGGCTTTTTGTCCTACCTGAAGTAATGCTGTCCCTCTCCAAATTATTGCTTTAGCATCTGAAAACAGTAGCACTAACACGGCTATTTCTGACAGAAATGAAATACAAGGAATCTGTGGGCCATAATGGACTATTGAAGTTGGTTTTCTGCTCCTTCAAGCTGAGGTTTGCTTCTCCTCTCTGAGGCTCTTACAGCCATTGTTGAAATACCCTAAGTAGTGAGAAATACACTTCCACTAGTAGATAAGGCACCCCTTTCATTTTCTAAAAATATTTATTTTTAAAAACAGATCTTCCTTATATTGAAAGGAATTCCTTCTGTTTTTGGGATATTCTAGGTAGTTTTAGGAGATTTACCATGTCAAAGAGATTGTATTAGAAATTTCATCTCAGACATTGCCTGGGTGAGAGCCAGAAGAAGGATGAGTTGAATGAGCCAAAATCAGATAATTCCAAAAGTACAGAGGCCACTCTAGCTCACTACTATTAAGGGAAGTTAGAGGAATGGTACAAATAAAGGGAGTCCAGTTGTTACTACTTTCTTTATTGATATGTAAAAGATATTGGAAGGTGGCCAATGAGGACTGAGAATAATTTAAGAAATCAGAATAATATTTTACAATATTGTTAATATCATCTGTTTGGAATTAGGTGATGCAATGAAATAGCTATGATGTGGGGCCATGGCACTATTGCAAATTTTGTGTTTCAGTTATGAGGGAAACTGAAATATTGTGTTTAATATGGTAAGGCAGAGGATAACTATTTCTGTAGGACTTTATCCACATACCCTCCACATTTGTTTGGAGCAGGATGTACTTTTCAAAAGATTAAATATTTCATCTATGTTCTACCTAGTCATGGTATGTGACTGTATTTTGGCAAATAAGATGCAAGCAGAAACACGTCAGAATTTTAGGATTACTTTGTAAAGAAAGGGGGCTAAATCTTCTATTTCTTTCATCCTGCTGCCTGGAATGCTTAATTGATGACTGAAGGTTAGCAGCCATATTGGACTGGGAAGATGCATGCCACACCATAAAGATTGTAGCCTGAAAGTGCCAAGGCTTCAAGGCTTTGTGGAGAAACCATACCTTCTCTAAACTGCCAACTGCTGGAATTCCTTCCTCATGAAAGATGAAAACATCTATCTTTTCAAAATCATGGCTATTTTGGGCTTGTCTATTAAAATAAGTCATATGCAATTCTAACTGATAGAGAGGGTGATGAAAAGAGAATTAGGAACTCACTCTTATGTTTGAAAGAAAGAAATGCATAAGGACTGAGGGGTGTTTTCTGGCTACCCCATACCCTCCTCCCCTGGAGGGCCATGTGAATTGCTGCTAGAGTCATGGGATCTTTCACCCACAGGAGATATCTGGGAACTTCTATTCCTCTTCTCATCCTTTCACAACATACCCAAAGAGCTCATGTTATCTTAGGATCATCACTCAGTTGCTCTGCATGAAAGTAGAAAATTGGTTTTCAGGGGCTGGGAGGTTAGAAAACGGAGAAGTTGGTCAAATGGTATAAACCTGAAGCTATGAGATGAATAAGATTTGAGGATCTAATGAATAACGTGAGGCTATAGTCAATAACACCATATTATACAATTTGATATTTACTAAGAAAGTAGAACTTAAAAGCTCTCACAAAAAAAAAAGCAAGCAAGAGAAAGACAAGAATACGAGGTCTCTCTGGGAAAGCTCCAGTCTTTGTTAATATAATGAGAATGGATTGTGTGACATCGGTGTAACCTGGCAGCCAAGGAGAGTGTACTGGAAAGCACATGCAAGAACAGTGATGACTTCACTGTACTAGTCAGTGGGGGCAGCAGATGCCATCGAATGAGTGCATGTACTGTGTGGTTGTTGCATTCAAAATGAATGAGTTAGTGGAGCAATGAATCTGCATCAAATTTTGCATTAAGCTCGAACATTCCTTCACAGAAACTATCTGGATGATTCAGAAGGCTGCAGCTATGGGCAACTGGTGCTTGGCAGCTTTATCACAACAACATGCCCCACTCATGTACCACATCTTGTACAGTTTTTTGCAAAGCATTAAATTACTCAGGTGACACAGCCTGTCCTTCCCTATGACCCCGATTTGGCACGTTGAGACTTCTGGCTTTTTCCAAAACTAAAATTACCTTTGAAAGGGAAGAGATTTCAGAACTTCAATAAGATTCAGGAAAATGCGATGGAGCAGCTGATGGTGATTGGGAGAACTGTGTGAGGTCCCAAGGTGCCTACTTTGGAGGGGACTGAGGCATCATTATCTTATGTACAATATTTCTTGTACCATCCTCAATAAATGTCTCTATTTTTCATGTTACATGGCTGGATACATTCCGGACAGACTTCGTATATGAGGTGATGGGTATGTTAATTAACCAGATGATGGAAAGCTTTTCATGTATACATACAAGTCACCGAGGTGTACAGTTTAAATGTATTAAAATTTCTTTGTCAATTATACCTCAATAAAGTTAAAAAATAAAAATAAATAAAAATTCATGCAGTTAAAAGAAAAACAGGCACACAATAGTTATAACCACATGTTCAGTGATCATAGAGCTAATTACACTTGTGGCAGCAGCTGCAAGAGCAAAACCATGGGGGGACAGTGTGACAGTCTCACTTCAGGCATGTTGCCATGTCACCAGTGATTTACAGCTCTGAGGGCCACAGCACAAAGACTTCATTCTGGTTCTGACACCCAAACAGAGCAATGGGACACATCTACAATTAAACACATACACACACAAACACACCCCTCAAGTAAGCAAATAATTTTCTTAATACTTGTACTACATTGGAGAAGTGAAATAAATAAGTAAATCAATTGAACAGATTATTAAAACAAAAAAGGGGGATTTGAAATAATTCTTTGAGTCAAAGGCATACTTTTTCATTTGATTGTGTAGATAATTACCCCATTTCTGTACACTGCTTTGTGAGCAAAGATATTCTCTTACGTTCATGTGCTTTTTGTTCATATACTGAAGAGTGAAAGTTGCACTCGTGAACATATTAATGCTTCTACTTGAGTAAAATTCCATGTGCTGCCATTGCCTAGGAACATCAGGTTTGAAATGTCTACATCATCTGGAACAAATGGTTTAGCTTCCAGCTGTATTCACTTAGTTCTTCATCTTGCCTAAGTGGAAACGCTGAGTGTCTACGCAAAGGCTTCTTTTGGACAGAGTGAAAGAAGGTTTAATCTGTACTTTGTACATACACAGAAAGCCTAGACTTTGAGCTGAAGGCATTTCCCCCCACATCCAATGTAATCATGTCTCATTTTTTCCCAGCAGGATTGCTAGAATTTACAGCCAACTATGGCCATCTCTCAGAGGGGATTACATTGCTATGGGGCTTCAGAATTTCTGCAATGCTTTGATCTTTCAGAATCCATGGTCTGGTATTAACTGTGAAGCAAGGCTGCACAGATCAGTGTAAAAGGAACCATGATAGAATAGTGAACTGCCAAGAAGGCAGTATTGATTCCAATTCTTGTGATTTAAAAAAAAAATTTTGGAACAAATTATTTTCTTACCTTGGACAGTGAGGCAGCATAGTATGGCAGTTACGAGTCTGGCCCTCTCTCCATACTGCTTGGTCTAAACCCATGTTCTGCTGCTTATCAGCTCTGTGTCTGTATTTGCGCCTTTTCTCCTTACACTTCATTTGTCTCTTCTATAAATAGAGCCAGGGTTAGCATCTACCTCATGAGGATGTTTAGAGGACTAAAAAGGTTATTTTTTGTAAAGCAATTGGACAGTGGCTGTTTAGAAAATAAGTGCTCTATTGATATTTGTTAATATTAGAGAGTCTTTTATCTTTGTCTTTTTCCATCTTATGCTATTCTAGAAAGAGTTAATCTGCACAGACTCTTAATATACATCCTTCAACTAAAAGAAGGGAATGAGAAATCAAAATATTTTAACATAAAACAGTTAGATGTTTTACCTTTCTTTCCTTATATGTCTCTCCTGTGATGTAGGTAGATTTAGTTCCATTTCTACATAAAGCAACTAAAGAATATGCAACTCAGGGGGGAAGATCTAGATACTCTGTACACTATATAAGGTTAATTACTACGCAAATACTACAGAAATAAAGATATGATTCTGCGATTCCTGAAGAAAAAAAGTACTTAGAAGTTCTAATTCAAGCTTGTCAAAATTAAATTAAAAGAATGTTATCAATCATCCATTTTACTGCCATGTACACATTATTGTTGGCACATTTTTAATAAAATAAATAAAATCAATGAGGTATCAGCTCAAACCTGTTAGAATGGCTATCATCAATAAATCAACAAACAACGAGTGTTGGCCAGGACTCGGAGAAAAGGGAATCCTCATGCACTGTTGGTGGGAATGCAGAGTGGTCCAGATACTGTGAAAAGCTATATGGAATTACCTCAAAAAATTAAAAGTGGAACTGCCTTTTGACCAAGCAATTCCATTTCTGGGTATGGTACGTATCTGAAGAAATGCCAAACACTAATTCTGAAGAACATATTCACCCCTGTGTTCATTGCAGTGTTATTTTACAACAGCCAAGATGGAAGCAACTCAATGCCCAACAATAGGTGAGTGGATTAAAAAGCTGATATATATACGTGTGTATATGTATAATATCACCTTTATTTATATATGTATATATACAATATATATGTATCAGCTATCTCAGCTGTGATATGTGTGATATATATATATATATACACATATATATATCACATGTACATGATGGCATGTATATATATAATGAGCCATTAAAGAAGAATGAAATCTTACCATTTGGAACAGCATGGATGAACCTGGAGGGTATTATGCTTAATGAAATAAGTCAAGTCATTCAGAAAAAGACAAACACCATGTGACTTCATTTACATGTGGAATCTAAAGAACAAAATAAACAAACAAAACAGAAACTGACTCTTAGATACAGAGAACAGACTGACAGTTGACAGAAAGGAAGGGGGTTGGGTAATTGGGTGAAAAAGATGAAGATATTAAGCAGTATAAGTTGGTAGTTATAAAATAGTCATGAGGATGTAAAGCTCAGTGTAGGGACTACAGTTAATAACATTGCAATAACTATGTATGTGCCAGGTGGGTACTGGAAATATCGGTAGGACACTCTATAAAGTATATGACTGTCCAACCACTGTGCTGTCCACCTGAAACTAATACAAAATAAAATTAAATGTAAACTGTAACTGGAAAGTAAAGCAAAAGAAAAGAACTACCATATAATCTAGAAATCCCAGTTCTGGGTATATATCCAAAGGAAATAAAATCACTACATCAAAAAGTTATATGCCCCCAAAAATGGCAGCAGTGGTTACTTGTGTAAAAGGGGGATTGGGAGCTTGGATGTCATATGTGGGAGGGAAATGTACTTTTTTTACCATTTACCCTTTGTTTCCATTGAAGAATCATTTTAATTGTGTATATAAATTTTTATTCTAGAAAAAATAAATAAATAAAATTAAAAATTTAAATTAAACTATTTAAACAAATTGACTTTTGATTCTTATAATTTCACCAGTGAAAATTTTAATGAGCCTTTTAATTTTATTTTAGTATTTTATTATTTATTTATCTATTTATTTTATTTTAATTGTTGTTCAAGTACAGTTTTCTGCTTTTTACTCCCATTCCAGCCCACCCTCCCAGCCCTCCCCACCTCCCTTTCATTTCTACCCCCCTTTGTTTTTATCCATGTATCCTTTATACTTGTTCCTGCAAACCCTTCCCCTTTCCCTTGAAATTCCCTCCCCTCTCCCCTCTGGTCACTATCAGCCTGTTCTCTATTTTAGTGTCTTTGGTTATATTTTGCTTGTTTGTTTTAATGGGCCTTTTTAAAACACAATTGTTGCTCATCTTTAAATAGTTAAATGTTAAGGTCAGCACAAAAGGCAAAAATTTTTCATTGTCAAAAGTATCCTTTACAAAGCCATAAGTGGACTCTAAGATATTGTCAAAATATCTCATGTAGGGTATTCCATTTTGAAGTATTCTTTTGGAACACTGGAGTTTGAGCTGGTGAAAGGAAGAGGAAGAAATTGCACGTGTGGATAATTGAACATTTAAACCATTGTGCCTTTGGGATAACAATAGGATTTCGAGTCATAGATGATGAATGGTTGTGAAACTCAAGTGTTTCTTCTTGTCGGCAGGATAGACTGTATTCTAATGTTGCTTGTATAATTCATACATGATGATGGATTTTTTAGTTATAGAAGCATTAAAAAAGATATTGTAGTAATAGGTTGGACTAGAGAGCATTATATTCTACATTCTGGGTAGATATTAAATGCTCAAATGATAGGATTCATTTTTTAATTCACGTTTCCATGTTTTTGCATTTGTTCATCCATTAAATATACATTTAATATTTCCAAAACATTTTGTTTGAAAATATTATGATTTTCATGTTCTAATTTTACCTCGTTTTTGCTTGACATTTATTTAACAACAAGCACTTACTATGTTTTAAGTTACGTGACTACCTGGCAGACAATGGAGTGCATTTAGGTTTCATAGCCAATATTTCATTGTTATTATTGTTTCATATCAGTACACTATGCTTTGATGAGACCCAAATGATTTTGGGAGATCTCAAGAGATGTCTCCTGTTTTTTTTGTGGCTCTTTTGGAAATTTCTTGTTTTATTTGCCAGCATCCACTTGTGCCAGCTCAGCTTCTCGGGTACAGGTGGCTGATTGAAGCAGCAATTAGCTGATGGCTCTGCTGTTTGAGGGTGTGTACAGAAATTTTATGACCACATCCAAATGCAGACACTGCAGTTGGGTACCAAAAAAAGTCTGACTAAAGATTTTATGGAATTCTAAAACTAAGCTTTTCAAAACTCTGAGCCTTACAAATAAATTAATGAAATTCATACATTATGCACACATTTTAAAGACACGTTTAAAAATAAATTTGGAATACTTACTCATGCTTTTGGAGGAAAACTGATGTATTTAAATTCTATTTTATTCATGGAATCACCAGGTGTTGAATACCTACTGGTCTCTCAGTACTAGGTTAGCTACTAGGCAGCAACAGTTAACTGCAGATGGCTCATTCCTCCAAATCTATCTCAAGTTTAGTGGGAGTGTATCAGGGATAATCCAAACACTTAAAATCAAAATACTACAAAAAGAAAATAAAAATAAAAGATCTGTGGCTGGTTAAATCACCCACCTTCTCCATGGGCACAAATGTTCTCAAGTGTGTTTCCAGCTCTTCATTCGCCCTCACTCCCAGCCGTTGTGTAGTGGTAATGCAGCCTCCTTCTAAGACAACAGTTATTTTATTCAAGAGCAAGAAAACCCTGTGTTCAACAACTAATTCAAAGTAAATAGTTTAGAGTACAATGGAAGGAGTATACTATATGTGTGCTTCCTTTGTAAAGTAGCACTTGACAATTTCTTGTCATATATAAATTGATTATTTCTACTAACACCAGAGCTTTTACTGGCCTGTATGTGAACTCCACGTCGAGTGAAAATCAAGAACCAATCTATGTGGATTTTGAATCTATAGTCTATGATAGGTATGTGCTAGTACTGCCTTGTGAAACAAAATTCTGCAAGACTAACATAATTTGCTCTAGTATTATACAGTTCTAAGGCTCACAAATAAAACTAAGAAGGGCTATGAGCCTTGTGTTTGGTTTTCAGGTACTTGAGGTAATATGATGCCAAACAGTTTGTCAGCATGTGGTTGGAAGCATTTATTCCAAGAGAAGATATTTGTGGAACACTATCTGATTTGGGACAATGCTAGTAATGTGGAGAACTTCAAGTGAAGTTAAAGGGGAAAAAGTTCATAGAAAAAAAGATGGAGGTGAACAACATGTTTCAATATGAACAGGCTGGTAGAAGATTTTACTATTAAAACTAATTGTTCAAGATGGATAAAAGACTTATATATAAGTAGTGACACTATAAAAGTCCTAGAAAAGAATATAAGCAGGACAATTTCAGATATTCCATGCAGCAATATTTTCACCAATATGTCCACTAGACCAAGGGACATAAAGGAAATAATAAACAAATGGGACTATATCATATTAAAAAGCTTCTGCACAGCTAAAGAAAACATTAGCAAAATGAAAAGGAAACTGACCATATGGGGAAATATATTTGCTAATGATACCTTGGACAAGAATTTAATCTCCAAAATGTGTAAAGAACTCACACGACTCCACACCAGGAAGACAAACGATCTAATTAAAAACACAGACAACTGTAATTGAACAATAAAATAGTTTTTATAAAAAGAAAAAAATGGGCAAAGGACCTGAACAGACACTTCTCCAAGGAGGACATAGAGGGGGCCTAGAGACATATGAAAGGATGCTCAACATCACTAGCTATCAGAGAGATGCTAATTAAAACCACAGTGAGATACCACTTCACACTGGTCAGAAAGGTCATCATAAATAAAACAACAGACAACAAGTGTTGGAGAGGTTGTGGAGAAAATGAACCCCTAGTAGAATGTTGGTGAGAATGCAGACTGGTGCAGCCATTGTGGAAAACAGTATGGAATTTCCTCAAAAAACTAAAAATGGATCTGCCTTTTGACTTGGCAATTCCACTGTCAGGATTACACTCTAAGAATCCTGAAACACCAATTCAAAAGAACCTATGCACCCCAATGTCCATAGCAGCACAATTTACAATAACCAAGTACTGGAAACAGCCTAAGTGACCATCAGTAAATGAATGGAACAAAAACCTGTGGTTTACACAATGGAATTCTATGCAGCAGCAGAGAGAGAAGGAACTCCTAAAATTCGTGACAGCATGCGTGGACTTGGAGACTATTATGCTAAGTGAAATAAGCCATGTGGTGAAATAAAATACCATATGATCTCACCTATAAGTGGGACCTAATCAATGAAACAAACAAGCAAGCATAATAGAACCAGAGACATGGAAATAAAGGGCAAACTGACAGTGACCAGACGGGCGGGGGAGGAGAATAATGGGGTAAAGAAGGGGACTGGTCAAGTCAAGGAACATGTAATAAAGGACCCATGGACAAGGAAAATGGGAGTGGGGGTGGGAACTATAATTAAACAACAATAAAAAGTTAAAAAAATATTCAGATGTTACAAAAATTTTATTTTCTTTCTTTATTGAGAACTAAACAAGGGCAATTTGTTTAATTTTTAAGAAAGTACATTGGGTTGATGTAAAAATTCATTCAAGCTATGTTGGTTATTAATTCAAAACACCTAACAAATTTTTTCTTTTTCACAAACAAATGTAAAGGATAACCATATTTTTAGGTTAATTTGTCTCTGTGCTTGTTTGAAAACAGATATAGATATGCTTTCTTAAAGATACTTCATGTCACTCTACTCTTGTCTGATGTATGGACTGGAGACTGAAATTTATAATGAACTCCTTTGATGCTCTCTGATAAGAAAAATACTCTACAGTGATTCAAAATTCCTATAGAGTTCATAAAAAGAAGCCCATTTAAAGACAAGCTTTATCAATTCATAACAAATAGTATGAGGCATGGAATTGGAGATGATATATATTAAAACTGAGTATTAGACATCATGTCCAAATTTCACATTACTTTATGTGTTGTAACATTTAATTGGCTGTAGAAACTCCACCAGTGTGTTGACTTTCTCGTGAATCAACTGCACTTTGAATAGTTCAATTATTTCATTAGTTTCTTGTCAAAACATGGTAGTGACTTTCTCCACACAGTACAGATTTTTCAAACTTGTACTCAGTTCATTATAAAGATATTTTAAAATATGATGACTATGGAAATTTAAATTTAAAAAGTATAGTGTATGACTTGACTATATAGTCATAAGT
Organism: Trachops cirrhosus; assembly: GCA_028533065.1. Taxonomy (NCBI): domain Eukaryota; kingdom Metazoa; phylum Chordata; class Mammalia; order Chiroptera; family Phyllostomidae; genus Trachops; species Trachops cirrhosus. The sequence goes on from CM052538.1 coordinate 67,707,852, forward strand.
TAAGAAAAGGTTGGAGCAATTAAAGATAGAATTTGCTACTGGAAACATGAACAAATGTTGGACTTTTTTCTCTAATCTCACAATTCAGTGACTGAATCTTAATTGGAGTCCTAGGGTTTCATCCATGGCCAGAACCAGCAGGCTATTCCAGGGAAGCCAAAAAAAGCAGGTAGAGAATAGTATTTTCTTGAAATAAATGGAATTTAGAAATTTAAAAATGGGATATTTTAAACTCACATTGAGAAAATTAAGAACTTGTTCATACTTGTATCATTCCTATTTTTTAGATTAAATTGAAAACATGTGACTTTAATTAAGCAAAGAAATTTGTCCTTAAAAATGTAAGTTGGATATAATAACTCAATTGAGACATGCTTCATTTTTTATTCTCTATAAGCATATTATTGCATTACAATTGAAATAAAATGTGAAAGTAGCAAATTTCTCAAGGATTATACAATGGAAGATTATGCATTGTGACTGGAAAGTGAAGGAATAAAAATTTCTACATAAAGTGAAATAAAACATAGAAAAAATAGTAGCTATCTTATTGACACAAAATGATGCCTTCCAAATGGTCTACATAAAGAACCTCACCTAAACATTGTGAGAATACCTGTGATATGTTTTTATTCCCCTTGAATAGAAAAAAAACCCTTAGAATTTTTTATTTTGCATAAAGCCACATGGTTAGCAGATGATAATGTCACAATTAAAATCCAGTGTGATAAACTAAGCTATTTGGTCAATGCAAACAGCACAGAGCTTTGATGGGTGAAAACTGGTGCCCACCCACTTCCATTGAACTGTGATGATGGCCTTTTCAGTCTATGCTTGTCCATGAGAGATTGCTAGCATTTGATGACTAATAAGATTCACTAAAATTTTATAATATATTACAGTATAATAATCATTGATTTAGGCAAGAATTAACAATGAAAGCCAAAATGAGTGGATGAAAATTTGAGGAATAAACCAATTTTTGCAGTCTCAAAGTATCTCATAACAGAATACTAAATACAGAAGGTAAAATAGTACCTTTTTAGTGGATAACTCTGGTTTGGTTCATTTAATAATCAAAGCTAACACTATAGTAATGAGACTGACATTCCTCCTAAGATGATGCCCTGTGAAAAACTATCATTTTTTTTGTGCTATGCTTGCCAAAAGTATAAAACTTGAATTTAATCATGAGAAAACAACAGATAAATCTAAATTGAGAGACACATTACAAAATAAATGTCTAATGTTCTTGTCAAATATTAATATATAGAAATATATAAAGATTCAGCAATTGCTCCAAATGAAGTGAAACTGAAGAGACATGACCACCAAATGAAACCAGTTGTCTTGGGTTTTCTTTGTCCTTATACAACATTAGAGGGACAATTGGTAAAATCTGGATGAGGTCTGTGTATGAGGGAGAAGTATTTTATCAATGCAGTTTTTAGAATTTGATGATTAGGCTGTAGTTTCTAAAGAATGCTTTGTTTTCAGGCAATATACAGGTTATTATTTAGGGAAGAAGGATCATCATGCATACAACTTCCTCTTAAGCATTTCATAAAATGAATATGCACATGTGTATAGAAAAGAGGGGAATGTGGATAAAGCAAATGCAATAACATGAACATCTGAGGACTCTGAGTGAAGAGTGGAAATTCTTCATACTATACTTAACTATACTTAAGTATAGTTATACTTAAGTATAACTCTGTTATACTTAAAACAAAGAGTTAATTAATTAATACATGGGTAAAATTAACCTAAATTGGTGGTGTGAATAGTTCTTTTCTAAAAAATGCTAATCAGCCTCAGTTCATTAATGTCAAGGGTCAATATTTCAAACTGAAGAGAAGCATTGACAGATAATTGAAAATTTAAATAATTGACTTTAAAAGGATAATTTTTCTTATAGTTTACATGCAATGATTACAATTAACTGGTGAAAACTCAATCGATGTATTCAGATAATATGTTTAATGAAAGAAATAAATCATATTCGTTCACCACTCCAATAACATTCATGAAAAAATAGCTCAGTTTTTGCTCTAAGACCCTCAACACCATTCTTGAAGATATCTCTGCTCAACTCTTTACAGGAAGCCATGTGGTGACAAGGTTTCCTATGCCACAGTGCCAGGGACAAAAGTACAGAGATTCCCTTATATTAATATAATATAAATGAACATGAAGGTTATCTAGTAGCCAAAGCTATATAGAAATTTGAAATAGAGATTTTATTATATATTTGTTTTTGAAGGAGAAGTCATTCACTTACCTATGTAAATTTGACTAGATTAGGAAGAGTTTAACCTGATTAGAGTAAAACTTAACCCAGAAACATCTGGAATTTAAGAAGACAAGATTCTACACATTGTCATCTGTAGAATAATTTTTGTATTTGCCAGGAATTTGTACACTTCAATTTTATGAAAGGATTTAATTATTTTCAGATGCAAAAAATCTTCTAAGAAGCTCTTTATCAAAATAAGATTAATATATGAACTGAAATGTTCACCCTAAAAATTAAAAGCACAAAAACTTAAATTCATATAATAATGCTGACAACCAAAGAAAAATATAATGCTATACATATTAAAAATATAATAAAAGTTGCATGATGAGATCACTCTGTTCATGAAATTATAGAGCTCACTTACGATGATCTCTTTAGGGATTAAATTGATGTCACAGTATAAGTCTGTCCTGGATAATTGCTCTGAAATTCCACCAGCAAAAATACACATTTTTGGCTTTAGTAGACTTTTCTAAAAATTCTTCTATTATGAAAATGTTCTAAAATACACAAAAATGTAAAGGCCAGCATAATGAGCTGTCATACTGTGTCTTCCACAAATAGTTTAGGATGTATAGAGAAGATTCCTTTTCCTAAAGGATTTCCAATCTTTAAGAAGTACTTAATATAATTATTCTAACAGGGATTAACACATATTAGTTCATACCATGACAAAATCAAAAACATAAAATGTCACATCTCAACTAATAAATGTCAGAGGGCTTGTACTGGGGTCAGTTGAAGATAGTCCCCCTTTAAAACCTTAGTAATTTCACAGCTTTGACTGGTCTGACCAGGCTTGGGACAAGACACAAGTATCAAAACAAAAATATACATGCTGTGATCACCTAACTAAGCTTTTATTCATCCATTTGACAATCCCTAAAATGAAAACTATACATTTCTCTTCTATCATGCACCCTCTGTCCCCTCTGCAATTGGAACAAATTGATAGAAAGAAAGATTTCTCTGTTGATTTGGTAAGACAAGTAATGTCAGCAAATAACAAAGTAGGCTTCAATGTAATTCTGTTACATATCAAGTGACTTTGGCATGTGAACTTATTTCTCTAAGCCTTACATATATGAGTTATATATGTGGATAACTGAGCCTACTCATACAGATATTTCTAAGATTAAGTGAAGCAACATATATAAAACATCTGGAATGTTTCAGCCTTAATAAATGTTTTTCTTTATTTTTCTTATTATTCTTTTATTTATTCCATAAATGTTTACAAGTGAATATATAAACATTTAGACAGAACAGAGTACAGGGCATGTGTTATGAGGTGAATGTGACATTGAACAGTAAATAAACAGTGTCTTATGGTAAATATTGGACAAGTGTGTCTTTGACAAGTTATGCATGAAATGGCTTGATGATAGATAAAGGACAGAGTATTGACTCCATTAATTTATCTGTTCATGTACAACCAGTATTTATTTTGTGCCTACAGATAAAATGCTCAACAAAATAGAGGTTCTTCCTTTCTTCTAAAGGCCCATATTCCTAAAGGGATAGATGTAACGGACAAGATAAATAAGTAAAAATACCATGCTGTAGTCACTAAAAAGTCAGAAAATTAGAGCGCTACGGGACACAGAAGCTAGTAGTACACAAAGGACCACACTACACTGAACAACTTCAGGGAATTCCAGGGCACAGAATATGATGTTCTGCCTCAGTGCTTGTCATTCTCCACTTTGTATTTAAGTAGTATCTCCTGGAGTAGCTTAATATGACTATGTGTCAGGAAATGACATATAAACTGAGACCTAAAGTATAAGGAAAGAGTTGGTCAGGAAAGAGTTTTGAGCAGAAGGGTGTGTAGAAGAGAAGAATACACATAAAGGGGTATAAGAAAAAGAGGGCTTGAATTTATGCCCTAGGAAATACAAGAAGCTCTGTGTGATAGGGAGGTAGCGGGAAAGGCAGGATGTGATGGAGATGAGACTGGAATGGCAAGCAGAGGTTCAGAGCACATGAATCTTTTAGTACATGTTGAGAGACTGAGTTTTATTCTAAAAGCAATAGGAGCCACTGAAGTGATTTCAGCATCAGATGCATGTTTCCAAAGTATTAGGTATAGATTTAGGCTCTGAAATAATCCAAAAAATAGGTGAAGAAGCCAGAAGGAAGAGTTAGATAAGACCCTCAGAACTTAAAGTTGGATTAGATGAAGGAGATGGGACAAAGTAAGAGTCAAAGATAAAGGCCAAATTTCTGACTCCACCAACTGCGTGAATGATGGTACCACTGAGACAGAAGTCAGAGAAACAGGGTTAACAAGGCAGATGGGTGATGCAATTTGCAAATGCAGAATTTTAGCTTCCTCTAAGTCAGCTGACCACTGACATCTAATACTCAGAAGTATGGGTAATCAGGGGTTCCTAAGCAGGAGGATACAAGCCAGAAAGTGGAAGAAAAAGAGGCTAAAAAAGATAAATCAATACAACAATAGCTTGTAAAGCTCTGAGTCAGAATTTTGTTGTTAATATTCAACATGAATCCCAGCCTTTTAACTTTTCCTTTGTACAATATATTCCAGACTTCCTTGCTACTGGTATAATAGTTAGTTCCTTCCTATGAGTGATTCTCAAGAGATATAAAAGGCAGAAGGAAGAGACACTTGCCCATTTGTACACACGATCGGGGCATTTCTGGATAGTGACACGGGGTCTGGCCAGGGGCTGCAGGTGTAGTACTGAGGATAACATTCTGGGATAAAGCAGCTGAGAGCATTTGTAGCAGCTTCTCTGTGACTTCTGCATTTTCAGATTTCCTTTTATTTTCTTATTTTATTTTTTTTTAGTTTGTGTGTTTTTAGTTGAGTAGTACCATGATCAAAGTACTTCCATTTAAAAAGAGCTCACTGGTGACAGGAAAAGAGGAAAGAATTAGGCAAAGGAAATTAATCACTCACAGCTTATTTGGATGTTGGTGAATCACTGGATGGAGTCACTCATAACCTTTTTGATAAAATGGAAAAGCTGTGGATTGAATGAAATTCTTGGTGTTTGAGATGATGGTGGATTAACAGACACCTTAATGGGAAGTCTCCTGTGATACAATAATGTACACATTTTCCCCCCTAAGGAGTGATCTAGTTTTGAAAAACATAAAAAAACCAACATAGACATCCTAACTGATCTATAAAATATGTGAACAACATAATTTGGGGCCTGCATGTTTATGACAATCAATATGACAGTGAAGTAATTGGGATTGTAAAAGGTGTTAGATTGAAATATTAGGCAGAAACCAGAAAAATGAAATTTAACAAATATATGTTTTTTTCTTCCAAGCATATATTTCTTTCATAACAAAGGAGGTTTATTTTGTTTCGTATTCTTCCCAATTACAATTTGAACCCCAGTTAGTGCTCATTCTTCTCAAGGATTCTCAATAGTTTTAAGAAAAATGTTTACTGATACTGGGACAGGTTCCTTGTGTCAATATTTATTGTCTCAAGATGATGGTACACAGTTTGAAATGCTCTGCTATGCTTCTTTTGTGTCCTCAGATAAGAGAGTAGGCACAGTCTTGATCTCAGTATTGAAATGCAACTGAAATGATACTCCATCACTAATATGTAAACATTTGTCCCACATTCGGGAACCTCTTTTAAGGAAGTAACTTTAAAATGTGGGGGGTCAAAACTGTATGCCTGATTATTTTTTTCAAAATAAGCTATGCAAGAGAGTGAAATTATATAAAATAAAAGAGTAGGAGAAAGTTTAAAAAAAGTATAGTAGATCCTCTGAAGGAAATGTTATGCTCTTATTCAGAATGATGACTATGAAGAAATGGAGCATTGTGCAAATGCTTATGTGATAATAAGCATTATGTGATAATATGATAGGTTTAAAAAACACAAAGCTATATTTTACCTTCAATTACAATTATGTAAAATTTAGATTTATAGAAAAAAGACTGGAAGGAAATACACAAAATTATTAACCCAATTTTTGTTAGAAATAGGGCTATGGTGATTTTTATTATATCTAGAGTATATGCTATATCACATATGTATGTGATTATATGTGTGTGTGTATGTACATATATGTGCATATATATATATATCCTACACTCTAAGTAATACTGCAGCATGATGTTTGTGGACAGGGCATTCTCCTTTCATGAACAAAATATTTTTTGGTGCCTCAATTATTATTCAATCTTATGCATGTTTTTATGTATCTCCCAATTTTCTTAATTCAAGTATAATCTCTCTTGAGGGCAAGATTTTGGTTTTATTCACTTTTGAAGGCCACGTTTTCCCATACTTTCCACAAAACACGCACTCAATAAATATCTGTTACACAAAAAATGTGTATCTAAGCCATAAATTAATAGAAAATATTTTGATTGAGAAACTATTATCCTCCCAAGTGAGCACTCAGAATGTACTACATTTTAATTATCAGTAAGTTTCAGTTTTATGTGTCTGTTTAGAAACAAGCAAAAAATCAAGTAATCAAGAAAGTGGAGAATGTAACCAATCTTTGATAGCACAATATAAATAGTGGTCATTTGCTTTGTGAAAAACTGATCTGACATTTTTCAACGGAACCTAATAGAATTTTTTATTTAAGAACCCTGAGAGAAAATTTTCATCTAGAGAGTAAGGAGGAAGAAAAATTATAAATATCTGTGCCATCACATGCTAAACTACAAATACATCTTGAATGTACATTAGAAAATGTGTTCCTTACATGTGACTTAAATTACATGAGTCTTATAATATTTTGACAGTGCAACCCGGAAACATCTTACAGAATTAAGCAATACATTTACAAAATGAAAACAAATATGTATAACTGCCTGTATAAGAAATATATATCACAGACTATTCTAAGAATGATATATTAGATGGATATCTAATATATATACCAGTCTACATAAATGAGAACAGTTCTGCAGGAATATGTACATTTATTTATGTCTTCATAAACGTGCATATAGACTTCCCCTTCCCCTCCCGCAGGGCACACTGTCTGAATTACATAAGTAGCATAGGAGCCAAATAAATGAAGTCAACATTCTTCAGATCTCACTGTCATCAATCATTAGTGATCTTAGGTCAATGACTATCTGGCTTCAAAAATATGAGAGATAATATATTTCATCAGGAGACAATGGAATTCTAAAGAAAAATAACCTCCCTTAAGAATATAGATACTATAAGAACTCAGAATGGAGCAGACAAAAAGCAAACTGGCAAGAAATTCTAGATGACAAGATTTGTTAACAATGTACAACATGAAAACAAAAATACATGTTTTTAAAACAGGTATTTTTAAATAATAGAGAATCATAAAAATTTTGATAAGTTCATCAAAGAGGAGATACTTAACTGGAATTCTCTCTTGGTAGACCTCCTTGTATCTCAATACATATTTGAGCAGTTAACTATTTAGGAACTTTGTTGAGCAAAAATAGATTAATTTAAAAATCTTAATTTGTATTACAGTTGAATTGTTAATATTACAGTAAAGAATCTTTTTTTATTTTTTTAATTTTAATTGTTGTTCAAGTACAGTTTTCTGTCTTTTACCCCCTTCCCAGCCCTCCCCACCTCCCTCCCATTTCCACAACCCCCTAGCTTTTGTCCATGTGTCCTTTATACTTGTTCCTGTAAACCCTTCTCCTTTTCCCCTGAAATTCCCCTGAAATTCCCTCCGCTCTCCCCTCTGGTCACTGTCAGCCTGTTCTCTATTTCAGTGTCCTTGGTTATATTTTGCTTGTTTGTTTGTTTTGTTGTTTAGGTTCCTGTTAATGGTGAGATCATATGGTATTTGTCTTTCACTGACTGTCTTATTTTGCTTAGCATAATGACAAATACCATATAGTAAAGAATCTTAGTGCGCTGTTAACACATATTGAACAAATACAACACTAACTTACATATTGGGTTACATGCCAATCAGGGATCTTGAGTTGATGCCCATGATGGACATTAGGGCTCAATTAGGTACAACTCTGTAAACATCTTTTATTCGTGGCATGGTGGAATATCAGTGTTTTGGAATCAAAATCTTAAGACTAAATTGTGGTTATATGACTCACTGTATCTACTCTTAGCCTCTATGATTTACTTTAATGGACATAATTTTTCTTGTGTTTAAGATAAGGCAGCAGAATTGATAAGGTTCAAGAATATATGACCTTCCATATATTAAATTATGTTTTATAATTAAAAATTATGCACCAAATATTGTGGATTTTACATAAAATAGGTCTCCAGAACAGCAAAAAAACATATATCTGAGAAATCAAAACTACATATAAAGCAACCAAAAAACAAAGAACAGATAACAAGTGCTAATATGGTGATGGGGATCCTTTGGATTGCCAACATCAAAAACACACTAGCTATTGTGTTAATAAAGATGCAAACATTCATAAACAAATAGAAGAAAATGTTTTCATTGGTTAGAACTGGGGCATTGCCCATTCACACTCAGACTGAAGTGCAGCTGTAATGAAGCAGCCCACACAGGCTGTTCCTAGGGCTCAGGCTCTCTCAGGGTCTGCCCCTCTGGCTGTTCTGCTCTCCTGTGCAACAGCCAGTTCCCTCTTTCTTTTTTTTTAATTTTTTTAAATTTTTTTCTTTTAGTTTATTCAGTACAGTTTCTATCCTTTATTCCCATTCCAGCCTACCCACCCATCCTTCCCCTCCTCCCTCCCCTTTCCAACCCCCCAGTTTTGTCCATGTGTCCTCTATGTTTGTTCCTGTAAACAGTTCCCTCTTTCTGTGGTGCTCAATCCCGAAGTGTGGCAGTTACATGCAGAGCTTCAATCTAGACGCACTCTGTCTCCTGGTTTCTGCCTCGTGATTCCTAATCCCTGTCCATCCCAGAGCCATTCTGCTATGGGATGTTTCACATTGACTCTCCCATGGACAGCAGACCTGATGGCTAGATTGGTTTTAGCAGCTCACTCCTCTGTTGGATGGATCTCATAGCAGACACACCGTAGACTGCTGCCCAAAGTGCTGCAATTGGCTTCAGCCTGGGTTCCTAGTCTAACAAAGTAGGGCAGAGAATCTCCAGCTTTCTCAGTCCACACCTACTGTTGGTATCTCTGCAGTATTTCCATGGTGTCCCCTTCCAAACTAAACACTTTACGGTTCCATTTATTAAGTAGGTAAGTCCAAAAATCCAGTAAGTGTTTATGTCCTAACAACTTAGTGGCCATTGAAAACAATTAAAAACATAAGTTAAAATAAAAATAATATTTTATTTTATAGTTAAATAACTACCATTACTCAGTAGTGGAAAAATATGCACATTTTCTTAATTCTCATTTCTTGATCCGCATCACTTTTCATTACACATACTTTTTTATCATAGCAACCAGTCAAACCCCTGAAAGAAATACAGTGTGATCTAATGTTGAAAAATTAATTATCCAAGCCAGAATTTTATCAGTGTTTGATAGATGTCAAATATCTTGTGTTTCCTTCAAAAGTTGAAAATACCTTGTGGGGACCCCATGAATTTGCCATGGGCTTCAGGTGCACCTCAGTGTAGTTGTGAACCACGTTACTAAAATAAAGATGGCAGGTTGCATGATACATAATAACTTACACGTGAACTAAACTTGGTATACTTTTTTTCTTAGAAGGAACTAGTGGTCATGGCAGAAATGCAGACCATTAGGGGTAGGCAATCAAGTTAATTATGAAGTATAGGTAACAGTTATAATAAGAGTTGTGAGAGAAATTAATTATCGAGGAGGAGTCTATGGAAGAGGGAGGTCAGTCTGAAAAAATGGATAAATGTTCTTACCTTGAGATGAAGATAGTAGGTATTTAAAGAGCTCAAGGGAGCCAGCGAAGTGACATGACTAGAAGGAGTTATCACTGAATGTGGCTTTAAGTGAGATTGCTCTCTCAGGTATGTGAATATTGGGTTATGTTGCAGAGATGCTAATGGCAATCTTCTGTAATCTTAGGTACAAAGTGATGAGGACTTGGAATAAGCTGCTGTCTGTGGGAATAAGAAGCCGTGGCAGAGCTGTTTTGTCTCCCTGGAACATCGATTTTGTCTCCCTATGCTCCATCGATTGATACTTCTTTTTACTCTTCTGCAACTTGATGATCACCCTCTCCAACTGTTTCTTTTCCAATATCATGACAATGAAATCACTGAAATATAACTTTTTTTAAAAAAAATCCTCAAATGAGGATATGTTTATTGATTTGAGAGAGATAGAGAGAAAGGGGGGTGGGAGAGAGAGAGGGAGAAACATTTGTGTGAGAGAGAAAACAGCAATGGATTGCCTCCCATACACGCCCAGACTGGGGATCAAATCCACAATTTAGGTTTGTGCCCTGACCAAGAATCAAACTCACAACTTTTAGGTGTATGGGAAAAAACTCCAACCATCTGAGCCACCCAGCTGGGGTAAAATATAACTTCTTATTATTCCTATAAACAATATTAATTCTTGTTCAATATTCTCTATAGTGCAAAACCCAACAAGCATTTCTCTTTTATTGCCTTATCTAATTCTCAAAACCCTGTCTTGTCTTACTGTTTCTTCTCTCTGGACACACTTTCTTCACCTTCTCTGTAGGCTTCTATCCCTCTGTTAGCTCTTTAAATATACATTTTCTTTATAGCTTAGTGGCAGCCTTCTTCTCACTCTGTAAATATAGCTTATCCTTGCATTAAGTTTTCCTCTTAATTATTAGCCTTTTCTCCAGTCAGGCTGCCAACCCAGGCTCATAAGCAGCTATGCTGAAACCATTGCTGTACCTTAACTGACTTACCACCATCTTTTGTGCTTCTGTGCTTTTTCATAATGTATGTCCTCCCTCCTGGACTGGCCACATAAAATGTAGAGGCAATCAATGCACAGTGAAAATGTGAGACCTTTTGTCCAAAAAGTAAGAATTTCAGGAAGGTGCCCTGACTGGCGTGGCTCAGTTGGGCATCATCTTGCAAAGCCAAAGTTTTCAGGTTCGATTCCTGGTCAGGGCACGTGCTTGGGTTGTTGGTTTGGTCCTCAGCTGGGGTGTGTATGAGAGGCAACCGATTGATGTTTCTCTCTCATGTCAATGTTTCTCTCCCTCTCTTTCTCCCTCCCATCCCTTCCCTCCCTTCCCTTCTTCTCTGAAAATAAAATTAATAGAAAAGTATTTGAAAAAAAAAGAATTTGATGAATATGACATCAAGGCATTAAAGCAAGCACAGGTCCTTTCAAGTGTGACCCCTGTGTGTCTGCACAGGTCACAAACCCTGAAGTCACCCTTACCTTGTCTTCCACTAATCCTTTGGCACTCATTTCAAGTATCCTTGCTTCTAGGAACTGGCCTGACTACCACCACTCCAACCCCCATGCTAGGTAAGTGTCTCTTCTCTACGCTCCCACTGCTCTGCAGATCTTGACTCCAGCTTGCCTCACTTCCCCTTGGGTACCGGCCTCCTTGACTCCCATCTTGCCTGAACTGTGATATTGTTAATAGCAGGGATTGTATCTTTGCATCTCCAGCTCTTTGGACTGTGCTTGGTAAAACTGAGTCTTTTGTGAATGCAAGTTAAATGAAGAATGTATATAGGACATAGATTTTGACATTGAGAAAAAGAGAAAACAAATCTGATGATGTGATTCTATGGATGACAGTTCATGAGGCAAAATGGAAAGGAAATTTGTGAATTGAGGGGAGCCAATATTTCAGTCTAGAACTGGTTGAAAATCAAACAAATCTGACCTTCATCTAGATGACCCTTTTTGAATGTATTTGAAAGCTTACATACAAAATCCTGAATGAGCTGGTATAGAGTATAACCTTACATTCAGATTAATCCTACCAAAAACAAAACCCAAAAGACAGTATTTGAGATGTGTCCTGTAAAGAACTAAGGTTTGTCCTATTATAAGGAAGGCATGGGGTATACTGAGGAAGAAGAACTGTGTTGCAGAATCATTCAAAGGGGCATCTAGTATGTATTTACACCAATTGCCCATCTTCTGCCCTACGTGTTGTGGGGAGAAGACATGATAACCAGCATGCCAAACCCATGGTGCCACCACAGACCACTGCATATGTTTCACATGCAAATGCTGGTATTGTTCAGCCAACAGAGTGGTACAACCAGCGCCAGGATCATCTATACCATGCTCACAGCATCATGCTGGTTTCCTTAATATTTGGGTTTAATTTAATTCCATAATATACGTGTCTCATAAAACCTGTGCTTAAAAATATTTTTCATTTGATCATCCTACTATCAATTGGCTGCAAGTGAGCCTCCACATTTTTTAATAAAGGAGCATACTGTTGGCAGTAATGCCACAGCAAGAGTCCAGAACACTATGCCAGCATCATCAAATTTCTCAGGGGTGTAGTTTTATGCAACAAATCTGTCTGCAGAACCTAAGGGGGGAAAACAAGTACAGGCAAATGAAAGACTGAAAATTGTTAATATAAAGAACAATTATAAATTGTATGCATTATTTGATGCTTACATAAGAGTATAATTGTTAGCAGACTTTTAATTGTAGAAAATAAAAATAAAATATAGGAAAGAAACAGAAATACATGATTGTTAAAAGGGTATTTTGTTTTCTCCAGTTGGTCCTGAGTTGGGGTCAGAAACAGGGTAGATGTCTGTTATTGTCCATTTCCTGACAGTTCTGGAATGATTGTTGTGGAGACTGTGGGTCAGACTTCTACCCTCATGAGTGCTCTATCCCTTGTCCATTTGTATATTCAGTCTCTCAGTAATGATTGCTCACAAGAAGATATCATAAGTGGTTGGAGTTAAAACTGGAGTACCATAAGGATTAATGATACACTAGGAGAAAATAAATAAAGGGCTTACTATAGTTTTGAGTGCCTACTATGTTATAATGAAAATAAAATATTATATTATTGACTCTACACTGAGGTGGAGAAATACATTTATAAAATTTGAACAACTTGTCAAGAACATAGAAAGCGGCAGAGTAAAGTTTCTAAATGTGTTGGTTTTATATGGTTGAAGAGGACTTAACACTACCTCTAATGTTACATATCTGTGTAATGTAATTCTATTATGAGGCTATTGGCATGAATGATTAGGGTGGTTTAATTATGAGTAACAAATAACCCAACTTAAGCTTTCCACTTTAGGGCAATTAATGTTCATGCACAGGCTGTAGATTGGACCCAGATGTTTAGGAAAACCATCAAGGAAACTTTCCCGAAGGCTCAGCTTCTTCCTCAGGCTGATGGCTCTTCTCTGTGGCTGCGGAAAGACTGATAACACAACCAACCCTGAGTGAGTGAGGCCTTAGCCTTCTTCATCTGTGATGAGGAGGTGGAGAGTGAGATACACAGAGAGAGGGAGGGAGGATTTATTACTTTTTTCCTCAGAAGCACTAAGGACCTTTATTTTTCCCCAATGACAAGAAGGAATGGATATTGGAGAAGCAACTACAGTGTGTGATATAATAAAAAGGGAAGATCTCTTTATATTAGTACTCCAATTATGAAATAGTAAAAAGAACATTGTCAATGATTACATACTTTGTCATCTCAGAGCATTATTTTAAAGTAGCAATTTTTAGGACTTATTTTTTAATTTTATGATTTCCTTAAAAGTTCAGGGTATATGATCCTAAATTTTAACTTTTTAATGTTTTAAGAGATTATTCTGATTAATAAAATACATTCCAATGCCAAAAGAAATTGGGAAATAAAGCAAAATTTAATTGTCAATAATGTACTCAGAGAAAACCACAAAAAATGTTTTTGGTTTTCCAGCCTCTTATATACACATACTATGTTATTATTTAAAGCATAAATTGCCAGCTGTGTTTATGTATCCTAACTTTTGTTATAATTCATGAACATTGTAAATTACCTTTATAAAATATTTTCTTGTTTTCCCTACTATTTCTTTCTCTTTTTTTAAGTAAAGAAAATGGCTATGGAGTTTATGATTTTAAAATAATAATGAGTACTATACTGTTAATTCCCTTTATGGTCCCTTGCTTATTTTTTTAAAATATATTTCATTGATTGTGCTATTACAGTTGTCCCATTTTCCCCCCTTCACTCCCCTCCACCTTGCACACCCCCTCCCACCCACATTCCCCCCCTTTAGTTCATGTTCATGTGTTATAAGTTCTTTAGCTTCTACATTTCCTCTACTATTCTTGCCCTCCCCCTGTCTATTTTCTACCTACCATCTATGCTACTTATTCTCTGTATCTTGTCCCCCTCTCTCCTCCTCCCACTCCCTTGTTGCTAACCCTCCATGTGATCTCCCTTTCTGTGGTTCTGTTCCTGTTCCAGTTGTTTGCTTAGTTTGATTTTGTTTTGGGTGTGGTTGTGAGTTTGCTGTCATTTTATTGTACATGTTTTTTGTCTTCTTTTTCTTAGCTAAGTCCCTTTAACATTTCATAAAATAAGGGCTTGGTGATGATGAACTCCTTTAATTTGACCTTATCTGAGAAGCACTTGATCTGCCCTTCCATTTTAAATGAAAGCTTTGCTGGATAGAGCAATCTGGGATGTAGGTCCTTGCCTTTCATGACTTGGAATACTTCTTTCCAGTCCCTTCTTGCCTATAAGGTCTCTTTTGAGGAAGCAGCTGACAATCTGATGGGAACTCCTTTGTAGGTTACTGTCTCCTTATCTCTTGATGCTTCTAGGATTCTTTCCTTGATTTTTACTTTGGCTAATGTAATTATGATATGCCTTGGTGTGTTCCTCCTTGGGTCCAACTTCTTTGGGACTCTCTGAGCTTCCAGGACTTCCTGGAAGTCTATTTTCTTTGCCAGATTGGGGAAGTTCTCCTTTATGATTTGTTCAAATAAGTTTTCCACTTGTTGTTCTTCCTCTTCTTCTGGTACCCCTATAGTTTGGATGTTGGAGCATTTAAAGATGTCCTGGAGGTTCCTAAGCCTCTCCTCATTTTTTTGAATTCTTATTTCTTCATTCTTTTCTGATTATATATATTTTTCTTCCTTCTGGTCCACTCCATTGATGTGAGACCCAGATTTCTTTCCATCACTATTGGTTCCCTGTGCATTTTTCTTCATTTTACTTATTGTAGCCTTCATTTTTTCATCTAATTTGTGACCAAAATCGACCAATTCTGTGAGCATCCTGATCACCAGTGCTTTGAACTGTGCATCTGAGAGGCTGGGTATCTCTTCGTCACTTAGTTGTATTTTTTCTGGAGCTTTGATCTGTTCTTTTGTTTGGATCATTTTTTTTTTTTTGTCTTGATGCACCTGTTATGTAGTGAGGGGCGGAGCCTTAGGTGTTCACCCAGGGAGGGCAATCCATGTAGCTGCATTGTGATGCTGTTTGTGGGGGAGGGGTCTAAGAGGGAACAGTGGTGCTTGCTCCGCTCTCTGTTGGATTTCAGTCCCTTCTGCCACTTCCCCCAAGCAAACTGGACCCTTCTGGTGCTAATCCCAGGTGGGTGGGCTTGTGTACATTCTAGAACCCTGGGGGTCTCTCCAACGAACTCTCCTGTGAGGCTGATAGTCTCTCCCAGCACCTCAACCCCCACAAGTGTTTTCAATTGGTGTTTTCAGGCCTTATTTCCCTGCTCTGGAGCCCTGGGTTGCATGGTCTGTCTCAGTGCCCAGTTTCGCCTGGTTTGTCTGTACATGAATGTGGGACCGCCTGGTCCACCAGCTGCCTTGTGCACTGCGTCCCTCCACAATGCGCTGCCTCTCTGGGTCCACCCGCTGCCACCCCGTGCCTGGTGTCCACCAGTCACTGTTTTTTTTTTGCCACGACCCCTCTCTGCTCGGCTGCACGATTCCACCCCTCCTACTGGTCTGGACGAATACATCTATTTTAACTCCTTGGTTGTCATACTCCAATGCAGTTCAATTTTCTGTCAGTACTGGGTGTGTTTTTTGTTTGTTTGTTTCTAAATTTTTGTGGTCCTTATTTTGGTTGTGCAAGGAGGCATAGTGTGTCTACCTACACCTCCATCTTGGCCAGAAGTCTCTTGTTTTTCCTACTATTTCTAACCCCTTGAATTGAATGTTCACTTTATTTTGTTTCATTCATTCTTATTCAGTAATATTAAATTTTAAGGATATAGTTTTTTGAAACATAGCTTTGGTCACACTGAATATTTTTAAAGTAAGTCTTTTTTGGTGTATAATTGGTAAAGTCTTCAGTTTTAGTCAACCACTTAATTGATATATAATTCACTAAATGTTTAAAGTAAAACTCTAATGTTATTTACAAAAACTGGGTAAAATGTATTGAAGCTCTTGTATCTTTTTAAAACTTTACTAGTAGATTAATTCTCATCAAAAATCAAAACCATTAGTGTAGCAAAAATTTTCATCAAGGGGTCCACCTTGAGATACAACTTTTATATTTATATACAGTTTTAAATTTATTGAATTTATTGCAGTGACATTGGTTAATAAACTTATGTAGGTTTCAGGTGTACAATTCTATAATACATCACTTGTATATTGTATTGTGTGTTCACCACCCCAAGTCAACTTTGCTTCCATCACCATTTATCCCTCCTTTACCCTCTTCTACCTCCAACCACCCCCTTTTTCCTCTGGTAATCACCATGCTGCTGTCTGTGTCTATGAGGGGTTTGGTTTTTTTTTGGCTTAATATTTTCATTTTTCTCACTTAGCCCTTCAACCCTCCTCCCCTCTGACAGCTGTCAGTCAGTCTCCTGTGTCTGTGAGTCTGTTTTTACTTTGTAAGTTAGTTCATTTTGTTCATTATATTCCACATATCAGTTAAATCATAGTATTTGTATTTCTTTGACTGTCTTATTTCACTTAGCGTAATGCTCTCCTGTTCCATACATGCGTCACAAAAGGTAAGACTTCTTTCTTTTTTATGGCTGAGTAGTATTCCATTGTGTAAATGTACCACAGCTTTTCCATCTACTCATCTACTGATGGACACTTGGGCTGTTTCTAAACCTTGGTTATTGTAAATAACACCGTGATGAACATAGGGCTGTGTATATTCTTTCAAATTAGTGTTTCAGGTTTCTTTGGATATATTTCCAGAAGTGGAATCTTTCGGTCATTAGGCAGTTTCACTTTAAATTTTTGTGGAAACTCTATACTGCTTTCCACAGTGACAACACCCATCTGCTTTCCCACCTACATTATATGAAGGTTCCCCTTTCTCCACATCCCAACACTTGTTGTTTGTTGATTTATTAATTAATTAATGATAACATTCTGAGAGTGAGATGATATCTCATTGTGGTTTTAATTTGCATTTCTCTGATGATTAGTGATATTGAGCACCTTTTCTTTTTTATTGTTATTCAAGTATAGTTGTCTCCATTTTCACCCCAACTCCCACCCTCAAACCTACCCTCTTTGGCTTTGTCCATGTGTCCTTTGTACATGTTCTTTGATGGTCCTTTCCCTATTATCCCTCTCCCCCATCCTCTCTGGTAACTGTCAGTTTGTTCTTTATTTCAGTGCCTCTGGTTGTATTTTGCTTGCTTGTCTGTTTTGTTGATTGGTTCCACTTATAGGTGAGATCATATGCCATTTTTCTTTCACTGCCTGGCTTATTTCACTTAGCATAATGTTCTGCAGTTCCATCTATGCTTTTGCAAAGGGTAGGAGCTCCTTCCTTCTTTCTGCTGCATAGTATTCCTTTGTGTAAATGTACCACAGTTTTTTGATCCACTCATTTACTGATGGCACTTAGGTTGCTTCCAGCACCTGGCTACTGTAACTTGTGCTGCTATGAACATTAGGGTGCATAGGTTCTTTTTTTTTGTCAGTGTTGCCTTTTAAAAAATGTGTAATACAAGGAATCCCCATATGCCCTTTATTCAATTTCTGCAATATAACCACAACACAGTGATCAAAAACAGAAAGTAAATGTTAATAAAATGTTATCCACTAAATCTGTAAACTTTGTTGTCAGATTAAATGTCATTTAAATGTTGTCAATTATCCAACTATTACTCTTTTTCTGATCTAGGAGATGATCCTAGACCTCTTTTACATAGTCATCTTTAGTCTTTAGCCTGCTCCCATCTGGGACAGTTCATCGCTCTTCCTTTGTGTTTTGGGACTCTGGCATTTGGAAGTGTTCCGGCCAGTTATGTTCCTGAATGACCCTTAGGGGCATTAAGTTTAGGTTAAACATTTTTTACAGGAATACCACAGAATTTGTGCTTTTCTTAGTGTATGCATCAAGTCAGGAGGTGTATGGTGTTAAATATGTTTCATTACTGGTGATGTTAACTTTGGTCACTTGGTTAAAGTACAATTTTAATTTCTCCCTTTGCCATTATTAAGAATTTTGTGTGGTGATATTTTTAGAGTATGTAAGTACTCTTTGTCTTTATACTTTTGTCCACTAATTTTAGCATCTATGATAAATCGCCTAAAACAAATTTTACTGTAGTGTTTGTAAATGATGACTTTCTATTTTTATTTCTTCTACATTCACAGTATATGTTGGAATTACAGCTTAAAGAAGATTTTCCTTATCCCCCATTTACTTTTTTATTGATTATTTGTATCAGCAGAGACTCACGGATATTTGTTTTATTTTATAGATTATAATACATTGCTGTTATTAATTATTTTGTACCTCAAATTGTCCTACATTCTAATTGCATTTCTAGATATTTTGGTCCACATTTTTAATACATGCTCTTTAGCACAACAATATATGCTTTTTTCAACTTTTCTAATTTTATTTATCTACTCAAAGCCTGCTAGTAACAATGAAATAAATATCTGCAATTATGTGGTCAGTTTAACAAAACCCGTTATTGTGTACTTAGAGATTTTCAAAATGTTATAAAAAGTGCAGTGAATTATTAACATGTATGTAGTTCCTTTATTTCAATGGTCTTGACTCACTACTAGTTCCTTCTATATCTGTAAAAATGAATACTACCCATTTTTCAAAAAAGGCATTAAAACGCTAGAAAATTGCACATAAATCTGGTCCACTCATATTAGCTTTAATCAGAATTATATAATCTGCAATATAAGAAAAATAAAATCTAATAATACTCAAAAACATTTAATATGAATCGTAAAACATTTATCAATAGGAAAAGTCCTCATTATTTTTTAAAAGTTTATTGCCTCAAGCACTATTGTGTCTGGCAATAATGTTATGACCACTGCTTTGTTTTTATTTTCATTTTCTTGTAGTTTTCACTTCTTTTTCCTATGTTGCTGCAATTTTCTGCTTAAAATTCTACTGGTCATTTTCATAAGAGGAAATTTACACATGCACACTTATGTCACCATGTAAGAGTTCCTTATGTTTGTTTCTGACAAATTACTGTCAGTCAATATACAAACAACTTATGGTGGTGATGATAATGAAACTGGGTAGGATATGATTTGAGGTTTATAACGCAAATTCAGCTAATGTTGGTCTTGACTAATAAATCAACATCTAATGCTCTGCTATCAAATACTAATTAATTCTTCCTTCCCTCCCTCATATTAATTTAGTGTCATTCCCAGTCTTTAGGGGAGATTGCTTGCAGCTTGCAGCAGGAACACTCTTACGTCTTGCCAGAGATTTTTATTAATTGCAGTAAATGTAGGGATTTTGGACAACAAAATTTATAAAAGAAAGATGAGTCTGGAAGACACTTCTCCCTTTTGGCAAGTATGATATTTTAGAATCTCAATAAATCTTTGTACCTAATAGAACTGGAAGTAATTTCTTCACATCTGTTTTACTACTCAGATATTCTGATAATCCTCTTACAAGGACTCATATTAGCAACAACTTCAAAATGCAAAATAAAATAAGTGCAACAAATTAGTTCAGTAACCATAGTCATAATAGTATATTTCACTCTGATGACAAAGACAATATTTGTACATAATCTATATTCACACATAGCTAAAATATCCATTTAAATATTTTCAAATTCTGGTAGCCAGGTGAATTTTTTTCATATAATTACAAGCATCTGTTTTGGATATTTCACTTCTTTTTGAGTTTATTTGTTTGAAAGACCATCCAAAGTCATATGATGAAATCTCTTTTAACAATATAGTATTATGAGGAATTAAATAGAAGGTCAGGGTGCTGTGAAGCTTGAATGGCTGATAACTAGATACTCTCTTTGTATCTTCTTCCATGTATATTAGAGAAGAGATTAAACTAAATGTCATAAGGGAGAGAAGACCTAACGCATGGTAAATCCTGCTGCAGATGCCTGTGTGGGTCTACAGTAATGCTATCTATCTCTCTGAGTTCACTGCCAAAGCCATATGTAACTCAAGCCCAGGAGCTGAGCAGAGTGGAAGAAAGGTAATGAAGCATTACTTCCAGGGAGAGGTGTAGTTTACCCAATAACATGGGTCAGACACAGGAAAACTCTGAGTTGGTCTGTCTTTCCAAACTAATACTAGCTTTTGGGCATGAAGATTTTTCATTCCTTATTGAACTTTTTCAAACAGTTTAGAATTTCAGGAATGCACGGAATAGTTTAGACATCACTATATGCTTGGAAAGGAGCCCCTACTTCAGTGTAGATCTGTAGTGAACTCAGGAGACTGCAGGGCCTGCTGATGAGGAGGGGAATGAATCAGAGTCCTGCAGTCAGCCCATTATGTGGGTCTGGGAGCTTTGGAGTTCAATGTCCAACCTGCCTAAGGCTGGTTCAGTGAAGCTATTCAGGTCACACTCAGGACCCATGACTCCCTTAGGAGTGGTAAACCAGGAGGGGGAAAGTACTTAAAACAATGCTGTATGAACGATGTGCTGAAAGAAATATAGGTGTTTGGGGAAACAATATTATTTTATTACCACCCAGACAGCATTTAACATACCATAAGAAGTAAAGCAGATTCCAAATGCATTAAAGGTATGAACGGGGGAAAACACACCTACTCAGCAAATTGAGTTCAATGTGTGCAAAGTTCAAAGAAAGATAAACAGCAGTAAAAATTTCTGGTCAAGGGTAACCATGCTTCTTAAATGACAAGCTGGCAAAGGTGAGTGTAGGTCTACACTTTGCTAGAAACTGTTCATTTAAAAACTAGATGCTCAAATAAATCAGTTCCATTAGGAACCTTAAGAAAGGCAGGGAAAAAATATGGAACACAGATCAATCTTTCTTGTAGGTTTTAGTTTAGATTACTAGACATGAAAATATGTGAGAACGTTTTACCTTTTAGCTACTATTTTATTAGTGAAGTTAATTTATGAGTTCCTAAGACTTTACACAGAATTACGTAGATTGGGTACATGTGTTGTTATTTCTAAATACCCATCAAATTTTGTAGCTACCCAACAACATTTTTTTGTTTCTCTGGAATTCCTACAAGTATACAATTATACATCAAAATAATTCTTGTCTCTCAAGTGAGTTCTCTTCAAATCTAAATTTATTAAGAAAGTATTAATATTTCCAGCACCTGTAGGTTATATTAAAAACAGAGTCTCCTGTGGGAAATCTTAGATCACAAAGTCTTATGCTCATGACTTTATTTTATTTTTATTTTTTTATTTTAGTTTATTCAGTACAGTTTCTATCCTTTATTCCCATTCCAGCCTGCCCTCCCATTCCTCCCCTCCTCCCTCCCCTTTCCAACCCCCCTAGTTTTAAAAGTGACATATAGCCCTGGCTGGTTTAGCTCAGTGGATTGAGCACAGGCTGTGAACCAAAGGGTCACAGGTTCGATTCCCAGTCAGAGAGCATGCCTGGGTTGCAGGCCAGGTCCCCAGTAGGGGGCGTGTGAGAGACAACCACCCATTGGTGTTTCTCTCCCTTTCTTTATCCTTCCCTTCCCTTCTCTCTAAAAATAAATAAATAAAATCTTTTAAAAAATAAATAAAATAAAAGTGACATATAAGATATATTGTTAAAATTACTATCATCCATGTCCCAATCCTCTCATTTATTTTGGATCTTTTTTATAATTTAGTACCAAATGCCCTGTGATAGAGATATTTGTATTCTTGTTATTTTTCCTACCAGGGTGGAAGGGACTGGCAGTTAGTATCCGTGTTTCATTTTCTTTCTATGGACCTACAGAAGCATCTCACAAAATGTTCTTTAATGATAATGGGTATTAGGAGAAATGAAGAGACTTTATTCATATAAGCACAAGAAAACTGTGTTAAGAAAATTGAAACAACTTAATATCTTGTGATTCTTGAAAAGTTAGATAGGTTTTGATTTGAACCCCAAATATATTTGATTGTCCATTAAAGTATTTTTTGTTGATGTCACAATAAAGATATAGACTATTCATTCTACAAGACCCTTTGTGTCCTGATCTCTCATTTCCCTTCTCCTTCCAAACCCAGGTAATCATTGCTTTGCTTTCTGTAAATGCAAAATAGGTTTGTCAGTTTTAGAATGTAATACCAATGATAACATATTCTCTTTTCTGTCTTCCTTCACTGATTAAAGTGTTTTGATATATATTATTAATAAAAGAATAAGATACTCACTTTGATTGCCTAGTACTATTTTATTGGTAACTAGACCACACTCTGTCGATCCATTCTTCTGTTAGTGGACTTTTGGGTTGATTTCAGTTTAGTGTATAAAGTATGAAGTTACTTGGTGTGAGTCTTTATTGACATGTTTTCATTTTCCTTTAATTAATGCCAAAGGGTAGAATTGTTGAATCACATGCTCAGTATATGTTTAACTTTTGAGAAATTTACAAATCATATTCTATTCCCATCAGCAATGTATGAAATTTCCCATTTCACATCCTTATTAGCACATAGTGCTGTCTTTTTTCATTTTAGCCATTCATTTGTGTGGGAATATTTTTTCCAGTTTTCTATTCTTCAGATCTATTATTGCCACTTGAAATGGAAAGAAAAGCTTTATTTTTACTTCTTGTTAGTACTTATCATTTCTCATTCACTGAAAACATGCCTTTATTTATTAAAATATATATAATGGCTGCTTTAAAATTATTGTCCGTTAGTTGACACATCTGGTTCATCTCAGGATCAGACTCTTGATTTCCTTTCTTTCTGAAAATGTGGCCTATTTTCAGTGTTCTTCCTATGTCTGTGAGTGTTGGGTTCTATCTTGGGTATTATGAATATTAACTCCTAGATTAACTTCTGGATTCTGATTATTAATTTCTGGATCTTGAATGTTAACTTCTGGATTAACATTATGAATTCTGTTACATTTCTTTGATGAATATTGTTTCATACATTTTACCAGATACTTTTCTTGGTTGCATTTAGAGCTGCAAACTCTATTCCTTGAGAGGCAGCTCAGGTCTTAGCTCAGATCATTTGTCTATAGCTGAGATGTTTTCAGTTCATCCTATATTTGCGGGTTCAGTGGTCAGCAGAGATGTGGGTGGAAGGGTGTGGGTGATACCCTGTCTATCTCTCTCTCATGTGGGATTCCCTGTCTCTTCAGTAGTCAATATTTCCCAATCTCACTGTTCTGCTCGGGTGTCCCTGGCCAGGAATCCTGTGAGTGTTTTCCCTGCTTGCCATCCCATTACCACTGTGCAGGCCAGAGAGACTGCACTTGGTTCCAGGCTAAAAGCAAAAGAATCTTTAGAGCTCCCAGTCTCCAGTCCTTTCATAAAGTGTGCACCCCTCACCGGTCTTCCTGCTTCCGTTTATTCTTCAGTACCTGTAGGTAGTTGCTTTTTGTTTTCTGTCTAAGATTTTTAGTTGTTTTTTCCAGAGAATTATGTGGTAGGGACTTAGTCTGCAATACTTAGAAGCAAACATCCATCCATGTTGTAGCTTATATTTTCACTGTCACTTAATGAACAGAATTTATTAAGTTGAATGGAGACCAATATATCATTTTTTTTCACTTTATGATTGACTATCACTTCTTATGTGCTATTTATCTAGTCCTGGTAATTCAACTTTCCTTTTATATTTTCTTCCAAAACATTCAGTACTTTAACTTTCTCATTTAGAAAAATTAACCAGAATAATTTTTACATTTGGTGTGAGTTATTCATCATAATTTTTAACCAGTAAAAACACTGATATGAGTTTGAATTTTTTATTTTAATATACGGAATTAAGGAGCTACATTTCAGCTAGCTAAGTAACTCCACAGAAAAAAATCCAAGTAAATGCTAGAAAAAAACCCAGAAATTTTAAAATTTACTTATGATTAAAACTAACTCAAATATCTTCACATTAGCTACAAGAATAAAACAATCAGTTGTCAGCAATTAATCAGATTCTTACTGAAAGTACCAACTATTTAGACTGTTAAAATGACATCAACAAAAATGTTTTGATCAAATTCACTTTTCTCAGGCAACTAAATTAAGTTTCTCAAGTCAAGCATGTAATTAAAATCCTTTCCTTTCTGGTATATATACTTTACCCATTAAGCATGCTTGAAATAGTTCTTATTTTGTAATTTAAAATAGAAGAGTACTTTAGTCCCTTCCCTTTATGATAAAGCTTTAAGTACATAAAAATTTAACAACAAATCTAGACACTATTATTCACTGTATCTTAAAATAAATAAAATTATATTAAGTGTACATGCTTATGGTCTATATTTAAAATACTCTATAGTTTCTGTTGCTTCTCTAATTATCTTTTTAGGTAACTTTTTCTGTATAAAACAGGAGAAGGTGAAGAGAATAGAGTAAAAATAAGCACCTGAAAATAGAACAAATAATTAGAAAGTTAAAAATGTAATGATAGGTATTTCAAAGAATAAACAAAACCACAATTTCTTAAGTAAAATTTAAACTCATTATTTATTGATCCTTTTAACAAGTTCAGTTTTAGAAAATATTATTTTCCATAGAACTTTGTCCCCAAATACAATATTTTTCAAGATGTGATTAATGCTATTGATTGTATTATAGTCTCCTAGATTGTCATGATAAGGAATGCGACCCCTAGGTATATACAGTACTTTGATAAAATAACCCAGGCAGTATACATGTGTGTCTACTATAACTGTAGAAGTTTATCTTAATAATTCATTTTGATTAGAAAACAATAGAAATCGGAACACATTTCAATACTACTATTATAATTTGAACATCTGGAGATACCTTTACATTATCATTGATTACCGAATACATTACAAGTGGGATTAAAAAATAAAACCAATAAAATATGGTTAAATATAGTTGAATAACTCAAGTTATAAATAATAAATGGACAAGTTGCCACTGACTATGGACCTATTTTATATGATTGACTTCATATGCATGTTCTCCTTTTCTCTTACATCTATATTTCTTTTTCCAATTTAGTTATGAAACAGATGATAAATTTCTTATGTCAACTTGACTGGACCACAGAGTGCCCAGATGTGTGGTCAAACACAATTCTGGGTGTTTCTGTGAGGTTGTTTTTGGATTACATTAACATTTGAATCAGTAGACTGAGTCAAAGAGATTGCCTTCTTCTGTGTGAGTGGTCCTCAACCAATCCATTGAAGGCTGGAACAGAAAAAAAGGCCAACCTTTTGCCGACTAAGAGAGAATTCCTCTTACCAGCCTTCAAACTTGGAAAGGTTTTCTTTGTGTGTTTGCTTGTTTCACTAACTTATAGTGAAACAATAGTCTTCTCTTGGGTCTGGAGCCAGTGCACCTTACACGGGAGCTACAAAATCAGCTTCCCTGGGTCTGCAGCTTGTTGACTCACCTTGCAGATTTTGAGACCTGTCAGCCTCCATAATCACATTAGATCATTCCTTATAATAAATCTCATATGTTTTTATTAGTGTTAAGGAAAGACATTACAGGCTTGCCCTCCCTGCCTGAAGAGCAGAACTGGAGCCTGCCTGGCCTAAAAAAAACGAGCAGATGCGAAGCTGCAGACTGAAAGCTGGTCTGATGTATTTTCTGCTGCTGAATCCAGAGAAGCACTTGCTCAGGGGTTAGTGTCAGAGGATGCAGGAGAAGGCCTGCTGCTTGAGGAATTGGTGTCAGGTAAACTGGTTTCAATTTATACCATTATTGAGACCCCTGATTACATCGATAATTTGCAGTGCTTGGTCTCCTGCTGCCCCTATGCCCTTGACCTTTGTTGCCAGATCCTGTACATGGAAGATGGATTTGGCTATGGGTTTGGCCATGAGTTTGGCAGCCAGTTTTCTGTGACCGAAGTGAGGCAGCCAGACGACCTGACCTCCTCACAGAAGCCCGTTGGGCTGATGGAGCTGTTCAATGGCACGCTGCACAGTGTCCTCTGAGCAACTCTGCCCACTGCCCTGTCCCATCACCAAGTTTGCCAAGGCAGAGGTCTGGGGGCAGCTATGTGTGTATCTGTTTGGAGGAGGCAGTCGGCTGCTTCCATACCTTCTCTGGAACACCTCTGGCTCCCTAACTCCCGTGTGTTTCATAGCCTCCAGCATGCCTCTCAAAACCCCAGCTCTCACCAGAAGCAGCACCCTCTCCAGTGCCAAGAGAACCTGCTCTCAGCTGCCCAGATTCCATGGGACAACATAATTGCCTTGTGCATCAGCCACAAGGTGAGGCACTGGATGCTTTCCCCAACCCTCACCCCACCCCAACCCCACCCCAACCTTCCTTCCCATCACTTTAGAGGTGCTGAGTGAAGATGATAAGATATATGTATATATTTTTAAAAATCATTTGAAAAAATATAATATGCCTTTGTCACGAGAACAGGCCAGAATGCAGATGAAGGGTGAGCAACATCTGAGTCAGGGAAGTTTGGGGATAAAGTCTTTTCATCTTTCTGCAAACAGTGTTCCTACTCTATTACATCATGAACACTGTAGAGGGAAGAGGGCCATAGAATGCATTGGAAACAGGAGGATTCCTAAGTGTGGAGGATCTGAGGCATGGAGTCTCTGCCCAGGAGCTCCTGTCCCAGTGCCTGTTCAGCTGTGTTCAGGAGAGCAAAAGGTTAGAAGATCAGCCTCAGCAGTGACTGAAGACTCAGGAGCATTTATAGATTTAGCTTCCCTTCCCCTCTACTTTCCTTAGGCTCTGGTGTTTCTACCTTAGACTCTGCAACCTGTGATGAAAACACCTGCAACTGTTAGCTCTCAGAATGAAAGGGTAGGGGAGCAACTGCAGCTGTCAGAGGCAACAGGCACATCTCTGTCCCAACCTGAAGCACCTAGGAAACCTGATCCCAAGTTCAAGGAAAGTGGAGGCTGCCTCTGAGCTCCCTCTCTCTGCACTGCTGGATATGGTGGACATTTGAACTGTCTGACCCAAGAGCAGGAGGATCTCTCCAGAAAATGTTCTGTTTTTATTCAAAATAATGTTATTCTCAGATGCCTGATGCTCTGGTGGAAATGTGTTTATTAATCATGCAAATAAACCATTTGAATGTCAAAAAAGTGACATTGTATAAAAATAAGGGGCAATTCTTTAAGAAAACATTATATCCACAATGAATATGTATGTACTAATAGAGCATCATAATATATAAAGAAAAAACTGATAGAACTATAAGGAAAAGTAGATAAATACAGTCATATTGGACAGTGTATTCAACACACCTCTATTGGTATTTGACAGACAATGCAGGCACCAAATCAGTAAGGTTATAGTTGAATAGCACAATCAATCAACTGGATTTCAACAGCAGATTACACTTTTTTTTTTCAAACTCACATAGATAGACCATACTCTATGGTACAAAACACAAAGATAGACCATATTCTATGGTATAAAACATACCTTAACAAATATAAAAGAACAGAAGTCATACAAAGTAGGGTCTCATAACACAATGTGATTGAACTGGAAATTAATATCAGAGAGATGACTGGAAAAACATAACATATCAGAGATCAAAGAATACAGCTGTAAATAATACATGGGTCAAAGAAGTCTTAAGAGAAATAAAAAATATTTTAAACTAAATAAAAGATTTTCAGTTTTAAACTGAAATTTAAATTTGAAAATAAAACATCAAAATTTGTAGGATGCAGTAAAAGCAGCACTTAGCAGGAAACTTTGAGCATTGAATGCATATATCAGAAAAAAGATAGGTCTAAAATCAATAACTTAAGTTTCTACTTTATGAAACTAGAGAAAGAAGAGGAATCTAAATCTAAAGAGAACAGAAGAAAAGAATAATTAAAGTGAAAATGAATGAAGTTAAAATCAAGAAAACATATAGAAAATCAATTAAATCAAAACTTGGTTATTTGAAAAGATAAATAAAATGGTGATCTCCTAACAAGAAAAAAAGAAAAAGAAAAAAACTAAACAAAAAAGAGAAAGTATAAAAATTTCTAATATCAAAAACAAAAATCAGGGCCATCACTAATGAATCCATGAATATAAAAAAGAGTAATAAAGGAAACTTGTGAACAACTCTATGACCTCAAATTTTATAACTTAAATGCAATGTATCATTTCTTTGAAAGAGACGGTCTAACAAATAACCCACAAAGAGATGTTGTTGGGAAACCACCGAGATCCCCAACTGGAGTATTCACGCTTACGAGAATTGCCAGGATTTTCTCAGCCATCTTCCCTCTGAGCATTTTTTTCTCCGTCAGTCACTCTCTCCTCACCAAAAATTCCAACTTGAATGTTAGAATTCTTTCTCTACTATATGTTTCTCTTAATATGTCTTTGTATTTTAAAGTTTTGTCTCTTTTCTGCCATCCTAAATAATTTTCAAGCATGCACTGTATCTCTTCAATTCTTTCTTCGTTTAAGTCTCAACTGTTATTATACCTATTGGTTTACAAAATTCAGTCATTTCATTTTTTAAGCTTTAGATTTAAATTTGGTTATTTTTAAAATGTATTCCATTGTTCTTATATCCTCTTGCTATTTAATTATTTTTAATAACTTCTTCAGCTTGCTTTTCTGTGTGCGTTGTGATTATTTCTTTTCAACTGTAATCTCAACTTTATTACAAGTTTACATGTGAGAATATTCTGCAGAGTGGGTGAAGTGCCATTTCTCAAAAAGTATTTGCATTTTTTCTAGGTGTACTACAAATCTGGGACCACAGTAAATTAATTTCTTTTCTACAAGTATTTTATTTATGTATAGATAGATTATATGAACATAGCCCTTAATATCATAGGTGGGTTGTTTTTTCTTATGAATTTTAAGAAGAGATTTTATTTTTCCTCCATCCCAGGCCCAGACCCTTTTCTGTTTGAGTCCGTGGTCCCTGTTGTCTCTGGAGCACCATTACTGAGGTGTAAACTTCTGGGTCTTATTAGACTCCACACTGTGGTCTTTCCTTTCTTTATCTTCAGTTTTTAAATCAAAACTCATGTACACCAGGTTTTATCAGATGTTTAAGAGAGAAACCCAGATTTAATATTTTGTCTTTCTCTTGAATTCTCATTTTTAATTTGTTTTCAGTATTTCAAAATGCCTTACTTTTTTTGACAGCTGAATAATGCAATGTGTATGTATGTGGGTGTGTGCTTAAATTTTCTTCCAGCGTATTTAGCTGTTTTCAGTGGAATGGTTTTTGTCAGGATTATCTGAGAGCTATCCTTTCTCCTCTACTTTTTTTTTTATGACATTCTTCCCTATTTTCCTGAGCTTCCCATGTAAACTGGCCTATCCTTCAAGTGATGGATCAATGCTTCCCATTATTTCCTTTGGCCCTCCATCAAACTGAACTTTCTTAGCATTTCCAGATGAGATAAATTAATCCATACCATGAAACTGTAAGTAAAAATATTAGTATAATCATATAAAGAAAGATTGGCTAAGATTCAAATCCATAGGTTCAGTCATGTGCTTTAGACAGGGTCTTTTCATCTCCACAGAGCTCTCTCCCATCTTTTCCCCCCATAAAATTAAGGTAGGAGGATCATAAGAGATATGAGTGAATCTGTTTCATTATATGCAATTCACTCAACCATTACAAGCTATAATGTTTTTTAACTAAATATTTTGTATGACCTAAAATGATTTGAGCCAAAGCCTTAAATTATAGGGATAATTTTAAGGAGTTATGAGAATTACTGAGAAAGGATTGTTTTTTAAAGATTACTGGATATTTTCTTAATGCCTCTCTGAGTCAATATTTAGAATCTGTGTGCCTTATTTTGCTTGCTGATATACTTGTAAAGAACATGTTTTACACCATAAATACATCTGTCCTAGCAAATATTTGAAAAAGACAACAAAGGAAATCTTTGTAATGTAGCTTCCTCATCATCGGTGCTGAAATGAATCAGAAACCACAGCTAGTTTTATTCCCAGAATTTCTATAATAGCAGGACAGCTGCTCAGTATAACTTTCCCTGTTGCTTTTCAATTTTTGGTACATAAGATAAAATGAATTTGGAAGAAAAGGCCAAGAGGCTAGTGCATGAATTTTATGAAATTTCATTTGGCTGTGTCAGGGGCATATTTTTCATTGTAGCATTTTCAGTATCCTGGACACTGCCTTTGAGCCAGGTAACAGTTCACCAATCTGGTTTAAGGTACAATTTAAAAAATAAGCTGTAAAACAATTATTATCTGAAAAGCTGATTTTAAAATTCTCTTTATTTTTTCATTGGGAAAAAGTGTGGCTTATGTTTTGTTAAACCCATTACTTACATTGATCATTTTGATACTGAAGTTTAATTTTTTGAATCAAATATTCTACTATTAAGAATTGAAATATTCAGCTTTTCCTGTCTGGATGCTTGAAGATCGGCCTCCATCATGAATGACACAGTTGCCATCCAGACCAGGAAGTCCATGATCAATAGATTCCTCAGTGGAAACAAATGGTCATCTAAGTCCTTTTTCCTGGGAAGGCAAGAGGACCTAACACAGAAATTCAGGAAAAACTAGGCAAAATGTACAAGACAACACCAGATGTCATCTTTGTATTTAGATTCAGAACCCATTTTTGTGGTGGCAGTACAACTAACTGCCTTTAGCATGATTTATCATTCCTGGATTATGCAAAAAAAATGAACCTACATGTAGACTTGAAAGAAATGACCTGTATGAGAAGTACAAGATCTCCAGAAGAACAGCTAAAGAAATGCAAGAACAGAATGAAGAAAGTCAGGACACTGCAGAGGCCGATGCAAGTGCTGGCAGCAAGTGAGCTGGGAGCTGCACAACAGAAGGAGTTAGATTCTTTAGTGATGTTATTTGTGGTGATTGTGCAGATTTTTCATGAGAAGAGCAATAAACTAAGAACTTAAAAAAGTGAAATATTCAAATATATCAATATTAGTTTTTGCAGGAAAATCCAATCTCTTTTACCATGATGTTAGATGTTAAAATATAAGAAAGTTTACAACTGAGAATATTGAAGCTGGAGAAATAGACATTGTTCAGGTGTGTAAGTGAAAATCAACCTAACAATGGGATGTTGAGTGTATTAATGTCATGTTTCAGCTTGACAAATTCTAATTATAAATACATGATTTCCATTTCTTGTATCTGTAAATAATAGCCTAAAGTAAAAAGGTAGTAGCTGGTAAAGATCAGATTAGACCACTAATTCCTTTTCTTAAAGTGATTTCAGAAAAATATTTACATTATTCATTGAGTTTAAACAGCCAAACTTTGATCTCATCTGGCCCTAACACCTGGTTTTTAAACACACTTTTTTTTTTCTTTTTTTTTGGTAGGATAAGTATTTTGAAATTCAGAAAGCTTCATTCTGTGAATTTTAACTGTGGGTGGATCTCAGAATACTGATGATACAAGAGTGCTGAGAAATTACATTAACATCAGGGTCCTAAGACTTATCTCCCTTTTAAAAAGAATCACGTCTTTAATTACTATTTGTTCAGAACACTTTGAACATTTTAGCAGCAGAGCAAAAGGGCTAATTGATTGGAAAAGTATCTCAATCCGTGTCCCATATTCATGGGACATAAGTTCATCATTCAGATTTGAAGTGAGAAAACTTTTTTAAACAGGAGCCAACAGCAACATCTGTGCACAACTAATCCTGAACCTGAACCAACTCTTTTCCATATTTTAGAATGTGCACATTTCCTCTCATCGTGTTTTTCATTTCATCGTCTCCTGCAGCCAAGCACAGTGAGAAGGACTACTTTGTAATCATTTTGATTTATCTATAAGCAGGTCATTTACAAAATCCCTTAAGAACTCATCCTCATAGATTTGTAGCTCAATTAAGTGGATTTAATTAGTGTAGATAGACTGGCTGAAGAAACATATAAAGTTTAAATCCCAAAAGATCCTTGAATTTCATGCAGTATTTTTTTAATTATAAAGTCTCATTTTCTTACACTGATATATTTTCTTCAAAACATTTGGAAAGGAAACTATGTATTTGAGGAACACTGTGACCATACTGTAATTTTAAAGTCCCAAATTTTCTCCATATTCTCTCTTTCAGGCACACGGGTGTAGGGTTAACACATACAGTAAATATCCTCATCATTTAATGTCTCAAAGACTAAAAACTCTTTTAGCCAGATGACAGGAGACAAAGTTCTTCTGTTGCCACCACCTCAGGTATTTCTGAGGTGTATGCAAATAATGGGACCTAATGAGCCCTTGAGATGATATCTGGCCCCAGACAAAGTAGTAACTTCTATATGCATTACCTAATATGATTCTCAACATTACCCTATGAGGGAGGTCTCAAGAAAATGAAGCCTGCAGTATTAAAAAAAGAGAAAGAAAGAAAAGTAGAAGAGAAGGAGAAAGAGGGAGAAAGAAGGCAAAGAGGAGGACAAGAAAAACTTGATCAAGAGCATGTACCAATCATGGGACATGTTAAATTTAAGTTATCCAAGGTCACATCGATGCTAGAATTGCCAGAAAGAATGACTGTGTGGTTTTTCTGGCACACAAACCCATACTATTTGCCACTTTTGCTATATCCCAGGGTCTTGGGGAAGAGGTGACGAGATTCCCTTTGTCATTTGGGTACACAGCAAGATATATTTCCCTGCCCCCCATACAGTTAGTTGCAGTTATATAAGTGAGTTCTTGCCAGTAGAATATGTTATCACTTTATCATCTGTCCACTAAAACCTTTCTCACAAAATCTTCACCCTCTCTTTCCCCATTTGATGATTGAATAAAGGGCTCAGAGGTCAGGAGAAAGCAACACCACAGAGGAGAAAAAAATCTGGGGCTCCGAAACATCACACAGATGCTGTCCTGAAAGTAAGTGCCTGAAGATTGACATTAACAGGAAGTAAACTCCTGCTGCGTGAAGCTGCTGGACTTTGGGAGTTGTTTGTTAGTGCAGCTAGCTCAGCCTGGCTAATGCAAACTGAAGTAAATGGATCGGCCTCGCATGTCTCACCCTCCTGCAGCCACACTTCCACTCCCATTTCTCCTATTTGACAATTAACTTTAATCAGGTCAACTAAACCCCACCAGTGTGTTAGCTACTCACAGATAACAATGCCTCCATACCTGAAGACTGAATAAATCTTGACAATTTCACACCAGCAGGCATTAGGGAAACAGCCCTCAGCCTTGCAGTATTTACATATGGATGGGCCAGTCCTCTGTGCATTCTATTCCATTTTCTGTCAACACTTTCAAAGACAATAAGAAAAATAAAGTGACCAGTGTATTCAAGTCTTAAAACTGTATTATGCATGAATTCAAGCAGAATGTACTATATCATTTATTGTTAAATTTAAAGTTGTAAGAGACAATAAACTCTCTCTACCTTACCAGATACAGAAAAATATGTCTCATTTCCATGGAAAAGCTAAAGAAACAGCAAAGAGTGTGTGAATGAGAGCATTACCTCCTCATAGATTTCTATAATCACAGGCCTTGTGTTGAGTTCCCAAGCCAACACATTGTAACACCCACAGCAGGATAACGTCTCTTTGCTGCAGTTGTGATTACTAACACAGTTACTGTTGAGAATTCTATTAGCTACGTGCTTGGCTGAGAATATGAGTTTATCTTCACGATATCCCCTAGAAGGCAGACAGGTGATGACTTTTAACACCATTTTAGTGATGAAGGAACCAGGAAGGAGACATGCAAAGGCATTTCCCA
The DNA here is from genome assembly GCA_028533065.1 of Trachops cirrhosus. Taxonomy (NCBI): domain Eukaryota; kingdom Metazoa; phylum Chordata; class Mammalia; order Chiroptera; family Phyllostomidae; genus Trachops; species Trachops cirrhosus. Next base: position 67,742,026 of record CM052538.1, read on the forward strand.
GTGTAATGCAACAAATCCAAGACATAATTAAGAACTCAAACTATTTCCATTGTTATTGATTTACACTCATGGTATGATTTTAGGACTGAACCCCTGTTGTTGAGAAAGATTTTTCTCCACAAAAAAATATAATGGCCTTTTTTCCCCCCTGTATACGCATGTTTTAATAGAGCTGTTACTATAATGGACAAGGAGAAAGATGGGCCTGAAATAAGTTTCCTACAAAGGACATTTCAATAATGATCTATTAAATGTATAGAAAAATGGTCTCTGATATTCACAAGCAGCTTGAGTCTTAGTCCCCATTGATGCTGGAAATGTAATGACATATAAAATGCTTCATGTGACATAGGCAGGAAAGAGAATTGAGTGAAATGACCATAGACATTCAGAGAAAAGACCAAGGTCATTTCTTACCTTGACATAGGGAGAAGTGGGTGTGAACTTGGCATTGCTACTTTTCCATCCTGTTGACATATCCTGATGAAAAATTCCTGCCTATGGGATGTTGTCCTGTTTTCTTCAGTAGGTTCTTCCCTGTGAAACCAAAGGGAAGTAGTTCTAAGGTATACTAGACAGGCAGTTCTGAGATGTGTTCTCATGTGAATTAATAGCAAAAAGTAGTAGAGAAAAAGAAAAGAAATAAACTTTCCTGGAGGTTTGCTTTCATTTATATCTCCTCATATTTTCCTGAGTACTTAAATATACTACTGTTAAAAACAGAAAGATCTATGAATTCCGTGGGATGGATACTTGCAGTAATAACATGTGCCATGGTAAAGTGGCATCACGTTTTTTCCCCACACAGGAACTATGTGAGCAAAGAGGATCGCTGCCCCCACAGTGAGTCCTTTCCTTGCACAGTTCTGCTAGCTGACCTAATGAGAAGTGTCCAGACTTCAGTTTTGGTTGAAAATTCACTGACAGTTTGAGTGCAGGCTCAGTCTTTCTGCTCCTTCTGAAATGCCAAGTTGCATGAGAATTAATTAGCAAAAAGACCAGAGCTTTAAGCCTATTTTTTTTCCTATTTCTCTCCATTTGTTTTATTTCCATTGGTATATTTTGTTTTCAAATCTTGATCCAAAGCTCATTTGAAGATGATTTATTAGCACATTAAGATGATTGTGAGGACTAAAAGAACGGTAAAACACTGGAGTGTATTAGTCCCAGTAAACCTTGACAGAGGGGTGTCCTTTCAAAACTGACAACCCCTCCTTTTATTATTCTTAAATCCCATACAGATTTCTGTTGCTTACCACTCACCTTTTGCCTCTCAATAAACACAAAGAACACTTTCTATTTCTTGCTGTAAGTTATCGCTATCTATATTTTAGAAATTCCACAACCCTTCACAAGTCACTTGAGACCCAGTGGCAAGAATGAATTACCCTGAGCTGTCTGTCTCTCTCTTGACAGGTCTGCCTGAAAAGCAGCTTGCCTGGAGCTGAATTCATTGTTATTTCACTATCTGATAACTAGCAAGAGACACCTTTACAAATTTTTAACATAAGGCATAAAATGTAATTCAACAAAAACTGATTTTTCCTTTTTAAAAAATTTCAGATTTTGACCAATTAGTAGGAACTGACATTTTGAATTGCTTAGTGTGAATACTGTTGTATTTCTTTGAAACTTAATCTTATAATCACTGCTTTAGGGAGAAATAGATCAAGCTCTATTGGCAAACACATTGCCCCTGATTTCCTTTTATCTTAAAATAAAAATGTGAATTAAGACATAGCACATGTAGTATTTAGCATTTAGTATTCGATATAGCTTTCACCTTGCATTGCCAAATAATGCTTGGTACCCTGTGGCACCAATTACAAGGCATATGCTGATATTGTACAATTTTCAATTAGTAGAATGACTAGACTGAAGTATTAAAGCAGCAAAAAATAGCTGTTTTCTAGATTAATGAAATAATAGGATACCTGAAGTGAATGTTAGCATATTTTATCTCTAGTAAATTTTATCAATATGGAAATTCATGTTCTTTTATTCATCCTAGAAGTAGATCTACTATATTCTGATTATCTCTGTAATAATTGTGCAATTTGTGATACAGTAAAAGCCAAGACAAGCAGTCCAGTGTTTCTTTATGATTTTTCTGTTCCTTGAGTAAGCCAAGGGCAATCAAACACACAGTTGACATGCTCACAGTTGTCATGTACCCTGGGGAATGTCAAAGATAAACAGATTTCCCTGATCATTAGCACTCAAAATCCCCCTTTACATTGAATATTCATGTTTAAGGAGAGAGGATTGCCAACCTGATAATAACATTTGAATCGATAGAAACTGCAGTTCTCACCTTTACTTAAAATTTTAAAATCAATGTATCACATTTTTATTTTTTTACTTCTATTTTTATTGTTCAATTACAGTTGTCCCCCTTTTCCCCCCATTGCTCTCCCCTGCCCTACCCACCCCCTACCTTCTACTTTCAATCCTCCTCTCCTCCCCATTGTCTTTGTCCCTGAGTCCTTTATACAGTTCCTTGACTTAACTTTTCCCCTTCTCTCTTCTCCTTCCCTGTTATCCCCCTCCTCCTCCCCTCTGGTCATTGTCAATTTGTTCTTCATTTCCATGCCTCTGGTTCTATTTTGCTTGCATTGTTCATTTTGTTGATTAGGTTCCACTTATAGGTGAGATCATATGGTATTTGGTTTTTACTGCCTGGCTTATTTCACTTAGCATAGTACTCTCCAGGTCCACCCATGCTGTCACAAAGGGTAGGAATTCCTTTGTTCTTTCTGCTGTGTAATATTCCATTGTGTAAATGTACCAGTTTTTTGATCCTCTCATTTACTGATGGGCACTTAGACTGTTTCCAGCACTTGGCTATTGTAAATTGTGCTGCTATGAACATTGGGGTGCACTAGTTCTTTTGAATTTGTGTTTCAGGATTCTTAGGGTATAATCCCAGCAGTGGACTTACCATTCCAAGTGGAAAGGCAGATCCATTTTTAGGTTTTGGGGAAATTCCATTCTGTTTTCCACAGTGGCTGCACCAGTCTACATTCCCACCAACAGTGTACTAGGGTTCCCTTTTCTCCACAACCTCACCAGAACTTGTTGCTTGTTGATTTGTTTATGATGGCCATTCTGACCGGTGTGAAGTGGTATCTCATTGTGGTTTTAATTTACATCTCTCTAATGGCTAATGATGTTGAGTATTTTTTCATGCGTCTCTGGGCCCTTTGTATATTCTCCTTGGAGAAGTGTTTGTTCAGGTACTGTGCCCATTTTTTAATTGGATTGCTTGTCTTCCTGGTGTGGAGTTGTGTGAATTCTTTTTGTATTTTGGAAATCAATCCCTTGTCTGATGTATCATTGGCAAATATGTTCCCCCATACGGCTGTTTCCCTTTTCATTTTGGTTATGGTTTCTTTAGCTGTGTAGAAGCTTTTTAATTTTCTAATTAATGGTAACAATGGAGTAATATCAATAATAAAAATATTTAAACAGCTTCATGGAATGTACTAAATGTCATACTAATAACTCTTTTTCAATAATTTAATTCTCATGACAACCACATGAGATTGGCAACTTCATTTTACAGTTAAAAATTTTTTTAAAATTGGAGACTTTTAGAGAGGTTATATTACTTACCATCATGAAGTGAGTAAATGGTGAATCTGGGATTCAAATGAAGTTATCCTTAACCCAGGGCCTGAACTCTTGAACACTAAATGCTTTAATGAATCATTAGTTTTATAATAATCAAAATAATAATTTGGTAAAAAAATTTCTATTTAAGTTCTCCTTTTAAGTACTAGTTTAACAATTTTATTAAGTACTTGTAGCTCATCTTAGATCCAGATTTACCTTCTATTAAACCAAATTCTGTTAATTTCATTGTATAGTTTTTCTCCATTATATTATTTCTTTCATCATAATTTTTCTCCATCATTACAGCATAGTTCAACCTACAAACATTTCTTGCTGGATTACTTTTTAAAAAGTTTCTAAAGAGGACTCTCCTCTCTGGCTCCACTGGGAAGCACATTTTCACAATTCATTCTCTACTCTATAATAATAGGCTTGAAACACGAACTTGATGTATGTAACTTAAAATAGTGCATTAGTATCCCATTAATCTTGGGATAACATGCAAGTACTTAAAACGGCATAAGGGGTCTTGTGTGGTCAGCCCACTGAGGACCAATCAGCTTTCTTCAGACCTCTGCCCTGAAACTGTTTTTCTTCCAGCCCCTCTGGCCTCTACTCCATCCATCACACCCTTCTACCTAACTTGCTCTTGTTTCTCCTCTACCACTGCTAGTCCCTATTCATCCTGTGGATCTCAGCCAAACTCTGATAATCACCACAAAGTTTCCCTGGCCTTCCTGTGTACTTAACAATTCCTATGATAATTCTGTGTTACCCCACATTGCTCGTATTAGCATTTTTCACAGAAGTGTGAAATCCGCCCCTGCACAGTCTTCTCCATGAGGGCATTCAGCTCTTCTGGTTGACACTGGTCTAATACACATCATGGACGTGGCAGGCACTTGATGGCATTTACCATGTGGTAAACAATTAGCTTGCCTTGGTAAGTATTTATTTAATAAATTAGTTTCTCCTGACAACAATGGAATTTATAATTTCTAAGTTCTAAGAGTTAAGTGCTTATATATTATTGACTAGTCAGACCCTTGTATGGTAATTAAAAAAAAACAACTAGTAAAATAATTTTGATATATCCATACTGTAGAATATTAGGGAACCCTTACAAAAAAAGGATTATGTACCTAGATTGTACATATGTTGACAGATGATAGGTACATAGATACATACATGCACATGTATAAACATATGGACATAAACATAGAAATAGATATTTCCATTAAATATGGATAGATGATTTAGGGTAAGAAAACAGGTCAGATTAAAAATACATACATATGTATAAATACAAGTATGCATTATATACATAATATATAAAATATAAGACTACATATAAAACTATTAATAGTTCTATTTTAACAAATACTATTCTTCTTTAAAGTAATTCATACCTAGTAATAAATTATTTTAGACTCATTTTAGTATGTTTGAACTTCCTAAGTCTAGGATTAATACATCTCATTTGCCTGCAACATCTTTTAAATCAATTGGATCTCTTCAGTGTTTAGCTAACCCATAAAATTGTTAAATCTATTCTTGCTTTTTCATATGCTTCATTTCTTTCTTTCTTTTAAAGTTTAGGGTATTATTTTTTGCTTGGTATTGAACAAATATATCTTCCAGCTTATAAATATTAGGGTATGGTTATTTTTAAATTAAAATTACTAGGAACATTTTTAATATTAGAATTTTTGTCATAAATATAGCTCCAATAAACTTGACTACAAAGAGTTTCCAGTGACATCACTGCTTAAGAATTATCTTGGATTATTAATAATGCATCTATATAATAAAAATCTCCTGTTTGTTGTACATATAATTTCCACTGCTTTCTCCTGATTCTCTTTCTAAATGATAATATTGATTGTACAATATATTTTCTCCATATTAAGTTCTCCAGGTTTTTTAAAAGGTATAATCTTAGATACAATGAATAAATTTGAAGATCATATACAGGAAGAAGAAAAATGAACAAATATAGTTTCTTAATACAGTGTATAATTTATAATTATAAATATTAGGAGACATTTGTTCAGAATAACTCATTGTAACTCATCAAACCAGTATCTTAAAACACTTTTTCTCAAAATTTTTTTCAGAGTGAAACTTGTCCCAAAATATTTAGGTAAGAAACTTACTGTAAAACCTCAAAACGTTTTATGTAATAAATATTCTTTCCAAATGATTTTTTTGATGAATGAAATGTTAATGATTCAGGAGCACATGAACTGAGTTATTCTATAAATAAAAGGAGTAAAAAAATCAAGGAAAATTAATTTGCTAAACTTTGTTTTGGCAAATGCAGTGTTTGAAAAATCACTTGAAATATTAATTGAACCTAACTGAGCACCACTTAGGTATATATAAACAATACATGTATATATAAACTATATATATAATATCATAATCATATATATGTAACAATGACTAAGAAAGAAGAATGTCATTAGTTATTAGATATTGTTTTGATCATGAATCTATTCATTTTAATTTATATTAATGCTTTGGTTTTCTCTTATTAATTCAAAGCAAATCACCTAATTACCTAATGCTTAAATTAAAGGGATTAAACAATATATTTCAACTTATAATATTTTAATACTTATTATTTTCTTAAATAATCAGTATAGTTACAAATTAAAAATGATAGAAAATTCTTGACTTTAACATCTCTGTAAACCATCTTACTAGCACTTTCTAACTACTTTGAGAATTCTACATCTCAAATAATAATTACATATGAAATATGAAATATGTAATAGCATGTAATATGATGGATATGTATATATGTAATAGATGTAATATATTACATCTAGTAATAGATGTAATACATAACATGTAATATTCAATAATAAATAGTTACATATTACACATTACATATGTAATTATTACATATTATATATGTAATAATTAAGACACATCATAATTCAATTTTATATAGTTACATTTTATATATAATTCAACATAATTCAATTTTATCATGGAAATTGGAAATTATTTAATAGACTACCATTTTTAGAAGCCTTGTTATAATGATAATCCTGATGATATGTGAGAAAAAATAGTGCTATCCTATTATTTACTCTTAGTTTTTTAAAAAATTAAGTTGTCTCACAAAAAAGTAAGTAAAGTAAAATAAACTTAAAATATCTAAGATAGAAGGAAATTAAAAATTTAGGGAAAGTATTATGCCACTAAGACATGGCATCAAATAGCATCCCCTAGTTTGCATATTATGTTCCATGCAAGTGCATCACATGCATCCATGCATGTGCACACACGCATGCCCACACATACTTCCTGAAACAAAGAAGCCTGGGAAATACTGCAAACTCCACCTTTCAGAGAAACACTTAAAGGTTCTGAAAACACCTGAAGTAAAGCTAAAATGCGAGAAAACTCAAACTTCATATTCAACTTTATTTCGTCCACAGTTTTCCAAATGCAGTACACATCAGAGAACTTTTTCCTGAGTAACACCTAATGGTATACCTCAGAATTAGTTTTTCATCCTTCTGCTAGAGTAAGTGGAGGCAGAGACTCTTATGAATATTAATTAATTGACTCTATACTTTGTAGCAGCTGGCAAAGAAAGGAGATCTGACTCATTAAATAATTTCTGCTGACAGTAACATAAAAAAGGAAACTAGGAAAGTAGGCTTTTATAAAATAGGAGCTCCGCTGTTGTGGTTTCTTGTAGCTCTTAAATGAGGTTGGAGTCTGTTGATATGTTGCTTTTCTGAATTATTTATAGCTGAATGAGTGCTATAAGATAAAAAATACATAGTTATATTATTGCAATCAATTATTTTACAGATACAACTTACAAAATATTTTTCTTTCTTTGCCTTAGTGCTCATTCATAATGTGCAAAGAAAAAAATAGAAGGAATAAAGTGAAAATTATCTTAAATTTTATTACATAGATGGATGTGTTCATACATTATTGAAGATGGTTCTATATGTATAAATATCAGATATATGTGTGTGTATATATATATATCATTGACCAATTCTTTACATTCATATGCTTTTAGATATTTCTATGTGCATATTTGTACAGATATATAGATATTATCCATCTAGGCAACATCATATTTATGTATATGCTCATATGTGTATCTATGGATATGTATATATAGATAAATATATACAATGTTACACATATGTTTATGACATATGTTTTTAAATTCAACTGGATTCATGACACTGTCGGGTATCCACACTGTTATTTCTTTAAGCAAATTTCTTTCCAAAGCCCCAAATTACTTATTAATACCTTCTACACATTTTTTCAACTGTCTTCCAGCAAAAACACAAACTCAACCGATGATCTCATCTTTAGATTTCACAGCAAAAGAAAACATGCAATACACCAGCAAGTAAACTTCATTGCTTTTTTTGAAGCCTATAAAACACTTGTGTTGGTGTCTACACTTCCCTCTTTCCTTTTTGCAGGAAAGAAGTGGATGCACCCTTTAGTGTCTGGATCAGAGCCCTCCTTTTCCCCACTGTCCTTTTCACCCTGCAATCTGTCTCCTGAACTTCCCAAGGATCTGCTTTCTGTTAACAAGTATACTCAGAAGCAGCACTACTTTTTACAAAAGTTAAACTCCCTTAACCCACAATTTCTCTAGATATTATTTTTTTCCTTCTCTTGACTCCAAAGTTGGATTCCTTGAAAGCTTTGTGTGTTCTGTTTCTACTTCCCTTCTATCTAGTCACCTTAAATCTACTCTAATCTGGCCTTTCTCTTGAGATTTTTTTTAAGGACAGAGGGAGGGAGGTACTTTTTCAACTAGCTCTTTTTATCTGTCTTCAACACAGTATCTTATTTTACAGTCTCTTTTCAACAGTTCCCATGCTTGGCTTCTGTAATTTCACACTCTCGTGATTAGTATCATACTGCAGGTCCCTATTTATATCCCTTTCTGGCTCCTTACCATCCTCCTGACTAGGAGATGATAAAGTTCTTTCAGACTTTCCAAACCTTCCTCTTTTGTCTCTCCACATTCTCTCCCCATACATTTCTTTCCAGCCTCTGGTTTCAATCACTCTCAGCATGTTAGCACTCCCTGCCTTGACTTCTCTTCTGAGGACCCCATCACAGAACAAAATGCTTACTTTACCTCTCCACTCAGATGTTTCAAAGGCTCCTCAAAAACAACACAATCAAAACAGACTTTATGAAAATCTTCACTGTCCTGCTCCTCTCCTATTGTCACCCAGATTTACTGAAAAGTCGTCCCTTTCACTCACTCCCCAACTTGCCTGCCCTTGTCTACAACACTCATGTCCACTCAAACAGTAAAGTTTGTTGACTCTTTCCCTTAAAGAAGTACAGATTTGTTTGTTTTCTTTTTTGAATAAAAAAGAATGTCTCTTTCTCTTAGTACATAATTTTGGAAAGCAAATCATAATATAGAATGTGTAACTTTATAGAGAAATATTATCAATTGTCCACTTGTCTGGCATCATGCTTGCCAAGAACAAGTATTTTAAGTTTCCTCTTAAATTTTCTTAATGGGTCTTTCAAATCTACCCCCATAATTTAAAGAAAATATATGATGTAAGTCAAATATATTAATCATCAGGTGCTGTTTCAGCTTCCAGCAGATTCCTTTTCTGTTCAGTCCTTTCACCTTTCTGTTAAGCAACCACTGTCAGTGAAGGGTATGCACAATACAACCCTTAAACCATGACAGTGTCATGAGAAGGAATGAAAATTTTCCATTGTAGTTGCTGTTTCTCAAAAAATTCCAAATTTTGTTCATAGATTGCACTAAATGTGTGGTATGGCAAATGTAAATCTTGCCTTTATTAGTAGATAGAAAGATTCTTGTGAAATTATTCTTTCAAAATATATCTGTTGATAAAATCATGTTTTATAACTTCATTTCAAATTTTTTGAGCAATATAGCTATGGATAGTATGTTCTAAGGAGTTGTGTGCTGTGATTTTAATTGTGTCATATTAAAATGAGTTTATGCCGGATAGGATGGGGGTTGGGAGGATGGGTAAAAAAAGGTGAAAGGGATTAAGAAGTGCAAATTGCTAGTTATCAAAGGAGTTATGGGGATGTAAAGTACAGCAGAGGGAACATAGTTGATATTGTACTAACTATAGATAATATCAGATGGGTAATAGGCTGATTGGGGTAATCACTTTATAAGGTATATAAATATCTGATCACTATGCTGTATACCTGTATGTTGTAAAAAATCATTTTAAAGAATAAATTTGGAAAAAAGTTATTAATTTTAAAGAATAAATAAAATGAGTTTAAACAAAATTAATAGAAATATATTTATAAGAAATTCAAGAAATACCTCTGTCTACCTATCTGAAAATAATATGCTCATTTTTAAGTATTAATTGTTTTCTTAAAGTTGTGTATTTTCAGCCCTGACCAGATGGCTCAGTTGGAGTGTCATTCCATAAACCAAAGGTTGCAGGTTCTTCCTGGGTCAGAGTACATACGAAGGTTGTGGGTTTGATCCCTGGTTGGGACACATATGGGAAGCAAACAATTGATGTTTCTCTCTCACATAAATGTTTTTCTCTGTTCCTCACATTGATTTTTTGCTCTCTCTCCCTTCAGTTCTAAAAAAAAAAATCAGTGTACATATCTTTCAGTGAGAATTTTTCAAAAATTGTGTATCTTCATGCAGAATCCATCTTAGATTTTAAAACACTTTTGAAAACTCAGTATGTAACAGGGTGCAGTCAAGGGGGGCAAATGGGGTTTTGTAATGGGGTCCAGAACTCAAGGTATTCAGGAAATATTAGAAAAATATATATATATCATGTCCTCACCCCAACAAGTCTGAGCTGGGGGATGGGACACATGAGGCAGGGCCATTGAGAGTTGTTTTGGGTAGCAACAGTTTTGTAGATAACCTCTAGAATAGTCACTTAACATATCTATAACTTTTAACTGGTTTTATACATATGTTAAATAGCTGTGGCCATGCTTTGAGCCAGGGGGATGGGAGTGACCTCAACCCAAGGTGTAACTGGTAGGTAACTCCCTCTGGGTACGGCACCTGTGTAAAAGCTTGCAAATGATTGGCTCTACACCATGGGGCCACACCTGACCAGACTTACTATGGCAGCCCATAAAACTGGAAGAATATGGGAATGCTGGCAGGTGTAACTGATTGTGGGAGGAGTCAGAAGTGGTGCTGCAGAGGAAGATTGGTGCTGGGATTAAAACCCAGGTGTGGCAGCCACGCTGGGTCTTTTGGGGACCACACAGCTTTGGTGTAAGTTGGGACCATGCAGCTTTAGGGTGCGCCCTTTTTGCCACATGGCTTAGGAAGCAAGAAAGACTTTGCCTGGAAGAAAAGGGGTGAGAGGATTCTTACTGGTGGGCCATGAGGAGGTGCCACATGGTTTTGGATTAACTAGAGACTGTGGCAGTAACGCAGCTGATGGTGCCAGAATTGAGGGGCTGCCTGAACTTCTACTTCTTTTCCTGAGATATGGCGCCCTGGACTGGGCAAAAAGAAAAAGGAAGGACTATGCATTTGTGGGTATTCTAAAGGACTTTAGTATTTTTAATAAAAACATTAAGTCATTACTCTAAGTCTGTATAACTTTTTAAATAAATAATCCCTTTCCTTTTCATCAATCTCTGGCATTGAGATACTTCTTTCCCTGGTGGTGGGCAAGATGAACCTAGTATGGGGGGGACCCGTGGAGCACAAGGGTCGGTCCTTTCAGTAATAGCATATCATTCACCGTCCCCCAGTCTGTTGTGTCATAAGTAGAAATACTTGTAGTAAATTGTAACCCAGTTATATGCTTATATGCTTATGTGCATAAATAAGCATGTAAAATTATCCTTTAAAAACAAACAACTAGGACTTTCAGTCTTGACAAGGTGACAGACTTGTATCACTCTGCTTCTCCCTAGTGAGTACAATGACAATTCCTGGAAATTATGTAAGAACTAACTAAAAAAGAACTCTGAAAGGTGATAAGAGGACACAATGAGATATCACCTCACACCTGTCAGAGTGGCTATCATCATAAATCAATGAACAAGTGCTGACGGTTATGTGGAAAAAAGAAAACCCTCATGCACTATTGATGGTATTGTAAATTGGTTCAGCCACTGTGGAAACCAATATGGAGTTCCATAAAAAAATTAAAGATAGAACTGTCATATGGCCCAACAATCTACTTCTGGGTATTTATCCAAAGAAATCTAAAACACTAAGAGAGCTGTGCATCCCTATTTCAACACAACATTATTTACAATAGCCAAGATATAGAAGCAACTGAAGTGTCCATTAATAGACAAGCAGGTAAATAAGTTATGTTACATATACACAATGGAGTATTATTCAGCTATAAAAAAACGAAACCTTACTATTTGTGACAGCATGGATGGACCTAGAGGGTATCATGTTAAGTGAAATAAGTTGGACAGAGAAAGTCAAATACCATATGATTTCACTTATATGTGGAATCTAATAAAACAAAATAAATTAATAAAATGGAAACAAATTCATAGATACAAAGAACAAACTGATGGCTGCCAGATGGGAGGGGAGTTGGGGAGATGGGTGAAAAAGTTAAATAGATTAAGACTTTCAAATTAGTAATCACAGAATATTCACAGGGTTGTAAAGTACAGCATAAGGAGTGTAGTAAATAATATTGTAATAAATATGTATAGTGCCAGCTGGGTACTAGACTCATCTGGAGATTGTTTTGTAAGTTATACAAATGTCTAACTACTATGCTGTACAGCTGAAACTAATATAACATTGAATGTCAACTCTAATTAAAATTTTTTTTAAATAAGAAAAGGGGTAAGAGGAGGGCAAATTGATATGGGACCTCAGGGCTGAATAAACAGCATAGCAGCATCACATAAACCAGTTCTGTTAAGTAACACTACAAACACTCTGAAAATTAAACTGTCATTGGAAACATAGCCCACACAAAAAGGTCAGGGACCTGTGTGCTAAACCTAAACAGGGTAAACATCTGCTAAAATAAAATATTTAAATAGGACATAGCATCTCCTAACAGAAGAGACAAAATGTGCAGGGTACAATGGAGAAGATCCCATCATGCCAAGAACCAGGTAAAGCCCAACTGGAATGAGAAAGACAAGCAGCTGACTCCAACACCAAGATAAATTAGAGGCTGGCATTATCTGACATTGACTTAAGGCAGCCATTATAAATGTTTTAATAATCAATTACTAATTCTCCTCAAAAATGTTTTTAAAAAACCTATTTCAGCAAAGAAATAGAAGCTATGAAAAATAGCTAAAACATTATAAAGTTGATACTTACAGTAGGAAAAAACTTGAGGAACAGGCTTATAGTAGAATGTAGATGACAGAGGGTAGGATCAATGAACTTGAACAGTGGTCAAATGAATTTGCCCAATCCTAACAACAAAAGAAAACAGACAGGAAAAAAAAAACAAAACAAAAACAAAACAAAGAACAAAGGCTCAGAGACCTGTGGACACAAGCAAAATATCCAATGACTATCATTACAGAAAGAGAGTAGGGCTGAAAGGTTATTCAATGAAATAATGGCTGAAAACGTTCCAAATTTGGTGAAAGTCACAAACTTAAAGATTGAAGATGCTGAGCTAACTCTAAACAAGAAAAACGCAAAGAAATACATTGAAGACAATAGGTGAACTTTGGAAAGGTAAAGACAAAGAAGAAATCTGGAAGTCTGCCTTAGAGAAATGACACATTAACAGTAGGCAAATACAAGTTGGAATGAGAGTGGCTTTCTTACTGGAAACTATGGAGAAGGAAATGGCACAGCGTTTTTCAGGTACTGAATAAAAGACCTGTCAACCAAAAAATCAATACCTTGTGAAACTACATTTAGGGCTGAAACCAAAATAGGACATTTCATGTGAAGGAAAATTATAATATATTTTATCTCACAAAGGTTAAACCTATTCAAAAAGATTACCTAAAAGATGTTTTTTAATAAAAAAATGTGTCACAAAAAAGCAACCTGCAGCATCAGAAAGAAAGGACAATGATAAGAGGAGAAATACAGGCAGATACAATAGACTATACATCTTCTCATGAGTTTTATGAATCATATTTGAGGACTGAAACAGAAACTGTAATGCAATCTGATATTCAAGAAAATGATATTCAAGAGGTGAGACCTAAAAAGTAGTAAAGCCCTGGATGTCACTTGAAGGGAAAAAATGTCTATGCCAGAAGTCTGTGATATGTCAAGTATGTGTATTATAACCACAGAAATTATTATAAAAACTATAAATACATTCAAATACCTATAGATCAAGATGAAATTCAATATAATATTCAAGTAAATTACAAAAGTCAACAAAAGAAAAGAAAATGAACAAGAATGAGAAGAAAGTAACAGAACAATTATGAGAGACTTAAGTGCTAATATTTCAATAATTATCCTTAAGTGTAAATGATATACATACGCTAATCAAATGTAAATAATATGCATATGCCAATCAGAAACAGATACTGCAGAGTAGATAAAATAAAATAACAACACTATATTCTGTTCATAAGAAACTCCCTTCAAACTTAATGACATAAGTAAGATGAAAGCAAAAGGGTGACATAAGATGTGTCACATAAACATTATCAAATAAAGTAGTGGTGGCTCTATTGGCATTTGAAAAAATAGTCTTCAAAGAAAAGAAAATTACTAGAGGCAAAGAGACATTATATACTGATAAAAGCATCAATTCACAAGGAAGACATAATAATTCTAAGTGTGTATGTACCCAGCAACAGAACCTCGAAGTACATGAAACAAAAATTTGAGAAGCTGAGAAAAGAAATAGTCCCATAATTATAGCTGGGACTTTGAAATCTCTGTATCAGCAACTGATAGAATGACTAGAGAGAAGATCATCATGGAGGCAGAGAAACTCAACTACCTAACAGGATCTAATTGGCATACACAGAACTCTCCACTGAACACAGCAGAATATACAGCTTTTTTCAAAGCCCTATGGAGCATTGATAAAAATCAACCATATCAAGGACTGTGAAACAAACCTCAACATACCGTATGGAAAAGAATTGAAGTCAAATGCAGTCATTCATACAGGATGTACTCTGTCCATAATAGAATCAAACTAGAAATTATTAAAGAAGATGCAACAGGAAAATCTCTACACATGAAAACTAAACAACACACACATAAATAATCACAGGTCAAGAGGGAAATCTCAAAGGAAATTGAAAAATTACATATATCTGGACAAATATGAAAATACAACAATATCAGATAGGTGGTATACAGTTAAGGCCTCAATGAGAAATCACTGTATACCAATCAGAACAGCGAAAACTTAAAAAAATAGTGACAATGCCAAATACTGGTGAGGAAGTACAGAAACGGGATCACTCACTCATGGCTGGTGGCAATGTGAAATAGCACAAATGCTCTGAAACCATTTAGCAATTTGGTGTAAACGTAAACATGCAATTACCATAAACATCAGGCTTCTATCCCCAGGTAAATAAAAACTTATTTTCACAGATAAAACAAAGTACAAAGCACAGAGAAATTTTATTTGTAGCAGTCAAATAATTGTAAATGACTCAGTTATAGTTTATCCATTCTCTGGACTGTTACTCAGCAGTACAGAGTAATGAGCGATTGATAAATACAACTTGCATGAATATCTGGGAAATTATGCCAAGTAAATGGGGAAAGTCATTTTAAAATGACAAACATTTTAAAAATGAAGAACATATTATTGGCTGGTAAGGGTTAAGGACGGCAGTGGTTGGGTAGAGTCACAAATGACAATATGTAGGATTTTTATTTCCAGTTCTTGAGTGTAGTGGTGGATACACAAATCTACACAGGAGATAGAATTGTAAAGAACTCAATACACACACACACACACACACACACACACACACACACACACACTCACGAATACAAGTAAAACTGAGATAATCCGAATAAGATGGTTGGGTAGTATCAATGTCAGTATCCTGGTTTTAATAGTGTGCTATCGTTTTGCAAAATGCTAACAATGGGGGAAATATTTTCTACAACTGCACGTGAATACACAATTATCTCAGTAAAACAGCTGAATGAAAAATGCAACCTAACAGACTAAGTTAAAATTGTTTTTCAGGAGGTCTCTCTGAATGAGAATCAATTGTTCTGAACCCAAGGAATATATAGTAGGTGGAACTAGCTGTGTATCCAATGTCAGCCTATCAACACAGAACTTAACCTGAAGTCTTAGAATTTGCTCAAGCACCCTTCAGTCACCCTTCCAGCTTCCCTTGGTTTGCTTCTCACATTGTTCTAATTAGAGAGCCATTTCCTCCACACAGCTGTCTTCAATTTTCACAAACCACAGTGACGTACAGAGAGACAACACTGCCTTTCTTATCTTCAGGGAAGACATCCCTCCCCAAAGCCGTAAGAGTTAAATCTTTGGATGGTTTTCATGAATGTGTTGCAAAATACAAAAAAGCTTCAAGGAAAAGAAAACATATTGCACTAGAAATTTTTTTTATTCATTAAAAAATAGTAAGCCAGTCCTTACAAATACTCTTCATAAATTAAAACATAAGAACAATAAGTACAAAATAAATAAAAACATGTTGAATTGAAACTTGAACCGGATGGATTAATTTCATAAACTATGTAAAATGCAAATTTTATTGTTGCCTTTATTTCTGCTGAACAATTGATTCTCAAAAGTTGATTGTGACAACTTTTCTGCTATAAAAATGTTTATACAGAGAAGGAAATGAACCTTGAACTCAGTTCTACCACACAAAAGTAGTATCTACTATTATTTTGTTTTAATTCCTTCAGACAATTATTTTATTCATATGCGTGTATATTGGACTGACTTATAACTATTGATACATGCAGGTCTTAAAATCTTTCTCCATGACTTTTTGCACACATGTTCATGGGTACCTATGTCCCTGATCCTGATATAGGACGTTCCCAGGCTGCCAGCAGCTTCCTCATTCTGTGTCCCAACTCTTAACTCCCACTGCCAGCTAACCACTATTCTGATATCTAGACAATAGAATAATTCTGCCTGCTTTGGAATTTCATAGAAACGGAATGTGTGTTTTTGTGCCTGGTTAGATCATCCCAAGATAGGTGAGTCAGGCTTGTCCTATTGCAAGTAGCAGCAGTTTGCTCTATCATGGCTGTGGCATATTACGCTGTGTTAATGTACAACAATCCATTTGTCTCCCACAGGGATGGGTGCTCAGGTTGCTTCCACTGTGGGCTGTTATGCACAATGCTCCTTTGATTTGGTGACCTCTGGCAGATGTAAGCTCTCCCACCTATCTGGTCTGTGTCTGAGAGTGAAATTACTGAATCAGAAGGTATACATAGGGTCAGTTTAGGTTGCTACCACCAAATTTTGAGAGTTCTCATGGCTTCTCATCCTTGTTGAAGCTGTGTCCTTTTAATTTTAGTCAGTCTTGTAGTAACATAACTGTAAGCCAAAGAAGATACAAATCTACTATTTGTATCTTGTGCATTACAGTGTGTTTTTGTGTGTGTATGGGGGGTATGTGTGTGTGTATTTCACCTGTGTATTCTGTAAAGAAATAAATTTATTTAAAAAAGCCATAATTTGTGGGCCTTAACTTACAAAAGAGGTTTCAAAATATGACCATTTAAAGGTATTGCCTTCTGCATTAGAATATAATGTGATATATAAGGTTATGTAAACATAACCTAAACTAACTATACAACACATTTCATTTATTGGTTTTTAATATTTTGAACTTTATTTTTATGTGAACATCTATGATTGAGAGTAGAATTAGTATTCTATATGTATTAAAAAGTAATTCAAAAAATCTCCATGTGAAATCTGCCAGAAATGAAAACTTTGTTACCAAGGTACTACATTAAGAACTCTGTATCATTTTTAGTATGTATGTAACATTGTGTTGCTAATATTTTTTCTCTTTTCTTTCTACCTTTATTTTTCTGGCTTAGAGAATTCTCCTTTCTCCCCTTTTATGGTTTTGTTTTTGTGCACATATAACACATTTTCTCTGCTGCTAACCCACTCTTATATACTGAAGAGGATTGCAAAAGTTGACTAGTTTACAAGGATATACTTTTTCAAATCTTTCTTTTGGAGAAAGGTATAGATATAAGCACACATTTTTATTAACTTGCAAAATGCAAAACTGTCTGATTCAATTAAATAATCCAAGCAGGAGAGTAACTCTGAGCAATAAATATTGAAGTTGACTAACTCATGCTAGGGTTCCACTCATAATAAAAGGTACTACTAATTACCTTTACATCTTTTGGTGTTCTGGGACGAGTCTACCTTAGAGTGAGTATTTCATTTCAAATTCTGTGCTTATGTTAGAATGCAGCTATGATAGAATGGATAGGATATCAATTCTGCTGCCAATACTGAACAGTGCAGAATTGGTTACAGTCACCTGCTTCCTTTTGATATTCACTTGATTTAGACATGAGGCCAAATCTACATTTTTACTCACCTGGGGATATTGCTAAAAGCATCACTATATTGTGTGATTAAATTGCTGGTTAACTTGTTCACCATCTATGAAAACACTTCTGAATTATTTGAACCCAGTCACTTTTTTAAATTGTTGTTCAAGTACAGTTATCTCCATCCCCCCCCACTGCCCCCTACCCCAGCCATCCCCACCTTTCTCTCCTGATCCTACCCCCCTTGGTTTTGTCCATGTGTCCTTTATAGTTGTTCCTAAAAACCCAGTCACTTCTTTACTTCTCTTTTGGATGACCTCCCCACCCCTGACTTTCATCCCCTCCTCAGCAATAAATACAGATGGCAGTAAAAAAGAAAACAAACAATAGCTTTTAAAAGTTGAAAATGCCACCCATCATTCTGTTTCCTGGAGATTTCATAAATTATATTTCAGGAATTCAATTGCTTGCCATCTATTGGATCAATCAAATACAAAATGTTTGTTTGAATGAAAAGAAACATTTTAGTTTGTCATCCAGGTATTTTGTCTACAAGATATCCAAAATAAAACTTAAAATAATATTTTAAGGTGTGGAAAAAGTATTTTAAGTGTTTCCACATATACAAATTCTAAGAAAACTGAAACAAGAAAAATAAGTGGAATTAGATCAATTTCTCAGGCACATGGTGCTGTAGTGTGACAAGATTTTGGGCTCTTGGACAGTTGGCTAAGAGTATATTTTCATAGCTGGTAACATGAATATTCACAACATATCAAACTCAGAAGTCCCACTGCTGAATTGAGTCATCTTCTCCCCAATCCCGTTTTTCCTTGGATTGAGCAGACTTTTGACTAGCAGCTGGAAGGGCCCTTTCCCTGACAGAATGTGAGACTTGTAGAAATGGGCTCCACTTAGGGCCAGCAGGAAATCAAGTGCATCATTCCACAAGGAATATTTTGACTGGAGCATGTGCTTAAAACAAATCAGTGGTCCAGGCAAAGTGCCAACTAATTGGAGTCAGGAGCATGGAACTTAGCATCAGGATGCCTTCCCTCATCTCCACAGTGGTCTGTGATAGTTCGTAAGGCTCTACTTTCTGAAAGAGATAACTGAAAAATTGATACAGAGCCACAGTCTTACTAACCCTGGGACATTAAACAAGTTTTGAGGGCAGGGAATTTCACTAAGGAAACCAGGAAGTTTCCAATGAAAACAAGAGAGGTTCTGAAATATAGAAGTAAACAGAAGTTCATTCATCAGTCAGAGTACAGACATTATGAAACTAAGCCCAGTTATCATAAAGAGTTCACATTAGATTGTGTACCCTTGGAGGGAGTGTATTGTTCTAAGAAAAGAAATGGCTTGGTTGAAGACAATGAGAAAGGATGGAATTGAGTACTATTTGGATTGAAAGAAATAGAGTTTGGCAATTAATTGGACACCATGTTTTAGAGCTGAGGAGAACAATAGGTTATATGAGTTTTTAATCTGGTAAAAACAAAAGTATGTATTACTTTATACAAACCTTCCTATTCTCTACTACCTTTTATCAGAAGGATAATAAATACCTAAGGATTGTAATAATGATAGTTTGAGGTATGGAACCAATTTTTGGGTGTAAGTTGGTCCTTTATTTAAGGACTTTATTTATTTATTTATAGAAAGAGGGAAAGGGAGGCAGAAAGAGAGGGAGAGGAACATTGATTGATTAGTTGCTTCTCGCATGTGCCCTGTCCAGGGGCCTAACCCACAACCCAGGCACTTGCCCTGGCTGGGAAAAGAACTGGTGATCTTTTGTTTTGTGGAATGACACCCAACCAACAGCCACAACAGTCAGGGCCCAAGTTGGTTCCTTTTATGCACTGATAAAGATTGACAAAGTTCCGTTTGCAGAGGGGGCCATGTTGCCCTGCTGTGTGGAGACACAGTCTGAGAACAAGGCAGATGTGGGAGTACCGCCACACTCCATCAGCAGTGTGGAAGGTTTGGGGTCATGCAGCACCCTCCCTTCTTCCTTCCTTAAGAAGGAACATATGAAAAACTCCCAGTGTGTCAACTCATTTCTTACAAAGATTCTGGCACCTGCCCTTCCTTTCCACTGTCACTGACCTGATTTGGCTTTTCCCAGGATTAACCCATTCCTCACTGTGGCCCCATCCTGTGTATCACTGTCAGATTTATGTTCTGAAAATGCTACTGATATATTAGTTGCTGAAAAGCCATTACCCTTTTGTGTGGAAATATTTAATCCGTATTAGCAATCTGTGTCACCATAGTATTTCTGTTCTATAAATATTTGCTCTTTTGATTTGATATCTCAGTAACAGGCAACTTTCCTGCAACATCCCAAAGGATGTCTCGAAGAGGGTTACTTGGATCAACACATGTGCATATTCATGCAAAACTAAAAAGTTCTCTTTCTTTGTATCCTCTTGTAACAACATGTGGCTGTCTATCCAGCACCTCCACAGAGTAGACAATATCATTTCCTGTGGTGTTTCTCAGGTCAGCCCACTTCTATACCTAAATTAGATTACTACGATATCAGGCTTATGATGCTGGAAATGAAGTGGTTTAACAATGTAAGCTGCTTTGTGTGGCACCAGTTCAGTCTTTTCTTAATGAAAATCCTAATTCCAGGTAGTTTCTACAAAGAATATATAAGCAATATTATGTTTCTGTATGAAAATTATGTAAAAAACACGTCTAATTTTTAAAATTATATCTTGGTTGGTGTATTACATACAGCAGTTGGTGTAAAACTGACTAAAGTTTTAAAAATATACATATTCTTATAATTTTGGTTCTGTTTCATTTTTAAATAAAGACTTTATTTCCTTAGATTTTTAAGTTAAATGATGTCTAAAATGATGTTTGAACTTGAACATAGTAATACATGGCAATGCTTGAATGAAGGGCGATGCACACTTTTAAAAACAGAATTTAGCGTTTCAATTGAATTTGGGCTAAATGCAATATCGAAGCCCTTTCTTGAGTGGTCAGTTTGGTGTTGAATTTTAATCTGCATTTTATAATTATTGCCATGAGTGTGAAGAGGTAGAATAAAGAAGTTGTTAAAGTATAAAGATGCTTACTCTTTCAGACACTTGTTCAGTGGGAACGTATAGCTCTAAACAAATGTTTAAACATTCTAACTAATTTTGTGATTTTAGTACATGCTTTATTGGTGTTCAAGATGAGCAAGTTGTTTAAAAGATAAGTTTGTATTTATCTCCAGGGAAATTGTAAAGAATTACTATTGGTAGAAGGGAGCATGAACATCATATAAGGGGTTAAAAATAGCAAAAATTATCATACCAAATGGCAAATAATCATATGAACAGATGCTCAACATCATATGTCATTAGGGAGTTGCAAATAAAACAACAGTGAGGTACCACTACATACTTTTTGAAAATAACACAATGAATTACCACCAAAATCTAGAACACTGATAATACCAAATGCTGGTGAGCATATGGAGAAATAAGAACTCTTAGGCATTTCTGCTGGGCATGAAAAATAGTACAGCTACTTTGAAAAACAGTTTGGCAGCTTCTTATAAAACTAAACATAGTATTGCCATGTAATCCAACAATGTGAATCTTGGTATTTACTCGGAGGAGTTAAAAACTGTGTCTACACAAAAACCACACAAGGACATATACAGCCGCTGCATTAATAATTGGTAAAACCTAGAAGCAACTAAGATGTCCTTCAGTAGGTGATGGGTGAGTAAACTGTAATATAGTCAGTGCTATATTATTCAGCACTAAAAAGAAATGAACTATCAACCTATGAAAAGACATGGTGGAAACTTAAATATATCTTGTTAAGTGGAAGAAGCCAAACAGAAAAGGCTACACACATATGTTTATTTCCAATTCTATGACACATTCTGCAAAGGGCACAACTATGGAGAAAGTAAGGTCAGAGGTCACCAGGCAGGAGGGATGAATACTTGGAGCACAGAGAATTTTTAGGGCAATGAAATTATTCTGTATGATACTACATTGGGGGATACCCATCATTACACATTTGTGAAAACCCATTGTTCAACAAAAACCTGTTTTTGAATACCCAGAGTGAACCCTAATGTAAACTATGGATTTTGAGTAATAATGATAATGATTTTTTAACATCAGTCTGTTCTCTGTACCTGTGAGTCTGTTTCTGTTTTGTTTGCTCATTTATATTGCTCTTCAGAATCCATATATAGGTGAAATCATATGGTATTTGTCTTACTCTAACTGACTTATTTCACTTAAAATAATATGCTCTAGGTCCATCCATACTGTTGCAAAAGGTAATATTTAATTCTTTTTTATGGCCGACTAATATTCCATCGCATAAATACTTCACAGCTTTTTTATCCACTCACCTGTTGATGGGCACTTGTGTTGCTTCCATATCTTAGCTGTTGTAAATAGCACTGCAATAAACATAAAGGGGGTAATTTTCAAATATTACCCCAAAATTATCTTTTGCCCAAAGATAATGATCAAAATTATCTTTTGATAATTTTGGGGGGGTTCTTTGGATATGTTTCCAGAAGTGGAATCACTGGATCATAAGGCATTCTTAATTTTTTTTGAGGTATCTCCATACTCCTTTCCACGGTGGCTGTACCCGTCTGCATTCCCACCAAGAGTGTACTAAGGTTCCCCTTTCTCTACATCCTGACCAACACCTGCTTTTTGTTGATTTATTGATAATGGCCATTCTGACAGGTGAGAGATGATGTCTCATTGTGGTTTTAGTTTGCATTTCTCTGATGATTAGTGAAGTTGAGCACCTTTTCATATGTCTGTTGACCATTTGTATGATGTCTTTAAAGAAGTGTTTATACAGGTCTTTTGCCCATTTTAAAATCAGATTGTTTGTTTTTTTGTGTTGAATAATATAAATTCTTTATAAATTCTGTATATTAACCCCTTATCAGATGTATCATTGGCGTGATAATGGTGTTTTAATGTAAGCTCATTGATTGTAAAAAATGTCCCTCTCATGGGTGGTGCTGATAATGGCAGAGGCTATGCATTCATGGGGGAAAGGGTAATACAGGAAATCCTGCACCTTTCCCACAATTTTGCTGTGAAACTAAAACTTCTTTAAAAATAAAGCCTGTTTAAAAATAGCACATTATATCAAAATGTCCTTGCTGTTATTAAATAAAAATACATGAAATGCTGTTTTTATCCACTGATTACATGACTTCTTTGCATCCAAATGTCCACTCACACAAACTTTTTAAAAAACTGAAGTAGAAAACTATTTTAAAGTAGTTGTTAAAATAACTTTATTACCAAATTTTTAAAGGTTTTATCTAGTTTGCATTGAATACCTCGAGGACATTCAATTTATTTTCAAAGACTCCACTAGTTCTCAATAACCTAGACAGTATAATCGCAAAGGTCTGTTTTCCATGTGACCTCCAACATAACTTTCATTAGTGATCATGGTGGTTTGGGGCACATGCTGAAGATTAAATACACATAAAATTGTAAATTTCATAAAGATGACTTCTTTTTTGTGTCATAAATTATTATTATTTCAAATGTCATCTGTAATTTTGTAGACTAATGTAATACATGATGCTCTGTTGCTTTTTGAAAGCTAAACAGAGAAGAACTAGAGTTGCCAGCTGTAAGTTACTGGAACCTTAAATCTGCATTCGACATATTTCCAGCAAAGATCTAGAGACTTTCGTGTGTAGCTCTCTTTTAAGAAGTCTTAACTGGCCCTGACTGGGGTGACTCAGTTGGTTGAGTGTCTCAAAGAGAAAGGTCGCAGGTTGGATTCTTTGTCAGGGCACATGCCCGGGTTGCATGTTTGGTCCTCCTTTGGGATGCAGAGGGAGACAACCATGGATGTTCTTCTCTCACATTGATGTTTCTCTGCCTCCCTTTCTCTCTCCCTTCCTCCCTCTCTAAAACCAAATAAATAGAATGTTTTTAAAAAAGAAGACTGCACAGTACCTCGTGATATCCCAATGCTCTTACCCATCTGGTTAATAAAATTTTAAATGAGCAAAGGATATTTGTAGTAGGCCAAAGGTGAATTTCCAAGTTTTGGCATATATTCACCCACACAAACTTGGTGTGCACTCTTATATGTTTTTGATGCAATGCCATTTTCAATGTCCAAGCTTTTCTTATTATCAAAGAATATTAGAAGGATGATTTAGCAACAGATATGGAGCTTCATGAATTTTAGATCCCTCCTATGGAGTGGATGATGTAGATTCCTTAAAGCCTTATTGCCTTCATGTCTATTTGTAATACAGATCATTTTTGTTGTAAAAGCATCAGTCAACACCTGCCCGCACCAGGCCAGCTAGTAAGTGACTCTGCTCTATTACTATTCTAACTGTTGTGATCAGAAGAGGAATCTGTCACATACTCTCTCTGGTCTGATTCTGTATGTATGATGTCAGGGTTGTAACGAGTGAACTCCCTAAG
The DNA here is from genome assembly GCA_028533065.1 of Trachops cirrhosus. NCBI lineage: Eukaryota > Metazoa > Chordata > Mammalia > Chiroptera > Phyllostomidae > Trachops > Trachops cirrhosus. The sequence goes on from CM052538.1 coordinate 67,766,590, forward strand.
GAGCATTCGGTCTTCTTAGCTCTAAGTCACAAGAAGTTATCAAATAATAGGATCTATACTTGATTCCCTAGTCTACCAGCAAGAGTTAGAAGAGGTGGGCTATGTTTTTTAATACCATCATCCTTTACGATACTAAAAGATATATCTAATTGAGGTATCTCTACATATTATATTATTCAATAAGCCTTTTAATTTCACACAGTATTATAGAACCAAACACTTCTTTCAATTAGCCCACATTTTGAAATATGTTTAAAACATGTTTCTAAAAGCCTAAACATTGAATTCTTTTTTTTAATAGTAAGAGTATTTTTACTTTTTTAAATTTTATTTTAATTGTTGTTCAAGTACAATTTTCTCTTTTACTCCCATCCCAGCCCACCCACCCAGCCCTCCCCACCTCCCTCCCATTTCCACCTCCCTAGTTTTTGTCCATGTGTCCTTTATACTCGTTCCTATAAACCCTTCCCCTTTCCCCCTGAAATTCCCCTGAAATTCCCTCCCTTCTCTGCTCTGGACATTGAACATTGAATTCTTAAATGTCGTTTTACAACATTTTGTAGAAAGAAAATTTTCCAGATTATTTATTTGTTATATGAGTGGGGGGCTCCCAAAAAACAAGAATTACTTTCTGGAGGGTGGGCCCTTATAGTACAGGCTTCACCACTAGGTGAATGTCCTAGGAATCCATCTGTATCAGTGTATCAGCTGGCATTGTTGTGAGAAGCTGCTTTCGACTTCAGTGAATTTTTTTTGAAGACTCTTTCAATGTGTTTGCCCATGTCATGATGGCTGATTGACTAGTGCACCTGCCCACACTGCACTGAGCTCTGAGTGTTCAGCAGTTTTTGACGACAAATGGCATGACCCCAATTCCTATTCACCTGATCTCACCCCAAGTGACTTTTTTTTTGTTTCCTTGGATGAAAAAAGTCTTCAAAGGGAAACATTTTTCCATGTGGAAAAGGTGGAACAGAAAAAAGGCAGAAGCACTAAAAGGCATCAAAATCGAGCAGTTCAAAACTGTTTTTGAGCAGTGGAAAAAGCATCTCAATAAGTACATTCCATCAAATGGAGAGTACTTTGAAGGTGACTAAAGTTTAAACATGTAAGAATGAATACACAATTTTTTATAAGTAAATTTTGTTTTCTTGGCTCTCCCTAATACTTTATTAATTCTGAAACATGTCATATATTTCAAACGTATCACAGTCAAAAGTAGTACATAATAAAAATATGGTTTTAAGAAGAAAATAAGACCAGACATCCATGTAGCCACCATACAGCTTTAGAAACAGAATCTTACCAGGATTTTGAAGCCTTGATTACACATCTAAACATCCTCTTCAGAGGTGACAAATGTGTCCTATAGATTGTGTGTATTATTATTTTGCTTTTCATTAAACACTTACCTCATATGTATCTCAACATAATATATTATTTCTTTTGCATGTATTTGAAATTTGAAAAACAGAATCATGCAGTATTTCCCTTTTTGTAATTCACTTGTTAAATACTCTAGATCATATTTGGGGAAGTCACTTTCATGGGTGCCTGTGACTAGTTCATTCATACTCACAATGGTTCGCTGTAGAATTATAATTTAGTGTTTGTTCATTTTCCTATCAGTGGATGTTTGGGTTGTTTTGATTTTTTTGTCATACAAACAAAACTTAAATGACTGATAGTGCATATGTGCAAGTTATCCTTATGATAGGTGATGTAGCATAAACCTTATTTCTTTAAGCACATCTCTAAATTCAACAGGAAATGCAAATAGTTTCTTAAAAGTTGTGCCAATGTACTTCCACCAGTGAACAAGGCTTGATGTTGTCAAATTTGTTTTTAATTCCCAAGCTGGTGTTTGTAATATTATATTTCATTGGGGTTGTATCTGCATTTTACTGATGATAAATAAACCTGAGCATCTTACAAGGTGACCATTGTTTTTGTGTGTGTGTGTGTACGTACATATATCTTTTTTTGGTAAATTTCCTCTTTTGGTTTTCTACCTATTTCCTTTTAGGTTTTTCTCTCTATTTCCACAATATTTATTCTAAAAGTTTAAAAGTTCGTTCTTCACAGTCATGTCTTTAATGCATCTAAAATAGATTTTGGGGGGCATGGCATAAAATAGATCTAATAATTTTCTATTTAGATAAGCAATTATTAGCATGCTATTTAATAGCTCAGATTCTTCCCGGTAAGCTGCAATGTCAGCTGGCCTAGGTCTCTCTGTACACCTTGGTCTATTTCTGAGCTCTATATTTTCATGGTGTATTTTTCTATTCTTGAATTCTTCTAATCAGTGTTACTTTCTCTTAATTATTAATACCTAGTGAAGTGAGACACCCCTTCATCCCAACCTGGTTTCTTCTTCAGAAGTGTACTGTATACATTTTCATATAAAGTGACAAAGAGCTGGAACAACTTATGAAACAATGACTGGAATTTTAGGAGAATTAAACTGGCTCTATGGAACAATTTGGAGACAATTGAAATTTTTATGGGATTGAATTTATATAATATGACAAAACTCTCCATGTATTAGATATTTTCAAGGATTTTAAATTTTGCATTGTAATTTACATAACTTTTCTCCATTAATAAGGTGACTATTTGACTTATTTCTGGCCATTTAGTGATGTAATAGATTACATTATTTGTTTCATTAATTATTTTTCCTATGCTGTAAAACTTGCTGGGGTGATCCTACATTTTTTTTATTTACTTATGAGACTGGACACCAATTTTCCTTATTTTTGATATTGCATTTTTCTGGTTGTTATAGTAAAGCATCTTTTATCTCAAAATATTTTCAGAATATTTTCTTTTTCTATTTTCTTGAAAGATTTCTGTAAGTGGAATTTTTTTCCACATGTTTGGCAGATTTCACAATATTCTCTGAGATTAGTTTCTTAGTGGAAATATTGTGAATTACTGAGTTTATTTGTTAATGGTACAGGAATACCTACGTTTTTATCTCGAGATATTGTTTTGTCAGAATGATTTTAAATATCTAGTTGTTTGCTTACTTATTCATATTTTATCACTTCCTAACTGGACTGTTTTTGTGTTTTGTATATATTCTGTAAAGAGCATATGGCTGGATATTTTTAATCAAGCCTGCTAATTTTTATTTTAATTGGATGATTCCGTTCTTTTGCATTTATGGTTTTTACTGTATTGGGTTGGCCAAAAAGTTTGTTTGTTTTTTTCTGTAAGGTGGCTCTAGTAGCACTTAGTTGTCTTTAACTTCATTCGAAACAGTTTTGTTAGATTGTATTGCGACAGCTGTCGTATCAGTGTGCATTTAAAAAAAATAAAAAATATCAAAATTGCTGAATTTTTGTATGGCCATTTTACTATTACAGATGAAAGAAAATACACATTTTCTGCATTTTATGCTTTATTATTTCAAGAAAGGTAAAAATGAAACTGAAATACATGAAAAAGATTTGTGCATTGTGTGGAGAAAGTGCTGTGACTGACCAAAAGAGCAAAAAGTGGTTTGCAAAGTTTTGTGCTACAGATTTCTCTCTGGGGGATACTCCATCGTGAGACAGACCAGCTGAAGTTGACAGTGGTCAAACAAAGACATTAGCTGACAACAGCCATATGGGAGACAGCTGACATACTCAAAATAGCCAAATCAATAAAGTTATTGGTGAAAATGAAAATGTGTTTTTATTTTACAAAAAAATCCCCATAAATGAACTTTTTGGCTAATCTAATATATTTAGATTACTGTATTTTTAGGACTGTAAGATGCACTTGACCATAAGACGCACCTAGGTTTTAGAGGAGGAAAGTAAGAAAAAAAATTTTGAAGCAAAAAATGTGGTAAAATATTTAATAATCTGTAACCCCACTCCACTGCCCCCGCCCAGGGAGCCAGGTAAACTACATTGGGACTATAAGATGCACCTCCATTTTCCTCCCAATTTGGCGGGGTGGGGGGAGTGCGTCTTATACTCCAAAAAATACAGTGTTTGTAGTATCTCATTGCTTCTTTTTCTGTACTTTATTTCATGCAGCCATTGCATGACTTATTTGAGGAATCTGTTTTCATCATTTTTATCTACCCTTTTAAAAGTTATAAATTATAAATTCAATTTCTATTTGCTTAAAGTTGCCACAGAAATTTTAACATGTGCATTTTACTTAATGATGTCAAAATTTAGTCACTAGGAACACCACACTCTCAAATAATATAAGAATCCTATGTTATTTTAAACTGTGGTCAGCTTTTGCAGCTCACTATTTCTTCAGATAGTGTGGTCTTATTCTAATGACACAAATTATACATTATTTTAGTGCTTCATACTAGCAAAGATTGTTAAACCGTTTACACAGTTTTAATTTCATTGCTCACTCACATCCTGTGTTCCCATTGTGCACCAGGAATCCTTCTCCTTGTTTCTGAAGTATATTCTCTAAATGTTTCTTTATCAAGGTTGTTGGTGATAAGCTCAATTTTTGTTTGAAAGAAAATATGTTTATTTTGCCCTCAATCTTGAGTTCACTAGGTACAGAATTCCATGTTAAAAATCAACTTTTCTCAGCACTAACTGCACTCTGGCATTAAGTGTTATCGATAAGAAGTGTTCTATCCATTGAATTGCCATTCCTCTGTGGGTAACTTGGTGCTTACATTATTCTAGAGCATAAAGCATCTTCACTGCCTTTGTGGCTATGGGGTTTGCCTACAAGGTTTACAGGTAGAAAGTTCAGTGGGCTCCCCTGATTTGCATTTCAAACGGTGATCAGCAATTATCTCTTGGAATCTTGCATCTCCCCGTGGTCTCAGCTCTCTCTTTCTGAAGTCCAGTTTAATGTAAGAGAGGAGACCCCCAAAAGACCAGAATTATCTTCTGGAAGGTGGGCTGCTTGTAATACAGACTTTCCCAGCTAGGTGAGTGTTCTAGGAACCTGTCTGTTATCAGTCTACCAGCTGTTGTTGATGTGAGAGGCTCTGTTTGGCTTCAGTGAATTTTTCTGAAGACTCTTTTAATGCCTTTGCCCATTTCATGGTGGGTAATTTATGAGCACACCTGCCCACATCCATCTGAGTGTTCAGCAGTTTTGACCAAAAATGGCATGACCCCCCATATCCCACCTTGCCCCAAGCAACTTTTTTATGTTTTCCCCCAGGTGAAAAAAGTCCTTAAAGGGAAATGTTTACCATGTGGAGGAAGTGAAACAAAAAAAGGCAGAAGCACTAAAAGGCATCAAAATTGAGGATTTCAAAAATCGGTTTGAGCAGTGGAAAAATGTCTCAATAAATGTTTTGCATCAAATGGAAAGTACTTTAAAGTGACTGAAGTTTAAATATGTAAGAATAAGTAGACAAATTTTTACAAATAAATTCCTTTTTTTGGTTCCTCCCTCATATGTTACATGTTCCCAGTCCATCATCGATGTTACTGTACCTTTCCTTTCTTACAATATCTCCATTTTCATTTTTCTGGTCTACATTCTAAGATTTCTTTTTTTAGATATGCTTACCAGTCCACCAAGTTTGTTTGTTTAGATTTACTCATGCTTGGTTTTGAAGTCAATTAACTATATTGCTTTTAATCTCAGTGACTTTTATTTGTAAAATTCCTCTAGGTTCTTTTTAAAATCTGTTTCACCATTTTAGCAGACTCTTATACTTTGCTTAAATTTTTTAACATCTATATTTTTATACTTGTTTTAAACTTATTTCTTTTATATATTTATGTTGGAAAATTAAAATATTTTTAGTGTTTGTAGTCTGATACGTTATATTTTTTCCCAAAGTGTTAGGGTGATTTCCTTTATAGAAAATTTATGTTTGCTTCTTCCAGCTCCCTGTACTATGTATGGTTCTAACCAGGGACTATTTTATATTAAAATCACATTTTTCTTTCGGCCTGTCAAGGGCCTCACACAAAGGCCAGCTAGCAGGGATGGGGTTTTTGTCCTTGCTATTACTAGAACCAAGACCTGGAGAAGCAGCTTTCCCTGAAGTCTCCATTTTCATTGTGTGTTTTGTTTACCCACTAAATATGTCACTCCAGGTATCCTAGATGGGATACCTGGTCATAGGTGAGTGAGGAGGAAGGGGTGCTGAGCTTTCTCCTCACTTTGCAGACACCCTAAGCTGTCTCCTACCCCCATGCTTATCCCTGCTTGCCCTGCCAGGTCACAGGGTCTGATGGTACTTACAGCAGCAGCTCTTGGTTCAGTGCTTCCCATCTCTTGGAACTCATGCTGTCTCATTGTCATGGGACCTATGCCATGTGTTAATAAAGGTATTTGAGAAAATCTAATCTAGCATGTTTATTTTTCTAGATCTCTCTCTCTGTCTGCCTCTCTCCCTCTCCTTCACCCTCCCTTTTCCCCATTCTCATTTGTCTTTCTCATGTATACATATACATAAAATCCTTAGTATTTTAATTAGATACTTTTTTGAATGTTTCTGTGAATTTTTCATTAGAATAAATTCTGTAATTTTCAATAAAATTTAGTGTTATTTTTAATTAATTTATCCTAAGTATGATTTGGGCAGGCTGTAGCTACTATTTTAAGTTTTGTGCACATTATATATATCTGGATTTCATATTTCTTATTTTTATCCATTTTTCAAAAAGAAATCTCAGGCATTCATGGAAATGACAGCAGCGTTTGCTTGTGTTACACTATTACACTAACACTCCAACACCTTTGCGGTTGTTATTGGTTCAGACTATTTTTTTATTAAATTAAGATAAAATAATATAGAAACTCTGTTTTTATTTCTAAGGGATATTTTGTGTAATCAGCACTATAGATTATATTCTGTTGCACTTATTTCTATGCATGTGCACCCACATACAACCTCACATTTTTCTAAAGTACTTATTTTATGTTATCTTAGAATATATTGATATAAACATTTCACATTATTTTATATAATTACTGAAGCATTCTAAACATGCCAAAAATGCAGAAAATAGTATTAGACATGCTTACGTATCCTATACCAACAGTTTGCTTTATTTCCCTCACACATGCCACATACTGTTTCCCTACCTCTCTGTTTTTATATTTTTGTATCTCTCTTAAGAAACAAAACTAAAAAGATATAGCTGAAATTTCCCATGATCCTTTCATTCCCATTGCATCTCAATGTTTTGAAAACTGCATACATTTTATTCTTGTTTATAAGTTTTTGTAACTTGGTTTTCTTCACTATAATTTAAAATTGTGAGGTTTTAACTGTGCAAGTATAGATTCAGTTTAGCTGATGTTTGAAACACCACTGTATGAATAAACCAGGCTATTATGGATGCACCTTTTAAGTGACAGTTCAGTGGTTTCCACTTTTGCAAGGTTTCAAACACTGCTACAAAAGTTCTGTACATGTAAACTAGTGAATATGTGTGACATTATTCTCTAAGGTCTGTAATTAACCTAAAGAGTGACTGGTTTAGAATACATGCATTTTAACTTTACCAAGTATTGCAATATTGCTATATAAAACTATTGTGCCAATTTTCACGTCCTGAAACAATCTATGTACTTCCTGATTTCCTTCACTTTAGCCGAGAGTTGTCAGATTTATTAATCTGAGCCTGCAATTTGGTATTCAGTTGCATTTCACTAAGGGCTTATTTATATTCTCTGATTACTAAGGAAGTGGAGCATCACCTTTTATGAGCTTATTAGCAATTTCACTTTTAAAAAAATTCCATGACTCTCCTTTTAATCTATTTTCTTAGAGTTTTTTTCTGTGTAAGTATAGTAGTTCAGTACAGTCTGTATAATAATCTTATATAATTGGATTACTTATATTATTCTTATCGTCCCCCTGTCTATTTTGTACCTACCATTTATGCTTCTTATTTCCTGGACATTTTCTCCCATTTTCCCCCACATGTTCTCCATGTGTTCTCCATTTCTTTTCCTGTTCTAGTTGTTTGCTTAGTTTGTTTTTGTTATTTTAGGTTCAGCTGTTGATAGTTGTGAGTTTGTATTCATAGTTTTGATCTTCTTCTTTTTCTTAGATAAGTCCCTTTAACATTTCATATAATAAGGGCTTGATGATGATGAACTCCTTTAACTTGTCCTTATCTGGGAAGCACTTTATCTGCCCTCCCATTCTAAATGATAACTTTGCTGAGCCCTGGCTGGTGTAGCTTAGTGGATTAAGCGCGGGCCTGTGAACCAAGAGATCACGGTTTGATTCCCAGTCAGGGCACATGCCTGGGTTGCAGGCCAGTTCCCGGCAGGGAATGCACAGGAAGCAACCATACACTGATATTTCTCTCCCTCTCTCCTTCCCTTCTCCTCTGAAGATAAATAAATAAAATCTTTAAAAAAAAATAAATAAATGATAACTTTGCTGAATAAAATAATCGTGGATGTAGGTCCTTGCCTTTCATGACTTCGAATACTTCTTGCTAGCCCCTTCTTGCCTGTAAATTTTCTTTTGAGAAATTGGCTGATAGTCTTATGGGAACTCCTTTGTGGATAACTCCTTTTCTCTTGCTGCTTTTAAGATTTTCTCCTTATCTTTATTTAATCTTGGATAATGTAATTATGATGTGCCTTGGTATATGCTTCCTTGGGTCCAACTTCTTTGGGATTCTCTGAGCTTCCTGGACTTCCTGGAAGTCTATTTCCTTTGCCAGATTGGGGAAATTCTCCTTCTTTATGTTTTCAAATAAGTTTTCAATTTCTTGCTCTTCCTCTTCTCTTTCTGGCACCCCTATGATTCTGATGTTGGAATGTTTAAAGGTGTCCTGGAGGTTCCTAAGCTTCTCCTCATTTTTTTTGAATTTTTGTTTCTTCATTCTTTGCTGATTGGATGTTTTTTTCTTCTTTCTGCTCCAAACCATTGATCTGAGTACTGGTTTCCTTCCCATCACTGTTGGTTCCCTGTATATTTTTCTTTATTTCATTTTGCATAGCCTTCATTTTTTTCATTTAATTTGTGACCAAATTCAACCAATTCTGTGAGCATTCCGATTACCAGTTTTGAACTCTGCATCTGATAGGTTGGTTATCTCTTCATTTCGTTGTTGTATTTTTTTCTGGAGCTTTGATCTGCTCTTTCATTCAGCCATTTTTTTTGGTCTCAGCATGCTGGTTAAGTAGTAAGAGGAGGAACCTTAGGTGTGACAAGCCACGGAGGTGGGATGCAGGGCAGGGCAAGCCTCAGGGCTGCGATGTGGTGCAGTATGTAAGGGAGGGGTCTGAGAGGGAACAATGTCATGTGCTCAGCTCTTGTTGGCTTTCAGTCACTTCCTTTGCCACCTGCAAGTAAATTGGGCTTTTCTGGTGCTGATTCCTGGGTGGGTGGGCTTGTGCATGTTCTAGAACCCTGTGGCTCTCTCCAACAAACCCTCCTGTGAGGCTGGGAGTTTCTCCTGCCATCTCAACACTCACAGGTTTTTACAGTCAGAGGCTTTGAGACTTTATTTCTTCCCACTGGAACCCTGGGCTGTGTGGTCTTATCTGGCTCCCCAGTTATTCCTCCTGGTTTATCCACACACCAATGTGGGACTGCCAGGTCTGTCAGCCACAGCCTTGCCCACTCATGTCTTCCAGCCAGCACCTTGCCCTTTTCTGCCCCTCCTACAGTCTTGATGAATGTTTCTTCTTTAACTCCTTGGTTGTTGGACTCCCATACTGTTCAATTTTCTGGCAGTTCTGGTTGTTTTTGTTTTTAAATTTGTTGTTGTTTTTTTTAAGGTTGTGTGAGGTGGCACAGTGTATCTACCTATGCCTCCATCTTGGCCAGAAGACTGTACTGTTACTTTATAATCATTATAATTTTTATGTTTATATTGATACCTTCAGTGTATTTGGATTTTATTTCTCTGTAGGTTTTGAGGTACTAGTGTTTGTGAATGCTATGGATTTGTGCACTGCCACGATGGATAAAATTCTTATTAGTTCTCATATTTTTTCTAGAATTTATTTTTAATTTTGTAAGTATAAAATCATACATTTGGTAAGATATTAAGATTTTACTATTTTTGCCTAATCTGTATAACTGTTAGTTCATTTGTGTATATTACTGAATTTTCTAGAATCTTCAGTGATGTTAAATAGAAGCTCAGGTAATGGACTTGATGACTTGTGTCATTACTGACTTATAATGGAAATGATTCTAACATTTTACATTAAGTATGACAGTTGCTGGAGACTTGGAATGAAACATCAGTGAGGTAAGGAAGACAATCTTTTCTAGTCATCCTCCCCCAGAGCTTCTGGAAACACCATTCCTCTCACCATGTATAGGTGGTAAATTTTATCAAAGATTTAATCATAAAATTTTACCATATTTTCACCTTCTGAATCTATCAATGAGCTTGTTGATACAAAAGGGGGTATTTGTTGCTGTTGCTTTTTATGTGGGTTAGGGATTCAGGGACTCTGCAAACTAAAAGTCATTGAGGTGTTACATTACTTTAAATACTTAACTGTCAGTTTACTGAAATAAAAAAGTCAAACTTTTAAGCATGATCTTAAGATATATTTATAGCTTAATTAATTAAATACCTTTAAGCATTTCAAGTGATGTTTATAAATGTAATATATTCAAATTTATTTTAATCATCTCAATTACCTGATCTACTTGCATTACTAAGTTTACAGGTAGATATTACAAATCTAACAAATAAATATAGGTGGCAATTTTTACCTTTTATTTGTTTTAGAATTTATTTATTTATTTTTAGAGAGAACAGGGAAGGGAGAGAGAAAGAGAGGGAGAGAAACATCAATGTGTGGTTGCCTCTGGTGTGCACTTTGCTGGGGACCTGACCTGCAACCCAGGCATGTGCCCTGACTGCGAACCCTTTGGTTCACAGGCCCATGCTCAATCCACTGATCTACACCAGCCAGGCCTAGGTGGCAATTTTTAATTTCTGTGTTGTTTCACTACCATTTACAATGTAACAAAATTTCAAAACTTAACAAATGAAAATTTTTCTTTTACATCATTTGGGATTGGAGTTAAAATGTAAGTCTGCTTTGTATTTTAATATATCAACAGATGACTTTAAATACTAATATGTACATGGGTTTTTAAAAATGATTGATTCCACAATTTAATTTATTTCATCTCTATATTTATAACATAATTACTCAGGGTAGATATAGGTACTTAAGCATTATGAGAAAATTTGTGTTGTCTTAAATAATTATGGGGCTATTTTCCCAGGGGAATTGTGAGCATTACCCCAGACTGAGGCTGTTTAGTGTTAGAACCAGAGCTGTGGATATCCAGAGTTATCTATCTTACCCCTCATATTGTAATAGTAAGCCCTTTTTCTTGTAATGATGTCCTGTATCATAGGCAGGGGCTGTCGTTTAGCCCAATCTCCAAGTCTGAGTTGTAACATTTCAAAAACAGTAAGTTGCCAGTTGATTGGATGATTGCTTCTATCTGAGTTTTCCATGAGCTTCTGGCCACTGGGACCACAAATATTAGAAATAAGTCAATGTTATTTGATAAATGTGGGCTGTTTTGTGGCTCTGACTTGCTGTCCCATTTACTTAGGTTATTCTTTTTTTTTTTTCAGATAAATACACTTTTATTTATTTTTTTTTTGAAGAAAGTAATTTTATTTTATTTTTTTTTCTTTTTTTTTTTAAATTTTAGATTATTCAGTATAGTTTCAATCTTTTACTCCCATTCCAGCCCACCCACCCATCCCTCCCAACCTCCCTTCCATTTCCAAGCCCCGTAGTTTTGTCCATGTGTCTTCTATATTTGTTCCTGTAAACCCTTCCCTTCTCCCCTGAAATTCCCTCCCCTCTCCCCTCTGGTCACTGACATCCCGTCCTCCATTTCAGTGTCCTTTGTTATAATTTACTTGTTTCTTTGTTTTGTTGTTTAGGTTCCTGTTAAAGGTGAGATCATATGGTATTTGTCTTTCATTGCCTGGCTTATTTCGCTTAGC